>PDLN01000016.1:16030-707886 GCA_003369635.1 Coleophoma crateriformis | reverse complement strand
CCCCCCCCAGATTTCTGCTAAATCCTTTTCCCGGAGCCCACGTCATGCATGGATCTGCATGAAGCTCCGGAGGAGGTGACATAGTCAGAACATCAACGTGCAAAATTGGAACCCATCAAACTAATATGGAGAATTGGGTGATAGGGACGTCGCGGCGGGGATCTGTATCCTTCGTGAAGCCGGCGGGTTAATCACAACCGCCAATCCACCTGCAAATCCGGAGACGGATCCGATCGAAGAGGTGAAGCTGGGCAGTCGATTGTATCTTGCTATCCGGTGCGTATCATTCTTTTCCCGGCCCCTTGTCCTTACTTTGTGGAAGGACAGAGCCTTGGTGCTAGAACGAGGGCGTGGACGAGGAACCGAACAGATGAAGCTAACGTCCCTAGACCCGCTGGTGATAGTGAAACCGAAACCGGCAGACAGGCTCAAGAGAGAGTTGTGAGGGCGACTTGGAAGAAGGTACAGGCTTTAGATTATTCACGTCCCGGTGCCTGAAGAAGAAATGTATGCAGAGGCTGTATACGAGAAGACATGCCATATAAAAGGTAGCATAGAATTTTCAAATATATCAAGACCTATACGCCAAGCCAACGAAACCTGGTCCCTTCCGGTTAAAGATGGAAGTATCACAAAACCATGCTTTAAGACTCCAAAATGCTCGCTCTACACAGACCACAATCGACATTCCAATCATTTTCTCATCATAGTTTTGGCCTTGCTTCCTTCGCCTTGACCCTTCTGGTAACCTCAGCCCCAATGACATTCTTAACTCTTTCAATGGGCAACGTATTCACTTCTCTATTCAGCCAAACTCGGTCCTGCTCCAAGCCCTGCCAAATCATGGCCTCAGTACCCCCGACAACCTGCCAATCCCTCTCCCGACTCAACCCAGCAATCTGAGTGTTTGGGCCTTCGGAGTAACACATCTCCAGCAAAACACCTTTATCTCCTTTCTCACCTTTCTCAAGGATGACCTCGATGGTCCGCCGCGCCCGAATCTCCTCTTCGGTATTAGGTGGAAAATCTGGAATCGCACTTATCACGACGCCCGGCTTCTCCAATGCCTCGGCCTCAGCAACGGAACCCACCCAAACAAGACTCTGCCCGAAGCCCTTACTACTGCACTCCGCGATGACCGCATCAACCTCGCTCTTGTCCCGGTTTACTAGGTAGATTACAGAACAGCCGAGGAAGCGCTTCAGGGCGTAGACTGCGGCCCTCGAGGTCCCGCCGCCGCCAATCACCATGCCGGGCTTGCCTTTCATTGCCGCAATCTTCGCCGGTGGGGAGTTTTGCAGGACCGCTTCGCGAATCCCGATACAGTCGGTGTTGGTCCCACAGAGTCGGCGTCGACCATCAGTCGAGGGGAGTAAAAAGACAGTGTTGACGGCGCCAATGGCTTCAGCCTCGGGGGTGAGTGCGTCGAGGTGCGGCATGATTGCTACCTTGAACGGCATGGTGACGGAAGCGCCATAGAATTTGGGACTGTGCATGAGCGGCAGACATGCTGAGAGCGAGGAGGTCTCGAAGAGATGTTGCTCGTAGTTTAGAGAGAGGGAGTCGTAGATGGTGCCGTGTAGGAGGGGTGAGAGAGAGTGTGCGATTGGGAAGCCGAAGAGGTAGCCGACCTTGTCTAGATGTGCTGTTGAGGGGACGGGTGGTGCTGGAATTTGCGTTGCGGGTTTGGCGGGAGCGGTGGTAGTGAGTCGCAGGGACATGACGAACTTAAGTTTGGATATCTACAGGGCTGGATGTCATGTAATACTTGAAGCAGAGTAGACAGCGGTGCGCCGCAACGGCAAGAGCAGGGCGTCTAGTATATAAAAAAGTAGATTCGAAGACAAGCCAGTCGAGCCAATCAAGCGAAACAAGAAGCGTAGCTTGGCTGAGATGCTAAGCTTGTGATGTTGAAGATACGATACTACGGTGTAGACCAACGTTTGCACGTTCAAGATACTAATCTCGAGCAATGAATAGAATAGTGGCAAGAAAGATACAAAGGCAGCAAGCAGAAGGCCAGCTGGGAAGGTGGGGTTGTCGAAAGCGGGATACAGCTGCACTGCTCACTAGTCCGGTCTCTTAGCAGACGGCTACAGCCAAGGGCTCGCAATTGCGAAGACCGTACGGAACGGAGAAAAGGGCCTGAAAGATGGAGAAGATGGGGAAACCAGCAGGCTGACACCGAGCCCAATACCATACTGTATCGTACTGCACGAGCGGATGAGCAGGATGACGGAGAGGACGGGGGACGACGTTCTTAAAGTATTATCCGCTGGGACATTATGCATGTCGCAGATCCCTGTCCACAATTCAACTCCCGAGGCGAACGAGGGACAGTGCAAAGCTGCGGCTGCATTCCGGACAATAAGCTTTTTCGGTTTGATGTGTTAGGCCAGAAACATCAACGGCACCGGAACAGCAAAGATGGCATGGCACATCACGGTGGCGTGCGGCTCCTTGGGCTGTTGACGAGAGTGCTGATGATGACGATATTGGACTGTCGGTGGATGCGCGCTCAGATCCGATCTACGGCCCACGTAACCCTTCAGCGCAACATGAGATGTGATCTTGACCGGCCGAGGAACAGTGCAGGCATGGGAAGGCGCCATGCAGGTAAGTTATGCACGCACATCCCCGCCGCTCCATGACTCGGCTATGCTTCGACGCACCTTCCATGTGTACTTCTACAGTACTTGCATCGCGCGGCAAAGTCTTCTGCCCAGCGTCCACGCGGAAGCATTTAGGATTCTCCATTTGGGGTCTCCACAACTCAATGCATTCACTTCAATCAGCAGCCGCCCATTCCCTTGCCCACAGCCCCCCACAGGGTCCTGGCCAGTTGGGAGCATCGTATTTCCCACGCTGGGGACAGGGTGGAGCAGGTCGGCACACTTTACCTGCGCTCGTGTCGTCGTCGCTCCCAACGACCCGAGGCAAGGAACGCGAGCATAGTCCGCCCCGTGCCCCGGATGAGCCCCATGGAGAGAACCCCGACGATGCCCTTCATCATCGCCACGTACAGGTCTACCTTGCTTTTCCTGAATCGGCAGCGGAGAGTGGATGGGATGGGTAAGTCGACCAAACCATGCTTGAATCTCCTGCTCGCTTCCTCCTCCTTGCTCCCCTGATATCCGGATGTCCTGGTCCCCAGACGTGCACGCAGGCGCCATCTGATATAAGAGCGGTGCTCCGTTACGACTTGTCTACCTTGGCTCTCTTCTTCTCCAGCTTCATTTTCCTCCTCGTCCCCCGCGTCGTTTCCTCAGTTCATGTCTGTTGCACTGTTGTCGTACCATTGCAGACCCACATTCTTCTAAGCGGTATTCACCCAGAAGTTTTTTTCCTCCCCTTTGACTCACCGACACCCGCAACCATCAACCAAAACTTCATCCTCAATCGCTATCGTAGAGTGACCGGCTCGTCTTGACGATGGGTATTCTCGCTCTCAAGGAAGGTGCGGACGTCGCAATTGCCCAAACTGTGGGGTTCCATGTCTGACTCTCTTATAGACCGGCCAACGCCACCATGTGTCTACAACTTTAGGATCTATTTTTGTGCGGCGGTTGCGGCGTTCTGCGCCGTGATGATTGGTTATGATTCCGCCTTCATTGGAGGAACGCTCGCCCTCACGTCCTTCAAGAACGAGTTCAACTGGGACTCGTACAGTGTCCAGCAACAGGATCTGATCTCCGAGAACATCGTTTCGGTGTACCAGGCCGGTGCCTTTTTCGGCTCCTTTTTCGCCTATCCCGCTGGTCATTATATGGGTCGCAAGCAAGGTCTTCAACTTTTTTCGCTGGTCTTCCTCGTTGGTGCGGCCTTGATGCTTGGTACTAAAGCTTCCACTGGTCTTGGATTGATGTATGCGGGCAGGACCCTAGCAGGCATCGGCATTGGTGGGTTTATTGAACCCCTTATTAACGACAGTATACTGACCAACCGCTAGGTGGCGCAAGTAACTTGACCCCCATCTACATTTCAGAATTGTCCCCTCCAGCGATCCGTGGTCGTCTTGTCGGTCTCTATGAGCTTGGATGGCAGCTTGGTGGGTTGGTCGGCTTCTGGATCAACTATGGAGTCTCGACCACTCTGCCTGAGAACCATACCCAATGGATCATTCCCTTTGCTGTAAGTACATACTGCGCCTTCGTCCCCATCCCCATCCCCACCTCCCCATGCTTCAGGAGCTAATCGTACTTCAGATTCAACTCATCCCCGCGGGTCTCATGTTCGTTGGTCTTTTCTTCATCAAGGAATCTCCACGTTGGCTCATGAGCCGTGGTCGTCGCCAAGAGGCACTGAAGAATCTCTGTTGGATTCGAAAGCTCGACCAAAATGAGATGTATATGCGTATGTACCTCATATGAAAACATGCGAATCCATACTAACTCAGCCATATAGTCGAAGAAGTTTCAGCCATTGACGCTGCCATTGAGCAACAAGCCTCAACCGTCGGTCTTGGCTTCTGGCAACCATTCAAAGCCCTTGGAAACGACAGAAAGGTCCAATACCGCTTCTTCCTCGGTTGCTCTTTGTTCTTCTGGCAAAACGGCTCCGGCATTAACGCTATCAACTACTACTCACCAACAGTCTTTAAGCAAATCGGCGTCACTGGAACCAATACCTCCTTGCTAACGACTGGCGTCTTCGGTATCGTCAAAACTGTCATGACCCTGGTCTGGCTCTTTTTCCTGATTGATAACCTCGGACGACGAAATCTGTTGATGTACGGTGCTTTCGGCGGTGCTTTCTGCCTATTCTATGTTGGTGCATACATCAAAGTCGCTGACCCCTCCGCACACCCCTCTACCAGCCTTTCCAGCGGTGGCATCTCCGCCATGATATTCTTCTATCTCTGGGCCATGTTTTACACGCCGTCATGGAACGGAACCCCATGGGTAATCAATTCAGAGATGTTCCCACAGAACGTGCGCACACTCGGTCAAGCATTTGCGGCAGCCTCAAACTGGCTCTTCAACTTCCTCGTCGCCCGCTTCACACCTCAGATGTTCACAGCCATGGGTTACGGTGTATTCTTCTTCTTTGCGTGCCTGATGCTCTGCTCCATCGTCTTTGTTTGGTTCCTCATTCCCGAGACCAAGGGTATCCCATTGGAGTCTATGGACCGCCTCTTCGCCCGCGAAATGCCGCCGTATAAGGCGCATAGGCTGCTTATGCGGGAGCTTATGGATGATGAGGAGACTTTCCGCGCAAACGTCAAGGGAAGTGGCATTAATTTGGACAAAGACGAAAGGGCGGAGCAAATTGAGAAGGTCTAGAAATCTCTGGTCTTGCCCTCATTGTCTTTTGTGATTCGCATGTTTCTATCGTTCTTTGCGCTCGGCATTTTGGATGTATGGCTTGGTTGGTTGGTTGTTTTTGGTCGTCGTTGGGGTAGGCCGGCAAAGTCTGGTAGGCGTTTTCATAGGATGGGATGGGTATGGGAGCAAAGATGGGGTGACAGGCGAAAGGAACATAGACCGGTTTACGAATCTTCTTTATCCTGTATGATCTATAACGGCCTCCCTTTTCTCACAAACCTATCAGCGGACAAATCAAAATTAAAAAAAATTAAAAAAGAAAACCTTTAGGAATTTTTCTTTCTTGTTCTTCTGTTCTTGAAGTCCATATATCTCTTTTCCTTTTCGACTTGCTCTTTCCTTCTCTCGTGGTCGCTTAAGTTCTATTCCTTTTTTGTGCCAATACATATGTACTCCCTTAAATGAGAGCCATCAAGGCATTTCACCTCACATGCGAGAATACTGGATAAGATAGAAGAGTGAGAAAATCGAATAGCTCCGAGGCCTCTTGATTTTGCTTCTTCAAATCTCACGGGATCTCAATACCTGTCCCAGAGACCATTGCCCTCTTAATCGCATCACACACAACCATAGCTTGCAACGCATCCTCACCAGAACAGCTAGGCTTCATGCCTCCTAGAACAACATCAACAAGATGCTGCACCTGCAAATCAAAGGGGATCTTCTCCGTCTGGACTTCCAACTCCTCCTTGACCAGTTCCTTCGTCCAATCCCCTTCCTCGCCTGCGTATTTCCAAATCGTCATGTCAGCAACACTCAAACTCCCTTTCGTCCCCATCACTCGATAGAACCCCCCGGCACCCGCGTCCGCACGCACTTGGGGAATCATCGGGTTCTCGCCCGTGCCCGCCTCGAAGCTCCACGGCGCCACCACATTGTCACTGAGCAAGAACGTGCCGACTGCTCCGCTGCCGAATCGCAGCATGATGGCCGCGCCCTCCTCGGCTGCAAACCCACGCTGGTTCGGCGTCGGGATGGCGGCGACGTAGCTGATGGGCCCTAGCATGTATTGCAGAAGATCAATCTCGTGGATCAGATTAATGAGGATCGGCCCTCCGCTGTCGCCGTTCCGCCGCCATTCGCCGAGCCCATCGAAGTAGTCACGGGGTTTCTGGCTCGCCCAGATGCCCTGCACGGCAATCACCTGCCCGATCCTATTTTGTTCTAATGCCCCTTTTGCGGCGAGGAGATATGGGTTGAAGCGACGGTGGTGCCCGACGAGTAATTGGATCTGGGCATCGGCCGCGGCTTGGATGAGTTCACGGCCCTCTGCGATGGTGGTTGAGATGGGTTTCTCTACGAGGACATGAATGCCCGCGGCGATGAGTTGCTTGGAGAGTTTGACGTGCGTGCTGTTGGGTGTGCAGACGATTGCAGCATCTGGGGGCGGGCGGGAGAGGATCAGCTCGTCGATGGAGCTGTAGTGTGTTGTGTTCAGGGATGCTGCAATGTCGGGCCCCTTGGGCGAAGGCTCAACGAGCGAATGGAGATTGGCCTGCGCACATGAGGCCACGGCTTTGGCGTGTCGTGGTCCTATTAGTCCGGCACCGATGATGGCAATGTTGAGCTTCTTCTGAGATACAGCGGCCATTGTGTGTGGGTTCTAGTGCTAGAAAGGGTTGTGATGTGATTTGGACTTTTTGCTAACGTTACACGAGAGCTATTTACTCGATCTGCTTTATACAACACTCTCAGGATAAACAATCTCCGGCAGGGTCTTTCGCCTCAAGAGAGTTTGGCCAATAAGTTGACGAGAATCGTCCTAGGCGAGAATAGAGGGTGCTGGTCTGTTAATCCCAATTGTATTGTACAACCCAAACTTCATCTCTCTCTACCAAGGGCGTATCTGGGGAAGCACTTCCCCGTGGAGCTCCCAATTTCTGGAGAAAGTCCTCTCCGCAACTTCAAGATGGGGGACCAGTAAGCCCGCTAGCTTCTTGATGGGTACACCAACTCACAGGGGCTTACGAAACCTTGCACTAGCTGTGTCCCACCCCCTAGGATTTGGCAATCCTGGATGATCTTGGTACGAGGCGAAGACACTGGAGTTGAAGTGGGTGGGTTGGGATGGCCATTTGCGAAACAGAGGCGGAAAAATATTCAACCACTAGTTGAACTGCCGGTCACGTGTCGGGTGAATCTTTTGGAGATCTTCGGCTGATGGTCTTGCAGCTGGTAGCAAACGTCTGAACTACCTGCTTGGACGACGTCTTTCCTTCATCCTCCGCCTACGGGAAATCTAAGCTCTTGGTGGGGATGGCGTTGCCTGTTTGCGACTCCAGGCATGGCTATCACACCTATCAAGTGTCTCAAATGGCTAAGTATGAAGACTCTCCTCACCCGTCGCTATCCGCATGTTTCCTATTGCTGCTCATATCTCCCACTTGCATCCCTGGACCCCCTCTAGCTTTGTTCTATCTTCTCCTCTTTACTTTGCTTACAAACTTTTATTATATGTCCGTTATGAGCATCTAGATATCCTGCTCTCTTCTTCAGGTTCTTGTTTTCTGCGCTATCCAATCTAGCTCCTGCTACATTGTCGTAATAACCTGTTTACTATCTCTCTTGCTCTCGGTTCCTTCCAGGTGAATCGTCGCTATAAAACGACAGGACCTCACGACGACAAGTCCCAACATTTCAAGTATAGGTCGTAACACTTTATCGCAATCATGGGTTATAAATTGGCAATTGCGAGCATGTCTCTAGGCGTGAGTGAGCTCCGTAATCACCTCGAGTCCTGATTCTAACCATCAACAGAGAGCATGGGTACATCAAATCCCCCAAAAGTTCGCAGCAGCTGCCGCTGCCGGAATCCAAGGAATTGAAATCTTCTACGAGGACCTCGTGTACCACGCTTCAGCACTACCCGGAGGACTCAACGATGAGAACCTCCTAGAAGCAGCCCATCAATTCCGCTCCATCTGCGACTCGCTCTCTCTGACCATCATGGGCATTGGCCCATTCAATGGCTATGAAGGCATCCTAGACCCCACGGTTCGAGCCAAGAAACTTGTCGAGCTCCAACTCTGGTTCCAGATAGCCAAGATTGTAGGGACGGACATCATCCAGGTTCCATGCACATTGATGACCGAGGGCGTCACGGGCGAGCAAGCCCATCTCGTGCAAGACTTCCGGGAGATTGCAGAGCTGGGTCTGAAGCAAGAGCCCGTGATCCGGTTTGCGTACGAGAATCTTTGCTTCGGCACCTTCAACGATACCTGGGAGAAGGCGTATTCGCTCGTCGCCGCGGTGGATTATCCCAACTTCGGCATGTGTCTCGATACCTTCAACATCACCGGTCGAGAATGGGCCGACCCGGCGTCACCCACGGGCTGTGTTCCCAACGCCGATGCGGTCTTCGCCGCCAGTCTCCAGAAGATGGTCCAGACCATCGATCCCAAGAAGGTATTCTACGTGCAGATTGTCGATGCCGAGCGCTTGGCCAAGCCGCTGGACGAGACGCACGAGTTCCACGTGGATGGGCAGAAGCCGCGGATGAGCTGGAGCCGGAATTGCAGGCTGTTCATGTGCGAAGAGGAGCGAGGAGGTTATCTACCCGTCGTGGATTGCTTGAAGGCAATCTGTGATGGCATCGGCTATGAGGGCTGGATCAGTATCGAGTTGTTCAATCGCACTTTGGTGGACGCGGGTGAGCACGTTCCGTTGCAACATGCCGAGAGAGGTGTGAAGAGCTGGGCGAAGTTGGTGCCGATTATGGGATGGGAGAACAGGCTCGAGGAACAGCGCACTAGCACCAGCACTGCCAGGCCGGCTGTTGCTCCTGTCGAGCGTAAGGAGGTCGAGAACTTGGCTAGATTGTAAATCAGGCACCTTGGGTTTTCATAGCGGGCACACTTGGAGTTTAGGGTTGGGCATCTTGTAGCATTTTGGGGGAGTTCTGGAAAGCTTGTATTTTGATTTAGTGATACCACAGACTTGGCATCCACTTTCTATCAACAGAGATCATCATGAAAAAGACGTTGTTGTATTCCGTGAATATTCTGCTACATAACAGATATTTCATTCTATCTAAGCCAAAGTCATCCAAGTGAAGACGTGGCATATTTGAAGATATGTTTGAGAAGTTCTCTTGCCCCTCACCCCCCAACCTAATGAAAGACTGTAGCTATCAAAGCATGAATGAGGTGCCTTCTAATCCCAAAATCATCCACCACTCCCAACTCGAAGGATGAGAAAGGCTTCAAAATCAATCTGCCAACGCTCCGTTAAGAACACCCTTCTAAAGGAAAGGAGCTCCTGCACTCTCTACAGAATGCATCGCTGGGTAACAAGCCAAAAGAGTAGAAACCCACATCTCACAGTTATCAACGAGTAGGAAAAGGGAAAGGAACCAACATCAGAATTTTTTCGTTTCTTTCGTTAATGCCTTTATAACGTACCAGAAATTTCCTCGTGGTTTCCACTGGAGGTCTTGTCTCCGAATCCACCGTAACCAGGACGCCACGCTAATTGGTATCAAAAACACAAAAACATCTCGAAAGCTTACATACTGCGGCTCGCCGGCCTCGCTTAATCTACAACGTGTTGGAAAAGCGCAGAAATGCCTGAACAGAGAATTAGCTTTAAAGTTATCAGGGCCGAGGACGCTACTTACTCTCTCCGTAGTGATTCCTACGGATAGCCTCAGATAACAGGTTCGAAAGATCTAGTATGACGAGCTTCCTTGCGGCACGAGCCCTTTCCATTGGGATTGGGAAGGAGTTGGTGACAACGATGGCGTCGATACAATCGCAATCCTCCATTTCCTCCAACGAGTTTCCGCCAAAAAGGCCATGTGTAGCAATACAATAAACCTTCTTTGCGCCACCACGTTTGACTACTGTCTCTGCGGCTGCAATCCAGCTTCCTGCTTTGTCAATCATGTCATCGACGATGAAGACTGTACGATCTCGAACATTGCCAACCAGAGTGATCATCTGCTCCGTTTCCGGATTGTTGAATCCCTCCTCTTCGTCGTCAGAGCTTGCTGCAGCATCGGCTGAGCCACCGAGTCGGTCAGGATTAAAGAATGAGGAAGCCCGAGATATTTCCATTGGATCATCTTCAGGTCGTTCCAAGATCATCGAACTGGACATAGCGGACTGAGTAGGCGAAGGGTAGTCATCTGGTACAATGTGACCTTGAACCAATCTACCATGAATAACTTCTCGAGCCCTTTCATCTGTGTACTCAGAGTCATCGTCCAATTGAGGCATGCGCGCGGGCATGGTCTCAGCACGGTGTAATGGCGATCGAGTTGGTGTAGTAACCCCATGCGACTTTTTTAACGGAGAAGGGTTATTAGGAACGTGGCGCGGAGATTGCGCCACCTCTACTCGTGCTGGCCTTGGAGGAGTTGTCACCTCTGGAGGGTTGTCCTCAGGCTCCTGGTCTTCAGTATCTTCGGTATCCAGCTGCAAATTGCTGGGTTCTCGTCGGTGGCCGCGTGCGGATCTTTCACTGATGTGCAACTTGCTGACATCGGAACTTAAGTCCAAGTCATCACCAGTGCCATCTAGTCCATTCATGATCATACTCGTAGTCATAGGTACAGCTCCTCGCTTGCGGTCCGTAGTAACCATACCAAAGTTGAGCTTTAGTGCGTCTGCCAAGGAGGTTACGCGCTTGGTACCACCAGCATTCTTCGACACGCACACAGCTTCCCTCCAGTTAGGTACGTTGTGTCTGATCCAACGAGCAATCAAGGGCTCTGCGTGGAGGTTGTCAACCGGGCACTTGAAAAAGCCCTGCATTTGCGAAGCGTGGAGGTCGATGGTAATGACATGATTAATGCCTGCGACGTGGAGGAGATTGGCAAGCATTCGGGCTGTGATAGCACCTCGGTGTGACTTCTTCTTCGATTGCCTGCTGTAAGGAAAGTACGGAAGCACCGCTACCAAAGTCAGTGAGGCCTTCAATACATGATGATTTGAGGTCGACAAACCTGTAATCTTGTTGGCCGAGCCTCCTTTGCAAGCCGATATGAGGATGAGAAGCTCCATGATGCTGTCATTGATCTTGCTGCTACCAGATTGAACCACGAAGACATCCTTCTCTCGAATACTGGTCAAGATCTTGACACTGGTCTCTCCCTGTAGCATGGTCAGCCCCACCTACCTCGTGGAAGATGCTCAGGATTTACATTTGCGAACTTGGACAGCTCGACAGAAGCTGGAGCCATGCCGAGGTTCGAGCATATTGCGTCGGTCAAGCCAGGGCATGAGCTCCCAGCAAATATGAGTGTATTGCGCATTGTGATGTTGGGGTGGATGAGGGAGAGAGGAGGAAGGAAGAAGTTTTTGAGGTTTCGGCAAAAAAATAATCAGCCGCAAACGAGAGCTCCGGAAGCGCGCCGCTGATCACACTCCAAAAGGCTGTTTCTACTGAGATACAACAGCATTTATCAATTGAGGTATCCAATTGCTCGGTGAAGATGGGGATACCTCATCTGATCTCCTATCTGCAACCATATGCGGTCGGTAAGTCCCTGAATACGCAGCAGATTGTCCTGGACGGACCTGCCTTTGCGTATCATGTCTTCTACCTCTCTCTTGGTGCGAGACAAGCTGCGCGCAATCCTTTTGAGGGTGCGCCAACTTACTTGGAACTTGGAGAGATTGCCATTGCATGGCTAGATGCAATAATCGAGAGCGGAGCTACTATGTAAGCTTGCTATATGCTCCTTTGCTGATCGGACTAACAATGGCAGAACCAAGATTTACTTTGATGGCTTCCTCCCTGCTACTAAGTTCGATACTCGCTCTCAGAGGATGGCTTCATATACAAAGCAAGTAATCGTTTACAACCAGATCCATACCGAGATCCCATTTCGAAACCTCCCCCGAAAAGAACCTCAATTATTCTCTGGCCCAACAGTTCGTACGAATTTTGCAAAGCTGCCTGCAGTACCATTCCTTGTTCCTGCTGTACTCGAAGCACTCTTAAAATGCGAGAGATACAAAGATATTACAGCGGTTGTACCGGGCGAAGCAGACTTATACTGTGCTAGGTATCTGGAGCAACACGGAGGTACAGTCATCACTGGAGATTCTGACTTGCTTGTACATAATCTTGGATCTGATGGTGCGGTAAGCTTTTTCAAGGAGATAGAAGTCAAATCCAACGGGAAGAATGAATTGCTGTACTTTCAAGTTTATCATCCGACTGCCATTGCAGAGCGGCTTTCGCTTCCATCATCACATGGACTGCAGTCTCTTGCATTCGAAATTGTCATGGATCCTCACGCAAGCTTCCGGAAAGTTGTTCAGAATGCTTTGATTCTGAAGTCAGTCAAGGAACACAAAACCATGTACAAAGATTTCATCCAAGAGTATACACCTTCAGGTTTCTCGGTAGTGGATCCACATGTAGGAGTTAGATCGATTCTGAAGGAGCTTGATCCACGGATATCCGAATTCGTTCTACAATTTCGCTTCTACTCTGAAATAGCAGGCCGCCCACTGTCAAGCATCGAAGAAAACGCAAAAGATATACATGTCTTCCTGCCGTTCCTGCTCGATTGCCCGATTCGGACCAATGCTTGGGAGATTTCCACAGCTACCAGGCAATTGGCTTATGGCCTGATCAACGCCTCTCTGCCAAGGCAGCAGACTTTCACAGTTTTTGAGCACAGGAGGCAACAGAAAGAATCCACAGGTAGAGAACTTTCGGTCCCCGGGTATAACGAGCTAGATGAGGCATGCCTCACTGTCATCCGTCTTATAGAGCAGCTGGAGAGCAAAACACCAAAGCTTTCTGGGTCCGGTAAATGGCTAGCAATGGCCGTGTATCAGGATCTAGACTTTGCAGCATCCTATGGCAAAGTCGCCTTGAGCAGAATACTAGTTCAAATGGATAAGAAACAGAGCTTCGCCCATGACGGGACGCTGAGCTGGGATTCACTCCATTTTCTTGCCCAGATTCAGGGCTCCTACTATTCTTTTAGGATGGTCAAGCAGCTTCTAAGACTTGTTCTATCCTGTTCTAATTCTGACTCCATGCCCGAGAGTTTCCGGAGATTGTCAAGAAAATTCGAGGAACTCTTGCCTATGAGCGAGGTTCAAGATCAGAGACAACTCTCGACAACTCTCCAGACTATCTCTGAGAACGATTTGATTGCTATCGCGGAAGACCTCCTTGGAATCACAAAAGCGCCAACCTCCAGGGAGTCGAAGAAGGAGAAAAAGAAGAGGAAAAGAGATCGAGGTGAACCAGAGCTTCTGGCCCCACGCAGCAAATCCACCAATCCATTTGCGATGTTGGAGGATGAATGATGTATACATAATGAGCTCCGCCAAGCTATACTGATCTAGTGAAAGAAAGTCGAGCTATTCAGGCTTGGGTTACTTCCACTGCATCTAATATCTTCCTAGGTCCGCTTTCAAAGGCGACTTTATATAGCGGTTGTTATGGCCTTGATGATCAGTAAGCTGACGAAGCCCATATCAGCAATCGTACTTTTGGGAACTGTGGAGGATTGTTGCCACACCGTGGCCAATGGCTCTTTGCCAGTGCCTTGAACTTCCCCTCTGGGAACTCCCTCATATAGATTGTGTGCTGAGGAGTGTAACTCACCAAAGAGAACAGGCAAGCATGGTGAAACTTGCACCGAATTATTACTTTCAGACAGACATTGGCTTCCTTAAGTTTGCTTGACGGACTTCAGACTACTGCATTAATCCTGCATGAAAGGCTGAAACACACACGGAGGGCCAGACATAGCATGAAGCACTGTGATTTCAGTTGCTCTTGTGTGAGATTGGTTTAGAACTCCAAATTTTAGGTAGAAGTACAATAATAGGAGTAAGAAAGTGTTGTGGACAGTTTGATGGTACCAAGAATTAGTCTTGTGTCCTTGCTGTAGATGATATAAATGAATATGCAGGATCTGTGTAGTTTCCCTTCATGTATTCAGTACGTACAACCTCTATTTCGGGGTGTGATGTATCTATGCGGAATCACCTCAGCACAAGACAGATGACAATTCGTGCTAAAAGCATGAATGGCCCAATGCACACCACAGTCTGGAATTGATTGAATCAATCTTTTATTTGGCAACTATAGCACTTTTACTCCTACTTGTTTTGCGAAACCTCAAAACAGCCATCTCCAGAATTCGAACTCTCTAAAGACATAGTGAGTATTCTTATACCCCAGCTATTCTTGCCTGAGAAAAATGCCACCGTGTTTGTACTCAGTAGCATGTCTCAGCAGTCTCTTTAAGGCCGTTCGCAAATGAAGCCACCTCCACCCTGAGGAACAGAATTAGTAAATGTTACCAAAATCTTTGTGGATTTATATTTACCAAAGGAACATGGCAACACTGAGGGGTTCTGTTGTCGTCAAAGCAGTCATCCTTGAAGATACCTTTGCTCCTAGGCTTTTCATAGGCTAAGAAAGTCAGCATCTTTCATGCAAAAGCATATATCCAAAGAAAGCACCTACGTGGTCTACAGTCGAGATGCAAAGACTTATGAACGTACTCCTGGCAGCACAACGGAGTTTTGAAGTGCTTGTCCTTGTTGCAGACTTTGTGATCAACAGGCTGTCCATGGTCATATTCATCGTAGTTCGCACTCTTGTTGTCATCATCTCCGCCTTCATGGTGTTCCCCGTTCTCGTGGTCATGGCCACCGTCGTGGTGTTTACCGTCGTCATAATGGTCGCTGTCATGGCGCTCACCATCGTGATCACGTCCTTCCCTATAGTCTTTATCGCCATCATCTTCTTTAGTCTCTTCTTTGATAGAATTTCCCACTGGGATATCAGTCACAATAGCATTGACGGTCGTTTTAGTGACTGAAGTTATAACACTGGTCGTCGATTTTGGTAAAGTCGAGGTCGCAATAATGGAGGTGGAGACTACAGTGGTAGATGTACTTGTCTTGCTTGGGGTGCTGGTAGTTGTTGAAGTGGAAGTGGAAGTTGAGGCGATAGTCGTCTTGCTAGAGGTGCTAGTGGTAGTCGAACTTGTAGACGTGCTTGTCTGGGTGGTGACTTGTCCCGGGATGTCTACAGCAACGGACAAAGCCACAAAACTGTTCAACACAGCAAAGCTAAGAATGGAGAACTTCATGGTGAAGATCACGGTGGAGGAAGGTAGAGAGAAGATAGTAGAATGAGGATAATGATCAGTAGTCTTGTTCTGGTATCCTCTTGCTCCTTTATATACCTTGATCTTGATTATACAGCCAGGAGATCAGTCAGCGCCTAGAAAGCATAACTGACGCTGCATATCATGTGAAGATCTTCCACAAGCCTTGATACAACATTACAGCTACATATTGGTGCTTGATGAGCTACTGTGTCTTAGAGGGTTGATTCGTGATCCAGGTAGGGCCGAGCAAAAACCCTGATCAGCTCCAAGCTCTCGGTTTGTCCTCTTTGAGCCTCTCGTCAACTTTGACATCAGTACAGAAGCTTTCTGCTAGGAATAGTTTCTGCAAATTCTCTGGTCCAGAACCTGTTCCTTCCCGATGGGAAATGCAGGTGTACCTATTTTAGGAAATCCGAAGCTTCTAAGTGAGTTTTCTACAACCTTTTCATGAACTTCCAAGTGCGCGATTGGGATCCAGTACTAAAGCCTAGCAAGAAGCTGACTATTCTCGCCACACTCAAGTTTAACTCCAGAGAGCATCTTGCTGAGATGAACTCACTTCTCTTTTCGGGTCTCGAGCCAGTACGTGAAATCTTAAGAGTCTTGGCAGCAGAACCTTAGCGACGTCGTAGGGGAGTTCCATAAGGGACTAGTAGACCTGCCTGTAGTTGACATAGGACTATGTTGTAAGCGAGGGGCTGTAGACATTGAGATGAATGGTGTCTCCAGAAAGAATCGTTGTCGATATGACGAACCGGTGAACATAGGGAGCACAAAAGCGAGACCTGGATTTGTGACCTGCTCTCCAAAATAGATTGCAATAAAAGTTTCAACCTCACTTTATGACACTAAGACACTGACACAACTCATAGATCTATGGAGAGAGCAACGGCGCCACGATGTCTCAAATCAACTCAAAAGGAGAATTGTTGTTGTTACACATTGTAAAGCACTCACAATCACAAAATCGTGAACATCCTGAGTTCTCGTGACCAAGATGATATTTATGAAAGGCAGTGGCCTATGGCATTCGTTTGCAAGCAATTTATTTCTGTCTATTGTATATATGTTGAGAGAAGTAGGATTGAAAAGAGCACTCAGTCACAATAAGCTGGAGATCATTCAAGAATATTATGACTTTCTTTCCCTTCCCAGAATCCCTCCATGCGCCCACGAATCCTCATGGCCAAATCTTTCAATCTAGGATCAATCATATGACTCCACCACTTAACATGCAAACTCGCAACTCCATGCTCAACATCAGACCATGTAACCTTGTTGATGTTCCACATATACCCCATTTGTTTCCAGGGCATGTTTCCATCCCGACGATGTGCATAGGCCCAAAGGCTCTGCTCGGGAAATCTGCCATCGAAACAATCCTTCAAGCCCGCGATACGTAGGTAGTACTCATAAAGCTCTTCAGAAGGATGAAACACCATGCACCCCGCATTGAGATGCCGTCCTTTTATTGGAGGCCATGTCGTGGTGTGATTGAATCTGCCAGCACCTGCATTACCAGCGAAGATATACTCCCTTGGCTGTGCTCCTTCATCCTCGGGAGCTTCGTCTTCCGCCGTGGCACCTTTGTTTTTTGTTGGCCGAGCTGCTGGATCTTCGAAGATGCCATCCATGGGTCGTGTGAGAAGAGTATCGGAATCAAGAAAGAGGACTTTCTCGAACTCGGTAAGTTGGAAAAGTCGTAGTTTGGTCAGCACGTCTTGCCATGCTTTGCGTGTTTTGCCCCAATTGAGAGCAAGTCTTCCTACGACTCTTACATCGGGGCCATCATTTCGAAGGCGGTCCAATTTTGTTTGTGCTACATTCTATGTTAATATCTATGGATTTAGCTTCCAGATATCGAATACGTACCAACATTTTGCGTCGCTAATATGACCACTGGGTATGAATTATTGGTTCGTGTGCTGGGATCGTACAGTAGTTGGTAGACAAGCATCCTTGTAGCCACGAAGTAATCATCGTCATTAAGATCATCACTGTCTTTACCGGCACCATGAGGAGGTGTCAGAAAAAGAGCAAAGGCATTCCTGCTGGTGGTGTGCTCAGGCCCGTTTGAGTCCGCCGCACCTGTCTTGTTTGGTAAATTCGCCAACTTTTCTTGTCTCAATACCCCTCCCGCTTTCGATTTCATTAATTTGTTGGCGACATTTTGAATAGGAACCGTGAATATTTTGACGGCTGTGTGATTAGATTGTCCTATCAAGAAGACAGTGATGCTCAACACAAATAAAGCGGAGATGGCCTTAAGCGTGAAGAGCTTTCGCCCTTCAGTGAGAGCACTACCCATCCTTGTCGCGCAGATGACTTTGGACAATAACAGCAAAACATGTCCTGGTAATCGATTGATCAACCATATTGATATGCTTCCTTAGCTAGTCTATCTGTGTGAAGCACAAGGTTGCCTGGACTTGCACTAACATCTTTCGGTCCCAAACCCAAAAGACATCTTCATTAATAGGTTATAATAGACGATATGCACACTAATGTTATCGTGAACTTCCTTCAAAAGCTTCCGAAATCTTAGAATTCGGAGAAAGTGGCTATGGCATGGCTGGCTCCCCGACAACAATGTCACTAACAGTGCGAACCATAATTCCTGGATTAGTAGAAGGGGAATTCCATACTTTCCACTAACTCTGGCCAAGAGTCACGAATCCATGGAAAAAATAGTGTGGGCTAGTGCAATTTAACTGGGCGCATTCGACGTTGCTGCTGATTCCCCTTGGACATGGCTATCCTCTCCGTTACTGTGAATCCAACAAGGAAAATCATGAAACCCTCCAAACCACACTTCATTGGTGCTGTTGCTGCAGCATTACTTTTCATAGTCCTCGTCTTTAGCCATGGAAGCCTACCTGGGGGGAGGTTTGAGGGATACAGAGGGACCACAGAGGGTGTTGCGAACAATACATTAATGCATGTCATGAACGAGACTCTGGGTGTGAGACTAAAATCGTGGTTTTGGGTGGAATATACACTGACTTCGTAGGCAGTTTCAACAAATATTTGTAATGGCACTTCCTGAGAGGAGCGATCGAAGAGATGCAATGTCTCTCCAAGCTTCGTTCACCGGCATCAAGTTCAAGTGGATACAGGGTGTCAAAGGGGAGACTGTACCTGAAAAAGCTGTGCCTCCAGCTTGGCCTATTGCTGCTGATAAAAAAGGGGTGTTGGGGAGTTGGAGAGGACATATGAACATAATACAAAAGTGAGCTTCTGCCATCCCTGATGCTTGCAGCCCAATACTAAGTATTCGAAAAGGGTGGCAAAAGATAATATCCAAAGCGCGCTCATTATGGAAGATGACGCAGACTGGGACGTCATGCTGAAGTCACAGCTCCTTGAATTTGCTCGAGGCACCCGGTACCTACAACACGCACAGCAAGACTCAGTATCACCGTACGGAGATGATTGGGACATACTCTGGCTTGGGATCTGCAAATCCAAGAACGACGATGGGAAGGACCAACAATACTACATCATCAACAAAGACCCAACCGTGGTCCCCGCAGAATTGCGCACCGCGACAGGACGGCTCCCAAGCCTCCCCCCGCAAGTATTGACTGATAAATATACAAGGGTGATTTATGAGCCATATGGGGGAGGATGTACGTATGGCTATGCAGTTTCTTTGCGAGGTGCGCGTGCCCTGCTCTATTCTCAAGGACTCACGACCGAGGGAACCACGATGGACAAAGCATTGAAGCGACTCTGCAAGAAGAGTACATTCAATACCCGCTGTTTCGCGCCATATCCAGCCCTCATTGGCACTCACAAACCTGCGGGCGATAGTTCGAGGGACTCAGACCGAGAGGAGTCCGCTGGAGCGATTCGTGAAAAGGCTGTGACGCAGAACATTGTCTATTCCACACGCCTGAATTTGGAAAATATGGTTCGCCAGAAAGCAATAGAGAGCCAGTACCCCGAGGATACGTTGTTTCCCTCGTACAATGATTCAATTGAGATTCCGCAAGGATATGGGACAATGGTCAGTAAGGAGCAATTTGCCATGCAGGATAAGCTTGTCAGTTGATTTAAAGTTCGAGGCTTTTTGCGTATAGTGTAGCTGTGAGGAGAAGAAGAAGCGTCTTTATCTTTTTGAAATACCAGACCAATGCGAGATACTGCAGGACGTTGTGACAACCAAACTTGCAGCAATGCGACACCACCAGATCCAAGTGCGCAAAGTAGGGTGTGGGACCATTGACGAGCGGATGCAAGGTACCTGCATATATAGAGGCCGTTGTCTCTTCCCGTCATTTTGTCCCTTGCAGAAATTATCGTGAGTAAGCCTGGATAAGAAAGTAGATGCACACATAACATCAAAATGCCCCTCATCCGACATAACCTATGCCTGATGGAGGAGATAGCGAGGATCGACCACAGGGATTCAGGCGATCGAGAAAGCGCTTCTTCCAGGTCGTCGCCAGTTGCGAGCCATGACTAGACCCGCCACTTCCCGACAGAGTTCCTTTCAAAAGGTTTAGGTTCAAAGAAAGAAGAAAGGAGCACACGACCCTGCGCTAAGGACGGCCCAATACCTCATCTGGAAGATATGGTAGCGTCGCAAATACAGCCCGACGGACTTTACCTCCACCAAATTGGTGGTTCATCGGTTCGTTGATTGAGTGCTGTGAAACTTTGCGTCGGCTTGGCTGAGCTGGGCTAGGTGCTTTGGGCAGAGAGCATGAGCTCCAATTCAGTTACTTTTGAAGGATCATTGTTGCAACAGTTGCAAAGCTCCCCGCATTCAACGAACTTCACTACATTCACTGGTCATCTTGGATCTTATATACATACCATTACCCGACTCTTCGTATATTCAGCCCTTCGCCCATATGACTGTGCCGCAGTTGTCTCCGCTTCAATCCGCTCGACTCCGCCCTTGTCTCGACATTGTTCGACCTCGAGTGCAGCAAAAGCCACGAGGCTATAGTGAGGAAGACCTTGCGATTGTCATCACATTTATCTGTTCATATTTCTTGCTACTCCTCCTCGCTTCCTTGTCATCACGATGGCAGCTCCTGGATCAGGCCTGGAGAAACTTTCGGGATTTATTGCGATTCTGTATGGATTTCCCAGTCATGACTAGGATTTGGTGCTGACAGTTCTGTAGAATCTGGATCGTCTTGTCGTCCGTGGTCATCCTGTTCAACAAATGGATCCTTACTCGTTTCCCATTCTCGATCACGCTTACGACATGGCATATGCTATTTGCAACGGCTGCAACACGAGTTCTTGCTCGCACGACTGATCTTATTGATACCAAGACAAGGCTGGGCATGAAACTCTACTTTACTGCCTTCATACCAATTGGACTGTGCTTCAGCATGAGTCTGATTCTCTCGAACATGGTATATCTGTATCTAAGCATGTCATTCATCCAGATGCTCAAGGTGAGATCCATCCACGCCTCGTGTTTCTACTACTCACATAGAAAAAGGCCCTTGGCCCCGTAGCAACTCTCCTGGCATGCTGGTCAATGGGACTTCGGAATCCACCACCATCTATGCGAGTCTTTGTGATCGTTTCGGTCATTGTAGGCGGTGTTATGCTCGCCTCTCTTGGCGAGCTGAGTTTTGTTTTCATGGGTTTCCTGATCCAACTGGCTGCGGTCGCAGTCGAAGCCTATAAGAATGCCCTCCAACAATCCTTGCTCAGTGGAAAGCTGAACATGTCGAGCCTGACCCTCTTGTACTACTTTGCACCAATTTGTGCGGTCACAAATACCTTCTTCATTATCTTCTTCGAGCGGGATGCAATCAGCGACTGGCAGCAACAACCTTCCATGGCTGATGGAGGGTTTAGTCTCAATCCGGGGATCTTTTTGCTGAATGGAATTCTCACATTCGCACTCAATATTGCGAGTGTTAACGTGGTATGTAGTGCCCATGGTTTTGCTCTCTGCACGACTAACAGTACCTCGCAGATTAAGAAAACATCTTCCCTAGTCCTGACACTTGCTGGAATTCCCAAAGCAGTAATGCTCATGGGCCTCGATATGATCCTCTACCAGTGTCCGATGACAATTTTGCAAGCCATCGGCTTCACTATCGCTGGTGTGGGCACATACCAGTATTCACAACTCAAGGAATCCAGCGCACAAAGGGCCATCCAAACAGAGAAGTATTTCCCCGGTCAAGCTGAGAAGCTACTGAGTGAACTTCGGGATCTGGACGAAGAGGCAATGATGGATGAGTTGAGCTTGGAATATAATGAGAAGAGACCTTCCTTCTTTCATTGAGTCTCCTTCGCGTGTAGCTGGGATCTGGTGTGTAAAATAAATATAGACGACTGGGTATCATTTACAAGAAGCAAGAATCATAATCAAGGATGGCAGATTTTAAACTGTAGTGACGCTTTATCTTGCATGACTTGGGGGGTTGTCAGCCTCGAATAAGAAAGCAAGTTCTCAGTCCACTTCCCTTGCAGCGGCGAACACAGGTGCCAATCATAAGCGAGCTGGCTTTATGAACGAGAGAGGGACGTGCAATACATGGCCTGTTCGTACAACGGGAACGGCTTGTCTTTGACCATCTCATTCTGACAGGTCCGCTCTACTGTACTGTCCTGTAGGAAAAGCCAAACACTTGTTAAGTTGGCGCTTTCCCTGCCCGAATCCCAAATGCCCCATCTCTTGCTTTTCTACACCTTCTAGCTTACCTTATCCTTTGGTCGTGGTTCTTTCCCTTTCTTCTCCTCTTGGCTTACTTCCTTGGCTTCCGGGAGTTCTCGTGCACTTACTCGTTGGCTATGAAAGCTCCCAACTGTCAATTCCCTGCAACAGCAATAGACACCGCTGAAGATGCCATCATGACATCAACATCCCGCTATCATTCTTCAATGTACAACTACATCCTCTCCGGCCCCGAATTACAGCGGTTATTCAAGCGGAAAACCACAAAACTTTTCTTTCTCCTCATTGGCATCCTAGCGACTTTCCACGCGACTACCCACGGCCTTTTACTTTTCACTCCTCAGCAACTCCCTCATGACCAAACTACAGATGCGTTCTCGAATCCAGGTGCGCCGAGGACAGCATTGAATAGCCCGCCCCAAGTCGGGAAGGTTCATGCTTGCTTTGGGGGCTGTAATCCTACGTACGAGAGAGCGCTCAGAACCCATGAAGAACATAGCGAGAGGATGGGTCATCCCATGTTTGTACTGCGCGAGAAAATCCTCAGTGGCCTGTGGAGCAAGCCGGCATATATCTTGAGCATCATCCTCGCGGAGCTGGCCTTGCCTCCGGAAGAAAGATTGAAGTGGTTGTTGTGCGTCCACACCGGCCACTTATTACCTCGTTTTGCCTTCCGTGGTTTTTGGTGATCCTGCACTGACAATTCGCGCAGGTGGAACGACGCAGATATCGTTATCATGAACCCCAATATCCCACTCGATGTCTTTATCCCGCCCCAACCGGAATTCGATTATGTGAATTTGCTGGTTACGAATGATCGGAATGGCTTGAATAATGGGGTTTTCTTGATCAGGGTGAATGATTGGAGTGTCAAACTCCTTTCTGGCATCATCTCGTATCACTTCTTCAGACCGCAGGTGGAATTGAAATACACAGAACAATCCGGAATGGAAGAGATGATTGAAGATGTATGCAGCTTCGAATTTCTGTCCTTCCTTCTTTTTCTCGCAAACAGGACACTAACGATTTGGTAGGCATATTGGAGGAAATCTGTTGTTCACGTACCTCAGTTCTGGTTTAACTCGTACCCGGTTTCAGCGCATCGTGAAGGAAAGAAGGATCGCCGCCCATACGAATACCGACCGGGAGCTCTACAGCTCCACTTCGCCAGCAATCGCGATGGGAAAAGACCCGAGCGGATGAATAGCATCATGGACAGATTAGAAGTGGACAGTAGTGAGTTTGCGATGCCACTACAGGATACTTGGTATGAGAGCAATATCACGGCGTTTTGGAACGAGCTCGCGGCAAAAAGAGCAGAAAAAGGCATTACCCCTCCAGCGGAAGGTGCAGCTACCAATTTCTTCCCGGTGAAGAATGAAGATGGGAGTTATGGGCACGTTGATGCACTGAGTGAGAAGGACAAGTCACAGGAGGAAATACACGCTGTCACTGGCGCTAATGGGAAGATTACCTCTTTGTGAGATGTATTATCTGCGCTTCTTGTACTGTTACCTCCGCACTGGCGGATGGAGGAGTTCTGCTCATCTTAGCGGTTACTGATAATTCCTTACTATACTCGTTGTAACAGGCGTTTGGCGCACTAATTCCTATGTTAAAAATAATTATAACAAGATCAAGAAACGCCATGGACTTACAACTTGTCCTTCGATTGCATCCTTGAATAACTGTGAGAGTGTTTGAACCTCTCATGTCTTGCACTTTGAAACACGAACGAATCATGCTTTCATCAAGCCCGTCGTAGTTCCCACAAATCCGACATGCCAGATCAGAAAATATGAACACCTGACTGCACATATAAATGTAACAATCCATCCAGTCTCATGATATTCCTCCCCGTCTCCTCCCCCCAAAACAACACACAAACCAAATCAAATCAGATCTCCAACCCTACATCCTGCAAGCTGCAACTTTCCACTAGCGTCCCGCCTCTCCTCTCTGCTGATCCAACCAACCAAGCGTACATGTCCCTGCAGCTCTAAGAAAAAAAGCAAATCCAACCTAAAAAAAACCCAACCCTTTAAGCGAGCACTACTCCGGCGGGAGGAAAGGATCTTGCCCACTGGCTGCACTAACAATTTAGAGTGAAGGAAAAAAGCGCCGGATGCCGACAGGGTTCTCTCGCCCTCTTCCACAAGGGCCGGGTGAGGTGGGAGGGTTATCTAAGGTAAGGGTGCTGACTTGTGTGCAGGTTTGTAATGCAGGGGAGGGAGCTTCCCGAGAAGTGGGACGGGGGGAAGTTTGTTTGCTAAAGCGGCAGGGGAGATTGTGTTGCAAGGGGGGCGTGGATTGACGTGTTGGTGAGATCATGAGCTCGCTTGTTGCAACGGGATCGTGGGTAGAACTTGTGGTTTATGTCTTTCACGAGTGTAGGAGACTGAAGGTAGATATGTGTACAGAGGAAAATCATATTGGTCCTATAATGATAAAGCAAAATGTGGTGGTGCTCTCCTGCTACCAGGAGCCCAAGTTTGACACGAGATATACGTATAACAACAAGCATTCCTGGAAGATTGCATTCGAGTAATTTTAGTTTCTGTTACAAAATATAAACAAAGGTTCTCCCATACTACACATTAAGCACAGAGATCACCAAGTCTCTTTCCTGCCGTCACGAAATTTAGAGATAAAGTCCAGCCGACCACGCCCGACAGCTCGCCTGGGTCAAAAATTTCACAGCCAGGATATATTACTCCTCACCCTTCTTCTCTACCTTTACCGACTCTGGCTCAGCAGTTGGTGCTGTGCTCGAAGTTGAGGAAGACACTGCTTGCTTTTTGCCTTTTAGAATCGCAGAGGCCTTGGTCTCAGCCTGAATCTCGGCCAGGGCATCCGATTCCCATGCTTCAAAAGGACTGGCATCAGGTGCAAGTCCGTTTAATAACTTGGTCATAACCTTTTTAACCGCAGCAATGGCAGCCGGCTCTTCTGTACTAACATCATCGTTCAGGCACAGCTGCCCGACCTTGCCGCGCTTCTTGATGAGACGTTTGAGTAGCACGTTCTCTACTTGCTCTGCATCTGTAACCATGACAAAATATGCATCCGGTTCTATGATTACATACTGGTATTTCCAAACGGCCTTGATGGCGATCTCGCGTTCCTTAGCTTGTGTATCCGCCAGCGGAAGAAGAGGTTCGAGACCTTTCTCCACGCGATTGAGAATCAGTTTGATAAGGCAGTCGCCACACTTTGGATGTTGCCGAGCTGCGTAGTCGAAGATAGAAGATGTACTGAAAACGTGATTCGGGTGATTAGCATCTGAGGTCGAGGTTGAAAATCCAGGAGCTAAGCATTCATTGACATTGAATTCAAAGCACTCGAGGTTTTGAATGGCCTGTGGCCCGTCAAGAGATGTCCACTGGATATCAATGTTAACCTTGGGTGCTTCCAAACCAGCAGCTTCGAGGCTTTCAGTCATGGCGTAAAACATTCGCTTTCGAAATCCAGTTTGCCCTTCCTTCGACATGCCCTCTTCTATGTCGTCCATGATTGCCTGTCGTTCTTCCCAATCCAAATTTCCGTCTCCGTTCCTATCAGCCCTAACCATGATGTAAGACCAGAGAAGAGCCTCGCGATGTCGTTCTATGGTGTAGTGGAAGGCAGTGAACCAGCTGTAAAGCTGGAATCCTGTCTCTCCGCGAAACCTTTGGCATGCTGATTGGAGACGCGGGCGCGGAAAAGAAGTCATTGCCTCTTTATACACAGATCTGCCGAGGGAGTGTCCAAAATGAATTTGTCCTTTCCGCTTGCGCTCGCCAAAGCGGCGGTTCATAAGCCAAGAAGTGTAAATCAAAAAAGGCTTCTCACCAAATCGGCGAGCATCGATGTCATTGGGCGGATTTATTTGGTTATAAGAATTTGACTTGAATCCCATGGTAGGACCAAATAGTGGTGAGTAAATATCTGATGCTGCGTGAGGTTTCCCAAGCAACATGTCATCTGATAGAGCAAATATCTATGAAAATTAGCATTGATTCTGTCTCGCACCCTATAAAACCTACTCTGTCGGTATCGGATTTTGTATTGAAAAGTTGGTTCTCGATTGTAAGAGAATTGAATGTTGGTAAGCAACCTTGCTCGTGATCATCAAAGAAATCTTCCTGTGATAGAATCTGTACAATTTGGTTTGTCGCATCATCGTTCTTCAACCACAAAGGCCTTTGCTTTCCTATAATGGTTGCTGGATCGTCCATAGTGGCATTGGCGACCTCAGCTGGGTCCCCGACAGCATTGACAAGAAGTTGATACTTGTTTCTAAAGTTTCCAGCAAATTGTTCTACAGTCCTCATAGAATATCTCAATTCATCCCAGTCACGGTATCGGTTGACACGATGCGACTCAAGCCACTTGCCTTCCGCATCGTTCAACGTTGAATTTAACTCATAAGGTAGTATTGTCCCTTGGAATGCTGCTTCAGAACCGTTGACCCCTGGCACCATTAGAATCTTCCGAGAAATGTGGAGCGTCGGGTGGAGGCTTACATGTGTATACAAAGTCAATCTTGGTCTCGTTTAACTTGCCGTATTTATCGACGTCCAACTCTGCCTTGGAATACCACAAATCTTCCCAACCCTCCAAAACAACGTCCGCAGTCGAGTCCTCAAAGGTGTGATGCACAATATCGGGAAGACCTTCAGCACGTTCATCGAGCGCTACGTAGTCCTCGTATGGCGGAAATTTAGGTGGTTGTCCAGGAATGGCCTGTTTCGTGGTTGTGGTATCGAGCGCCTCTTGCTTCACTGCAGGCTCCAAATGCTGGTTTGCGATTTTATCTGATTTTTCCTTGAAAGATTTTGCTACATCATCAACCTTTTTAGCTGCTTTAGCGCTTACGGGAGCAGACTTGTCCTGAGTAACAGGCTCCTGCGCCTGGGGAACTGAGATATCAGGTAGGACTAGTTCCGGGATCGGAGCCTGTACAGAGTCTCGTTCTTCAACTGGCTTCTCTCTTGTTGATGGTACCTCTTTCGAAATACTCTGAGCCACCTCCTTGTTGATCAGACCTGTGCGCTGGTGTCGTTGGTATGGCCGTAAATTGTGCCTGTGCCGCGGCCCATGAGATGAAACATCATTCTCTTGAACATTGGCTTCGAACGAGAAGGGAGCGTAGTAATGCCATAGCAGAGCAACGATTGCAAATATGAATATTATTCGTAAAAGCGGACCCCTTCGCAACATACTGCGTCGGTATACTGGGCTTTGAGCACGCTGCCAATCTGGCACCTTCTCCGGCCTGTATGACAAGTATGGATGCCTGGATTTAAACATCGCGAATGGAGGAAATATGGGAGGTTTTGAAACCAGTGCCAGACACGCGATCCAAGGGAGGATGCATTCGATCGAGGATGAAGAACTTGGTGCAGATCTCGAAATCCTCCTGAAGAAATAGTGCCAGTTTGAAGAAAGACTCTAAGTTGACACTTGGATGGCGAATAGCAGTGAATTTCCTACTAGCAGAAAGCAGTCAAAAACAAGAGACAGCCTCTGAGTTCGGAGGCTCGATCATGCAGGTGTACACGACCCTACGAGATAAGATTCTTTGGAAAAATGGTGGTAGCAGTAGCGCCGAGCCATCAGTCAGAAGTCGATCGCCTCGAACTGTCGGACCATATTTTAAGCAGCCAGGTTTTCGCCCCTCTCCGCTGAAGAATAGTAAAAAGAAAGCATAAGGTCGACTATAGTGATTCAGGAAATGAGTCTTGCGACACTTGCCATTGCTTCTCTGTCTGGCTTAGGCCGGAGAGAGTCATGGCAGTTTCCACTAGAGTGAGAAGCGTAAGGAGCCAGACAAGGCAAGGCAGAGGCAGGACTGGGTTCTTGGGAAATGATGGGAAGTATAATCCTTGGACTTGCAGCGCTTCGTAACTCCATCTCCGCCCGTTCATCCTCAAGCCAAGCTGCTTTGTTGCTTCCCGAACACTCAGGAACACCCCTCGCGCGAAAGTATCGCAGTGTAGCGTTCGAGCCGGTCCTACCTCCGGTGGCAGATTGGCTCCAATCACCTAATATTGATCTCGATATCTCTTCTACCCGACAATATTCTCCAGATCAGTGAGGGTCGTTGGCCTTGGGTTGCATTGCATTGCATGTGCGTAGCAGATTGCTCGGTGGGTTGGCAACAGACGGGTCGATCTCCCCAGTTGCGCAGGTCCCTCCGAGGATGGCAGCTTACCAGCATCTGCTAGATGGCCCTGCGGATAGATTGCGTTTGCGATGGTGTAGGTTGTAAGAAGTTGACAGAAATCAACCGGTACGCTTGCTGCTTTACTGCGCCGCCGACCCCCGCGCAACCAACCTGGTCCGGTCTAGAGTCAAACTGGGTACACAACCTCAACCTTTCTATCTATTTCTCCTTCGCGAATGCCTTCCTTCCCCTCTTCACTTTTCTCTGCCAGCCAGTAAATTAAACATTGCTCCAACAGCACCTACTCCACCTTGGGCCAGCCCATCCATTCATTCATTGTCTGCCATGAGAAGATATCGAAATCTATATATGACGCATCATTTCTCGATGTTCTATTCTTGTACCAAACCTTGGCTTTAGCCTTTGCAATCGTCTTTATCGGTTCACTGCTTATCGTGAACTCGTTGTCGTTTCCCTGGTGTGGATCATGCACGATAGATTGACTTTCAGCCTCCTGTGCCTTTCAAGGACAGCTGTCGTGTGCCCACGGGTTCAAAGCGGACAATCACGCGAGAAGAGAAGAGCTGGAATAATTTCTGTTGGATTGTTTCTGCTCTTCTCAAGTGGAGAGAAGGTTCTAATGGGCCTATCTACAAAAACAGTGCAATGCCAGCACTTGCTTGGCCTATCGTCTTACTGCATGTGGACTTCCGAGAAAGCTTGACTGCTGGGCGGCTATCCTGGGTAGTCTCCAGGTGACAAGGTTAAGCGCAAAAGACTTGGAAAAAAGACACTTCCCAGCCTCTTTCCATGAGCTTGGTCGGTCAAGAGTATTGACAGAATGAGGGGAGCCTTCAAGCTTTGAACACTACCATGGATACCAGATTTCCGGTGGCGTGCTGCTGAGTCCAAGAGTGTCTAGCATTTTTCGGCACGACCTGTTCTTCGCTCTGTGTTGATGTATCCCAGTCTAATAAGAACAATTCCAGAGTACGAGGCAATTAGCTTTTCTGTTGACAAAGAATACCACAGACGCTTCTGGTCCCGGTCCTATTGATCCCCTTGAACGTCCTACTACACTAAAGTCTCAAGAAGAAGTCAAACCTTGCTATGTCTGGTTCTAGCGAAGGTCGGAGGGAGCGAATATTATACAAAGCGTAGTATATACTTTCTTAAGACCTTGACTAAGCTTCATTGCGATAAGAACTGCAACTTGTAGAACACCAAAATAGATACGTGTACTCTGATTATAATGGTACCCAAAAGCTTCACTTCTGCTCTAGCCACTGTGCGAACCCTATCATAACCTTCCGGCATGAACTATAACACCGGATACTTTTGCAGTAAGTGTCCTTGTGATCAATCGCCGCATTCAGAGTCCTTTACCTACTTCCAGTACCACCAACATTTCAATCTTTTCTCTCTTTCAAAACTTCTTACCGCTCGTTATACAAATTTTGGCAGCCTGAGATGCGCTCTTCGATCAGCTCTGGCCTGATATGGCTTGTAAGCTCAGTCATAGTAGCTGTTTCTGCGAATGAGGCATTGGCAACTATAACACCTTGTCCATTATGTCCATTGTCTGTGGCTCCTGCGGTAGTCACGGTCACTTCACAATATCAGCCTATCTCTGCATATGTACCTTCAAAGACTTGCACCGCGGAAGGAAACAAGACAGCGTGTGCCACTGTGCCTTCACTCGTTCACGAATACCAATATGTCTCAACAGTTATTCCATGTTTGGAAGAAAAGAGCAGCTGCACAATCACTAAGACTGATCAAATTGTCCCTCTTCAGTATCGATCAACCGTTATTACAGCCGAAGTTCCGTGCAAAACACCAGCAAACTTCTCCACTTGTACACCAGAAACAGATGTTCACACCAGAATCACCAACATCTACGCCCCATTCAACAAGCTCGGCCCTATGGGAAGTACTGGCTATGGTGGAAGTGGACTTTGCAAAGATTGTGGTCCCGATGCAGACGGCAATGGGTTTCAAGACGTAGATGTTGTTGATTGCACTGATGGACAGTGTGCAACTCACACGCAGACTTGGGTTTCAAGGAAGCCTTCTACAACAGAAGCTACAGAACCAATTTCTTTTGCCACACAATGCACTACAACAGGTGCACATACAATTCCGATCACTACAACATACCAACCAAGCGATACTATGTATGATCCAGCAACAACCACAGTTTACTACACGACCACAATCACCGATGCACCAACGTATATCGATGTCACAACTACAATAACGCTCAGTTTGACGGAGACGATCTGTCTCTACGATACTGTCATCAGTGGATTGTAGGTTGTTCTTTTACTTGTTGTCACGTGCTCCGTTCAAGCTAATATCCGCAAGTACCATCCCTCCGACAAGCCCAGCAATTGGTCCTGCTTCTGCTCCAGCAAGTTCCACCGGCAATCCAACATCGCTACCATCACCTCAGCTAGAGACAAATGCATATCCAACATACCCTACGCCAACTCCAAACTCAAATGTCCCTTCAGTGGGAGATAAGTGTGACTATGCTGGATGTTTTGACTCTACTAACAATGTCTTCTTTCCAACATTCAATATGGCCGATTCGAGTGGGAAGATGACCATCAGAATGTGCATCGATAACTGCCAAGCACTTGGTAAGCCGTACTCTGGGCTTTATCGAACGTAAGTCTCTCATACTTCGTAGCGGCGAAGCTCCTTGCTAAGAGGGAATACTTCTAGTGACTGCTATTGTGGATATTCAATCGAGCACGCCACCGAACATGCCCGATCCGACTGTGCAGCATCCTGCCCAGGAAACCATACCGAGACGTGCGGTGGTGGCGATCAAGTCAATGGGTTGTACCTCCTTGATATCTATGATTGCTCAGCACCAAGTCCAACGGAGACAAGCGGTTCCGAGATATCCTCATCCACGCCGGAGCCCTCTTCTGATCCCGACCCAGAACCAGAGAAGCGCAATATTAATGCTGATATCCAAACATCTCGGCCCCATCCCCATGCCATTAATGCAAGACAGGGAGCTCCTCAGAAGCTTCGTCGGGGCGGTATGGTCAAGGCTGTCCAGGGCCATAAGGTTGTTGGTGGAGCGAACTCGCAGAAGCGTGACTTGGGCCTCAAGAAGAACTCTCTTTTAGATAGAGCATGATAGTACTGGGGAATCTGCTTCTTCTCTATGTGCGAATAGATTGCGTGGCTGTTTGTCTATCGTTCGATAAAATTTCTCGGGAAGGAGAATTGATTATTACTCACCCAGTGCCCTTCACTATCAACAAAGAACAGCACATTTCACTCTTGACCAACTGATCTCACCCCTGTTCTAATTAGTTAATATCTTTATGTTACCAACAGAATTATTCTGGAGCCAGGAGTATGTGGTTGGAGGAGAAGCAAAGTACAATTTCGGCTGGTTCACAGGAATGTATGGTAATGGGAAAAGGAGGGCCGAAGTTTGGATTATTGCCTCTTGATTTTGTGGTTCTTTCTCTTCTTTCGGTCTCTTGGCTTTAGTAGATGATTTAATGTACAGTCCTTTGTCGATTACAAAAGTTTCATGCTCACATCCTCAAACCCTGTCTGCCGCTCTAAGACGTGCTTTTCCAAGCAGTGAATATGAGGAATGCTATCAACATCGTTCTTCATAACTGCAGTATACCATTATTCTGTATTATCTTTATGATGATGTTTCCATCATCTAGAATTATTTTAACATTTATCATTCACGAAATATTTCTCTCAGAGGGAGAAACTTTTCACCTATCTGGGCTTACTTGTTTATCTTCTCTTCCCATGTAATATTATGAATATATTTCTTGGTCAATTTCTATGTAAGTTTGCAAGCATTGACAGGATTTCCCACAGGCTGCTTGTTCGATTTATGTGAGAATGGATTTCAGGTATTATTACGCGACACTAGAACATAAATCCTCACTTGAGATTAAATTTTGACTACTTTCCTAAGTAGCTGAGGGATGCTGTAGCAAAGGGATTATGTCTTACGCTGACAAATGTGGGATACAGTGGGCTTTAATGATGGAGCAGCCATTATATTGAGTGGGAGGTGAAAATGGCCTGATATCAAAGGTCTTCCCAATTGCGGAATACTATAGGAACATTAAATTTTGCAGTCCACGTAACTCTGACTGCATTGCCGTCTACGACTTTCTCAACACCTACTGTTTGATATGCGGAATACTGAGGGATAGACGGGCGTAGTAGCAACAGCATATTCTGCAGGTCACATAACTCCGGCTGCATCGCCGTCTACGACTCTACGTTCAACATTTATAATTTGACAAACGTACGCTATTTACACAGACGGCTCACATGCCCGTCATTTCCAAGAAGTCTGCCAACTTCTTGAGAGACTCTCTACGGTAATACAACCTATAGAAACGGGTCCTCATCCAGGTTCGATCGCTACAGTAATCTTTGAACCTCTTCCCATTCGGATCCCTACCGGTAAGTCTGCATTCTGCCGGGTACCAAACATCGTAAGCTACATCAAGATAGCCCGCAAAATCCAGGTAGAGCTTGTACATTCGCTTGCTCCATGCAGGGCCTTTGTTGTAAGGGAGGATGATGTGCGTCTTGGGATGGTCTATTAAGTTGCCATCGTCATCATGATCGTTGAATGGTGGGGTGATATTCTCGAAGTCGATATAGCGGTATTCCATCTCTCGCTCCTCCTTTGAGTATTCCAGGCCATAGACACTCGTCTTTACAAACATTGGCACAGGGAGGACTGTCGTGCGTTGATCCAGGCCAGGAAGCCTGCAGGGCCGATCATAGTCATATGCAACGTGATGAGTTGCCAAACGATATTCAGGTCCCAGGAACTCTCCGATAACATCATCTGCTTGGTGGTCATCGCTGTGATCCACATTGAAATAAAACGGCAGGCGGCAGAAGATGTCCAATTTCTTCATGTGCCGCTGCATGATGAAATAGAAGCGCCCGCAGGTAAGTCCGAGTGATAGCATGGCGTGAGCTTGGTCAAAGTCATCGAAAATGTCGCACTGGTTCCAGTAAAGCTCATGGAAGATTTTCTCAATCAGCTCTGACGGCCAGAGTTGAAAAGGACAAGGTTGATCTAAGCGAGATATCAATAAATGAAGTGATGGGGCTTTGGAATGTTATTCCGGCTTACTTGGGTTGAGATCCTCCTGGCATGCCAGATCCAAGTCTTCTTCATCATCAGTACCATCCGCGTTGAATCCTGGGTCAAGGGAAGCTAAGCGAGGTATCAGTAAGTCCACGCCGAAAAAAACCGGAATTCCAGCTTACTCTGGTGCTCGTGCTCGTCCTTCAGCATGAAGTCTTGACCAGTGCCATCCGCGCTGAATCCTGGTACAGACGAAGCTAAGCGAGGTGTCAATAAGTCTTTCTAGTAGGTAAATAAAACAGAATTCCAGCTTACTCTGGGGCTTCTGTGACATGACTTGAAAGTCTTGCTCGGTGACATCCGCGATGAATCCTGGTGCAGGCGAAGCTAAGCGAGGTATCAGTAAGTCTTTCTAGTAGGTAAATAAAACGGAATTCCAGCTTACTCTGGGGCTTCCGCGGCATGACCTGATCAGTGCTATCAGCGTAGAATTCTGGTTCAGGCCATGAAGCTAAGCGAGGTGTCAGTGATGTCGACGGATATAGCATACTAGATCAACCTCACCTCTGACTCTCCGAGTGCCATCCTCAGAAGCCTCTCTATGTCTCTTTTGGCCTCGCGGAACTTCCTCCATGATTTTAAGCGAGGGGAATTTTATTTTCAAGCTTTTAAGAAAGGTATGATCAGAAATTTGAGTGCAGCGATATGTAAATCACGGCAGCTGGTGGTTTGGGCGTTGTTGTAGTCGAACCGAGATTTGGGGTAGATAAACAACTTGAAGGAATCAAGAAGCAGATGGTCGGCACAGGAAGCAAAACAGGTTAGGTTGCGTTGACGGAAAGGCAGAGACCCCAGAGAAAGCTAGAGGGCCATGATCACTTCAACTTCACTGCCGCCAACTTCAACCTCTGGCTTTACATGGCGAACAGAATATATCGAGTCATTCCCCTGCATTATTCTTGAATCAAATCAAGCTGCAACGTTGGCTCGCTTAATAACGCCGTCCCGGCGGTATGAGGTTATACTTAACGATGTTGTTCCCAAGATTTGTAGTTAAAGCTAATGGGCCACGATCACTTCGGCTCCTCTACGCCAACTTCAACATCTAACTTTGCATGGCCCACGGGATCATATTGCGATATTCTACTGCATTAATCTTGACTCAACTCGAAAGCTGCAATCTTGGTTCGCTTAATAACGGGAATCTACCTGAGGAGTCCTGCTGGTATGAAGTGATACTTTATTTTAAGAGTTCCCGAAATCTGTAGGTGAAGCTGATGGGCCAAAACAATCACTTCAGCGTCTCTATGCCAACCTCAACCTCCGACTTTACATGATAAACGGGATTATATTGCGTTATTCGCTACGTTGTCCTCTGTGCTATATTACAGTGTTATTCTTCAGTCGTTTCGGAAGCTACAATCTTGACTCGCTTAATAATCCGAATCCTGGGGCTCCATCTGACAGAAGGCTATCTAGGTTTGGGGATTACAGAGTACGTTGCACCTTGGCAAAACCCACAGTGTACATATAGGGATATAAGCGAGTCCAGTTTCGATTCGGACTAGGTCCGGTCTATAACCAGTTCTAGTTACTTACAGAATAGGAGTATTGTATATAGTATAAATCTAGCTAGTAGGTAGATAAAAATACTTAAAATTAGTTAGAAATAAGATTATAAGGTACGTTATATATAAGTAAAACCTATATTATTTCTATAACTAAGTCCTAGTCAGACCGTATCCAGACCCTAACGCTGACCATAACCAGACCCTGACTAGTTCTAGCGTAATCATAGTTAAATATACCTTTCTAACTACTTACCTAAGCCTAACCTTTTATAAACCCTTTAAAGGATATTATAAAAGAAGAAAAAGAGAGATTTGCTTGTCCGGACCTAGCCCGGATCCAAACCGGACTCGCTTAGATCCCTGAATGTACACTGTGGGTTTTGCTAAGGTGCAACGTACTCTTAGGACCCCTAAGTTTGCTCGGTATAGAGTATTCAGCAAAGAGAAGAAAGAGCGGTCCACTTTCGTAATACCGGTTTTCATTCAGAGGACAAATTACCAATTCGAGATAGACTTTACAAACATGATTGTCATATTTCAGTATTAACGTAAGATACCAATAAGCTTGTTTTAAATTTATCATATATACAAGAAATTAAGTACACCAGCCGCGCAGAATTTTCCATTCCATACAAAGGAAACCACCGTATATGTAGCGAAACACTGAAAGAAAGTACCATCATTAAATCCTGACATATTTATCATGAAACAGCTCAGACTACCAAAACGGCCACTAATCCAATACCAAAGGCCCACAAAGCACTGCCAGCCGTCTTTCCAGCAGCGCCAGTCCAGACAGCTGCAGATGTACCTGCAGCATTTGAAGATTTGGTGCTGGATGGTTTGACGATGCTCAGCGTCACGGATGGCAAGTATCCAGATGCCGCTGGCGCGGTGCCTGATCCCAAAGCCTTGACGCCACTTGAGGCTGCTGTAGAGGGAATGGGGTACGGAGCTGCTGGTGAGGAAGCGAGGACCACATATGAGGAGGCAGGAGCGGCGGATGACGGAACAGGCTGAACAGTCAAAGTTGATTTCAAGACCCGGACCGTCGTAGTCTTGTAACTCGTGACTGTACTGGACAGGACTGTGGTGATCTCGGTCATAGTGAGAGTCACTGCTGACGCGGAATCGGCAGCAGGCGGAGCTGGGGCTCCTGATGATTCGGCACCTGATGCTGAGCTGGCCGATGGGGTTGCCACGGCACCTCCAGTCTCAGTTGCTGTCACAGGACAGACGGTTGTGTAGTCGATGTATGTCTCGGTGGTTACTTGTCCGATCTTTGCAGGGCAGTTGGTAACAGTTGCGGCACAGGATGTAATGGTATATACAGAAGTAGCATAGACGGTTGAAGTAGTATATGCTGAAGGAGCAGATGTCATTGTAGGGGAAACTCCCGTCTCAGTCACAGGGCAGACGGTCGTGTAGGTGATGATCGTTGAAGATATGATTGGGGATGTGGTGTATGGGCAGTTGGTTACTGTTGGAGCACAGGACGAGATAGTGAAAACCTTGGTGGTGGTGATGGTGGAAGTTCCCAACGACATGGAGCTTGTTTGCGATGCATATTCACTGGTGACTGGTGCGGAGGTTATAGAAGACAAAGCGCCAGTAGAAGTCTCGGAGCTGGAAGGAACACTGCTACTGGATTTTGGTGGCAGAGGAGTGTTGGTAGGTGACCCAGAAGAGGTAGTGGTGTTAAAGTAGATACCTGTTGATGAGGCCGGAAATAATGGCGTGTTTGGTCCAGTGGAAATACCGCTCGAGGTAGGATAGACTTCTGAAGAACTCGAGCTGGAAAAGTAGCCAGTTGGCAAAGCCGAACCTGATGGCAAGATGTATCCGGATGAGGAACAGCTTGAAGTTGCGGAGCTTGATGTACTATTGGAGATGACTACCGTGGAAGATGCTGAGCTTGTTGACGACAGTCCACTAGAGTAAGCTATGCTAGAAGTTGGGCTGGCAGAGGTGGTGCTGTTGTTGTATCCAGAGCTAGTGGATGGGACAGTGGTAAAGATAGACGATATGGATGTTGCCACGATAGACGTGGAGGTACTGTCTGAAGTTGTGAGTCCAGTGCTAGATGCGCTTGTTGTGGTTGCAACAGATGTCGAGGTTCCGGAGCTGGAAGTACTTTCTGAAGTTGTCAGAGTGCTGGATGGGCTCGATGTGGCTACAGTAGATGAAGAAGTTCCGGAGCTGGAAGTACTTTCTGAAGCTGTCGAAGTGCTGGACGAGCTTGTTATCGTTGCAACAGATGTGGAACTCTCCGTACTAGAGGAAGTCTGGGATGTTATGGTGCTCGATGCCTTAGAACTGCTGGACGTGGAGCTCTGCGAGGTTGTAGTGCTCGAATAAGCTTCGGAAGTTGATGAGCTTGAGGAAGCCAGAGTGCTTGTGGACAATATGCTTGTGCTCGTAGAAGTCACTGGAGCAACGGCAAGCAAATTTGACTTGATAAGGTCGTAATATGTCTGCCCATCATTGACGTTCTCCTCGGCATATGTGGCTTCCCAAAGCATGATACCACCAAATTGAGCCTTGCCGTGGTAAGCAGTGATTAAGTTCTTGACTTCATATGGCGAAAGGTAGTTTTCAGCTGATGCAGCAGACGTGGAAGCAGGAAGACCAATAAACAGCTGAGCGCCAGCACTGGCACCACCTTGAAGAAAATCGACCCAGTTGGCAGATGAAGTGGTACTGCTATCGTAATTAAAGCCCGCATCAATGGCAACATTAGTCGAAGCGTAGGCAGCATTGGCTGTAGCCCAAGAGCGAGCAGCACAGGCGGGATTGTTGTAGAATTGGATCCAAAGAATATCGAACTGAGCTGCTGTGATGAGGTCTCCCATGTTTTGATCTGGAATAGGACACTGAGGTGCACCTGAAATGATATACTTCTTGCTTGGGTTATCGAGGAAATTCTCACGCAATCGGTTGACCATGGCAATGTATCCTTCACTGAGATCGATTGATGGAAATTCAATATCAAAATCGAACCCGTCAATGTCGATAGTCGTGCCATCTGTATTGGTACGACCACCATCGAAGGGACGAATACCACCAGCAGCAACATAGGCCTCATCGATAGGTCCATAAGCTTTCCATAGATAATCGGCGAACTCTATTCCAGCTGCAGCACCGGTAAGTTGGTAAGTTGCGGATGCTCCTCCCAAGGAAAGAAGAACCTTCTTTCCCAGTGATTGACAGACTGGAATACCCTCGGTGACATTGGGGCAAGATTTGTACAACTCAGTACCGGGGTACAAAGGCAGTCCATAGCAAGCATTTCCAAAGTTCTCCGCTGGAACATCACTTTGGGTTTGCTGGGGAAACTGGTTAATGAAGCCAATGGGAATAATATCGATGGAGGTCTTATGGCAGTATTCCGTTAAAGAAAGTTGGTTCGGTCCTTGGCCCTTTTGCAAACATCAGTTACGAGTCAAACAAAACGCAGAGTCCCACTGACCCAGTAAACGGCAAGGTTTGCCTCGGAGTTGGCATCGTACAAGGCGGCCGAGGAAGAGATCAGGGAGAAAGCAGCAATGGCAGCTGCAATGGACTTGGTAGAAAACATTATGCTATAAAAGACTTAAAGAACGTGAATGAATGATTGGATGGCTAAAGCCGTAAGGATTGTGGTGAAGACTCGATGTCAACGAAAGGACGCAAACCAAAGTTTGCACGGCACTAGGTCACCGCGAGAGACAGACGTACAGTAAAGACGTATGTGGAAGTTGTCGGTGGAGGAGGAAGAGAGAGGAAGAGAGAAGGTCGACGTGAAGTACTGTAGCATGCCAAACCGATCCAATGCAGTCTAGCCATGGCACCCGTCTGCCCACTTGAAGGCCGGTGCCTGGCGACTAGCTGAAGAGGCACAATGAAGTCGTGCAGAGCTAAATGTAGCTCACGATGGCGTTCGAACCGGTCCTTGAGAGGCTCGCTAAGTGACGAGCGCCATCATGGAGGCGCCCGAACGAGGCACAGGCAGAAGTGGTGGATGTGCAAATTTCCCCTTCCAGCGCCAGCCTTAGAGAGCCCCGTATTAAGGCCGGCAGGCCCATTCATGCTTAACCGTAGGCTCCCTTTGTCGCTTTCGCCTCCCAGTTTCTCCACCAGCGTTGGTTGGCCCGGGCCTGCAACTCGCAAAACCGCACGACCAGGATCAGTGTGGAGGTCCAGAATGGTAAGATCGGCCTAAAATCCGACCATATAGGATTATTGCGCCAGTGTTCCTGAGATCCGAAGACAGAAATTGTACGGCGAAGACTGTGCGAGCCGTTGACAAGGCACACTTGTGCCTTTTCCATAGGCAATGAGCAACATGGCAGCGCGGAGTGGACAGCCGTGACATGCCGACATCAACGGCAGCAATAAGATGTGAAGCTGCCTCTCACCTCTCACAATCTTGTCGGTAGTGAAGAAGCCTGAGCATTGAACCGCCGTTGCATCGTACGGTTGCTCCGGTGCCAGCCGGGGTCGGTCGCATTAAGCAGCAAGCTGGATCAAAATTGTAGTGGACGTGAAAGGGGTTGTTGTGGTCAGCGCTGAGGCAGGTTCAACATTAGGAGCACGGCGCGGTTCCTGGCTAGCCTGGAATGGGATGGCAGGCCAATCAGCGTGCCACTGCCCCTGAACCGCTCGACGCTCCGTCCCTTTTCTTGCCTGCATCGTCCCATTGGAGCGGAGCGGAGCGGGACATGTGAGCTTACCTCTAATTTCCTTGCGCCTTGAAATGGTCTGGGGAGACGTGCTGCTAGGATGCGATGCACTTGCATCTTCTTGGAGGACAACGATCAACGGGATCGTCTATTTCGTGGAAGGTTATTGTAAACTCTATTGCCGCCCAAATCTCTGGGTATGCTCCGACTTCGTCTTGGTCGACAAGGACAATATACGGCAACAACCCAAAAACGTCGAGGTGTGTTGTGTTTGTCGCGATGCCTAGTGAAATCAGGATGTGACAGCGACAGTCTTGGTGCGCTAATTAGCGCCTGCTGGTGATGACGCCATAATGTGCCCGGACAAGCAACCATTTCGCTCTCCATCTTCCTTTTTGTGCGGCCCTGCTCGCCGTCCTTAATCGGCTCGTTCTTGATCAATAAGCCAAGATTCCATTCCTGACATATGCACCAAGGGATTATTGACGGAGCACGTAGGAAACATGATGACAAGCAGCATTTGTGACAATGCGCCTCATTCTGCGACGCGACTATAGTCAGGTGCGTGGCCTCCATACGAGAGGAAGTCATCCTAGGTTACGAAGCTGTCAGGTATTATACTTAGGCATTTATTGATGGATCTTTGGATTCGAGGTCTTCGTTTGCAAGCTCGCACAGAAACCGTCTCCATGGTCTCTTAAGTTATGTGATTCGTGATCGTAACGCAAGCAAAAGTTGGTGTGCAGTAAGTGTTGGAGATGATGAGCAACCTGGGGTCTAGGTGGTGTTACGAAATCAGATTCATGCCCCTGTAATAATACTATGATTGCAGCGCCTCCATACAGCTTGCGGTTGGCTAAATATACAAAGAGTGCGCCAGAAGACTCGGCGTCAATAATACTCAAGCTTGCTTCTTGTAACGTCGGGGCAAGAGATAATCACGCTTGATCATCGTATGTAAGACTCCATACAGGCCTGCAAGCGGCCAAATGCTCCAAAAGAGCGTAAGCAGCCAAAGCATCCAAGACTCGTCGATGGCTTCCTGCTCTTTTGCGATGTCGACCTTCACCTTATCATAGACGGTGGGAAGATATTGTGCGTGGTACTTCTTCCTTAGTGCGTCATATCTTTCTCGATTGTATATATTGTTGAATTCTTCCTCAGTATAGTAAGCGTGAGCATAAAGCCATTTCTGACCACCAAGGTTATGAACGGTTCGTTCAAATTGACGGTTCCACGCTACAAATTCCTTACGATTGGTAGGTCCTGGTCCCCAAACTCCGAAATTGAGCATCATCTCTGGCATTCTATGTTTCGTCTTTTCGACTTGCAAGCTGTGTGTGGACGCTATCAATTTTCCGCTCTGCTTCAAGGGACAAAGCCATATCGGATATTGTTTGAAGCGAACGTCTAGATGCTGGATGAACTCGCCGGCTCTTGAGTATGGTATTGCCACGTCCTGAATAATATACTGCGATGAGAGCCCACTCTTATGTAAAGCGTGGTACATCACACGAGTGTGCATGAAGCCATCGAGCAGCCACCTTGTAACGCAATTGAAAGGAGTGAGAAAATACTTGAAGGCGTAGGAAGCGACCCAGAAGCCTCCGCGATCATAGCGAAACAGATAATCAACTATTGGAATTGCTTCAGTGATTGGGAATGCGTTCCGCCTAAAAAGGTTTTTGGCGTGTAGGTAAAACCACGGATCTGTCGGTCTTGTAAATCTTTGTACTGCAGCGCCTTTCTTCACATGATTCGTTCGATGTCCAAGACAAATCACTCCAAAATCATGTGCGAACATGATACCATCGAGATACTCCACAGAGGGATCTTCTGTCGCTGCCTCAATTCGACTCTGGGCTTCTGACATTCCTCGCACAGGGATGTACGTCAACTCCACAAAAGTAGCCGCATCCACAAGTTGGATCTCAAGAAGTGTTGTAACACCTAGAGTCCCAAAGGATGAAGCAGCCCCAAAGAAAAGATCGGGTCTCTCAGTACTTGAGGCTCTGACAACCTCTCCATTCGCAAGTACGATTTCGATCCAGTTGATCGTCCTGTCGAAGAAGCCATATCTGAAGGAACTGCTTTCTCCAGCTGTACCAGCAAACCCTCCTCCAACAGTGATCCCTGGAAACTCCATTACCACAGGAGGAATGAGGCCATGTTGAAGAGTTGCTTCCACAAGACGGTCCATAGGTACATTTGGCTCAACGATGGCCGTCTTCGCATTCGTATCAACTTTCAAGACATGTGACAGGCCACTCGTGTCCACCATCTGTTTGCGCTGGTACTGGGACGCACGAGTACTATTTGTAGATCCATGGTAAATACGAAAGGCTTCCTTCCGATTGTAGAACTCCTTGACGCTGGAAGCAATAGCTGCGACTGCGCTCGCGTGCTTTTCCATAATTGAGCAAGACTCTAGACTCGGGTGACTCGGAGATGTGTGAGCACTAAGCTTGTACAATTACCAGCAAGTCTTTATCGCCAGTATATATAATCTGAACGAAGGGAAAGAAAATCGATAAGGATAGATAGAACACGCGGGAATTCACAAGGAAACAATATATACCAACAAGCATACCAAAAACCTAATTTCGATATGAGAGGCTGAGATACCGCCGTCAGCAGTGTTGGTTGAAGTCCGAAAGCAGTCAAAGCCCAGGCGGTGAACCAATTCTGCCATATGAAATCGAAAAAGAACCAAAGCGAGCATTAAAACGTACCAAATACTAAGATTCTACAGCTCCAGTACGACCATGGCATCCAGAATCCCTCCTCTCCTTGAACCGTACCTCAGTCTGCCGCCAGAGACGTCCTTAATTCTTCTGACCAGCGTGCTCGGCGCCAGCACTAACTGGCTCGTCCTCCGATTTCTGCACAGCATACTCGCACCATCCGAAGGAAATCCAGACGATGATACGAAGGTCGTTTTTGTGAGTTTCATGAGGGATCTAGTTTTTTGGAAAGAGAACGGTAGGAGGATAGGTCTGGATCTGGATAAATTGGCTGCGCGGAAGAAGTTTGCATTTGTGGATGGTCTGAGTGGGCTTTTCTTGCCCAAGCAAGCAGCAGATAGCCGTGTGGCGCCGCCGCAAACGATTTTGAAAAGTCCGGAGCTGCAGAATGTGGCATCCCAAATACTCGGAGGGATTTCACAGATCAAGGCAGCGGCGAGTGGGAAGGTTCTGCTTGTCTTGGATCAATTGGATTTATTACTTGCAACAGCAGGGGACAAGTCTGATGTAGTTGCGTTGGGAGAGATGCTGCTCGAGTTGCGAGAGGTATGTAGATTGAATCATAAATCATATTATTTGCTAAGGAAGTTCAGAGTGTACATGCCACCGTCATGACTGTCAGTGCAGACTATCCATTAGTTTCAGAGCAACGTACATCCCTAGAGTCAAACCATGCTGAATTCTTGATGGGAATTGCCCATCAAGCAGACTCTATTATGAGCTTGAGATTGCTGGATACAGGAACTGCGAGGGACGTGAGTGGGGTCATAAGAGTCACACAAGGAAGCCATGCAGTATCCGAGAGCGATGGTTCTTCCAAACGGACAGAAGAGAAGGAGGTGCTATACTTTGTGGGTGGAGATGGTGGTGTAAAGGTATTCGAGCGAGGCCAGTGAAAATGCCCTTAGATAAACTTTTGACTGCACTATGCACCATAAACCGTCCAAATCACTCCCGTCAGTGTCAATCATAACAGGTCCGGTCCATTCGTTATGGTACAAAACTGCCATCGAGTCCATGCGAGATTTATCCTTGCTCATTGGCCCCCTTGGAGCGCAATTCGAAGCCTCACAATTGCACATGTACCCAACCATCCATTGTTGCAACTGACTGCATTTCGCTAGGATGGCCATATCCATCAAGATATCATAAGCAAACTGCAACCGATCCCAACCCGCTCAACACCAGATGAAATTCCCCTACTCGGCCTTGGTTGGTCCTCGAGCGCCCGTTGGTGCACCAGCTTGGAATCCATTCTTGAACTTGCGAGAGACACCCTTCAAGTAACGCATACGTCCACTGCCGGTGGTCTTTCTCCTCTTGGCCTTCTCGCCCCAGTTGTCTGCTGCGGTGTTAGCCAATACTCTTAAGCTCGTGCCTTTACGTCTGCGCAAAGCGTTCGTAGATCGGGTATCACGTACAGCCTCGGACCTTAGCAGCTGGGTATCCGCAGGATGAGCAGGTGTGCTTTTGGATGTGGAGGGATCGTCGGCCTGAAGTTCCAGTTGTCAGTCCCAATTCTATCCGATCTTCCCACTCTCCAAACATTCTCCATGTCCTCCTCTCTTCCGGAGTTCGAGTTCACTGACCGCAGCGTCTGCACAACGTATGGGATTTGTTGTGCCTTTTTCCGAAACTGCTCGTGCCCTTAGCTATAGAGATATCAGTTCCAGTTCTATTATATGTCAGCTTGACGTACTCATGTTGGCGGTTGTTGGTCGACGTGGATGTTGCGATTTGTCGAAGTAGTGAGGTTTTTGCGAGTTGCCTAAGGTGAAATTGTTTTGTGCGCGCTGAATTTGCGCTAACCTGATTACGTTATCACCTAATCATGTGATCATGGTGGCCCCTCGCCATTCTGATAGAAGCCAAGTGGATATCGTAAGTGGAGCAGCCTCTACATGTACAGAAAACACGGCCAGTCTGAGGCACGGGCCACCTCACCAAAACACCTGCACCTATATTAGAAATACTTGATTAAATAGATCAAAAGAAAGTGTAGCACCTATATAAGTACTATTATAAGAGATCATAGATGTAGAGAGAAAGAATTGGTCAAATATTATCTTGTTAATATGTCTTTTCTGTGGTGTTTAAGTGAGCTAGCCTTTGCCTCAGATCGTCCCCTTATTCTGTACACGTAGAGGCAACCCTAGATACATGGCCGATATGAACCGAAAGAGTGAAGGAGCAACAAAGTCTCTCGTCGAAGTCCTAATCATCAGGGGTACGGAACCGCACGTAAACCTCAGCAACTGTGAATACTATTACGATATTGAGCTTTGGATATCTGATTTGAATACCAATCCAACTATCTATATCAATGGAAGCCCTACTAACACCACGTACTAAGATTAGAAGTGTTAGAACGTATTATGCTGAAGGTTACGTGATCTGCGCACAGGCCACACCGGGCAACCTTCGACATTTGTTTCGACTTACATAGATACTTAGACATCATCAAAATCAACATTATCATCGAATCATACCATCTTTGCATCTGCAAAAGCTTCACTTACGCTATCGTATAGTGCACTTTATAATACCTGTGTTATGTCAATAACCTGGTACTATGATATTATGTATCAATAGTTAAAATGTTAGTAGCCGAAGACTTATCGGCTCGTACTGTACTTTCAAAGCCGGAGGCAAAGAAAGGCCAAAACGTTCCTCGCAAGAAAGCGAAGTCCCACAAACGCAAGGATCAATCCGACCTTGACTTGGCGTTGTGGGTAGTGAGTCCTTAGGATATCCATAATGATGGGAAGCTCAGAGGTAAGTATCCCTCAAAATCATCCAAAAGTTCCCACTAACTTCAAAGATAGACAAGTTCGGACGAAACAAAGATGACTCTACGCTTCTTGTCGGTTTACCAGGTTATCTACATAACACAGGTATCATAAAGTGCACTATACGATAGCGTGAGTGAATCTTCTTGGTATGATTCGATAATGCTGTTGATGATGTCTAAGTATCTATATAAGTCGAAACGAATGTCAAAGGTTGCCCCATGTGATCTGTGTGCATGTCATGTGACTTGTAGTATAATACGTTCCAATACATAACATTTGAAGTTTTATCATATAATAACCACTAATCCAATTGATCTAAAGCTTATATGTAATGTTAAAAGAATCAAATATCATGTGAAGTAGCTTTATTTAGCACTCCAGGCTCCAAACCTAGAAGAATTAGAGCTTCTGTACAAACGCACAATCAAGAGCTTTTCAACTTTCAACTCTGTACGTTGAAAACTATCAACATATAATTTTGCAAGATTACGATCTGTGCAATACTTCATACCCTGTCATGTACCTGAAGGCAGGTTGGTGTTGTTCAAAGGCAGGTTGAACTCTGTGCTCGCTAGTCCTAAATAGGACTAGTGCGGCTCTTTGAAGCTCTCGTGTAAATAGAAGTTAATGCTAAGTTAATCATGTACTGACCTTGTTAAAAGTATGTTAATGATGCCTTCTACTTATACCTGATATCTGGTCTGTGCTTTATAAGGCTTTATAAGGCTTTATAAGGCCTCGGATGTACTCTTAGTAGCTGGTTCTCTACACAAGAATTCATTAATTCTGTTATTTATTTAATCAATTCAGGCAGAATTTACCCGGGCGTATACTCATAGGCTTCTGGTGGTGGCGGTGGTGGTGGCAATGGTGATATCGCCCGGTGCGACCGGTAGCCGACCACTAGTGTAGATACTGCTGTCCTGATTATCGGCTCAAGTCAGGGAATGCCACACTTGTTAATACTGTCAAATGATGAGTCGTTTACTGTCAATGGCGTTAAAAAGAGGGTCTGAGGTCAAGCTTATAAGCGACTTAATGACATGTCAAAGTCAGGAAAACGTTTCGCTGATGCTCTGTCCTATGCCGGAGAGGCCCTATTCCTGTGGTTTCCGTATGCTTGTATTCCTATACTAGGTAGCCTCTATTCTAAAGGGACCTTCCATACAACTCTTAATATCTCAGAAAAATCTCTATTGAACCCACAAGTCGTTGCTCGCAAGATTATCACTACCTTAATTATGGTAAGGATGGAATCACTCTTGCACGACTGCCGGCATCTCAACACCACAAACGCAACTAGTTATTCCAACACAACCAACCATTTTCAGTGCTCCGGTAGCCGTACATGGTATTTCCTTTACAAACGCCCCAACCCTTCAGACCAATTATACAGATTGAATGATTGATTGAGATCAATTCTCAACGCCCAACATGCCTTTCAGTCCATCTTCGACCCCTCGCCACCATCTCCCTCTCTCCTCTAAATCATCACCAATCCCTCCTAAAGCTTCCTCCTTCCTCCTCTTCGCTTCCCTGGCTGAAGCAGTCGTTCCTAGCCTCTTGACCTCCAAAGGCTGCAGCTCCGACTGCAGTCTTTCCAGCTCTCGTGTCTTTCTCGGCACCAAAGACTGCAATTGCTCTAGCTGCCTGTCCAGTTCTGCTCTCTGCTTCTCGCGTTCTTCCACCAAATTCAACGTTTTCTCTAAGGGCATATTGAGACTCGGGTTTGGTCCAGGTTCCTGAGATGCCTTTAGCTGCTCGATGCTGCTCTCCAGACCCACGATCTGTGCAGGCAAGTCTTTTAGTTGTGTGGTTTGAAGTCGAATGTGTTCATTCTTTCTACAGAGCTCTCGGCCTCTCTTCCCCAATTCTACAACAAGATCCGCAACCTCGGTTTTTAATTCCTTAAGCTCGGCCTTCGTCACTGCTAGGGCTTCCTCGAGTTCGACATTCTCCTGGTGCTCGACCATAAGCGGCGGGTCGTCAACGATAGATCGTATGAATCTCTCCTTGGTAACTTGCTCAAGATAAGAGAATCGGAGTTTGGAGAAGAGTTCCTAGAAAATCTCAGCATATTCTCCACGATTCGAATCCATACTTCAAAATACTTTATAATGCGCAAGATCACTTTCCAAGCTTGCTGGAGTAAGAACTGACTGAATCTCTGGGGAGACATCAGACGACCGCTTTCCTGTCTCATCTCTGCTCTTGTCATCAACCAAAGCGCCTAGCTTGATGATTGACAGTTCCTGTGCCTGCTGGTTCTGTTGCAATCTTTCCAGCACATCCGCGGCTTTGGTATTTAGATCGTCTTGCGCCATTGCGTTCGCACTGTTGAAGCGTGGGTAAGAAGATATCCGTGGAATCGTCGGAATTCGTTCTGGGGCGTGTTGTGTAATATTGTGGCAGTCGACTCTGGTATATTACTAGAGATGGCACGAAGAACTCCTTTCGCATCACGTATGCAATCCTTTGTTTACTCTTCCCCACGATTCTCGCGCCGAGCCCGTTATCGAGCATCACCTGACCGTAGATAAGGAACCGCCGAAAATCATCGAGGTTCCATTTATCGCTCCGTTCACCACCTCTGGTTTGGACTCCGAGGGCTCAGCACCATAGAGTTTCCCAAGTCAAAGAAAGCGGCCCTCAAAGACCGGCAACATGGCTAACGACGAGGTACTAACCGACGAATATGTTGCTCAACTTCTTACCAAAGATGCGAAGGCCAGCTCGATCAAGTACTCTGCCCTGGGTCTGGAAGCATTTGCACCGTCGAAGTATGTTGCTGCCTTCATCTACGCTCTAGGAGGCCATCGCTGATCCAGGTAGACCTCCAGCAAACAAGCCGAAACCCAATACACGCTTCCTACGCAATATCATCAAGGATACAGACAGTCATAACGCTGCTCTACTGGCCAAGGAAGCTGCTGATGCCAAAGCACGACTTGAAAGCTTAACAGGAAATGATCGCCGCCCCTCCAAGCCGAGTCATGTTGCAGGAGGGGACATAAGAAGACGACAGCTTGGGGATATAGCAGCAATCTTAGGTGGCAGACCTGCGAAGCGGAAGAGGCCTGAGGAGGGCAAGGTTCTTGAGAAGTCGGAGCGGCATAATTCGAGTGACGAACATGAGTCCAGGAGGAAAATGCACGAGGAAAAGAGCAGGAGGATCAGGCATAGAGATGAAGAGGACGCGGACGAAGGCAGGTCAAGAAGCCACAGAAGTCATCGCAGGACACATCGAAATGGTTCGACAGAGAGAGACACGCGCAGCAGGGGTCACCAAAAGAGAGATATGTCTCGGTCAAGATCTCCAAGAGCTGAGCATGATGTGGGGTCGCGACGTCGTGAGCGATCACCCAGACGTAGAAGATCAAACTCGAGAGACAACAATGAACCAAGAAAAGAAAAGTCCCGTCGGTCTCATAGACGCTCGCCCTCGATAGAAAGGTACCTACCGCGGAGGCGACACGAGGAATTGGAGAGCAAGAAAAAGTCCGAGCCAACGACAGACTATGACTCTGATCCACTAGATGCCATTATTGGACCACGACCAGCTCCTGTGCAGCAAGTTCGCACTCGTGGACGGGGTACCGTGTCTCAGGCATCAGGCATCGACTCACGCTTTTCAGCCAACTACGATCCTACTCAGGATGTGCAACTTGATCCAGAAGAAGAAAATGATTGGGATCAGGCCTTAGAGGCGTTGCGAGACCGTCAAAAGTGGAAGCAGCAAGGTGCGGACAGACTGAGAGCTGCTGGTTTTACTGAAGAGGAAATCGGCAAATGGGAGAAAGGTGGAGAAAAGAGAGAGGAGGATGTCAAATGGGCTAAAGCTGGGGAGGGAAGGGAGTGGGACCGAGGCAAGGTATTCGATGATGATGGTGGAATCACACATGCACCAGAATGGGGAAGACTCAAAGGCACTTAGGTGTCGAAACAAAATCCTTAATATTTAGAACAAACATGCCACTCAAATAACGACAAGATAAGCTCCTCCACTAGATCCTTTCTAAATGCTTGGAAGTGGGTGTCTATAGTGTGCATGTCCAATGCCTCCTGAATAAGCTCAGTACAAGGAAATACTGAAATGAGAAAGGATAACAAAGTCAGATCAACAAACTTAAAGAGAGATTTTAAGAATATATCATTGCTCAGCAATTACTCCCAACCCCAAGGACCTACCAACCAAATTCCTCATAGTGATAAGAGATACTCGGCCCCTGGGTCCCTACACAATCAGCCACAGTGCTCCTAACGACATTCATCAAAGGGTGAGGTCCACAAGCGGCAACAACAATACGATCGCTTGCTTCCGCACCATCAACGACGCCACTGATCAAGAACGCAACATCTGGCCGTCCAGGAAGTATATGAACTGCACTTGGGACTTCCAAAGCCCTCGTTGCATTCTGCTGCTTTTCAACATCACTCTCGGAGCCCATTCTTGAAGCTCCCATCCCTAATGCCGTGGATGACGATGCTGATGAGAACTTTCTAGAACCTTTCTCCTGGTCGGATGAGTCGCTTGCTGTTGTGGGAGGTGAGTTTGAAGCCGCTCCTCCGGTGCTGGTGCAGTGAATCGAAAGGTTGACAAGTGGGCAGTTGACAAGCTGTGCCATTTCTTTGCTGAACCAGGACAGAGTGTCTAATTGACATTGTTAGTAACCTGAGAAATAGAATTGTGCTGCTTTATGTCTGAGTAGCTTCCTTACCTCGATGCTTTACCACCCAGATGAAGTCGATCGACTTTGTGGATGACCCAACTCCCACCTTGGCTATCATATCGAGCGCAACTCCAAATGTGAACGAGGCTCCACTGCCACCAGCTACCAAGACGACTCTTTCAGCGGACTTGCTGAGGTTAGGAAACACACCATAGGGACCATGGAACGAAGCACGGAGAGAAGCACCCGGATTCCGCACGGCATACTCGTGCAAATGCCTGGTAAAGCCGTCCTGCGCTGAGACAACGAACTCCAACGTTGTCGCAGTACTGGATGCGATAGTGAAAGGATGGGATTCCAGACTTCGGATTGCTGGGATCCAGAGCATACAGTGCGCGCCAGGTACGACACTTGTTGAGGATCTAGAAAGTACAATTCGTGTGCCCCCGTTGGCAAGCGGGGTCAGGTGTGCTCTAGTGCCATACAGGTTCCACAGAAGTCGACCGAGACGCACGATGCGGTCTGCTGCCCATAAACATCCTGTGACGATAGGAATGTAAACGGCCTTTTCAGCTAAGGATGGGCGATGCATGGCCACAGTTATCAGGATGAGCAAGAATAAAGTTACGTGGATAACGTAGAAGACCTGACTGCTTGTTAGTATGCTTCCATATCAAAGAACGTAAACTTCTCACTTCATATTGCATCTTTCTCAGGAAGGTGGCTGTAGCACCGATAAGTACCATAGATATTCCAGCAACCATAGCACAAATTTGAGGCTTTTCAAGAAGTAACATCGTGTAGCCATTGGTAACCATATAATCACTCATCATACTGAAATGCACAATGACGAAAGCAACGACCGTATAGCCTCCAATTTGATGTAGGCAATTCAACTTCTCATACGAATGTATGGTCAGAAAGGCTAGAGGTGTGTTTTTCAACGCGAGAAACGTGATGAAGCAGATATTCAACAGTGCCAACCTGCAGACAGATGGTTAGCGGTAGCTCGCGTAAATTATCATGGTGTCTGCACTCACCAGCCACATCGCTTCGCTATTCCAATCCGTGTAGCCCAGTTGATGTTGGTTAATAAGAGAATCAAGTTGATCGCTACATAAGTAACTACCAGAAGTGCATGACCAGCTGAGGAGAACCCGGGGACTTTTCGCAATAACACGCTTCGGATGTATCTAGATGTGTGTCAATAGGGAGGCTCAAACACGGCGTTTGGATGTTTACCTTGAAGTGATAATGGGGGGTCTGACGAATACTGATTTCCTTATGCCGGCTGAGGCGTATCTGTTGAATAATATTGCGGTCAAGCGGATAGAAGCTATCAGGACAATGATACCGGCCATAGATGCCGCAAAGTACTTCGCAGTGGCCTCGTTGCCGATCTGGGATCTAGCCATGTCCTGTAGTACGGAGGGCGGAAACGACATGATGAAGAAATAGAATCCGAAGCCTACGGAAATTCTTCTGTGAAATTTGGAGACGAGTTGGACCTGGTAGTTGGGAATTTCAAAGACTTTATCAGGTCGTACTGTATGATCTCTGATCTCTCCGATTTACCAAGACAGGCAAGATGGGCGGCTGAGACTCTTCAGGTTAAGGCTTGAGACTTTGGAATGCGGCAACTTCGTAATTTGGTGGGGAACAAAATCACACATATACTTTACTAGATCGTTAGGTGAATGGTAAATGGCAAGTCCCGGAAAAAGCAAAGTGAAACGTGAATAATGTACAGCAAGTAACCATGAAGATTGTGAACTCCTGATCAGAGTTCTGTTGCGGATTGAGGAGCCTCTTCCATCACATTCGGTACATCCCTGACTAGGAATGGATCAAGATAAGCCACGCTTCAATACTTAAGTTCTACTTGCCTGGAAAGACGGACCAATGAGCTATGCTTCATGGGGAGGATTGATGGAACAAACTTTGATGAGAAACTTTGCCAACGTCACTCCTTACCACAGTGTCTAGTTGTCCTGCGATCATCTACCCAAAGCTCCGACAAGGCGCGCCTATTCAGAACCTAGACTCGATCATTTGATGAAAATGAAGAATCAGTGGGGATTCTTATCAGGCCTCCCTCTTCCAAATCCTTAAACTGCTCTTGCTTGGCTTGCCCGCTGAAAAACAAAAAAAATGGCTGTTTGAGTTTCCCTTATCAAACACAGACACTTGGCGTCAGACCCCGAGTTCCAATCCCCAAATACAAACAAGCAAGCTGAAAGTATTAGTCGAAGAATTCTATCTAGGCGTCCGCGGCGTCGAGCGTCATCTACGCCATCCGCTGACGAGTCCTTTACCAAGCAGTTACTAAGATGTCTCGATACTTTCTTTTTTGCTTGGGGTTTTCTCTTATCCCATCGCGAATAAGATTTTCATTCCGCTATCATAAACTTTCGTACCTATTTCACGCCGCCCTTGGAACACTAATTTGCGACTTGACAGTGGCTGGCAGCGGCAGCGACAACGGCAGCCGCGGGGAGTCAAAGAGAACGGGACCGCTGCTATGACAATTGTTGGGCTGGCATCGAGTAAATAAAGAGCGGAACAAACGTGATAGACATGCGTACGCAAATTGTTGCTGCCTCCGTTGCCATGTAATTGGTCACCCAACTCACTGGACTAGGTTAAAATGCTGTCGATGCCTCGAGGGTCGGCTTGGCCAGTGACCTGCCAATTGTGACAGAAGCGAAGCCTACGGACACGGGAACCATAGTTCCCGCGAGTGCACCCCACTTCCTTCCATTCCTTTTTGTGCCAAACGTGCGTGTAATCTTGCAACACCTTGCCTCTCGGGAGCGCGTATGTATCATGCGAGCTGTGCGATACCTTAACTCCACCTGCACGCTGCAAGCAGCTCTTAAATCTGGAAGTAGAGCGCGCTCATACAGCAGCGCCTGCGCGGCTCCCCTGCAGAAGGCCGGCAATTAGATTGCCAAGTTCCAGAACACGGCATATGCTTCTGCGTAATCTATGCCTCGGGGACTATTGGAATATATTTCATTAGGGCAAAATTATATGAAGGTTAAGTAGCGTTGTTGGTAGAATTGCTTTAATTCATTGCGGATTAACCGACAGGTACTCGCTTCGGGGTATTTGTTCAAGTCCTAAGGAATCCAGCGACTGGCTTTACAAGACTTGAAATCTTCACCATCAAGCATCGCCTGCCTTCTGTCTTGTCCTCTGAACCTGGAATCCGATCAAGTTGTAAGCTTGTTATTCCCAGCTTCAGCAGTACCGACAATAATGGACCGACGATCCCAAAACTTCCGAACACGAGACAAGGCGGACCCAAGGGTGCCGTGAATCCAACAGAAGACACAGAAAGCTCGGTACTTTGATTGGAGGTTTGTTGCGGGTACCGGAGTGTTGAGAAGTGGGTTCTCTCTGCTGCAAACGGGCACCACGCTTTTTCCGCGTGGCCGCATTGGTAGCTATCTCCCACTCAGAACACGAAGTTGTTACGACAACTTTTCGTCAGCCAAGCCTACGAAGGTATGAAAAGAGAACAAAAGAGACGATCGTGGACGTTTTTGTGGAGTTGTTGGGCTGTGTTCGCTGCAGGAAATCCGGCCCTTTCCTCCCAAATTGATGTCTTCATCCTAAATTGCACTGCATCTGTGAATAGCCACTTTTATGATCTACCAAAGCGACAGTACTAAGATGTGGGAGCTAACCAGCCGCTACCCGCTCTTACCCATCTACCTTACCAACCTGACAATAAAGTCAACTAAAGTGGTATTGGAAGAGCCTCTGTACACCATGTCTCTGGTACAAGGTCCTGCACGTAAGAGGCGGATGTCGTTTGCTGAATTTAGATGTTTGCATCAATTTCATGCCGCCAAATAACAGACATAGCACGACATCAAATAATCACTCTTGATTTTTGTACGATTCCGCACTTGATGTACATAATCCATGTACATTGCGTTAGAACCAATACTAAGTGCAGCAACATTTCCTCTTTTACACATATTCTATTGCGTGTTGCATTCGGCACTGTGTCTGGCAAAGGAACAAATTCTGAGCTAGACCAAGGCCAACGAGTGCGAAGAAAGCGGAGAAAGAAGACGGAGAGGACTATTAATGCATTTAGCAGCGTTACTAGCAAGGGAGGGTGGTTGTTTTGAGCTTGTGTAGTGGGCCGAAAAAATAAAGTATTATACTAAACAGCGAGGAGAAGAAACATTTTTAAGGCAAGCTTTTAAAAACCTGGAGGCTATCACACATGATCTGCCTTGATACTGGAGACCTCTAGGTTTCATGAAAGGAAGGGAGAATCAAACGAGAATGGGCTGCGGGGGTGGATTAAATATACTTGATACACACAACAACACCAACAACTAAGCATCAGCAATAAATCCCAAACGGTCTGTCCGACCAAAAACACTAGGCCGGATTTGCATCAACGATCTACTACATTTAGTGCTTATTGGTGAGAGACAATAACGCTGACCAAGTGGAAACACGTATGGACTGTACTATTGTAGAGTATCTTAGTTGAAACCAGCTTTAGAAGTTTAGCAAGGCTAGGATGCCAGTATCAAAATACCGCTCCATAGATCTGCCGCAGTGGCCTTGTAATTGTCTGTTAAGAACTAAGAAGTATAGTAGCATGAGCCTCTATATTGTAGAGTTCAGCTCCTTCTCATCATGGTATACTATTAAATGATGGCATAGGTATTGACACTGCTCTGCACCCACAATCACAGCGCTATAAGTTCACGAACCGGTGCCGTGCCGACTCAGCGTCATGCTGAATTCTTCGTGGATTTCATAGAGTGGCCAGTGTCTTGTCCGTATGCGTGTATACTGGACGAGCGACATATGCTCACGAGAGACAGTCGGTAGCAATAGCAGCAAATTGCTCAGATTTTAACTCGAGCCCCTTTGAAATCATCCTGTCGACTAGATCTAGACTCCTGCTGGGCGAGCACTTGCCGTGCTTTCATTCTAGTCCGGCTCCCTTGACTAAAATCCTCAAGCTGAAATCGCTCTGAGACAATGAGCAAAAGCACCTATGAGTATTTGTCTGAGATAATATTTGCTCTCAGATCGTAACTCTTGAAGACAAAAGAGCGAAATAACACGAACTCGAGCGGCCCTGACGACGAGATCTAGACTGAAACAGCATACCAACCAGTTACAACACTCTGATATGAGATGCTGCAAATCAACTGTCATGTGGCATCTTCAAACGCAACATGACTTGGTCCAGGCTTTCGCTTTGATCAGCGAAACTCTACTATTAAGACATCAGATTGCTTGACAAATGAGTGTTGACCATCGGGCGTCAATGTAGCTTCCTTCAGAACCTTACGTGCAGATATCTAGAGCGTGCACAGTTCATCATGAGCAAGCCTGCCGACTGACTTCTCCCGTCCTCCACGACCGGTGAATGGTTGAGGCATTATGCTGTTGACAGTGAAGCATGACGGACCCAAAGAAACCCAACGAACCGAGCTCTACCATTATATTGTAGTAGTATTGTTTGTGGAAACAAGATACTTGCTGTTTGACGTCAGAGTACCAGTAGCCTTGATTGGAACCAAACTGGTGCAAGGCTCGCCTCCAGCCATAGGCCTAAAGACAGGATTGAATAGAATCGATCGCGAATCAGGCGAGAAGGAGAAGAACGACAAGGCTTACCCTGCCGCCTTGATGAAGCACGAGTGAAGGATTGCAGGCTCCTCGGCTACTTTCGCCTTGCAATGGCTGTGACAGGTCAGTATGGACGGTGAGTGTGGTTTGAAGGGCCGCCTCGAAACCTTGATGGCTTCTGGAAAGTCATGCATAGCTGCGAAGAGGAAGAGAAGGGAGCAACGGGCAGGAGAAAAACTGCAGAACTGGTATGGCCTCTCCAGAAAGTGGACGTGACGAGTGAGGAGAGCATGGGGGCGGAGCGCGTTTCCTGACTCCGGTTGACCCGACCTGGAGCATTGTGTTCTTGCGTGGTGCAGCCCAGGAGAGAGAGCGTTTAAGTGTTGCTCGTCAATGCGAAACATCGCTGGCTGATTCTCCGGGCTCCGCTCACCGCCCCGGTCACTGGACGAAGGCTGCCTTATGTCAGCATCGTCGGCGGGAGGATGATGTCCCCCCTTTTTTGCCGCCTCCTGACTCCTTCCTTGGCCTCCGCCTGCCCTTGCTTCCTCCTTCCTCCATACAATGACAATACTCCTGCCTGCGGACAGCACCTCTTGCTGCCGTTCCGCTTGCCCGGCTGCCGTTGCCACCGCCGGCCCTTGCTGCTTGCTGTGCCCACATACTTCTGAGCTTAAAATTGCTTCAACCATTCCAGTCAAACTGCTGGCCTTCCTTGCGCCACTCCTTCGGTAGAGCAGCAAAGCTCAGGTCAGGCCAGCATGTTTGGCGTTTCATCCTGCACCGGCCGACCCGCCCAGTGGGCACCGCCTGGAGATCAGCGAGCTGATAGTGGTTGCTCCTCAAACGCTCGTCCTCGGGACTGATACGCGCTCAGATGTAGAGAAACATCGGATGGTCTGTCCTCGCAACTCATCCAGCCCAAGTTGCGCTCGTCGAGTTCCTGCTGTGGCCCAACGCAGCTCCTGGTTCGCTACTGGTGCTCGAAACATCATGGCCAGTTTCATAGCATTTCGAATCTGCCCGAGCAAAAATGCTGGGCTGGCCTACCGGCACAGCACTGCAGCATTGCGAAAGCTTGATCCGCAGAGAGCCCCCAAGTGGGGTCTCGGGCGACATGTGCCAGGTTGAAAGGTTTACTGTTTATTGCACTCCATCTATTCTCCCTTGTCATCATCTCATCAGCGCTTTCCACCTCTCATCTTTCCTGTCGACTTGGTCCCTTACGCGTTCTTAATATCCCCAATCCTCAATGAGATTAGTCCGCCTGTGAACCCCGGGTTTGGACGACGGCAGCATCGAAAGCGTGCAAATCGGGTCACGTCAACCTCTAATTTAATTCCTTATATCCATGGTCAATCCCGCAGCAGGGCTTTGTGGGTGAGCGTTCCGTTCTGTTAGGCTGGCCTACAACCTAGACTCGATTTCGTCACAAACATCTCTCTCATTTGACTTCGATCTTTACAGCATGTTTTCCAAGGACCTTAGAGCAAGTGTCATTGAGGTTGAAGAAATGGAACCAGCTCCTGACCATGCCATCTTCTTCTGCGCGGGAAAACGACTCCTCCAAAAGTTGGGCTTCGCCATAATGCCCAGCTTTCTCCAGCGAAGACTACGGCCGAACTCCGCCAAATCACAGCGGCTTCATCCAACCTCTTACCTCGATGGCTTGCGAGGTGTGGCTTCATTCATTGTGTTTATGGGACATTATACCGAGGAGAACATTGGCTGGTACTCGGAGCCATACGGACTCTATGAAGATAATGCACCTTCTTCGCCACTTCAATTACCTTTTATTCGTGTTCTATATTCTGGCCGGCCCATGGTACATATCTTCTTCATCATATCTGGCTTTGTCCTCGCCTACAAACCTATCCAGCAGATCCACGCACAACAGTACGCAGGACTCGCGACAACCCTTTCGTCGTCAGTATTCCGACGAGCTGCCCGACTCTTCATTCCTTCATTTATTGGGGTTTTCATTTCCGCCATAGCCATATATACCGGCCTTGCAGCGCCAACGTACGCCTTCCCAGCTATATCACTATACTCACAGTTCAAGCACGCTTGGGCGACATGCGTGTATCTCATGCAGGCATCTTGGTACTGGGATGATAATCAATTGCCGTCCTACAACCCAGCTCTCTGGACCATACCTATCGAGTTTGCACAATCTATGATCCTCTTTGTCACGATCCTAGGATTGGCAAGATGTGTGACTAACATTCGTCTCTTCCTCCTCGGCGTTATATCTGTGTTCTGCTTCTACAGCGAAAGATGGGCCGTCGTGGAGTTCCTTGGTGGTATGGCGATTGCAGAGATCACTCTCATTCAGAGCGGTTCGTTGCAAACCAGCCCGACATCAAGCCCAACCCTCCTCCCAAAATACAAGCTCGAAGATGAACTCGAAGTCCTACCCGCTCCTTCCGCCGTGAAAAGCCGTGCTATTCAAGCCTTCTGGATCGCCAATTTGATGTCTGGGCTTTTCATGGCATCCTGGACAAATAACCACGCCGAAGAAGTCTGGGGTTTGAGTTTCCTCCACCACCATACCCCAGCGCCCTACAGCGGACAAAGGATTTGGTTTCTCTTTGGTGCATTCCAAATCGTCGGAGCATGCACACAACTGAAATGGCTCCAAAGACTCTTCACAACTCCAGTTGCCCAATACCTCGGTCAAATATCATACGCCCTCTACCTAATGCACAACCTCGTTCTCCAGATCCTGGAGCCCCGCGTAGGACCGATCCTCATGCAATACTTCCCCAAATACAGCTTCTGGGGCCGTCAAACTTTCTGGGCCGCTGGACTACTCATTGATATCCCCATCTTGATCTGGGTCTCGGATATCTATATGCGAGCAGTCGATACGCCAAGTGTGAAGTTTGCAAGGTGGTTGGAGAACAAATGTTTGGTCCCCAAGAAAGCATAACGCATCGTTTCCGTATTTTGATTTGAGCGAGCGACTTGAGCGAACCAAACATTTTGTTTGAGTTGTGCAATTCATGTGTGTACATATATATATATATATATATATATACCTTTTGGGTGTAAGCTGGCCTGGCTGGATTGGCGTTACTGGAGTGTTGAGGTGTTTGGGCATCTCTTGGAATACGTTCTTCTACAACACAATGCAAAGCATTTTCATCTTGTAGATTTGTCTTTGGCACAAAACACTTCTTTTTGACCGTAGACGGAAAGACATGTATTATATCCTTTACAACTTATGTGTATGAAGTCAGAATTACGATCTTGTGCGATGTATTGAGGTATAAGGTGTGCATAACTATAACTTCAATCTTTGATAAGTTACCAGGGTCTACAACTACAGATTTTACAATAACACCAAACAAACATCCACTCACTACCTGGATCCAGCATCCTTAACCTTATCATTCACCTCTTTGGCCTCCTTAGCAGAAGAAGTGCCATCTCTCCTCGCCTTAGCACCTTCCTTTAATTTCTCCCACTTCTCGCGATATTTGACAATCACCGCTCTACTCTTCTCGTTCTGAGCCGCTAATTTCTCGTTCTCCGCGTGCTGAGACATGACCTGCTCTTCAAGCTCAATTACCCTTCTCTTTAGCGCCTCATCTGCGGAGCTGAGGGGAGACCCCGAGTCGCGAGCCGGGGAATCAGCACGTCGAAAGCGCATGCTTTCTTGAAGAGCAAGGCCATTGCGTTGAGCACTCATCTCGAAGGTGTGCAGACGCTTACTGATTTTGTCGATACATTCTTTCAGTGTTTGGTTCTCGACAAGGAGCTCTTCTACACGGTGATCAACTTCTCGGTTTGTGCTTCTGCCTTTATTACTTGTCGTTTGCCGGGACAGCGCGGGTGAGGGTGGCATGGGTGTTTCGCGTGCGTCAACAAACTCGTCTTCGAAAGATGGCTCAGAGAATAGTTCGGGGTTCTCGCTGTGCATTGATGCTGCAAGGCGGCGTTTCTCTTTCTCAGCAAATGAGAGAATGTTTGCATAAGAGGCAGTGTGTCCCGTAGTCGGTACGACGTAGAAGGAGTCGTTCGCAGACTGTCCCTCACGAGTTGAGGCGCGCAATGCAGCTCGAGATATATACTTAGTGAGGTCTGGGTCCGAATCCATTCTTTCCTTGCCACGAGGCCTGCTTCTTCGAATAAGAGGCGAGCTATCCGCTTCAGGAACTGGAGTAGCTGGTTCCCCAGAAGCTAGAGGCAGCCCAGCGAAAGCTAGAGGAGCTGAAAGCTTGGAAAGCATAGTTTCGAAAACATTATAGAACTTTGAAAACCCGTCATCTACGAGGGCAGCTGGTGGAGCGTGCTCAGCAACAGCAGATGCTCGAGAGGTGCCTGTTTGTGCTACCGCTTTGTTTGATTGTGTTGGTGGAACCCAACTCGGCTTCGACGCTGAGTTTTCTGGAATACTTGCAACGCTCGTTCGTCTGCCATCTTTACGCGGGACATCAAGATTGCCGGGCGCTTGTAGATTAGATACGCTAGGTGAGAGTGGCTGTCGAGTATAGTTTGATCGAATGCCTCGGGCTGTAGCAAGATTGCTTGCTATAGAAGAGGACGGTTCACGTGGAGGCAAACGTCTCGATGAGTGTAGGCCGGGTGGGTATCGGAGCGGAGATGAAGAACGGGGATGAAAGTCAGGCTTCGATACACGCAACTCTGCAACGGCAGCTGAAGTTGATATTGGCTTCTCTGACGCTGCCTGTACTTCAGGCTCTATTGAGCTTGGAGTGACAGGATGCTCTGAAGGATAGCGTAGCAAGGCCGACAGTCGTTGATGATGCGCCTCCAACAACCTCAAAGTTCGCAGAGCCTCAGCACTTCCAGTCTCTGACGAGGCATTCGCAAACTCCCCCGCCGCAAGCGTATGCTCGTTGATCGCAACAGCCGTATCGGAACTGTGTGTAGCGATCGACGCCGCGCGTGCGTGCTCGTGTGCCTTGGACTGGATTAGCAGAAGCGAAGGCGATGGTTAGGAGAAGCTTACCAAGGTCAACGGCGATGACTCCATGGCGCGGATGCGATCATCAAGAGTCACAGAACAATTGTGTCGAGATCTTGAGGTCGGTCGACGGTGAGAGGTTCATGCATCACGAGGCTGAGGAGCGGCCTGTGGCCCGCATGTTGCTGAGATTAGACCCGAGGCTGGTTAGCTTAGCGGGTTGTGGAGAGCGCGCAGAGATACAGCGTCAATCAAATATCGCTGATGACGTCTGTTCCTCGAGAGTCGTCGAGGGCAAGATTGTGGGTGGAATGTACGGAAAGCGCCAGAGCATGCATGGGTGAAGACTGTTAGCTGCGTTTATCCTCGGATGGCTATCTGGAAGGCCATTTTGAGTCCTGCACGTCACCCGCAGCTGTAATCGTATTCTGGCGCGCTTGCTTTCCCTATCGGTCTCTTTGCGACGATTCCTTTCCCAGCTGCCTCCTTCATTTCCTACCGAGCGTTGCTCTTGGTCAGCCACCGCAACATACGACGGGCCTTGGGAAGCGTCCATCCGTACGAGAAAAGACACGCAAGCTCGGTCGCCTTTTGCGCTTTCTCCACACACCTTATCTATGGACGGACGGGAGTTCATTGTCGCATAACGACGGTTCCTGCACACAATGCGCTGATACTTACCTCGCTCCCATGGCCGACACTACAGATTCACGATCCTCATCTGGCGGATTATCCCACATCCTCTCGAAGACTAGTCGGCGAAGCAAGAAAGACAGAGAGTCACCTTCGCCCTCGGCAGCTTCGTTAGAGAGCACGGACAGCGATGGCCAGAATGGCAATCGACGAGCAATGCGAGGTTCGCTAGACAAGCTGACGAACCCCGTGGAAACCATCGAGGACATGGACTCTAATAGTGGCCTGGGGAAGCTGCTGGCAAAGGGCATTGGCAACAAGAGACGAAAGAAGAAACAGCAGCAGCAGGAAGACCAGCGTGCGAGTGAAGAAGCAGCGCGGGGCAGAAGTGTTGCTGATAGGGGAACCCTTGAGAACGAGCTCCAACGCGAATCCCACGAGTCTGGCGACGCCGACGACAATAGTATTCTCACCTATGATTCCGACCCTGAATCGTAAGTCCAACCTGTTTTTTCATGACGATCTGCATGATGCATACTTTATGAACTCCTTTTTCGACCAAGTCTGGTCGTATATCGGATTGAATGCGAAAGTCCCACAAGGCCAGTACGTACAAGTACGGAGCGCAGTAGGACGCAAGCAGCCGGGCATTGGTCCAAGCGAAAGCGGAACCAAACCATCGCAGGCTTCATCCTTCAAACGTCAACACTTACTCCGCGACTACGAATCCGCCATATTATCTACCATTCCGTTCCCTTCCCCAGATCTGCTACACTTTTCGCTCTTGCAACCCTCATCACAGCTCTATACCCTTCTTTTATTTATACTACACTCCTTGATTTCCTTTTGTCGAAGCTCTTGTTCTGTCACTTCAAATCCAAACGTGTCCGAGTTTGGTTTCTAACAAAGGTCCGTCATCTGCAGGCCTCGGGCGACACCTCCACCATTATCGACCCATCCTTCACATGTTGGGTACTTGACAACATCGTCCCCTCTCGTCAAAGCTACGACTCTGTCAGACGCGTCAACCTTGACCGCTTTGGATGCACAACTGGACGGCGACAATACCCCAAAGGCTGCCAATTTTCCTACCGTTGACACACTGGCTGCCTCAGAGTCCAACCCCGATTTAACTTCAGGCACGCTCCAAACGCCCGCGAACGCTTCACAAAAACGAGCGTCATCACCAGTAGGCAGATTCAAAGAGGCATTGAGTCCAAGGAGAGGGACCAGCCCGAAGACAACGAGTCCCGAACGCAAGGCTGGAGGGGTTACGGCTGCGGTAGCTACAAAAGAAACACCTACGTTGGCAGAAAAGCGACGTGGGAGCGTAGCTTCACGGCTGGGTTCTATCTTTCCCGACAAGAATCCTTCGCAGACCACCTTCAGCTCGAGCACATCTTCACCGGAACGACCACGAACCGCTAAGATAACTTCCATAGACACCAGCGCTACGCCGCGCACTCCTCCATCCATAGACAGACCTGCGCCGATAATCGTTAATACTCCGCCAACGCCTACGGAGCCGGTCTCCGGTTCGCTGCGGTTCTCTACCAAAGAACCAGCATCCCCGGATCGACCTAGCTCAGAGACAGGCGCAAATCCGAATGTGGTGGTTTCTCCTTCGGGGAATATGATATCGCACCGACGCAATCGATCAGGCTCAGGTATTTCGTTAGGTCCCAGCAAGCTCTCCAATATCACATCAGCACCATTGACACCCACACCTGAGGTTACGTCGCCAGGACAAGGAGGATTCTTCTCATCTGTCTTTTCCGCGGCACAAAACGCCGCGAACACTCTGAGCAGCAGCATTGCGAATACATCGGCTGCTCCCGGTCAAACGAGGATTCGGAGTGTAACACAAGAGCCAAAGGAACCTGAGAGTCCTGTAGTGGAAAGTTTAGCAGAAAAGACAGACACCGAACACCCGGTCGAGCAGAAGGAGCTTGCGGTTAAAACGTTGGGCATGGGAGATCTCAGCTTAAGTCACCTTGGAATATCGGAGACTGCAAGCGGAAGTAACACACCTACGGCATCTAAATTTGCTGAACCTCACGAATCGCGTGGTGGATCCGAATTCATGATGAGCGAAGAACCAAATAGCGGTATTGGCGCCACGAATGGCTTGGGCCTGGTCGGAGAGGACTCCATGCCGGCTTCTTTGGTCGAAGACATGCAATCTGCCGTGGGGCTACGCTCAGCTCAAGAGTCAAGTATACCAGGAGAGCAGACCCCACCAAACGGAAGCGTCTTTGAAGGCAAGGCCGGCATACATCGAAGTGGCAGTATCAGAAGTGCCATGGGCAACCGTCGACATCGAGGTAGCTCGGCCGCCACGGGACAAAGTACGATTGGTGCTGCTATTGCTGCAGCAAATTCTTCTCTCGCACGACCAAATTCTGAAAGCACCCCAAAACTCACCGGCTTTGCCGTTGCAAGCAAGAAGAGAAATAGAGATTTCCACAACCTCTTTAGAAGTGTGCCCGATGATGATTATCTGATTGAAGATTATAGCTGTGCTTTACAGAGGGAAATCCTTGCTCACGGCAGATTATACGTCTCAGAAGGCCATCTCTGTTTTAGTAGTAATATCTTTGGCTGGGTCACGACTTTAGTGATGAGTTTTGATGAAATTGTTTCGGTGGAAAAGAGGAGCACTGCACTGCTCTTCAAGAACGGCTTAATGATTTCAACTTTGCATGCAAAGAACATTTTTGCTAGCTTTACCAGTCGAGATTCCACTTATGACCTGATTGTCGGCATTTGGAAGCTTGGCCATCCTAGTCTGCGGAGCTCATTGAATGGCGTCCGCCTTGAAGAGACTGGCGGCGGTGATAAAACCGAAAAAGACGATGGCACTGGCGGTAATGGTAGTCAGAGTTCTGTGTCAGACGACGAGAGTGATGATGGAGATGAAGTCTATGATGAAGATGAAGACGATGAAGATGGAATGAGCTTTACTCAAGCTGAAGGTAGTGTTGCTGGCAGTGACGTACTGGAGAAAGTAGTGAGCCGCAAGCCATCTGCAGCTGTTGTCAACGGAACCTCATCAGACAAACAGAAGGAAGGACTCGTTCCAAGCACAGCACTGGACTTTTCTGGACCAGCTACTCACGCACCTACGGACTGCACTGATCGAGATACTCATTACGACAAGATTCTTGCTGACGAAGTCATTCAAGCGCCTCTCGGTAAGGTCTTCAGTCTTGTCTTTGGACAAGCGTCAGGAGCCTGGATGAGGAATTGGCTTCTCGAAGACCAAAAGTGTATTGAACTGACTTTAGACGAAAACACGAAACCTCTCAGCTCGGAAAGCAAGATTCGCAATTATTCTTATATCAAGCCTCTCAGCGGTGCAATCGGCCCCAAGCAAACCAAATGTTTGAGCACGGAAACCCTAGACGCATTGGATTTTGAGAAGGCTGCATCCGTGACGATCTCAACGCAAACACCAGATGTGCCTAGCGGAAATGTCTTTAGCACAAAGACGAAGTACTGTCTATCGTGGGGCGAGGGAAACAGCACGAGAGTGCAGATAAACTACACGCTCGAGTGGACCGGGAAGAGTTGGATCAAGGGTGAGCTGTGAACATCTTTAATGTAAAGTTGTGCTAATTCAGTGACAGGTCCAATTGAAAAGGGCGCGGGAGACGGGCAAGTCAAGTACGCCAAAGAGTTAATTGCTTCACTTAAAGCTGCCGTTTCAAATCGCCACGGTACTACAACCACTACAGCCGGCGGTAAGCTCAAGAAGAAAGGACGCAAAGGCCGTGAATCAAAAAATGGTGTCAGCAAGACTACGGACGGAGCACGAGATTCCAAACCAGACTCGGAAAACTGGGGCATCTTCGAACCACTCCGAGGTCTACTCGGGCCAATTGTCGACATTATCAAGCCACTATTAACCGGAAATATACTCTATGGCCTCTTGGTTGGATTATTGGTTGCCAGCTGGTTTCGGTATGGCTTTACAAGTCATAAGGGCATTGGAGGCAGGGATGTGGGATTTCTAGGCACTCCCGAACGAATCGCGGCATACGAGGAGATTTGGAAACGGGAGGAAAGCGAGCTCTGGAACTGGCTTGAGGAGCGGGTCAGTATGGATCGCCTGCACGAATCACAACATATGCCGGCTCGATCCCATGATATCGAAGGCAAGTTGAGAGATGAGAAGATGAACGAGCGCGAAGTGCAGGATGCTATTCGTGTTACGGAGGAGAGACTGAGGGTTTTGAAGGATGTGGTAGCTAAGAAGAAGGACAAGAGGGCCGAGGAGGGCTCGGAGCCTAGACAGGCAGGAAGCTAAATTTTCTTTTGACCTTACTCTCTCTGCATGCTGTTGGGGGGGCATACATCTGCATGTACATCAACCAGTTTGATTGTCTGGTGTTTTGGGGATTGGAGTTTTAAGTCTAAGTTGCGAAATTCCTATTCCCAAGAGGAGCTGAATTTCGTGTGTTCAGGGAACCACTTTCGGTTCTTCCCAAGTCATACTCACGAACAGCGTTGTCGTTCACAATACCATTTTTCCTGTTCTCCATGCTCGTACCATTTGAAGTTCAGCCTTGACCTTTTGGATCCTGTCATTTCTGAGCAGTTCTGCTTTGCCCTTTGATCCCCCTCCTGTTCCAAAAATACACGTGAAGTTTAAGGCAGAAGTACTTTTTTATGTTAAATGAAGTAAATGTTATAAGACGTAGCTTTAGTTATCACTCTAAGCTCGAAGGCTATGACGAGCCCAACTTGCATAGGTCTGTGGAATACAGGGCTTTATTCCTACACACCCCTCCCTGAGCGAACACCCCGAACTTATTACCATAGAAATGGATAGAATCAGTAGTTAATTAGGTATAGACCACCTACGACGCTAACTTAATATATATGTACAAAATATTCATATCGGGTAATTGGTTTATTAATCTATTCCTATAGGATTTTCTCCTATTCCTTTATGACAGCCTCGTATATTTTAATTTCGTTATTTGGTTATTTTTTCGCTTATATAGTGCTTATCCGCTTCTAATACTTCTCTATTAGATTCATATCCGGACTTGTAGATAAATATAGAAATAAATTAATATTATAACCTTTCGAAAATGAGTATAAAGGTTATTCGAGGACTCATAGTTATAGGTAGAGTTACAGCCTTCTATAAATAAAAGAAGAATAAAAACGTGATTCTTTAGTGTTGGAAAGTATTATATCGCAAGTCGCGTGACTTGCTCACAAACCACACGGGGTAAGCTTCGATATTCGTTCGACTTATGTAGATACTTAGATATTAACAATATCATTATCGGATAAGGCTACCTTTGTATCACCAAAAGCTTTAATTACGCTATCGTACAATTCACTTTATGATACCTGTGTTATATGGATAAACTGGTGGGCTGACATTGAGGAACTTTTCTTAAGTCAGAGAATATCCTGGATGTATAATTCGAGAACCTATTTAAGGTAGTCCTTTTGAGTAAATACTCTTTTCTTTCTAGTACCTTAAATAAAAGAAAAGGGGATTTAAGATTCTATCCTATAGCTCCCTAAGTATTGACTAGTATAGTACCTCCTTGGTAGAACTAGTATCATATATAAGTCGGAATATATCGTCCTTTTCTTTTCCGGCTAACTTTCTCTTTAGCCGTACGACCTCTAATTAAGAATATAGCCTTGTTAGACTAGAGAACTCTTCTCTACTCCAGATACTAGAAAAAAACTTAGATGACCAGAGGAATTAGCTTAGAACTTAAGTAGGAGTCAAACAAGGCTTCTAATAAACTATATAATAATAATAGCTAAATTGTTTAAGCCGTCTATCAAAGGTATTGAAAGATTATTCTAGCTTAAATTCTCGATATAAAGTAGAGTAATCCTGGATTCTCTATATCCTAGACTCTCTTAGATATTTAATAATCTTATAGACTTTACTATCTGGAAGCTTGAACTTTGGGTCTGTTCGGCCTGGCCGGGTACGGTCTGGTTTGTCGTAGGATCAGATCTGGCATATAGTTAATTCCTTAAGCCTATATTAGTCTATTAACTTCGTAACTAGTATTTTTGTAGACCTATCAAACTGACGAATAGCCTCCTTATGTTTAGTAGGTATTTCATAGCCAGGCTGATGATCAGACATAAAAGGAGTCGTTGGTTGAATAAAGGCCATTTTGGTGATGTTTTCGGTAAAGGAGTACGGGGTATTTGATTAGGGGGTGAGCTCAGGGGGAGAAATAAGTGGCCGATATTGGCACAGGCCACACCAGCCAGAACACCACCCAATTTGTATTCAATATGTGGTCATCTGCCCCTTCGCCCTTCTGCAGTCATGTAATATTTTCGTGTAGCTATCATACATCTTCTGAACTCCTTTCTGATCCATTTCGTCAAATATCTGGAAGAACCTAGCTGAATTAGTCTTCCTAACTCACGTGCCAATTTAGGCCATTTATTTCTCCCTCTGAGAGGGGTGTGTAGGAATAAGCACTATATTCCACAGACCTATGCAAGTGGGCTCGTAAGAGGTAGGGCGTCTCTACAAACACACAACCAAGAGCTTGTCAACTTCAACCTCTATACATTGAAACTTTCAACTTTTATATATTATGAGATCATCAATTCATATCAGACATGTATATACAAGAATATCCACCGCGTATGGGTAGCGTCGTCATCCTACTTGAGCAACTTCCCAACATCGTAGAGTAAGATGCTCTCCACCCTCCCATCGCTTCTTAAATTACCCCCATTCGCATGCCCGTGGCGCTGAACATTCCAGCCAGCTCCCCAGCCCGGAAATGGGCCCCCTCCCGTATATATTTCTTCCATGTTTGGGTTCCCCGAACTCGATACACTCACGGTATACGCCCCGCTCTCACTCTCGCTCCTCTCGTGCTGAGATTGCGATTCCAAGTCTCTGTTTTTCTTTCGGGATTTGAATTTCAATCTGGATTCGGATTTTGAGGTGGATGACTTGGGGAGCAGTTCAGGTGAGGTCATGATTCCTATGCGTTGGCGGCGATTCATCGACAAGCCTGCGAAAGGGCGCGGGCTCCGTGGCCCAGCTTTGGATGCGGGATGGAAACCCGCTGGGAGACCGCCTGTGATGGGATCTAAGAGCCATTTCTTCCATCCCGACCTAGCCGGAGGTGGGTGTTGCGGACCGGCATCGAGAGAACTCGTCCGCTCGCCGGAGATTTCTTCGAGGGTCCTTCCTTTGGTTTCGGGGATCAAAAAGGATACCAAGGTCCCACAGAGCATGAAGAGAGCGAAGATCTGCATCAAGTGCGGGAGCCAGGGCGAGCATGCATTGCCTTGACAACCAGGCTTTGCACCTTTGGAGAGTAGCGGTGAGGCAATCACTTGTGCAATGATGGCGCCAATTTTGCCGCTTGCTGCGGAGAGGCCATGGCCCGTACTCCGGTACCGTGTGGGATAGCACTCACCTGGTACGATGAAGGTGGTAGTGTTCGGGCCGAAGTTGAAGAATATCTGAGCGAGGATGTAGAGAGCGAGCAAGGCGCCTGAGCTTAAGGAGTCATAGGCGAAGCCGATGATGCAGAACAGAATCGTGAGTACGAAAAACCCTAGAATCTGGATAGGCTTGCGTCCCACTGTGTCGATTGTTAAAACCGAGATCCAATATCCTGGTATTGACCCGGCACACACGAGCACAAGGTTGCCTATGGCCGTGTGCAGCAATTTATGATACATCGTGCTGCCAGTGCTGTACCCGATCGCATTGAGGACTGTGGTGTTGTTCAGTCCTAATCCGTAGTATGCTAGATCGAGAAAGAACCACGAGGTTGTGGTGCCGATGAGGATTTTGGCATTCTTTGGTGTTGAGAAGTAGGACCAGACATCGTGCCACGATGCATGGGGATTTGTCTTGGAGAGGTCGCTGCCGATCTTCTGCTTTGTATTTATCTGGACGACTGGATCGACATGACCCTCGGCTTGGTTTGCAATATACGCTTTGATATCGGCGTCGGCTTTCTCAATATCGTGCGCTACGTCGAAGGTATAGCGCGGTGTTTCCGGGATGGTGATCCGGTAATAGAGTGCAAAGCAAGCTGGGACACCACCAAATCCGACAATGATTCGCCATGCCCGATCCGTTGCAAGCTGACACACTGCGTTGCAGCTCGACGACTCGTTAGTGGTAGTAAGGAGGGCGGATCGAAATGCGTAGGTCGTGATCAAGGCGACGAGGGCGGCCACTGCTTGGCCTGCTCCTTGCATAGAGAAGACGGCTGCCATCATGGCTCCACGCCAGCGTGTTGGAGCGAATCTACAGAGATGTTAGCTCATAGTTGATTTGGTATGCATTGAAAGGGTGAGATGCGATATAGCTCGTGTTTTGTATGAGTATCACAGCAGGACATACAAACACGGCTTGAAGAGACAGTACCTACTCTGAAGTTATGATGGCAGACAATGGATAGTCTCCGCCTATGCCAATCCCCATCATCACTCTCCACCAAATCAGAAGACCCGTTATGGTCACCGCTTGACTTGGTGCCGCTAGAGCCTGGGCCAGAGTAGCAAAGACGATGATGGCCAACTCCACGCCATACATCTTCCTCCTGCCCACCCTGTCTGCCAGCCAACCAAAGCCCAACTGCCCGATAACGGCACCACCAGAGGTTGCAGCCTTGAGCGCCGTACCGACCGAGGTAGGTAATTCCCCACGATTCCCACCGGCACTTGGCTCTCCTTGCCAAAACACCATCCCCAACATTTCCGTAATAAGATTGATGGCGAAGATGTCATATGAATCAGTAAAGAAGCCAATGCCAGCAACAACCACGGCTCGGACATGATACCAACCGAAGGGGACCTTGTCAATTTCCGAGAGTGCCAGTCGTCGGCGAAGGTTCGGATCGCTGATGTGTGAATAGTCGTTATGGAAGTTGTGGAAGGCCGCGTTGCCTCCATAGGTTCGGACGTGGGACGTCGGCACTGCCGGCTCTCCTAGATCATCCATTATGGCACGAAGAAACTGGAGGACCTGAAGTGGTTTCTGTCCGTGAAGGGGTTGTGAGTAAGAATATGTTCAGCCCTGGCTTTATCTGCAGCTAGTCACTGAACTTGTGCAACAAGTCAGCAAGAGCTGAGCTCAAGACATTGCCAGCCTCGAGTCAGCCAGACGAGGAAAGGATTTTTTCTACGCGCAATGAGGTTGGATGTGTACAGTGGGCGAGGTAGATATTTCTATGTATTGTACATATGTGCACGCTAAGGAACGGAGAGTGAAAAAGATGCATGACGGAGAAATGGCGAGTTGAAGTGAAAGGAGGGTTAAAGTAAAGACGATCAGCCCGTACTACTGCACGAAGCCATGATCCCTGGATGCTCTACACATCGATGCTCCACTGGATAGGTACCCAAGAAAATCAATCAGGTGAGCTGGCTAGCCCTTCGCTGTCCGGCCAAGATGATGCTTGGTGCACCCTGTTGGCCGCCGAACGCGCAGTGTAAACGGTTCGTGCCTCGTCCATGAAGCATGACTGGGCCTCTTGCTTCGGCGTCGACAAACAATGGCGGCGCGGGAGAGCAATCCGGACCAGGAGACGGGGGCTGTCATCGGCCGTTCTGCAGGTCCTCAAACATTGCGGCTTCCAACGCGTCGGTGCATCCTCCGCAGAGGGCATGCAAGATGGAGGAAGCAGTACGTTTCGAGCATAGGGCTTATCTTCCTCGGGAGCCAGTGCGTTGCAGGCCTGTCCCTCTGCCACGCGGTGGATGGGGAGGTTCCAGGACCATGTCCATGTCCATGTTTATGGCGGAGCTGTCATGTCATTGAACCGACGATGCGACGGCAGAACGTGGACCTGCCCGGACAAACGATCTTCCTGGCGAGCACTCCATTCTAGGACTTCACCATAGTTCATCCCAATGCATTCAGTTATGGTCATGTCTGGCCTTTGCAATGCATCCGTCCTCACAAAGTCCTTCTTCTTCTTCTCAGAGCTGGCGTCCCCAGCACCGTACCCGCGCTGTCAGGCTGGGCATGGCGTTGAAGAGACAAGAGGAGCGTCCTGCACACCAGGATGGGCAGACGCGAATCCCATGCCAAACTTCACACACGTGGACGGCTTCCCTCTGTGATTCGCGCATCAGTCGCGAACTGCGCCCAAGGTTCTTCCTCCCTCCGACCTCCCACCGTCTCGTCATACCATCATTCAGCAGGCGTGGTCATGTTGCAGGATGATGAACACGAGCGGACATTACCCTGTCCCGTCCTTCTCAGGGGTACCGCATCCAGAGACTTCACTACAAGATGGGAAGGATGACTCCACCGTGATGTCTGCAAGGGCGGACGCGAGGTACCATCGCCTTCACATGTCGGGTACGATTATTTCGTATTCAAAGTCATGGATGACATTTGTGGTCGGACGTCTAACCCCGGATTCAGCCTGTTTATAGTACAAGTACAGCCAGCCCTCTCCTCTCCCATACGCGACCCTATGATTGATCCTTGATGCTCTGTACCCAAACACCCTGTCGAATGACTGCATCGCTTTGCCGATTCCTCCGCACACGGGGCTGCTCGGCTCTTGTTAGCCCTCGTACTGTCGGCCTACGACGGACCGTACATACCACTGCAACCTCCTCCTCTCCGGTAAGTCTCAGCGACTTGCAGCGTCACCGGCCTTGGGCGTCCACGTGCTTTCCTCCGACGAGGACCGGCCCGATGAGGGCGTGCTCGAGCGGATGTTCTTGAACTGCCGTCTTCGATCTTTGCCGTCGAAAAAGTCAGGGGGTGTTTCATAAAGACCTGGATATTCAACAACCCATCCAGTGGTGAGGGTCGTCCAACAATTCTTGATCCAGGAAGCCATTTTGGTTTACAAAGCGCTATTGCTTTGTGGGGGCTTGTGATTCTTGCTTAGGATGATCAACGCGCAGATACTTATAACTTCTGGTTGCACTCTGCTGAACTCCTCGGGCTTCCATAGTTGGTGGCAACTCAGTGAGTTAAGTATCTCAGACGTCTTTGCTCGGGAAAAGTCGTATGGCGATGGCGAGTCTTCTCCGACCCGTGCCGCAAGCACGCCGAGAACTGACCGAGTGACTGACTTAGTTGCCCATCTGAGAAGTTCTAGATAGCAAATCAAGCGTTCAAGGGAGTCTGAAAGACATGCTTAAAATACCATCCGGACGGAAGACGTGTATTTCTATCCTGCAGCTCGGATTTAGCATTCTCGTGGAAGTGACGTTTTGCCTTCGCTGACGGGGGGGGCGGCCGCGGACTGGCATTGGCGCAGAGCCACCTTCGCATCCCGTACTGTACTGTAAGTTACTGTACTGTACAGTACCTGCACAAGCGCCCTTAACTCCTTATTTCCTGATTCTATCTGTCTAAAGACTAACGACGAATGGGTGGCTGTTGCGGCCGCTTCGGCCGCTTCCCCTCTCATCGTCGCTTAGGCTGTGTCATCTATCAAAATCAAGGAGTTAGGACGGTGTTAGTGACCAAGAAGTTCCAAGTAGAAGATGGGCTTTTATATAAGAAGCTAGATGTATGTAGCTTTAAATGGTACCAATTTCATTAATACTATTTATCTTACTGAATTCTCGACTTCTTGAACTTGAACAAGAAACTTTTCAAATTTTCAAAATCTCAAAATCTACCCGAAATGGCACAATACGGCTTCAAAACCACTGGGAAGACCATTGTGCATGATTTCCCTACACAAGTGAAAGGCCGCATCTTCGCAATCACCGGCCCATCAGCTGGCGGCATTGGAGCCGAAACTGCCATTTCTCTTGCTCACGGCTCACCCTCTCAGATTCTCCTCCTAGGCCGCACGTTGTCCAAGATCCAGCCAACTATTGACGCTATCCACTCCATTGACTCGACCATTACGACACGCTTCATCCCCGTGGATCTCTCATCGTTGACATCTGTTCGCGCTACCGCGAAGGATATCCTGGAGGACGAGAGTATTCCCCGGATCGATGTCCTCTTCAACAACGCCGCCGTCATGGCCTGTCCCTACTCCCTCACCGTCGATGGCTTCGAGACCCAGTTCGCCACCAACCACCTCTCGCACTTCCTCTTGACCTCGCTCCTCTTCCCCAAAATCCTCGCTGCCGGCCCAGCCGCCCGGATCGTCAACGTCTCCAGCCAGGGCCACGGCTTCTCGCCCGTCAACCTCGACAACCCCAACTACGCTCCTGCCGGCCACGGCTACACCTCCTGGGCCGCCTACGGCCAGGCCAAAACCGCCAACATCCTGTTCTCGCTCCACCTGTCCAAGCAGCTGCGCGAGAAGGGAGCGGGCCTCCGCGCCTATGCCCTTCACCCGGGCTCCATCGCCACGAATCTGCAGGTCTATATCAAAGCTGAACCCAGCATGGTTGGTAAGGGGTTGCAGAGCTTGGAAGAGACGACAGGCTGGGACGCCAAATTGCCGGAGCGGAAGAGTCTGCAGGAGGGCTGTGCGACGAGTCTGCGGGCCGCGCTTGATTTGGACTTGGAACGCCCCGGGGACGAGGTGGAGCCGGCGGAGGTGGTGAAGAGGGTGTATCTTCACGATTGTCAGATCGTCACGGGCAGGGACAAGGTTATGCCACATGCGCTGGATGAGGCGGATGCGGAGAGGTTGTGGGGGCTTAGTGAGGAGATGGTTGGGGAGAAGTTCGTTGTGTAGTGGAGGACGGTGTGGATAGAATGCTTGCGTCACCCATCTAGTTCAGAGCGACAAAGTGTTGGTACTTTGGTAGCAGGAGCCGCAGTATAATTATGGTGCTTATATTTACGCAATCGTGGAATCGTGAAAAGAATATTCCTAGATTTAGGGTATTTAACCAGAGTACAAATTTACCCACGCTTTACCATGCAGTAATATCCTCTACCTCCGCTTCCCCGAATGTACTATTCTTCGTCACAGCACCAACGCCTTCATCCGCCACGTCCTCCCGCCCTGGTACAGTCATAATATCCGGCAAGACTCGAGTCAAGAATTCCAGAATGTGGTGGTTGACCTGCTCGAATTGGAGTAGGAATGCATCGTGGCCTTCAGGAGAATCGATCTTTCTCAGAGTCGCGTTGGGAATGCCCGCCGCAATCTCCTTTTGCTCGTCGAACGTGAATAATCCGTCGCTCTCGATGCCGATGACCAGTGTTGGCTGCTCGATTTGTGCCAGAGCGTCCTGAATCGGCGTTGGCGAGTCTGCGGCTACACGATACCGTGAGACGTCGTGGGTGTCCAGTTTTCGTGTGATGGCAATGTAGCAGTTCCCATCAAACCGTTTGACAAATTTGTCACCTTGGTAGCGGAGATAAGATTGTGCCGAGAAATATGTCGAGGCTTTTCTTCTTTCACTCAGTGGGCCGGTTGCAATGGGCGAGGTTGAGGCTGTTGCGCCGTGGAATTGTGGATCGACTCGGTCAGTTACTGGAACCTTTGCTGTTGCTTTTTCTCCCGCAATTGAGATTGCACCCGAGCTCCCGGATCGTGATAATGGTGATCTGGTTGTTTTGTGTCCGTCGTTGTGAATTGTCCAGTGAACTTCTGATGGCGTAGTAGGTTGGTCTTCGCGGATAGTCTGCTTCTTGGAGGCATCTGGTGTGTTTCTCCCAAACCGAGACTCGAACGAATTTCGACTTCGGTATGTAAGTAACGCAGACATGCGTGCAGCACCAAGACCTGCTGAAGGTGGATCGTCGAATGAATAGTATCCATCATCGTACTTGGGATCCGCGTAAATGCTTTGCCTTTGGGCTTCTCCCCAACTAATACACCAAGCACTATGTCGGCTCGAGGTCGCAATAGGGACAATCGCCCGCACATAGTCTTTTCCAAAGTATGCCCATTCCAACACAAGCATCCCACCCATGGACCCTCCGATTACCGCAGCTACTTGTTGAACACCCAAGTCGTCTAATAACAATTTATGGAGACTGAAAAGGTTAGATATGACGTATGAGCTGGGCCTATACTACTCACTTAACATCGTCTCGCACGGTCGTGAGAGGAAACTCTGGGCCATATCTCTCATTTTCTGGTTTCCCATCTTTGCAAGTAACAGGGCTTGCACTCCCGTATGGGCTGCCCAGACTGTTCATACAGATGACAAAAAATCTTGAGATATCGAAAGCGCGTCCAGGACCTCCAAGCAATGGTCCCCACCAATCACTAACATCGGCACTGCCAGTCAACGCGTGGCAGATAACCATAGCATTGTCTCGATTTGGAGAGAGTTTTCCTCGTGTACTATATGCCAAAGGCACATTATGGAGCGTCACACCAGATTCCAAGGTAAATGAAGGGATTATCGCAATCGTTTGATCGGGTATTAGGCCTGCGAACGGGTTCTCGGGTTGTTGGTGCGATCTTTCTTGATAGTATTCAGAAACCATTCCTTTAAGGGAATTTTTGGAGGGGTAATTTAATAGTTTTACTGACCATATCGCCCTTGGTTTCGTGCAAGGTCGGTCCCATTGACTTCCTGTGCGGATGCCATTGTACGAGAATCTTGATAAAATTAAAAATCGACCGTAGAAAGCACAAGACTTCAAAAGTGGAAGTTCGGAGTGCAAGGGCGCTGAGATTGATTATTCTTTTGTTCCTGAGTCATTCGTCATTCGTCATTCTGACAGGAAGGATTTCGTGGATACGGGTCAATGATATTCCGCAAATCTCTATATTCAGGTTAGCGTCATATCAGCTTTGGAAACCATTGTGAAAGCTACGCGATCAGGCGTGATATGTAAATGAATTGCAAAGACCAGGTTCAATCTTGCTCATCACCTCGACTTGAGGCATTGGAACAAGACTCTGAACGCTCTTCCACCTGTGAAGTGATGCGCATCACCCTCGGAAGTTTGATTTCTTAAGCATTCACGACCGCACCAAGCTTCATCGCCAGCTTCAAAAAGTTGCCTACGACGTGACTGCACACATGTACAGAGGTTGATTACATTGCGCATTCAGGCGCCATGGCTCCAGGAGGAAAGCGGAAGAGGAATGACAGAACCTCGGTGGATTCTGGAGAGAGCAGACCAAGCCCTCATCGACCTGGAAACACTAATCTAGCCCAGCACGACAGAGATTCTGATCGGGATGGCAGACGGCCAGGTCGAGGAGGTGGAGGAGGGGCCAGCAGAGGAGGAGGTCGAAGAAATGATGGACGCCGCGATTCGAACCACTCCCTCAGTCAGGCTAATCTAAAGGTCCCTACGAGAGCTACTCCTACACCTGGTCCAATGTCTCCCTCTTTACAACAACCAAGCGCAACACAAACACCTACGTCAGCTTCTGCTACGTTCACCGAGGTACCTAGCCCTCTACCGCGGTCAGATCCGGCTCCATTTGATTATGCCATCGTGACCGAAGAACGAGTGTCGGCGTGGGACAAGGGTGGAAAGCGAGAGGTTATAGAAATAGGCACACAAGCTCGCAAGAGTGAGGACGAGATGGAGCTCTCTTGTGTGTTTCAAGAATTGCTTCGTGCCGTACTTGATCGAAGGATAGATTCAACAGAAGGTGGAAACTGTGTGAAAGAGATACTTGGACCAGATACAGCGCCCACGGAGGAGACTACTTCTATGGATCTACAGAACCTGTTTATCGACACTCTTTCGATGCTGCTCGATGCGGAAGATGGACCGTTTAACATAGACCTCCGGGCATTCATAGCAGCGACTGCGATATCGCCACTTGTCTTGCGACAAAAATTGGATGGGCAAGTCCTTCAAAGTCTAGGCCTTACTCGAGACACCTTCATTCGAGTTGGCATTCGTCAAGCAACCAACCTTCTTTACAAACAAGCAAATTACAACCTCCTTAGAGAAGAAACTGAAGGATACGCCAAACTTGTCACCGAGCTGTTTTCGATAAGCGGGAGCGAGCCACCATCTGCTGAAGTGGTCGAGGATGCATTCGAAAAGATCAAAGGTCTCATTGGTACTTTTGATTTAGATGTTGGCAGGGTACTCGACATCACTCTTGATGTTTTTGCCGCAGTCCTCATCAAGCACTTTCGGTTCTTCATTAAACTTCTCCGTGTCAGCTCTTGGTGGCCCAGGAATGGTGAGACTGATAGTGCAGCTGCAGCAAGATGCGCAGGACTTCCCAAATGGGCTATGCCTACCTCGCAAGGGTGGATGTCGACAGAAGAAGATGATGATTTGTCAAAACGCCAAAGACTCGAGCGAGATACGCTCTTCTGGGAGCGAGCTAGGGACGTGGGAATTGATGCCTTTTTCGAGCTTGGTGGACGACAAATGGTAGATCCAGAGACGAAGAAACAAATTCTAAATGGCACAGGTGGTGATGCAGAGCTGGATGCTGATCGGCAGTGGATAGAAGGCACTGGCACGTACCCACCTTCTGGCAATCGTATTGCTGCGCAATTGCTCGGATTCAAGCTTCGATTTTATGCCTCACCTGCTCGCGATAAAGACGACATTTTACCAGCAAACTTGATTTACCTGACGGCGTTGTTGATTAAGATTGGTTTTATTTCTCTGAGAGATTTATATCCACATCTTTGGCCTCTGGATGATGTCATGCCAGCAGTGCGAGACGCTCGAATGAAAGAGTTGCAGGAGAAGGAGAAGGCCAACCGACCTGGTGGAGGAGCTTCGAATGCGCTGACAATGGCGGGCGCACTGGCTGATGATATGCCACCCCCTTCCACTCGGACCCGCGAAACAGCCGCACCAAAGCCTGACGCAGTGAAAGTTGATGAGGACGATACCGAAAAACTGGACGAACCTACAGATCAGAAAGTACAGCTTTTGGTCTGCCTGTTGACAATTGGTGCTCTCCCCGAGGCTCTGTTTATATTAGGCCGCTTCCCTTGGCTTCCCGAAGCGTATCCTGAGCTGATTGAGCTTATCAATCGCATTCTAAGTCATTCCATCAAGGACGTCTATGAAAAGTGCCGGCCTACCGTTTCCGACACGTCAGGAATTGTCACTAAGAATGTCGCGGATTATGATCAGAGTGGTGTTCCTAAAGGCCAAGTACGCACTTCACGCTTGCCGACTCGCAAGCAATTACGTTGGCCGTTCCCTGACAAATTCGACACAAATGAAAGCAATTGTTATAGATTCTACTGGGACGAGTGGGCCGACAACATACCAGTATGCCAAGATGTAGACGATGTCTTCACTTTATGCGGTACACTTCTGAACTATTCTGGTGTCGGTATCGGCAGAGACGCTTCCTTGCTGTCCAAACTCGCAAGAATAGGCACGAAAAGCCTTGCTGAGGATCATTCTCAGCAGAATTTGGCCAGATGGGAAGACTTACTCAAGCGACTATTGGTCCCGGCACTCAGCTTGACAACGTCAAACACCAGCGTGGCAAATGAGATATACGACATGCTCAGATTCTATCCCGTCTCAGTTCGTTATAATATCTATGCAGAGTGGTTTGAAGGACAGATATCACGACTTCCAGCGATGAAAAGTGCCTTTGCCCGCACTCGACTTGAGACGTTAGCCACCATGAAGCGAATCAGCATGACGAACCTCACACCTATGGCTCGTAGTCTTGCCAAAACGGCATTTGCCTCTCCTGGTATAGTCTTCAGTGTTGCACTCAGCCAGATTGAGGCTTATACGAATCTTACTGAGGTTGTTGTGGAGTGTGCGAAATATTTTACTGACCTTGGATACGACGTCCTTGTCTGGTCTCTTATGAGTTCTCTCGGAGGGAAAGACAGAAACCGAAATAATGCAGAATTTGCCCTCCTACCCAGCAGGTGGCTTTTGGCGTTGTCACGATTTTCTGGCAAAGTGTTTAAGCGCTACTCCATTATGAACCTCTCGCCCATCATCCAATATGTTAACGATCAGCTTTTCCGAGGCAACTCGACGGATTTGGTTATTCTCAAGGAACTGATTGCACAAATGGCTGGTGTGGTTCCCGATACAGATTTCACAGATCCTCAACTTGCAGCAATGACCGGAGGTGAGCTTCTGAGGAAACAAACGTTGATAAATCTTCAAGACAAGCGTTACGAATCAACGAAGACTGCGAAGAGACTGATGAAAGCTTTGACGGAGACCAAGCTTGCAGGGCCACTACTTCTTTCTATAGCCCAGCATCGCCAAGCTGCGATTTATGCCATTTCAGACGACGAAGCGCACATCAAGTTATTATCCACCATGATCGATGATGCTCAAATGATGTTATTCCAGTATCTCGATCTTCTTCGCAGCAATTTGCTCGCAGACGACTTTGACAAACAAGTGCCAGGAATCCCGGAACTAATTTCCGAATTTGGACTGGACCCATCGTTGGCATTTATGATCGGCCGTGCCAGCTTTGCAAACAAGCTGACGAAATCCTCACCCCCGACTAATAATGGCGCAGCAAAACCACTCTCTGGAACGACGGATGATGTCTCCAAACTTGATCCGGATGGCGACGAAAGTATGTCGGTAGATGTCGACAAAGAAGCGGGCAAAATGGATGCAGACAGTGCCAACGACCTAACTTCCAACGACGATCTTCAGATGGTTGATGCCAACGATGCTGGATTTATGCAAGCTTCTAATGGCTCTGATCCTGCCAGCCCAATTGATACCACCAAAGATGTCCTCGAACCTGTGGTTAACACCGTTAAAGAAATACTCCCCGAGAATTCGTGGTACTTTGTCAGCCCAGAATTCTACGTCATTTTCTGGTTGTCCACTCTCGGGGATCTCTCTATACCCAGTACAAGCTACGAAAACGAAATAGCCAGGCTTGTCAAAGAGCAAGGAGAAATCCAGAAAGATCGAAGTGATATGTCGCGAGCTGGTATGTTGCGTAAAGAGGAAGCCCGGAACGCTTTAGGCACTACAAAAGACAATTTGCTAGCTGAGTATGGCAGGCAGGTTGGCCTTTACAAACAGAACAAAGCTCGACTTCTCAAAAGCAAAGTATCTTGGTTCAGCAACTCTGCAAATGTTAAACCGGACGCTATAAGCGCTGCCTTTCTCGAATTGTGTCTCATACCCCGCCTACTTCTTTCACCTAGCGATACCGATTACTGTTTCAGGATGATTAGATTCTTACACGACAACAATACGCCAAACTTTCGCACTTTGTCTGTGTATATCCAGATCTTTAAGGCTAGTCGCCTGCGGTCACTGATCTTTACATGTACTGTCCGCGAAGCCGAGAATCTTGGTCGTTTCTTAAGGTCTATCCTAACAGACTTGGCTCGCTGGCATGGGGACCAGGCAATTTTTGAAAAGGAGGCCTGGGGAACGAACAAGGACCTCTCAGGTTTTGCCAAAGCGGTCGACGAAGACTTCAAGCCTAAAGGCTTGATTGAGTTCGAAAGTGGTAAAACAGGATTCAGATCAATCTTGCTTTCGTGGCATAAAAATCTCAATACTGCTCTGCGTGATTGCCTCGAAGGCACGGAGTGGATGCACATTCGAAATGCTATCAGCGTTCTAAAGCAGGTTTGCCCTGTATTTCCAGCCGTTGACTTCATGGGCAACAACTTCATCAAACAACTCGAAGTGGTTGGCAAACGGGAGAAGGATGTTCGTGAGGATCTCTCCTTGACAGGAAATGCGGTGCTGGTGCAATTAAAGAAGCGATCGAAATCGTGGATAATGGTACAGGCGTTTGCTTCCAACCTTGTATGTGTTGACTTCCAATTCTTTGACATATTCAAACTAACCAAACTAGAATGAACCGGGCAAGATGAACGGAACAGCTCAGAAGTCTACCCTAGGTCAAGAATCTACCGCAGCATCTCGGCTCAAGCCCACTGCACCAGAATTCAAACCTCAATCCCGATCGAGGTAAGAGCACTCTAAATCTTCAATAACAATCCGTACTGATCATAGATTCAGTTCCATGGGTGTCTCGACCCCTAAGCCACAAGAGGTCGAGGATGGTGAGGTTGACGACGCAAAGATGGCCCAAAATGGTTCTGCCAGAGCTATAACCAACGCTGCTGTATCCACGGATGGTCTAAGTACAACCCAAGGGAGCTCACAGACTCCCGTTCTATCTGCAGCTGAGCTTCGAAGAGAGCATCTCAGCAGAAAAGATCAGCTGCACCGAGACAATAGCTCCAAACCTTCGTCTCCAGCTACATCACATGGAGGCACTCCTCGTTCTGACACATCCAGAAACGCTTCTGGAACCGCCCTACCTGAGAGAACTAATGCCAATCTTCCGAGTCGACCCGAGGTCGCTTTTCCAGGGCGACAAATGCTAGACAGACATCCTTCACGTCATGGAGACCGCAGAGATACTCGAGACGCTCGTCTACCCGAAACCTCTCGTGGTGACAGGGGCAATGAGCGTCTTCGTGATCATGGAAGCAGTGATCGACGAGTGATAGACTTGCCTTCAAGGGATTACGGCCGCTCGGGTGATCGTAATGCTGGCCTTGAACGAGATCGCCCTAGCCGTATTACTGAGCCTCCGCCAAGATGGACTGGACCACATGAGTCGCTTGATAGAGCTACCACGAATGGCGTCCGTCTACCTGACAATAGTGGTCGGCTTTCTCGTGAGAGTGACATGCCTCCGCCTCGGCCTTCAGCAACTGCTTCAGACCGTGGACCCTCGATCAATCCAGAGAGACTTTCACTGGTCAACCCAGATAGACAAGAACTCATCAACCCAGAGCGAGCTGCATTGATCAGTGGCGAGGATATACATGTTGGCTCTGCACGACTTGGAAAAGACGAACACAATTCCCGACCGACTTCGCGACCACAGTCTCCCCGTCGTCATCCCTCGACTCGTGATGATGCTCGTCGAGATGATAGACAAAGTCGACATGTTGCATCTGAACAGTATGGCTCAGCACGAAACCGTGGCGATGAGTCTCACCCGCCTCCAGCAGGACCGCGAAATGACAGACAACCTGAAAGACCTTCGGAAAGGGGTGCTACGGATCGTTCTCGAGACCCATCCGCTTTTCAACCAACACCTACAAATCGGCCAATTGATCACTCTCATGGCCGTCTAAATGCCAATCCTAGGCAGCAACCAGATCCAAATTTCGGCAGATTAAATCCAGCCCCAGCATCAGATATTCCATCTGGACCTCGCGATAGGAATTCCAACGCCCGAGGCAATCGAATGGTAAGCGCGCCACAACCTCGTCGTGACGTTGGACCAACGACGGAAGTACCTCGGATCCCTAGTCCAGAGCGACATCCACCTACAGGGCCTGCAGCAGGACGAAATCCACGACATTCAGCATCTGGGCAATTCGATACATTGTCAAACGCATCGGCATCGCAGCCGACAACTCCAATAACATCAACAGCTGCTGCACCTTCTGTACATCCAGATAGGTTACGACAACTTGAAGTGCAAGCCACGACTGTTCAGTCGCCAGCGACTCCTGCTCCTCCGCCTGGTGTGCATCCAGATAGACTAAAGGCATTTGGCAACGATAGTTCTTCCAATTCGCCCCCTGTCAATCAATTGCATGTCAACAAGTCAAGACCATCTGCTCCGCCCATAAGGACGATGACCCCAAGCGCACCACCTTCCGGTCCTAGAGCTACACAACAAAGTCCAATTAGCAATTCCCCCAACGTTCTCACAGCACCAACAGGTCCAGCATCGGCCAGCGAGAGGGCCGCTCGAGGTGGACAAAGACAACTGAACAACATTCAGAACATGTTACAACAAGCTGGGCAGCAGAATGTGCCCAACGATCGTATTGGCAGCATTCGTGGCCGAAGTAACAGAATGAATTCAATGAGCCAGCCAGCCACACCAGTATCAGGACCTTCGACTCCTCAAGGCATCCCACCGCCTCCTCCTGGACTTCCCCCGTTAAGATCCGAATCACGAAACCTGGACATGATCAATTCTGACAGAGCCGATCTGATCACAGGCCAAGGATCTATGTCTGAAGAACGAAACCACAGTGATAGAGATCGCAATGGTAGGCACCGCTCGGGACATCAAAGCCGTAGGAACTCCAAAAGTCCAGACTACAACCGAGAATCGAAGCGAGGTGGAACCGACGAGGATCGTTCAAGACGAGAGCATCGAGATCGCAGTGGAATGGAGCGAGCGCCCGGGAGAGAGCGACATTCCAACAGAGAATCGACAGATGGTCGCGACTTGATGGCAGGCAGAGAGGTTGGAGCGAGTGGCAAAGAAGGTGGCAGAGATCGTGACCGGGAGTCGTCCCGTCGTCATGGAGGCGAACGTGACCGAGGCCGTGAGATGCCAGATGCGCAATGGGGGCAGGGCAATAATGAACGGAATGACAAGAGCATTGGACGAAGCAGAGATGCACGGGGTGAAGAGAGACGGGACAGTCGAGGACCAAGAGAAGATGGTGGTAGAAAAAGACATAGCGAAGGAGCAGACATTGAAGGCCGAGGCCGGGAGAAGAGGCCTAGGAGATGAGTGACCATATCAATCAGAATGGGAAAAGACTTGTACGATGATCTGGAAGCCTTGGCATGGACAGGCGTTTTGAATTTTGCAATGCTGCATTTGATGGCGAGGGGGACTGTTTTGGGAGGAGAGTGTACACAAGCGCAGGGGTTTTCACCCACACCCAATTTCCTTGAAAGTCTAGTCTTTAATTTGAGCACGTAGCTGTTGCCTCCGGACGAAAGCATCGCAGGGCCAATTGTCCTGGCCCTGTTCTCATGGTTGTGCTTCCCGTATCGTGCCCCATGAGATAGACGGTAGCTAACGGCTCAGGCGAGCCCCTGAATGGAGCGGAAGAATGATGCGCCGGGGTCAGGGGCGGCCACCTGCCAGTTTGACGGAGCTGGGGTTGATCCAACTTGATTGGATCTGAGCTATTCTCGGACGGGCTCCACCATGGACCCGATAATATCACAGCAACCTTCCGCATTTCGCAAGGAGCTGGAAATGGGAAATTTCGGGATGACGAGTGGAGGGTCTTCGCGTGGGCAGATATTAGCTGACAGCTTCCTTAAAGGCCATGTGATGTTCTCGAAGTCGTGAAGTCATTGCGAGGCTTCACTTCCACCGCATCGCTCAGTCGTTCTCGAATAGGGATGCTCCGTTCCGATTGACGGCATCATCCTAACCCGTAAGCAGCAGCATGGCTCAATCGCTCCCCCCTTTTCTTCAGCAGGACCTCCACTACCGTCCAACACCCAAATCTGCGGAGGCTGGCTTTCTGTACGGCACCGGTCGACAGATATCCGTTCTCAATCTCGGCATGCAAGCTGGCTCCCGGCGAGGCCGTGTTGTGCTGGCCGCCGTCGTGCTTGGGTTGTTTGTCTACCTGCTCATCCCCCGGAGTCACCGGATCTACCTAGACTATCCCATCCCTCAGGTCCAACAGATCGAAGATGCCGTGGATTGGTCCCGCTTTGCCTATGTGCAGTATGTCACTAGCACAGCCCATTTATGCAGTTCTCTCATGATCTTTGAGGCCCTGCACCGATTTGGAAGCAAGGCGGAACGCTTGATGATGATTCCATTGTACATGGCCAATATTCAGGACGAGTCAAGCGTGGAAAACAAACTGCTGAAGAAAGCTGTCGAAGCGTACAACGTCAAACTAGCACCGATCCAGGTCCAGAACAAAGGCACCGACCGTGAGCATCCTCCCCCAGCTTCCGTCTCGGGCGGCATTAACCTTTCTCAGCAACCTGGGCGTCTAGCTACACGAAACTTCTGGCTTTCAATCAGACCCAATATGATCGTGTCTTGATCATGGATTCGGATGCAACGCTTCTCCAGCCGATGGACGAGCTATTTCTGATTGCCCCAGCGCCTGTAGTCCTGCCTAGAGCATACTGGCTAGAGTCAAAGATCCTAGGCTCTGAGCTTATGCTCATTCAGCCCTCGTCTAAAGAATTTGCGAGGATCCAAAAGGGCATTTCACGTGCTGCCCAAGGCCAGTATGATATGGAGATTGTCAACAAGCTCTATGGCAAGGATGCATTTGTGCTGCCACATAGGCCGTACACATTCATGACTGGAGATTTCAAGGACGCCGGCCATCCAGCTTGGAAAGATCCCGAGGAGACGTGGGATCCGGAGAAGGTTCTAAAAGAAGCTAAATATGTCCATTTCTCAGATTGGCCCTTGGCCAAACCTTGGGTGTGGGAGGGGGAGAACCATGTTGAGAAGTCGAGGCCAAAATGCCTCAAGGATAAGGTGACGAAAGAGGAAACAGATTGTAGAGCAAGAGACGTTTGGAATTGGATGTATAGCGACTTTGCACAACGGAGAAAGGTAAGTTATCTTGTGGAATCCTGACTATAACTTTGCTGACGCATCATTAGGACATTTGTGATCTGGGTCTCGAAGGTAGCCCAGAGTGAACAGCCACAAGTTGGCTATGGCTTTAGCCAACCACAATCAGGTCTCCCCAGTGTGTGTTGCACCTATTCGGATCAGCTGGATCAACACGTCTTCAGATTACAGATCAATACTCGAGACTGCAGGCGAGCCTGTTCAGGAAATATCCTAGCTTCTCATTTGTGGTTATGTGCTACCATCGCCTCAAAGCAAACAAACGACCGCATCTGATAATTCGAACTTGCGTAAAATCAAGCAGAACGCACTATATCTTCATCATACAATTCACGATGAGAGGAAAATGGAGCCAGAAGCCACCGCTTTGAGTAGCGTTCAAGGTAGACCAATGCCTAACTCCACTCTGCTCTCCGAGCCTCTTATGGTGCCCAGAGACGGACTGGTATGAACGCAATAGAGAGGAGAGGCCCGAGGCGTGCCATTCCAGCGGTTGAGATTGATTTCCATGGCCGATAACGCCTCATAGGTATCAGAGACACGGGCTGGATTGAGTGGCAGATGAAGATGTGAAACATAAGGTTGGGAAGGGTCAGGAATCGAGGTCCGGGAATGTGCCATGGAGTTGGGTTTAAAAGTAATAGTGTCTAAGGAGCCCATTGTTCCAGCTTGATACGGTTTTCATATAACAACAGAGAATATCCCGTTCTTCGCATAGGAATCAAGAATCCAAACTCATCCGAATCAGTCAGCCAATGTGACAAGTCATGCCCAATTCAGAGATCTTATTCCATCTCCAGTGATTGGCGGTAGTACCGTTACCACAAACTAATATCAACAATACGATTTACAAGGTCTGCAGCTATCACACTGCTTATCTTACATTTCCTGGCAGTAGTTCATGTGATTAGACCATTCTTGCACCCACCAGTGTGTCAGGCATCAGGGACCATTCCGCCTCACATCACCTCAACGCTCTCCGTTCATGGAAGAAAATTCAAAAGTTCCGCGATCCTTCCTCACCGATACCGCGTAAGCAGCTATAACATTGACGTGCAGTTGCGGTATCAATGCGAGTACGTGTTCCACGAGGGGTTGCAAAGGTTGTCACTTCATCATATGGCCGTTGTTTTTCCTACTTGCTTATGCAGTCGGTGACTTATGCTTAGAAATGCATTAGTGCTCAGGAGACTTGTGATACAGTACTAACAGGAGAGAGAAAATTCTTCTCGCCTTGTGCTCGAATCGTTATGCGAGCGCTGACTCCTGTTAGCAAGCCCTTAGATCTGTTAAGTATTAGTCTTGGGTTCAAAAATTTGTAGAGGTCACCGCATAGCCAAGCAAGGTACTTAGAACAATAAAGGACAGTGAAATCATGTGAGATTGTGAGTTCTCCCTGAACAGCATCAATCTCAGCTTTGATGATTTGCGTAGGGATATTAAGTGCAAGATGCAATAAATACAGGACGTACAAAATTCCACCCATGTAGTACCCGAATCCAACTCCTCGCTGAAATCAAGACAATGCCATCCGCAAAAGGGGTTGTGTATTCAGCCGCTACCAGCATTACGACTTCTGCCGAGTCTCCCATGTTCCTCAGCCTGACTCAAAGCCTGTAGAATCTGGCCTGCTTCGATATTCTCGTGGCCATCTGTGAACCCCAAAGTTCCGAAACCCTGCATCGACATGCTGCCGAATCCTGTTCCATCTGATATGCCTGAAACGTCCGCATTGGAATTTGCAAGCAATTGCTGAATCACTGTGTTTGGGTACAGTGGTTCTGGATCTCGGCTCATCGCGTAAAAGTCTTGATTCATGTGCTCGGGGTCCGTGAATCCAAGGTTCACAAGACTTTGATCCCAGTTATCCGTCCTATATCGAGTGTCAGTAAGTCCGCAATGATTTTTTCCAGAAAAGAACTTACCATTCCATGGCATCCAGTGCTGCGAATTCGTTAAACATAGAATCACTTTCTACATCTGAGTTAATGGACATGGCGTTTTGAAACTGGGATGGAAGTGGCTGCGACATGTCTATCGGTGGCTGGTTTATAATGGCCATTTGCTGCCTTTGGCCGTTGACAGGCCAATTTTCACTTCCTGCAGGACTAGGAATATTGAACATCGGCTGTGGGGCCTGTTGAAGATTTGGCCTCGAGTTCGAGGGTGAAGATGTGAACGAAGTAGATCGTTGAGATGCTGACGGCGCTGCCATCACCTTCCGCTGAATATTCTGAACTTGCTGCGGTCGATCCACACCCGTCAAAGATTGCGACCTGAATACATGAGGACTGAAAGGATTGTTGATCTGGAAGCTTGTTGTTGTTAGCGGAGTATTCACTGACTGAGGAGTATCCGCATCGTGTGCAACGCCACTTATGAGTTCATAGGCTACCTGGCTCTGGCGTCGGCCTCGAGAGATGGGTATATATTGGGGCCCAGTTTTAAAGTCCGCAAACACTGGCCAGGCGATTTCCATCACACTGAGACAACTGTCCATGTTGTACTTCCAATCATCGAGGACCAGCTGGGTGCTCTCGATGCTGTTTTGTACCTCACGAACTGTATCATAAGCTGTTTTAATGAAATACTCGTATGTAGGTGGAACAAGTAGAACATCATAGGATTTCGTGTTGTGTCTTAAAAGATCTGCGAAATTGGAAGCAGTAGTAGCACAGTGCTCAATGTTGGCAGCCTCCTCATTTTGTCGGTGCGATAGCATTTGTGAAAATGACACAGTGCTGATGTATGCCATCTGTAAGTGATAGTGATGAGGTAGTAGTGGCCACACTTGAGTACCTTTGAGGGCGTCCATATCCAAAAATTGATGTAGTGGCTGGCTTTGTTTCCAGACCTGCAAACGCTGTAGTATCAAGGTAGTAAAACTGGGGCTAAGTTTACGTCCTTTCATATCCCCCGCAATACCACAAATAGCATCATTGAGAATCTGCATTACTCCAATGAGTCTGTTGAAAGTACTTAGTATCGATACTGGTCCTCGCGAGTTATTTGCACCACTTTTCCGTGCAGATAGACAGTCCGTCCAAGGATCCCACTCTTCCAAACCATCCTCTTTTACTTGCCCAACATAGCTTGCATCGTCACTTCTCAGGTGAGGGCGGCGCCCGAGGCGAGCTGCGAGAAATGTCTCAAGCACAAAACATCCCAGGAAGATATGCTTGCTTCTCAAGTTGGACTTCGAAGGATCAGAACTCGAATAGCTTGGACTATCAAGACCCATGTCAATAACAATCCTGACAGCTTGCCCAATAAGTAGCCACGCTCGGCCAAATTGACAGATTCCCATGTTTATCAAAGTCAGAATTAGCAATGCTTGAATATGACCCAGCTGGTATTTCTCGTCTTCGCTTGGAATAAGACTTCTTGCGTGCGTATATGTCTTTTCTGCTGGCCATCGAGCATCACTATCCGATCGTTGATTTTCTGGCAATGCTCTATGTTGATATTTCGCATAGGATATTGCAGCCCACAAAGCGGCATGGTCACCTGCCATTATTCCAGAGTCAGGACCACCACCACTTTGGGCCTGGGCGTATTGATAAGATGTTCGCAACAAGTCATGCTTTTCCAAAATTGGCAGCCAGCAATGGGTGTACGAAAAGTAAATATCCAGAAGCTGCCAGGTGTCCGATGGCAAGTCTGGAATTTCGGCCTTTGCGGGAGTTGCACTGGGTTGTGAATCGGCGATTGAAACTGAATCTCTCATAGAAGTACTGGCCACTTCCACGCTGGAGAAGATCGATTGGTGTGGAGCATTACTCTGTACCTTCGCACTATCTTTCTTGTCCGGCCATGGGCTTGCCACGACAATCGGCTTTCTATCACGATCTCCATCGCCAGCTGGCTTCTGAGATGCACTCAGATCAAGTCGCTTTCCAGCTTGCGATTCGGAGTCGACACGCTTGCGTTTCCCAGAGTCTGTGGACGGCTCCAGAATCGGCAGAAGTCTCTCTAGCTCTTGGGATATTTTTGACCTTCTCCAAACCTCCACTAAGTTGTCAGCTGGAGCCTCTTCGTTCCAGATATTCAGAAGAGTCTGTCTTCCGTCCGCTGCCGTCAGAACCAAGAGCAGTTTGTCCTCCACGTCCTCCACTTCTCGAATGGCCAAACCCCAGAGCTTCTCCAGACCGCGTACATACCCTTCAGGCAATCCCCTCTTCTTCACGTTCGCATCGTATGAGCAGGTCCTCCCATGTGTGACACAGGTCGAGCACGCCGGCTTCTTCCCGTCGCATTTGTCCTTCCTGCTTCTGCAGCGGTCACAGGCTTGCGAAACCCGCTTGCGGGGCCCGTTCTTTCCCACGGCTACGGAAACATCCTCCTTGTGCTCCACAACGTCCTTGGACTTGAGAGCTTTCTTTGCAGTTTTCGCATCGCTATGTGAAAGATCCATTACCACACTGCCGGGAACGTCCCTTGTGGAGCCCAAATCGCCTGAGTGCCCTTCGACCTTGTGCGCTCGAGGAGGATATCTCAAAATCTTGTTCGTGGGTCTCAATAGCCCAGTGGGCAGTACCTCGAGGGCCTCTCATGCGCGACGCCGTCTCGAGGTGAGAAACTCAGAAGCTCAAGTCGTTGAGCGGCAGGATGACCTGAGAGGAAAGCTCGTACGTGAAGCGGGCGCAGCGGGTTATGTATGAGGGCAGGCTATGAGGGCAGGCGATGATGTGAGTCCCTGCCATTAACAGGATGTCGTGCTGGCTGCAGGAGGCTAGGTCGAGAATCCCCAGAAAGCCATGGTGTTTGGGGTTGTTGTTCTCGTCACGTCAAGCTTGGCCTGGTACCCCATACCCCACAAGCTGAGATTTTGGAGAAGCCCTCGATGGGGATAAATTCTCAGCCGCTCGGAGTTTGGTATAGAACACCTGGAACCAGCTCGATGGGCTATCCTGGAAGCGCATTTGTGGGCAGACAGCGAGCATCACTGGGTATCGCAGTCAGGACATGTAGGGGCAGTCTGGTGCAGAATCTATGGTAACCCCCCCGCAGTCATCCGGCAATTGCACGGCCAGCATCAACCGATCTTAGATCTCCCCAGCCCGTGAGACGCTCTTCTATCGCTCCTCCCCTTCCTCTTTCCTCGACACCCTTCTTCCACGCATGCCCGACTTCACCGATCTGGTCCATAAACGGTCTTCTTCGCAGACGGCGCGTACAGGTCCATCGACTCTTGATTTAGGAAACACCACTACTACACCGCCTGGGATGGCATGTCAAGGCTAAATCGTTGTCGGCCATCACGTGTAATAGGTTGATCGTGTGAAGGCGAATGGGCATGAGATTTGGCCACGATGTCTGTGGTCACTCAGCTGGAGCAGGCTGCTCTGAGCTCCCCTCTGAAATTGGAAACAGCGCAGCAATCGACGAAACTACGCGCCTTTCCTGCTGACGCCTCTATTGTACTTATTGGATCGAGGGGGTCGGGCAAACGGAGCCTGGGCTTCATAGGCGCAACGCATTTGGGGAGAAGATTCATCACCGAAGACCACTACTTCGAGGAGGCGACTGGTTCTTCCCGAGGCCTTTTTATTCGGAAGCATGGAGCTCAAGAGTTCTACAGGAGAAACGTGGAGGTGCTGAGGCAGATGCTCGACCAGAACCGAACCGGATGCATCATTGAGTGTGGCATGGCAAGTCTTGCGAAAGATGCCCAGAAGGCGCTCTTCGAATACTCCAAGTCAAACCCCGTGATATATATCACAAGAAATAGCCAAAGGATACGACAACTGCTGAATCTTGGTCAAGAGGAAGCTTCGCGTCTCGAGACGGCCGATCTAGCTCATCGGCTATGCTCAAACATGGAATATTACAATATGCATGACCCAAGCTGCGACAAGAGTGATGGTTTGGCCACACCACCGGAATATGGCTCGCCAAATATCTCTTCGAGATTGAAATATGCTAAAGAAGATTTTTCTGGCTTCCTTGATTTTTTAACTGGCCAAGGTGTGATTCGTAGCGGCTTCGAAAGCCCATTTTCTCTTGCGGCTTTGCCTCCTGAATTTAGAGCATACACATATGCTCTTTCCGTGCGTATGGCTAGTATTCCCGAGCTAAATTTGGAACAGCTCGAGGCAGGAGCAGATGCCGTCCAACTGAAGATTGATGCATGGAGACCTGATATTCAGAAATTCATGGGAAAGCAGGTCGCCACCATTCGAAGAAAACTTGGTGTTCCTATCATTTTTCACGTCGAGGAGTACGTTTTTGGGGACGCAGTCTTGACTAGAGCTGAGAAAGAAGACATCTACCTTGGACTCCTGGAGTATGGTTTGCGTCTCGGAGTCGAATATATCGTGGTCGATCTCCAGTGGTCCCCAGATCGTGTTGCGCAACTGATTCAGCGCTCCGGAAGGACAAAAGTGATTGGGCATTACCTTGCTAGAGATGACATTAACTGGGGGTGGGAAGATGAGTCTCGGATGATTCAATATCGCAAAGCTCAAAATCTGGGTTGTGACATGGTTCGGTTTGTCAGAGCCACGTCTGCAGAATCCGATAATGTGGCCGTCAGAAATTTCATAAGAAAAATCGAAGCAATCCCATCGCATCTTCCTATTATCGCATACAACCTCGGGCCTTATGGTAGAGCCTCACTTATCTCGAACAGGATTTTCACACCGGTCACGCACCCGACCATGAATACAACAGTCAGCAAGAGCCAGATGCGAAGATTCCTTCCAACGGCGAAAGAGGCTATGGACGCTCTCTATCAAATGTCCATTCTAGATCCTCTCCATTTCTACCATCTTGGTGCCAGTGTCTTCTACTCCCTCTCCCCAGCTATGCACACCGCTGCTTATCAAGTATGCGGAATGAGCCATGACTTTGTGTCGTTGCAAGTCTCTTCAGTGGAAGATATCCACCGACTTTGCCAAAATCCACAATTTGGTGGAGCTGCTATTACACAGCCATACAAAGTAGAAGTTACGAAACGAATCGCAGCCAAGAGCTATCATGCCAAAGCAATTGGTGCAGTCAACACTTTACTGCCCCTCCGTATGCTCCCAGGGGGCGTGCCTCTAGATGGAAGCACCGAGTCATTGCTTCGCCAGGCAAATCAACGAAGCAAAGCTGGTCCTGTTGTTGCTTATTATGGCGACAACACAGATTTTATAGGCATTCAAACCTGCCTGCGACGTAATGTCTCTCCTCGGAATGTGGTACAACCGTCTAAAACCACTGGACTGGTTATCGGAGCAGGAGGTATGGCTCGTGCTGCGATATACGCAATGATGCAACTCGGATGCCGCAAGATTTTTCTTTTCAATCGAACAATTGAGCATGCTGAGAATGTTGCTCACCACTTCAATTCCTGGGCCTCTGGACTTAGCACGGATGGAGACATTGTTCGAGTGTTGAAATCTAGAAACGAGCCTTGGCCTGCATCATTTAGACACCCAACCATGATTGTCTCATGTGTCCCCGCAAGAACAGTTGGTAACGAAGGACCTGCTAATTTTGAGATGCCTGTACAGTGGTTAGGAAGCCCTACCGGAGGTGTTGTAGCTGAGGTAATGCCATACTCTGCGAGTTTTAATGATCAACGAGAACAGTAGCTAACCTAGTATGCAGCTTGCCTATTTCCCGCTCATCACGCCTCTCATCAAGCAGATGCGAAGCTTTCAGCAAGATTCCAACATCCCTTGGGTGATTGTCGATGGACTTGAGGTTCTGCCGGAGCAGGCCATCGCTCAGTTCGAGTTGATGACAGGGCGAAAGGCCCCAAAACAGAGGATGCGGCATGAAGTCTTACAGGAGCACCATCGATATGAGCATAGCTGATACACAGATAGCTAAATTGTACATGAGTTAAAAAAGACGAATAAAACCGAATCACGGTGTCTCTAAATTTGAGCTTAATCTTAGATAATGAATCTGGTGGCAAGTTGAAAAAGCCATAAGGCTCATTTATTATACCCAAGACTACAACATATTAACAGAGGTCTCAGTTGGTAAACCTTTCCAAGACTGCTCTTTCCTTTCAATACTACATGATCTAGGCAAAGTGGGTCGTTGTAGAAGCCTGGGATTGACGCAGGGATCATTTGATACTATAGTGTGCTAGCATACTAGATAGAGCATATGCAAGAACAGTTCCAGCAATGGATGTAGTCAACTGAAATACAGATCTTAATCATCATAAGCCTTCCTACTTGCCATGACGAACCCGCTTCAAGTCAGAACTTGCCCCTTTATTGCCTTCGGCTAAGGTATTGAAGATGGAAGGACAAGTAGCTTGCTGCTGAGCAGTCTTAGCGAGAAAATAGGGGGGACTAGCGCGCCAGCCTCATTCAGCTACGAAAGGTTATATATCCCGATTTCAATTTTTCCCAACAACAGTACCCAACAGCTGACGCCTGGTGCAGTGGTGCCATACTGCAATGTGAAAAAGAATGACGGTCAAACCCACCGTTCCAGACATAGATCGCACTGGGGAACCCCACCTTCAAAACAACTCCCTTGGAATTGTTTCTACGAGATGCTCAAGGCAGATTCACCCTGCCCATAGCGTCTCCGAGTTTTTTGTTTCTTTTTTGGATCTGCTAGCCACTTTTTGTTTTGTATAGCGAGGGCAAGGCTCGCTGTTTGCGTAGGCCTAATACTATATAGTCAACTTCAGCCGAGGTGAAAGCCGTTTATTCCTTTCTTTTTTGTGTCGCGAAAGGTAGGATATTAGCAGCATCATACGTTGTGCTTCATCACTCGCTCTTGATCGATACTTCCACACCGGATCTAGAGGATTTTCCGATAGCAAAGAAAAGAAAGCATATAAAATCCGCTGTTGAAGGACAATAGAGCATTCTTTCATTTTGCCTCGTTCGAATTGAGTACCGATCTTTCTAGACCATGATAACCATCTGCTGTAATACTAGCAGGAGTGGTAGGTGTTTGTAGGTTGGCGCTTCTATCTCTAAATCTGCAACCAACATTCTCATAAAGTATGTCAATAGCTCAGGGAAAGCTTTCCGAGAGCAAGTGGAGAATTCTGTATAAAAATCACAGAGTGAACACAATAAGGCAAGTAGAGCCAAAGATGAGAACAGTGCACCATCCAGGTATAATATACACAAAGCTGTGTATAACGTTCACAGAGGTTTGATATTTGGTTTGCTAATCCAGACAAGTGCTATCCTTATAAACAGAGAAGACAGCTACAGCTGTACCGTTTTACTAACCCAATGCGATATGTCTAGGATGCATAGTTTGTCCTAGTTGCAAACAGTATAGGTACATACAAACTATCCTGCTGACAAAACCACAAAATGAATCATATTTTGGCAAGAAAGCTAGCTAGTATCTGCTCCAGGTTCGAAAGCTGAAGACTGGTGATGCATTTTGATACATGAAAGAAAATAGAAGTTCTTGCTTGAATGACTGGATGCCTCAATTCCACTTCATATCCCTTCGCGTAGTCCCTTCCGGCACCATCTGATGCAACCATGAACTACTTGCCAACGAGGCTTAACGCATGAGCGAAGTTGGTGGTGTCACTATTCGCGAATTTCTGTTTGCCTACCCAGCAATACCACGACCTGCCCATTCACCAAATACATGCAGATGTCTGCTTCGAGGCACAGGACGTGTGAACTCAGCACTGAAGACCATATCTGTCTCAGCCTTGATGCTGATTTAATCGGACTAATAAGTCTACCAATTCTGGTGGAGTCTCTGAGTCGATTGCCAGCGCCTCCAAGTAATTATATAGAGCTGTATCCGACATAGTGACTTTTTGCAATAACGCAGCAAGATAATCCATCTTGGACTGGGTCAAATCGCTAACACTCATGGCTCCTAGAAATTCTGCAAAGAAGTCGAATAAGGTAACATGCATCAGCAAGTCTTCCTTATCAATCATCTCTGTCGTGGCAAAATACAAAAGACTTCGTTCCTGCCCCTCAAGATATTGTTCTTCGACATCTGGGAAAAGGGAATGTGTAAGAAGGTCAAAGTCTAGTGCAGCCAACTTAGGGAGGATCCGTAGGAGCCGAGCTTGTGCCAGAGACTTTTGTCTCTCGTCAAGTTGACCAGGATCATTCCCCGTTGTCTCTGAGCTACAAAGAGAGAAAAGCAATTCATAAATTTCCTTGTCACGGAAGATCCGTCGCCATAGTAGCCCCTGTCCTGACGGCTTATTTGAATCAATCTCCATTCCATTCATTTGGGTACTTAGCGTGGCTGCGGAACGACGGTCAAAATCAACTTCCAAGAGATCACCTAGAGCAAGAGTGGCCTTTTCCCCAACCTCGACATGAGGAGTGCTGAGCCATGTTCGAAGGAAGTTCTCAACAACTCCCTTCATGACAGAGAGAATAGCTGTTTCTCCCGGACTTCTTGACGCCTTCTGAATAACAGTAATTGCAAGAACATTAGCTGACGGCGCTGGTGATTGCAGAGCGTTAATGAGTGATTCTTCAGATGCTAAAGTGAGAATTTGGGTGAAAGGTACAGGACGGAGGAGCTTGATAGCAAGACTTGCGAGGATAGTCGGATCCCGCTCGTAAGTGGTCAGAATTTGAGTGAGTCGTGGTAGCAACCTTGGAATCAGGGGCGAGATGTTTGCATCTAAAACAAACAGTTAATCCAGGATTGCTCAGGATCAAAAAGTACCACAGAACGTTTCACACATCTTCAGTTTACCATCTCTCGTGCATCTTCAATCGCCAATAAGACTTTGGGAAGCGTTTCTTCTCGTGACACTGCAGTAGCTCGTCGGACTTTACAGAAGGAATAAAAGATCAAATTGATAACGTTTCTGGACGTAAGTGATGAATAGCCCTCGCGTGTTTCGAGAGTAATCAAGAACTAACTTGGCCAGAGCATCAGCAGATCTTGGGGTTCTCATTTCAAATTCAAAGTGAGATCCTGAACCATCGACCGCGCTGGTACCAGTCCTCCTAAGATTGTACCACTAACTTGTATCAAGTCGATATTGACGAGACACAGCTCAATTCGGCTGACAGTCTTAACTCGTCGTAAAAGCCAGCGTCACTTGACAGATATAGAAAACACCACAGACACACTGCAAAGCTTGCCACCGAGCAACATTCCAAGACTGCACGAGTGTGACTAGCCTCTGACAGACACTTCGGCAGAGGTGTAACGGACTCATATACAAGAGGAGGTACCAGAAATAATAGACAACCAAATCAGGAAAGATGTCTGACTTACCCGTAAGTTGCAATTCCACTTCATCAAACAGCTTTGCATTCAAAGGAGTGGCTGGAGCTTGAAGTATCTCCTGGATATGTTGGTCTAGGTCCTCAAGACCAGTGATGGGAGTAGTCTCCATCGTAGATCACTCAAGATACTGCGGCAATAGCAAAAGGCCTTGCGCCTGCGAGTATTGACAGGCTCTCGAAAAACGAAATGGCAAACCCAACTGCTAACGACTTGACAGCCCGGTGATGACAACCGCGGTGGAGGAAAAGACCGATTATCCAGCGGATACGAAGACGGCTGTAGCCCAGATGCAAAGCTACCCAGATGGATGCACGCAATCAAGGCCCAGAGCATCAATAATAAGAACAACGCAATTGTGAATGATGTTCACCAGGCGTTTGTTGAAGGTTATCCAGCACGCCACGGAGGTCAGAAGGTAAAAGACTGGATGGCTGATGCAGAATGGCGGTATGTACGAGAGATCCCTTTCGTGGATATTAACTCGAGATGGCGTTGATCCCAGAGAGTGTAGTGGTGCACGCGAACCAGTTGGTGATCACGTAGCTTACCCTTTACTAATTGTCATAGGCCTTTTCTATATCCGGCTAACTTCACCGCCCAAAATCTTGCCGGCATGACATTCCAAAGAGGTAAGGCGTCAAATACCCCACATCAAAAAAGTTCGGCTGGAGTCGAGCTTGATCGCGAAGTTCACCTCAGCTTCACAAGCATCTGATTTTGTTTCTGACATTCTCAACAGCTACCCCACTAGAACAACTCCACCCTGCTTCTGGAGTAGAATCACCTCGTTTGGATCTGCCCAAGCCAGCAACTCGACACTTCCATAAACACAAGAAGCAACCCGGTGCCAAATTCCAAGACCATCGCTCATCCTCAGCAGACATGTCGCGTGGAGGTCGAGGTGGAGCACGCGGAGGTGGAGTGAAGGGTCAGACTTGGGACTTTGATGCTGAATTCAAAGGAGACTTCACCCCCAGCGAGAAGTTCCCTGTAAGTCCAACTCCTGCTGTCGCCAATTGCTCGATATAAGCTAAATTTGGCTCAGGCATACAAAGTCCCAATTCCAGCACCTGTCACCGAGAAGGAACGAAAAGAGATTAAGCACTACAAGGACCTGCAAGACCAGATCCACCAAGGGCCCCTTTACACGCAACCATCCAAGCGCGATCCCAATGCTCCCGCAAAGACATACAGCGAGGATCAGTTCAATGAGCGTTATGGTGTCAAATCCAAGGCAGATGTTGATCCTTTCACTGGAGTTCCTACGTACACACAGAAGTATGAACAGAAGAAGCGTGTCATACCAGAGCTCTCTGGCCGTCCATTTAGTAGGTGTTGTTGTAGTGTAGACTCCGGGTTGACACTAACTGTCGCCAGATAAAGATTTCTTCCCTAAGGAGCTCTGGGACACTCTCGAAGGCGAGGAGGGTGATGATGTAAGAGCACATATCAATCGTATTGCCAAGAAGAAGGCCCTTATGCTCTCTGGACAACGTACAGATTTGAATCCTTCGGAGAAAGCAAAGGCTCTCCTTGAAAAGATCCAGAACGTTGCTGAGGAGGGAGACGAAGACGCCGAGCCTGGTGAAGAAGAAGCCGAAGAAGAAGATTATGATTATGAGGAAGACGAAGATGAGATGGGTGGAGATTATGACGGAGAGCAGTACTTTGATGGTGGAGAAAACGATGAGGACGACGGAGATGGGGGCAATGGTGGCGACGACTACTAAACTCCCATATTCCCCCTGGTCATGAACTTCCGTCTGATCATGGATGAGAAGAGACCTTTTCGTACGAGTTTATTTTGCAAGCTGTTAAGCGTACTACACGCGAGATGAGATACACATTTGCAAGCCGGCGTTACATGGCTGGCGTTTGGACGGAAGATACCATGGTTCGGCTGGGGAGAGGAATGACCATAAAGCCTATTGCTCAATTTGTAGAGTAGCCGTATAAAAGAATACTTGTTTGATAACAATTTCTGCACTTGAAGTTATATGCATTTATAGTGCAGCAAACAAACCTCCTTGTAATAGTTACGGGGATTGAATACACCTTGGCTGGGGCTGTATTGAAATAGATAACGGTTGAAGGATTCGGTGAGGTCGTGTATCAAAAAGTCTATTCATACAAAGGGTCTGTAAGTATGCAACTCACCCTACACAGCCTTCTCTCTCGGACCTGAAAGCCTCTCGAAACGATCCACACTCATGACGAATGTACCCCTACCGCCTGTCATACTTCTGAGGTGCTTTAGATAGCCGACCATCTCCTTCAGCGGCACTCTCGCTGTGACATGTCTCTGTTGACCAGGTCCATTTGCACTCACACCACTTCCAGATCCAGATGCAAATGGATCTGGAGGGGCGTATACACGATCTATATCAATCGACGGTAGCTCAGCAAAAGCTGTTTCGGAACCACTGTCGTTCTCCAAAGATAAAACGTGCCCTCCTCGAGCCGAGGACAGATCATGTACGATTGCGCCAAGACTCGATTCATCACAACTGATAACCACGTTCATGACAGGTTCCATCAGCGCGATGTTATTATTGGAATGCGCCTCTTTCAGGGCCGCATGAACTGCAAATCTTGCTGCTGATGAAATCGCCACCGGTGTAGTGTCAGTTCCGAAGCAATCTAACTTAGGGTCGAATGTAAGAATGACATGAGTGGAATGAAGTGGGAATGCACGGCGAGGACCACGTGCTAGAGCTGCAGTTGCTCCATTAACGAGAGCCATCGACAGGGCTTCGGCAGACAGTTCGCCTGGTAGGGGTGCATCATCGTCAGGATCTGGTATGCGTATGGTAATCAAGTTTCCATCGCGTTCAAATGAGGAGCCTTGAATAGCATCCGATCCCTCTATTGGCTCGAGGAAAGCCTCACAAGCTGCCCTCCCTTTCTTGCCAGCAACGTCCCTATCAAACTCGTATCGATGGCTTGCTGTGACAGCTGTTATGCTTTCGCGATAACTGATCTCAATATTGCCCATGGTAGCTTTTGCTTTAAAGTCATTCACCAATCGATCGCGTGCAATCTCAAGATGGAGTTCGCCCATGCCGCTTAGAAGCATTTGTCCAGACTCTTCGTCCATATTGACGTGTAAGCTTGGGTCTTCTCTAAGTAGCAGAGCGATAATTTCGGCTACGTTCTTCTCTTCGCTAAGACTATGTGGTTCAATAGCGGCAAAGAAAACAGGTGGAGGGACTTCAATTGGTCGTAGCTGCAGTGTATTGAGGGGAGCTGGAGGTCCTGTTTTAGGGTTTGCGCCGGAATATGACATCAAAGTATCTCCGGTTCGGGCATGCTTCAGTCCTGCGATAACACCAATTTGACCAGCTGGAATATTTGGTATTTCAATGGCATCTGATGCTTGCATCTGTAACAACCGTTGAGCCCTTTCGGTGACGTGGAGGTTTGTATTCCACAATGCAGCATTGCGATGAATCGACCCAGAGTAAACTCGAACGTAAACAAGGACACCTCGTCGAAGGTCATTGACGACTTTGAAAGCTAAGGCGCAGGCCTCAATTGATGCAACAAGTGCGGTTGGCTTGCTGGCCTTTTTCGAGAGCTGGCGATTAGAGCCGAAACTTTGTATCATTTTACCCTGCAGCAGTTCTGATAGTGTTCCCTTCGAGCTTCCAAGGCTGACTTCGGCATCTGGTCTTTCTGTTGGATTTGGAAGTAGGTCATTGACAGCATCTAGAAGAGGCTGGACACCAATGTTTCTGAAGCTAGCCCCAGCAAATACCGGTATAACCCGGCCGGATCCATCGATGATGCAGCGTCGCAAGCTATCTGTGATAGCTTGTGCAGGTATAGCCATGCTATCATCATCAAACTCCAACCACGTGCCTAGAAGCTCTTCGTCGAATTCACAAAGTGCTTCGACAAGAGCTGCTCGCGCTTTGATGAGTTCTGCTTGAAATGCTTCATCTTCCTCTCTAAGGTCTTCGAGCGAGAATCCTTGAATAGTCTTACCGTCACCACCCTCTACCCACTTCAGCGCTCGAAGGTTGATTGCATCTCCAACACCACTAAAGCGCCCTTTTCCACCTTCCCACCACGGAATTTGGCAGACAGCAGGCCAGCCTCGAAGTCTTGACCCTATCTCTTTCACCGTTCGGCCAAAGGCAGCTCCATCTCGGTCTAACTTGTTTACAAAGGCAATTCTTGGTATGCTCCAGTTATTCGCCTGAGCCCAAACTTTCTCGGTCTGAGCCTCAACTCCTGCAACTCCATCAAGGACACAGACGGCTCCGTCGAGTATTCGGAGAGAGCGTATGACCTCGAATGTGAAGTCCGCATGACCAGGAGTGTCGATGAGATTGATTGTATGCGAAAGATTGGATTTAGAGGAATTTGACTTGGTAGATGAGCTTCCCTCATTTCCCGGAGGCCATTTAAATGTAACTGCTGCTGACTGGATCGTGATACCGCGTGCTCGCTCAGCTGGGAGAAAGTCCGTCACAGTAGATCCATCATCGACATCTGGCTAATGTTAGTCCACCAAACTGCGAAGCTCGAGACGACAAAGGCTCCATCATTTCATACACAAAATAGAACAAGATAAAAGTAAAAACAAACGAGGGATATCCAAACGCTTAGGTGGACGTCTATCCACGTACCTCCTATCCGACGAGTGACTCCGCTGTAGTAGAGCATACGCTCTGTCGTCGTAGTTTTGCCCTGTACCAAAGATTAGACAGTCAATATTGACTACAAGTCTCCAGAGATTCTAAAATTACTTACGGCATCGATATGTGCAATGATACCAATATTCCGAGTGGTTTTTGTAAGCTCGTCATGTGATGACAGCGATGTTGAAGCATGTCGACGGGAAGGGCTGGAAAGCCATCCTTTCGTTTTCCTATCCGAGCGAACACATCGAAAGCACTGGTGCCATGTGTAAAATCTTCTTCTTACTATCGTGAGACTCATCACCTCATCATCATCTTTCGTGGCCGTCAATTAGAAGAAGGGTATTCCGTATCATTTTTCTTGGATCATATCGCTTGTCGTCCTGGACAGAATATCCGGCCCACTTCTGAGACGCTAACCCGCTTCGGGATGTGCTCTGCCTGGCCGGGAACAAGATGACCGACTCAACTCAGCTCAAGCTCACTTGCTACGCATTGGTCTGCTTCGAGTAGCAGCAACTACCAGTCCTTTGCCATCCTGACAAGTACTCGTGGAAGTTTTACGACGGTATATAATTGCCCTTGGGAGCAATTGACGACTCGACGTCATAGCCCGCCCCAACTTCGTCCGACCTCCCGCATTGTAGCTGTCGCATCCTCCAGTCAATCCAAAGTTCAACATGGACTACTCTTCATCGATACATGAAGATCATCCAGCTGGGGCATCGCCATGGGGCAATTCCCCAGTTCCATCTCCTCAGCATTCGCGCACCACATTTGGCTCTCCTGTGGAAGCTCCAACGTCGCCAACTCCGTACGGCGCACCATCTTACAACGGTGGCTACTCTCATGATGATACAGCGAGCAGCGGAGGTTTTGGAAGACCTGACAGCAGCGTGGGCGATCATTCTGTGACAGATGCCAGCAGCGATGGCCGTCGACCAGATACTGCAGACTCGGTGCAGAGCAGCGCAGCAGATCAGCACCATCCATTTCTAGGGCAACAGCAGCAGATGCCACCACAGCAGTCAAATACTCCAGACTTTACCAGAGAGCAACCGCAGAGATATCATCAATCGGCACGCCAAGCACAGCCTGTCCAAGCGCCTTCGTACAAGCTACAAGCTAAAATCACAGGCCTCGAGAGAACTGGCAGGAAGGATCCCATCCTACGATTTGATGTACACGTAAGTCTCCCCGACTCTAATGTGTCTTTGATGTCTTCTAATTTAACCTGATAGACGAATCTTCCAAAATTTCGCACTACACAATTCCGCGACGTTCGACGAACACATTCAGAATTCGTGAAGCTTGCCGACCACTTGATTTCTTCAAACCCCGAAGCCATTGTGCCTGCTGTACCTCCTGCTCTGACATCTGCAGGAGCAGGCACAGATGAGGACGAAGCGCGCGTCAAGGCCGGACTGCAAAGATGGCTCAACTACGTGTGCTCGAATGACGTATTGATGAGAGATGACGAGATGGTGCTCTTTGTGGAGAGTGATTTTGGTTACAGCCCAATGCTGAAGAGGAAACAACCGGCCACTGGCGTTCGTAGAAGAGTTATTAAACAGTTTGCGCCTCCTCCTGATGATACACCAGAATTACAAGATGCTCGCCCTATTGTGAAGCTCTTCTACCTTGGGACTATGGATGCAGGACACAAAGTGGACAAGCTTGTAAAAGCTCGAAGAGGTAAGATGTCCCATTTCAAATTGGAAGACTGAGCTAATCCGGACAGGCCTTGGACTTGCTGAATCTGACTTTGGCGTCAAACTTGGAGCCATGCATGTGCAGGAGCTTCATACAGGTCTTGCTAATGCCTATCGAAAACTCGGGAAAACAATTCAGACTACAGGCGACTTTCATGCTGCTCAAGGCACTGCTGAAGCTACAACTATTGGCGACCCTCTCCAGTATCATTCTCAAGATGCTTTCATCGTGAAGGAAACACTTACAAATCGCCACATCCTTCTGCGCGAGCTCATACAAGCTCAGCAGTTGACTCGAAACAAGCTCAACGCCGCAGACAGACTCAAAGCTAGCTCTTCTGTCCGACGCGAAAAGGTAGACGAAGCAATTTCAGCGCTTGACGAAGCTCGTAGCAACGAGCTTTACCTACACGCAAAAACACAAAGAGTAACATCAAACCTTGTGCAAGAGCGCCGAAAATGGTTTGCTCGCACAGCTTCAGATCTAAAGCTCAGCATCCGCGAATATGTTTTGCGTGAGATTGAGGCCGAACGAAGAACACTGGCTACCTTGGAAAGTATAAGGCCAGATATTCGAGCAATTGATTCCTCGGGTGGCCTCAGCAGACTGGGACGAGAGTCTCATCCAGCTGCGAGGAGGGCCAGTCTCGCGGCCAGCCAAGGTCCCAAGGGAGATGCATGGAGTGGCGTTCCTAGACGACCTGATGGGTTGAACAGGAGCGTCTCGGGTAGCTTCATGTCAGGCGTTCCGGAGGAGAACGGCGAGGATGAGCAAGGAACAGGACGCGCTCGCGCTATTAGTGGAGCTAGTGCTGGTAGTCTTGGTGGAGTTAAGGAGGACGACGAGGATAGAGTTGATGCACGAAACGCAGCAAGTCGATTGGCCACAAGTACTTTCTAAGAGCGAAAACACGGCCTGTTTGCTGTGAGCCTTATAATGACAGACCCTGTATTCCCATCTTACTGTACTGTTCACACTATTGATAGTGCTAGACCCAGAGACTTCTTCAAATTGACACGTATTCGTCAGTTCTCCGGGTAAGTCACCCATCATTACAATAAATTATTCACATGGTTTTAGATGAGGGCATTGTACCATCTCAATTCTCACCGCTACAACAAGATCTACGCCTCCGCAATATGCTCCAATAATTTTGCAATAGTTCTTGATTGAGTGCAGGATGCCTGCCGCATGCATGATCGCCAGTCGGATCAATTGGTGTCGAGGCTTGCTTCAATCATTTCAACACCTAATGCTGGACATCTGTCCATAGTTGACACCGCTCGTTGTATGCACTGCTTGAAACATAATCTTGAGAGGCTCGGAATATCGGAATGTCTTGGTCCAGCAGCGCTTCATTGTTTCGTTCGCGCAGTCCATCAAGCACTCGACCTATTGCAAGATTGTCACAACCTTACCGTCGTGCCACGCTGTACAATTCTCCGGACCCCGCGCAGAGCTCGCTCCCGTATGGCTGGTTGGGAGCGTACAATGCGCTCTCAGTCCTTGGATATCGTACCCGCTATAGCAGATTCAGACTCCTTAGCAACTACGTGCTGTCATCTAATCCCGGTTAAATATTGCCGGAACCTCTTGCAATATCTTATCTCGGTGCAACGTCATGCTCATGCATGGCAAATTCTTGGTTCGGTATCTGGTTCAGTGCGTTCCGGAGTGGCTAAAGCAAGACGCATAAATTAGCTTCCGGTGTGTCGGTGTCGATAGTTTACATCGAGAGATGCGACCCAAGATCCAGTTGCAGCATTCAGGTGAAGCATACGTTGGCCATTTCCAGGTACAAATAGTCGTTGTGCCAGCTGGGAATTTGATTGAGGCCCGTACTGCCTGCCTGCAAGTCCACAAGTCCTGGGCACATGTGCTTTTGACTTTACTGGGATGGCGCAAGATAGCTGTGAGCTCTCTGAGTGGTAGCAGTGATTTTGTCGAGTCAACAAATGCGTCGGATGGCATTGGGTAATAGATTCTTTTCTTCTTATTTATATGGGTGCAGAAGTCCTTTTGTTAAAGATCATACCTGAGCTTCAAAATTGCAGAGTTCGAAGACTTTATACCTCAAAGAGTACCCCCACCACCCCACGCATCTGTCTCCCCACCTCATCAATCTATAAATCTGGGCATACAGCATAGGGAATATAATGACTCCATCCATTGGATCGGACGGCTTGCTTGAGCCAATATCAATGGTAGCCCACACAAAGTGCACCATCAACGCCTCGGTCTTGCATGGGCCTAGAGACGTTCGACTAGTATGAGGAACACATCCCGCACTCTTGACTGTAGAAATTCTAACATTAACCTGTATCTAGGAGACTAGAAGCATTGCAGATCCCCTTGCGGGGGAGTTGCAGATTTCCATCAAATCTACTGGCATTTGTGGTTCAGATGTGAGCTACTATAAGAAATTTGCCAATGGCGATCTCTGTGCCTGCGCTCCTCTCTCGCTTGGTCATGAGTCTTCTGGTGTTGTCGTTGCTATCGGTCCTCAAGTCAATGGCTTCAAGCTAGGTGATCGAGTTGCTCTTGAAGTAGGTATTCCCTGTGGAGAATGTGGAATTTGTAGGAAGGGTCGGTACAACCTTTGTAAAAAGATGAGGTTCCGCAGTAGTGCGAAGAGTATTCCACATTTCCAGGGAACTCTACAGCAGAGAGTCAATCATCCTGCTATCTGGTGTCATAAGTAAGTCTTCACTAATTTCGCTTGGAAAGTCTGCTAATTGTCCTAGACTTCCTGACCATATCTCTTTCGACGCTGCTGCTCTTTTGGAACCCCTCTCAGTAGCCATTCACGCTCTCAACCGGGCAGCACCTACACCGGGCTCAACAGCACTCGTAGTTGGAGCTGGGACTGTAGGTATCCTGGTGGCAGCTATGGCTCGTCAGTCTGGATGCACTTTTGTTACGATCATGGACGTAGACGAAGGACGAGTCGAATACGCAGTCACTAAAGGCTTTGCAACCCATGGCTACGTTGTACCAAGAGCACTTCACACCGTCTCCTCGTCATCATCGATGGGCATATCGGGAACATCTACCCCAGCCATGAGCGATGGTGCTATGACTCCTTTGTCCGCTTATTCCAGCATCAATGACCGCCTCGACGGCGCTAGGTCTGTAGCAGATGACGCTCTCAACGTCGCCAAGATTGATATGCCTGACTTAGACGATAATGAGGACGATGGCGTAGATGTCACCTTCGAGTGTACTGGTAAAGAAGCATGTATGCAAACCGCGCTCTATGCGACCAAACCTGGTGGAAAGCTTATTATGGTCGGCATGGGGACCCCAATCCAGACACTGCCAATGTCTGCTGCGCACCTTAGAGAAGTAGATATCTTGGGAATATTCAGATATGCAAACGCGTATCCAACCGGTATCAGGTTGCTCGGTGGGAAGGGCGCCATGAAATTGCCAGATCTGAATGATATGGTCACGCATCGAGTACAGGGGCTGGCCAATGCGCAAACAGCTTTTGAACTCGCTGGTCGCACAGTTGATGATGAAGGAAGGCTCATATTGAAAGTAGTAGTTGAGGCGTAAGGCCCACACAGATCCAGTAGAATGCCTGAAGATAAATATCCATCAAGCAGGTCGATTACTTCAGAGCTACACGAACTATAGTAAACTGGTTCTATTTTATGATTCATTTCTCATCTTATGCCATTTATGCGATCACTGCCTAACGCCGTTGACCTTCCACCGTGATTTACCTGACCAGACGCCGACCGATGCAAGGGCCTTACCTATGCTGCAATATTACCATAGCTCCTTCAGACCGACATCAGGTCACCAACGCCCATGACTGAACTGCCGGAACCATCGTTCCAGTTCAATCTTCCATCTGATTTGCCATGCTTTGTCGATCTAGCGTTCTCGACTACTGCAAATTTTCGGCCTGCTTCCCTCACAGCCTTAACACTCTCCGTGATGCTGCTCAAGAGGGAGACTAGATTGACGTCATTGTGCTCCGACATTAATTCGTGCTCGAAAGCAGCTGCGTCAGCGGGAATAAGTAGAGTCAGTCGGCTGAGGAGTGCTTGGATCGAGCGAAGGATACTGAAATTGACGGGTGTGTTTTTCTTGGAATCGTCCTCGGTACCTTCAGCGGAAGAATGATCAATAAATGATGATGGCAGATTTTGGAGATAGACGGCAATGAGATTGATTCTCGCATGCAGCATCTTGATCGCATTAGCTTTTGCAGTTAGAGACGCAATAAGTTCCTCGTCTTCTCTGGACAGATAGCTGCGGTCGCCTGCCTTGTCTGTCTCCTCTTTCTCTGTTGTCTTCTTCTTGCCCTTGCCGCTTCCTTCTGGTAGTATGCTGGCTGAGCTGTCAATAGCGGTCGCATTACCACCTCCTCGAGCCACAAAGTCGACACCAATCATCTCTGCCTCGCCAGTCTCAACACTGTACGGCAATTCCTTGAATCTCAGTACCAGTTGTGTTTCACCATCCTTCATCTCCTTGTCCTCGCCGGAATCTGCTGTGCTATCATCCGTTTCATAATTGCTCTCGTAAATCGTGAGTGGGAGTTTTCCGCCCACCGAGCCCTCCAAGACGGCCGTTGGGTGAAAGCCAAGTAGAATCGCAGATTCGTTGTATGTATGGAGGATTTGTCTATGGATTGGAACGTGGACTGCCTGAGGACCAGACGTTGGCATAGTGGTGTACCAACCAACCAGATCAAGAGCAGGAACTTTGTGCACATCTTTCACTACAACGAGGAGTCAGTAATACTCCACCACATGCTCAGGAAGGTCTTACTCTGCTGCAGTCGGTCTTCGAACCAGGCCTGGCTCAAGACAATCTCACCCTCAATTTCCACGAGTAAACACTCAAAAGCATGTTCGATGGTGATTTCGCGTCCTTTTTGGGCTCCAAGTAAGGCTCCAACAATAGGTCCCTTCTGTTGGCGCAGCGTATGTCTTGTAATGTAGTCTGAGATCGTGAGGAGTACGAGCGGATGCAAGGCTACCTGGAGGCCCGAATCCGAGGACTTTTGCACGGAAAGTAACGGGTTCCTCTCCTCAGCCGCCATTTTGAAGACGATTCTAAAAAAGAATTAATACGACTCGAGGACTAGCTGTTTTGGTAGCAGGACCTGCGTGGTGGCGAGCCTGCTCAATGTTGAAGTGAGGTTGTTTGAGCTTCGTAGAAAGCTCCGCCGAGATGCTCTTATCGCCAGTCACGTGTTGATGGAGCCTAGGTAATAGGAAGGTTTAGAGGCTCTCACGTCACTCGTCTCCTAAATTTTGCGTTACTTCTTCCATGCGTTATCCCAATTGCTACTGTATTTAGATGTAGGAATATCAAACAGTCCAAATTACTGCTCTGCATGTCCGCCATACTTCTTTACTCAGCCAAGGAGCTGAGAACCGCAGGTTGCAAGGGCAATTCTGCGTTCACACAGCTGATCGAAGCGCGTCTGGGAAAGTCATCTACTACTCTTTCATGCTTAGAATCCAGTTTCTTCATTCATGGATATTAAAAATGATTTGATGATTCTGGTGAAGTTATACTCGCCTCGTTTGATCTCCTCTTTCACTTGTTTGCTTTTGGTATCTCGTGGCACTCTTTCATATACACCTTCAACTGGCGTTCATTGAAGAACATATATGGATATTTCGGGCACGTGTGGCCGAAACCATGCTTTCTCCCTTTTTTATTGTTGTAAAGTAAGTGGGAAGTTGCAGCTAGCCTCTCTTTTTATTGATTAGCCCATCTATATCTACAAGTTGGCATCTGGAAATGGTAACGTTCTTGTCACACATTTTACAGCGGTTTTCAGGTTGACAAGATACCCATATTATCCCCAAAGTGGTCATAATGGATAATTTTGCGCAAGAAATACCATCTGACACCTCATCGGTCCCAGCAAAGGCCTTACAATCCACGACACGGGAGGTGTTTTTGGAGCGACCTAGAAGCATTCAGGCTCCAATCGCATATGAGGACGACATCCAATGTCAGACACTTGCTAACACATCTAAAGAGAAGCGCCATCTTGTCAAGATGCCATATTTTCAAGAGCCTAATGAAAAGCTCTCCGATGACGACGTTATGTATGTAGGTTCTGAACCGTGCCAGAAGATTATTCCAAACCAAGCGTATGTACTATTGCGAGTCTCCTCCTCGTGCCAACTCCCTACTTACGATATGATTCGAATTTTAGTTCCTCCAGAAATATACAAAGTGGCTCCAAGACGACCAATATCACTGGTACTCTTAGATCAAGCGCAGCTATGGGAATTGAACGGGGGGATATCCCAAGAATATCGAAAGGCATGACAGCAATCTCATTTCATGATAATTGGTCTTCAAAAACGTGCAGCCCCACGGAAAATCTATTTTTCTCGCAACCACCTGAGCCCTCTTCGTCCTCAAATCTGACAGCTGCTTTGACTCCAGCAAATTCGGGAACTTCTAGCTCTAACACACACCGAATCCCGCAGAGCCTCCCGCTTGTGCAGACCGGTCTGAAGCGGAAACACAACGACTATATGCCAATCCCAGAACACGATAATCAAGTTCGGGCTTCTTCAAGGCTTCGAATCGCAGGTTCAGAGCCATATTCTGGTAGTGGAACTGCTAGACTCGAAACTGCAACGCGGGAACAGCCGATATTTCCCAGCATAGAGCAAATATTTCCAGATGCGTCGGACTTCAATTGGAATACTCTGGCTTGGGAGAACCAGACCCCGAGCCAACAAGGCACAGTATCATGGCCCCTTGCAACGCCAGCTTTGGAGACAAGTTCACACCCAAACTCTACCTCGAGTCGTCCTACAGCGCGGTTCCATAACTATTCGCAATTGCAAGCACCGCCCATGTCACCACTACCACCAATATGGCCACCGCAGAGACAACCACAGGCTAAATCGACGTTACAGCAACCACGAGCCTTAGTATCGAGCGCTACGACAGCGATGGCTGAGCCAGAATACTTCTCACCGGCAAATACTCAATCACAAATACCACTTTACAATATGCCTCCATGGCAATCACTGCAAGGCCTTCAAGCTATGCCTTCCGAATTCCCCTCTGCTGATAAACCCGAAATAAACGCTGTCCAGGCCGTCCACCAAGCTCCAGAGCCACCGACAGGCATAACCACTCCAGCATATGGATATCACCACCCTGCTACGCCGTTTGAGAGTTGGCGAAAGACAGCTGTGGATTCTAAAGAAGGAGAAAGTAGATCCAGATATTTCTCAACACCTCCGATATCACCTAGAACTCAGGATTCAAAGATCTGCCTAGCCAAAAATACTAATGGTGCGTTGGACTATAAAGGTCTGCTCAAACCTTCAGTATTTCAATCTGCAATGTCTAGTAAGGAGGATGGTATTGTGACTGATGCGTCATCACTGCATTACCCTTCAGACCTGTGAGCAAATTTTCAGATTTGCCATCACTCACACTTACTGATTCCTAACGCAGCATCATCGACATTGCACGGACATGTCAGCGCAATTTTCCCTTCGAAGAAGTAGCCAAGAGACACCAAGTTAAGCCAGAAGAAGTTATTGATACATTCTCAGCAGTTGTCCAGTTCCCGCTTCTGAGACATGCCAGTCAGATACTGAAAAATGGTTCGCTGGCTATGCAGCGATTGAAACAGTTCAACGCGGCAAAAAAAGCTGCTGTAGAAGCTCGGGAGGCTGGCAAGTTGAAAGATGCATTGGAGACTGGGACGAAATCCTCGGACAAGGGTCTGCCAAACAATGGCTATTCATCACCTTACCCACAACTTTCTTGCAAAGGCTTGAAAAAGAGCGGTCCAAAGAAAGGTTATTGACTTTCTGGTGAGATGGGGCATGAAATCTAGTTCTAGAAGAATGTAAGATGTGTGAAGAGAATTTTCTAGGTGCTACTCTGCTTGTACATAACTATTTGGCTTCTCTGGGACTAGTTTTCGATGCACATTGGACTAGAAACTATCAGTGCTTGAGGTTTTTGTTAAGTTTGCTTCAGGTTTTGCAAGTGAATGAAGAGTGGTGCTCAAATTGGGTTTGTAGCTTCTTCGCTGCAATCCGAAGTTTCTGTACATGTAGCATAACGATCCAAAAAGCTAGTCTTTTTGATATGAAATTTCTTCTTCTCATTAGCCACGTAGGTCGAGGAGACATTTCGCCATGATGAAAGATGTATCACCAAATGAATAATCATATCAAGCTCAATTTTCGTCATACATGCATCATAACTGACCGTGCCATGTCCATCATTATCTGTATACAGTATCGTAGAATCAACGTGCTCTTCACCTTCAAAGTCAAAAGAACCCTTTACCATATCTGTACACTACGCAGGTCATCTTCGAGAGGCTTCATACCCTTCTTTTGTAGATCAAGAGCAACCTTATCAACATCGGCCCAAACCCTCAATACATTGCCTCCAACCACCTTAGCAGCGTCCGCATCGCTGACCCCTCGCTTTAACATCTCAGCCACCAGATCAGGGAACTTGCTCACATCATCCAGTCCCTCGGGTGTTGTTGGGATCCCATCAAAATCACTTCCCAATCCAACATGCTCATAGCCGATCAGATCACCAATATGCATAATATGCGTTACTACATGAGCCAATGTTGAGTTTGGGGGGTAGAAATCAGGAACTCCGGATCCTTTATTGGATGGAGTGCAGGAGACAAAGTCTGGTGAGAAGTTGACCATTACAACGCTATTAGTCTTCTTGACCAGTTCCAGGATATCATCCGGTACGTTACGTGGGTGTGGACAGACGGAATAGGCGGAGGAGTGGCTGTAAATTATGGGGGCTTTACTGCCCGCCCAGTTACCAGCACCAAGCACATCGCGCATCGTGTCTTGGCTAACATGTGCCAAATCGACAATCATGCCGATTCGGTTCATCTCGGAAATCAATGCCTGGCCCGCAGAGGAAATTCCACCCCAGTATGGTTTGGCTACTTCGACACCACCTGGGACCTCAAGCAGTGCGGCATCGGCATAAATGTTGTGGCAGTTGTGGGTCAATGTGGCATAGCGAACGCCTAGGGAGTGAAATAGGCGCAGATTCGCAACAGAGTTACCGATTTGATGGAGCCCCTCAATGGCAAGAGGTGAGATCAGCTGGCCTTTCTTGAAAGCAGTCATGGCAGTACTCGAATTTGGAGGTGTGGAGAAGTGAGTAGGATAAGCGGCTTGAATCCGTCTAAGCACATCAAGCTGATCCATGGTGTATGCAACAGCTACCGGGAGATCAGCTTTGGGTACGAGACCAGCATTCAGGATAAATAAACGTACATTTAGCATAATTGGCATCAGAGAAGTCCGTTCCATTTGTAGGGCAGGGGACAAAGGCACTCCAGAAAGCACCGCCGGACTTTCCCTTAATCAAGCGAGGCAGATCCACGTGAGCAGGCGAACCACCTTCCTCAAAGGGCTTTTTGAATTCGTCATCGTAGATATGGTTATTATAGAGGAATCTAACCAAGATGGCCAGATCGTTGTGACCATCTAAGAAGCGTCAATTCGGTTGATATATGACCTGACGGATGACCACGTACCTATCAGTGGAGTGGTGGCGAGGATCCTACTAACTCGCTGCTCAAGCGTCTTGGGAAGTGGCTTTTGGCCCTGTGGGGGTGTTTCGCCCAAGCTGCCTGAATATACGAGCACGGAGAACAACAGCAGGGCACATATGCCCGCAAAAATAGCCATCATACCACCGAACTTGCCTTTCACCGAGGATTCTTCATCCTCAATGGATTTGACACTAGTTGGCCGCGAGCCGTGGATCTCGGGTGCCGGTTTGTCCTTTGGAAGCAACGGATCTTGTTCGGAGTATCCAGCCATGGTGACTGTATGCTGTGGAATGTAAGTTTCCAAATGACGCCGATGGTACGGAATTGTCGCTGGTTGGAAAGGGAGCTGGAGATATCGCAAACAAGAATGGAGGTTGGAGCTGATTTATATCACGTGACAAAGACACCCCTGCTTGCCCGCGCTCACATGACCTGCCTAATGGTGACTATTTCTGACAGCCGGTCAACCTTGAAATTCGGGCCAACCGTCCGAACGAAAGGGCAGTCTTCAGATGTCTCGCTTGTCCGCCTGCCTCGTACCAAAGCGTCTGAGAAACTGGGGGAACCTCGTCTTCCCTGCAATTGTCCATAATACTTGCTGGATCTGCCAATTTCGTACACCATCCTCATCTCGTTCCTCTCCTTTCCCATTCAACCTCTGCCTCTGGCGTTGACTTTCGATCTTCACGATTCTCGATTCTGCTTTGCTTGTGCGAGCGTGCAGCCGCGACACTTTACTTCAACCAGCGCAATTTACGAACACGAAACCCGCAAGAACTTTCCTCCTGAAAGCGTCCAACTGCTTCCAAGCTTCAGTCACTCGTTACCGAATCACTCCCACCACCACCACCACACCTTGTGGCCGATAGCATTCCGCTTCGATCTATCCCATCTCCTCCGTACGATCCTAAACTCATTATTGCTGTACACACCGCTACCATGCCAGGGTTTGCGGATTCTTTCTGGTCCGGAGATTATGCAGGAGGTAAGGAGGCAGACTTGCAAGACTAAGGCGGAGCTGACGAAAAGCAGGACTGGGAGTACTATTTGGAAAGCTCCAGCAAGGTGTAGCAGAGAATCATCAGATGCTCACCATCGCTAGGCTACGGGCAGAAGCTGAAGACGTTTACGGGATGCGCCTGGGCGAAATTGGTGCTGCAACAGATAGAATTACCGGTGGCTTCTCTCGAGATGATGGAGCAACAGTTAAGAAGGTATGCAATTGTCCTAGCTAGAATCCATTCCCGCTCACAGCTTTAGGCCTATGATGGAGTTCGAACGGAAATGGAGGAAGCCTCCAAAAACCACCGAAGAATAGCGCAGAGCATACGAGATCTAGTAGTATCGCCTTTCACGAGATGGTGCGATGCCCACGAAACGCGAGTTCAGAATTCCCAGGATGATTTGCAAGCTAGAATAAAGCTTCACGACAAACAGGCAGAGTTGGTGAAGAAGTTGCGAAGCCAATACTTCAATAAATGCAGACTGGTTGAAGACATCGAAGAGGAGAATAAGCTGGCCTTCCAAGACCCAGAGACAAGCCCCAAACCAAAAATACCGGAGATCAAAGTTTCAGATCAGAAAGAGCCCGAGGAGGACGACGAGGAGCCATTGGAAATCGGCGACGAGTTCTACCAGCCTGAACAAGTCAAGAAGATGTTGTCGCACATGCTGACCACCGTCAGGCTTGGGGAGACCAAGGTTCCAATCCTTGGCACATATCAAAATACAACATCTGGAGCGGACATCGTTGAATATCTACAAAAGAACATGGGTGCAACCAGCGTGAGCCATGCTGAACGTATTGGTCAAGATCTTGTCACACATGGATTTTTGCGACTCATTGGAAATGTTGGCAACGTCTTTGCAAACAGCTCTAAAATGTCTTACCAGTGGCGCCCAAAGACTTTCCAGCTCACGGGCATTCCAGAGAAAAAGCAGCCCCTCAACCGCACATTTTCCTTGGCATCTAATGGCTCCGAATTTTCTGATTCTCCTATCGTTGGCAATGTTGCCGAATATCTTGCTGGGTGGAACCCTCTCAACACTCAACATCCAAACGAAACGCCTGCCGATCGTCTTCGCAGAGAAGCAGCCGAGTCTGACGAGAGATACAAAGCTGCCGTGCGCAAACTTGATCTCCTGCGTTGTCAACTCGAGGAGGCTATCATTGAACATCTCAGATATCTCGAGCGTTGTGAGCTTGACAGACTCAAGGCCATCAAGACGATCATTCTGGATTTTTCTGGAACCATCAGTAATGTCATTCCTAGCTTGCAATCGACCGTAGACAAGATGATGCTCTTCCAAGAAACTGTGCAACCTCTTGGCGATCTTCGGTATCTTCTCGAGAACTACCGCACTGGTGGATTCAACCCCAAGGTCACAGTTTACGAGAATTATTACAACTCCGCCGATGAGCAAACGTTTGGTGTGGATCTAGAAGCTCGTGCACGTGCTGATAGAAAACGAGTTCCAGCATTGATCACAACAATCCTCACTTTCCTCGATCGCAAGTATCCAGATCTTGACGGTGACGAGGCGCGGCGTAGTGTATGGCTTGTCGATGTACCTCTGCACCAAACCCACCGTGTCCGCAATGTCATAAATACTGGCAGGGCGTTCCCAGCTGAAGCCCTTGAACCATTTGAAATCCCAATTGTTGCTAGCGTTCTGAAACTGTACTTATTAGAACTTCCAGGTATGTACAGGAAGATCCAGAAAGATATCGGCTAACCCCCTCCCAGATTCCCTAGTGTCCTCTCATGTTTACGAAATTATGAAAACGATCTACTCAACGCCCGCCTCCGAATCCACTGATGCTGCAAGGATCTCCGTCCTACAAAATACTTTGAGCCAACTGCGTCTAGCAAATATTGCAACACTGGATGCGCTGATGACCCATTTTACCAGACTCATTGAGCTCACATCAGCCGACGAGACTTACATTGCGGCACTTGCAACCAGTTTGGCCCCGTGTATATTGAGGCCTAAGACCGAGACTTCTATGACTATGGAAGAGAAATATTCCTACCGTCTAATTCGCGATTTATTCACACACAAGGACGCTATTTTCACTGAACTCAAGCGTGCGTCTTCACTCTCTCACAGTATGAGCGTAGACAATCGTCCTCGGGCTATCAGTACTGATGAGTCCAATCGCAAAGCCAACATGGAGGCCCGTAATCGAGCGATCTTGGCTGCTGGTGGGTCCAGAAGTAGAGCAACAAGCCCGGCACCTTCTCCACGTGGTCACCGAAGAGACCGTAGCTCTGGTGGTCCAGAAACAAGATTCCCAATTTCCACCACCACTTCTCCAACGACCGAAAGAGCCAAGCAAAGAGACAGCTTAGGCGGTGTACTGGCCAGACAAAGTCTCGAGGTACCCGGCGAATCTTCACCTAAGTCAGAAACCAACGGAACCCTGTCGCCTCAGTCACCACCTTCGAACGATGTCGCTGAGACCAGCGCTACATATATTCCCGGAGCAACTCCAAGCTTCGATGGTGTACTGGAGGAAGGCGGTGTCGAAAAGCGTAATTCGCTCAGCCGAGCAGGTCCAGCTACCAGCAACCGCTTTTCCACCCGCAGACCTCTTAGTATCGCGCGAATGAGTCAAGATCAAGCTGCTTTGATGTCAAAGCGGGAAAGCTTGAGTAGCCTCGCAGAAGGGGAGGGCGCAGCACGAGTTGGTGTTAGCCTGACAGATAAGCCGATGGATGATTAATGAACAGATTTCGGACGACGATTGAGACGGAATTTACGGGGATAGGCTTGACGAAGCAGAGTTTCCTGATCTAGAATTGGGCTGGCGGTTGGCTTGTATGATTAATGGGCTATATCGTGGCTAATACCCCTTGCTTAACATCCGCCTCTGTTACTTTTGTGTGTACTTCAGCCATTTTCTTCTACTGCTGCCTATATCAAGTAGATACAATTAAACGTAGTTTTTGACTGGTAGCCTTAGCTCCTTTGCGCTTGATAGATTAGCGATCAGGGGAACAGTGCCTGAGATATGTGAAACTCGATTGTCTTGGTTGATATTGGATGTGCTTCGAGATAACGTCTTGCCACGGGTGTCCGAGCCATTTACTGTACATATGATCACCCTGATGCGACCTTCATGCCGAAGCATTGTGGCTCGGAATGTATTCGCGGCCTTTGTGTTTGACGAGTGTAGCAGGCTTTGAAGAATGCAACATGCTCTCATAATCGTCGGTTCTCGGTAAAATTCGAAAGGTTGGAATCCAAAAGCCGACCAACCAATATGTATTCCTATCGCAAATTTCTGCCACAGTACCAACATCAATCAGTCGTTTAAACTCTCAAATTAAGTGGACAGAGAAATTGTTCAAGCAACCAGCCCCAAAAAACTCTGCCTCATGTCCATAAATCTCAATATTTCAAGAGCGGCTCAGGCTATGAGACATCTCAAGCGTGCAGAACGCGGGAAAACAAGAAGCAAACATGGCGTTTCGTCATTTTTCAGACCTTCTACCGGGAATATTTCCCAGGCGGCTACTTTCGATATATATATGGTACTGCATGAAAGAAACAGGCAACTGTCGTGGGGTAGCGGAAGGTTAAACAGAGCTTTAGATAAACATAAACTGTGTTCTTCGAGGTCCTCCTTGCGTATCGGATTGCTGAAGGGGCTGTCTCACTCTAATGATCTTCTCCAAGTGTGATGCGGAGAGAGTCACCATGGTCCACAATGTTTTCTTTTTGTAGACAAATGGGTTGCTCTAAATACCCCGTCCCGTGTCTTTATCACGATCTCGTACTAGAAAGTAAAAGACAAGAAAGGCGAAAAGCAAAACTCGTCTTGAGCAACAGCGTCATTGGGCTTCAGTAGAATCCTAGAGTCGCCGGATATAAGTAGCACGCTTAACTGAGAGATCTACGTAGTCTATACTTGAGCATTGATGAATCCACAGCTCTTGTACATGTGCCCGCTCTGCACATACTATAGAATTCAGAGCGTCGTAGAGTGACAAAATGGATGGATCTCTCGAGTCGTATGAGTCTTCTTTAAGAGCACTTCTAACCAGGAGATGCTGCTATATGTAAACAACACCCAGGATGAGACTGTCCTCGCTTAACTTTTCTGATCTTGATGGGTTTATCTATCAGGCAATCGTGAGATACACAATTTCGAGAAGTATTTAAATGAAATATAGAATCCCGTATATAAGAATAAAGATATTCTAAACATTCTCTCTGACTCTTATGTGCTTATGGAAAAGCCAGGAAGGAGCACTCCAACAATCTCATGTGTTTTAGCGCACGTCACAACAAGTGTGAGAAATGGATAGAGGACGATCTATGGGGCCTCAAGTATAGATAGACTCGTAATTTCCTTTGTGTTTGATCATAATAACTGACCAATTATATAGTAAGCCGTGTATCTATTTTGTATTATACCTCAAGATAGAATGAACCCCTACCGTGATTGAAAAGGGCGGCCGCGATACCTCTGAAGGTTGTTATATAAGGAGCAGAAAGGATATAGAGTGCATTAAACTAATCGTTCGCCCCTGAAACACGTTGATTCAAGATCTTGATACAATATCTCAATGAAGTGGCATATCAGTGGCCGGATTCGTTCAGCCTTATAGCTCGAGTACGAACATGCGGAAATTTCAAAAATTACGTTCAAGCCAGCTTCCATGATAGTTCTTCGAAGTAGAAAAAGGAGAAATAAAGATCCTGATGTGAAGGTTGGATCTTTGGAAGTCGGCTTTTGCATTCTACTCCATTAAAGACCTGCATTCGTCTTCAAAGAATTCAGTTTTGATACAGCGAAGTTACACAACAAGAAATTGGTACTTAGTTCCATGGTTGAATTATCTCTCATCTAAATCTTGCACTTTTAAGTCTCATCTGATAGGTCTTTTGCCACAGTAGATTTTAGGGGTGCTTCTTCTAGGGGAATATCATGGTATGGCACATCATCAACTTTATCCTGCGAGTCTTCCTGCAGTAATTTATCCCCTTCTACTTCATTATGCGATCGATTCCCGTCAATAGAAGCCGGGCGTGGCGTGTCTTCATGAGGGAAGTCTTCACGTACAGCAGCCTCATCTTGTGTGCCATCATCAACGAAGTCATCGTCGTGTGGTATACTCGCATACGGCCCACTTTCACCGATTTCGCGGGGTGAGCCCTGCTGTATAAGGTCGTCGTCTATGAAACTAATCGCCTGTAGCCGATTCGATGTAGTCCGAGACATCTCATGAATACTCTCTAAAGCCACCGGTTTCTCCTCGTCGATACCTGGTAGTACAACCAGAGCAGAATCTCTCTTGGGAATAAAAGACTCCCGGCCTTTGCCTTTCTCTAATGCGGATATCGGTCGATTTCTCCGTTCCCGTTTGTACATTCCGTTGACCGTAGGTCCATTGATACCCTCATGCTCCCAAGAGGTCGTAGCCATGAACCAGATTGTCCAAACAGTGGATATCAGTATAAACGCGGTTAGAAACCATCCTCCGATTTTGCTGCTTCTTGAAGAAGCGAAATTTAGTATATCAGGTGTAGCAGTGGTGTTTCGACCCGCTGTAGGATTACCAATACTCGTCCCTCCAGTTGAGTTCGTCAACGGTGCTGCAACTTGGTTGATCAGTGTTCCCAGAATCACTTCCATTGCAGCCATCTGCTGTCCAACTCCATTGCTACCATCCCAGGTGCCGTTCAGATACCACTTTAGCCCACAAACTTGTCCAGCAGGGACTGAGATACCTGGTACAGTGCCAGTACACTGAGCAGCTGCAGCGACTGCAGAGGACCTTAGTAGTCCGACGATAGTATTATACGTGAACGGTGCCATTTGTGTTGTAGCAGCCATCCACCGGGAGAGGTATGCCTTAAAGGAATGCTGGTCCACATTACAGCCGTTTGACTCCTCGCAGAGCTCCTGCATTACACCGTCTGGGAGAAAGACCTCGGCGGTCCGAGTCAACAGGCCCAGGGTACGATTGTACCATACTTCAGAGCCGTTGGTCTTGCTAGTCAGCAAGTTCATGGGAGTTGCGTCGATTTACTCACATAGTTATACATAGTGGCCGCTCCAAGAAGTAATGTTCCAGTATTGTAAGACCACTGGTGGTGGTCAACCTCGGTGCAATTCAAGTTTGATGCCTCGGCATTGTCATAAACGTTATAGGCATTGTCGATGAGATGAACAGCTTCCAGCCAGTCCCAAAGTTTGACAGCCCATTGTGCATACTTGTCGTCGCCTGTGTATCTGGCGAGTCGGCTCGCAATATTGAAAAGACATCCGTTTGCGATCGTGTTCTTCAAATTATACCCAGTTATCATGTATATCTGCCATCGTATGCCTCCTCCACAAGTACTTGTATCCCATCTTCCCGATTGTTCGTTGAAGACTGCTTGCGCCAACGCGAGCCAAGAAGGATGTCCTGCCGGAGGATTTGGGAAATTGGTTTCCGCGGCTGACATCGCCGCCATCCCCCAGAAGGCTTGATCGTCGTTCCCGAGAGATGCGCTCTCGTTTGCGGGCATGTAATCCGAATCTGCTCCAACCTGGAACTGCAGGGCCTGAGAAACAAGGGAATTGTATGTTGCATCGCCTGTGTAATGCCAGTAGTCCACCATACTGCCCATCATAGCTCCAGCTTCCCACCAATAATACGGCCCGGGCAATAGTCCTGGTATTTGCCCGCTCTCGTTCCCTTTGTAATAGCTGACAAGACCCCAAGCTACATCGCTGGCCGCCTTTTTGATCGAGTCTGTTCAAATATCAGTCCCCGCAAAGCATACCACCGCATGCACAAACCTGTGGAACCAAGGTCAAGCTGAATACCAACAGTCAGTCGCACCAACAACAGCCATATCCATGCACAGCTCAGCAGGCGGCTGGCCATGGCGAAAGGGATTCAGAATATATGAGACGATCGTAATTGCTATCGCAGCATAGATCCTCCCTGGTTAAACCTTTGCCAAGTAGAGTAACTTGACTATACATAGACAGCGAAGGCACTTCAGAAACACATCCTCAATGACTGTCGCAGGAGTAAGACACAAAAGGGGAAGCCAGGCTGCTGCAGTACATCCAAGAGAGCGGTAAGAAGCAAAGGAAGGATACAATAAAGAGAACGTGCGACTTATACCTGTTGATCGCGTTGTATTCGAAAGCCGTGGCCATGCATTAGCTTAATTCTGGGTACAATTGCAAGCCTGGGCGCTCCAATCACCACAACAAGTTGTAGCAAGGGTAGCTATGGTGCGGCTCAAAGCGGTGGAAATCCGAGAGGCACGGAGCACCTTTTCTCTGTATGCTTCGACCTCATCCATTATTTCCCCCAAAATCCTCCCGCCGCTGCTCACGGTCATGACCGTGCTTCGATATGAATTGACCTCTGAATCGTCAGCACGAAGCTCCGAGGCTTAAACTCTCTTAGGTTAAGCTTAAAGATTAAGGTTGCTTATTCTGATCTAGGATGAGCTGGCGGGAGAGGTTGTTATGTTTCATCAACCGAACAGCTGAGAATAGAGTGGGATGAGATGCAAGATCGCTTGAGAATATCGCCCGGTCATTATCGAATTTTGGCTGCAAGACGATGAATGAATGAGGACTGGTCGTAGAAGACGAGTGAAGATCAAGCAGACGCAAGCTCAGGCCCCAGTAAAGCGACCACGTGATTCAAGAGAAAGTAGCATTCGGCCTACTATCAAGAGTAGCAGCACAGACCATCAAGTCGAATGGCCATGATATCCCAATTCCTGGAGCATAGGATATCCATTTAGTGCTTGCCAACGACCACCTCTACTCACTGGAATCTAGCGATCGGAACGAATACATGCAGCCCACCAGGAGGCCCAGTCTGCTTATATTCTCTTGTACTACAGACCGAGCACAAGCCCGAGGCATGTACAACAGTTATTTTGACCTTAAAGACACAGCTGGAAACACATCTAGAGTCCTTATCAAGTCACGAGGTGGCAAACTCACCACTATCCGCTGGATTTCTCGAATCCCCCGCCGTTACAGGTTCGCTGTTAAGGTTTCCACAACCCAACAAGCCACCCAGTCAGGCAGGCAACTAGAATTGAGGGATCTACATTGCCTGCGCAACATCTTGCCTTGGATTTCAGCTCACCAGGGTTTCTGCGCTCATATGCCCCAGTACAGTAATGTAGGTAGGGTTTATTTGCCGCCTTACCGATGTTTCCGGTCTCATGCTTCCAGAGAATCGAGGTGGGTTGTTAATGACAGAGTAATGGGATGGCATGGAAGTGAAATATATATGAAGGACTGATTGCACTTGCAGCTGAGGTTATTCGCCTTTGTTCGCCCCAACTCATTGCAGTTAGTATATGGTTTTATACACCGGTTGAAGTTCCTATATTTCGTCTTTGCTTCGTTCTTTTAACGGGCCAGCTTGCTGTCTAGACCCGCAAAGACCGCTTATGTGATATTTAAACGACAAGGGGAGAGTTTGAATATCGTTGTTTCTATTGGTTAATGCTACTTGAGGGATGGGGGATTCCGTACATAGCTCATAGGGATAACGCAGTGATGGACTTGCTAGTGTATCCGGTCCAAATGTACCTCCGCTCCCCAGATTATGAAGAAGTTAGCGATGGTTAGTGCTTCTCAAGCGGAACATAGACTCCGAGGAGGATCTAATTTGACTTGGGCATTCATTCTTAGCCATCCAGCAACCAAAAATGCCACCGTCCATGCTTTCTCTGGCGACGCAGCTGCGAAGTCGAGGTTTACGATGAGTATCTCTCTCTCTCATCATACCGGAGATAATCCCGCTCCCGTTAAATAGATCGAGCACGGCGGCGGTGGACCATGCCTCAAATCCAAATAATGACATGCAATCAAGATCGCACCTTGCAAAAAGAAATCGGCCCGCACAAGAGGAGGCACGCCACAAGCCGAGAGCATGAGGGATACGGAGTTATAAACGCATGAGATTTATGCACAACGGTAAAAGAAGCATTTGAAAAGATTCACCGCCGGCATCGAAGAACTAGAAAACCATATGCCCAAGGAAGTAGGATGTGGGCCTTGATTTAACTACGGTCCGAGGTCGAGAGCCAGAGTAAAAAGAAATACCGTGTTGCACCCTGGGTCTGACATAATTTCGAAACTGAGAATATCCTCTAGTTGGGAGTTAGGCACCCACAATGCATGCTCCCGAGGTGTTGTCTTTGCATAGGTCGAAGATAAATCGCAGCATGGACGGCACTTGACCAACGGATTACGCCTCCGGAATCCTAATCGTGACTGATACGCCTCAAAACTGGGGCCCATGATTTTAAATATGCAAGGCTCATTGTTAGCCCTACTTCAAGGAGTGGAGGGTGCCGACCCGTCGCCAGATTGGGATACCTCCGCTTTTGCGTGATATAAACGCATGAAAGGATTAACAGGGTATGCCCATTCTAACTTGGCTAAAGACATCAGCAACCTGGATGGGCTAGGGTGCCGGTTGAGCATGCAGCAATCTGTACGCGATTGGAACCGTCACTTTTCCCAGACTTTCGCAAGAAATGCCCATTCTCCACGTATGGACATGCTACTTCCAACATGCCCACCTTTGTTGTCAGTTTTTTTAATACTTTAATATTGGAGACTTGTGGGACCTAATACTTCGAGTATCGAAAAGCAGTTAGCGGTTCATCAGATGACAAGACTTTGGACCTCGGGCGCAGGAGTCATTCCACCGAGCCCAGGCATTGCTATTTGCCTCCGAGAGCCGCTTTAAGTCCAGGACTCGAATCGAAAAACCAGGAACCGTTGAGGCTGGGAAAGCATGGTTATAAACACATGTTATTCGAAAGGGAGATCGCTTGAACGGTCGTCAGATGCTCTTGTCAGTCTCAATGCACAGGTCAGAAGTCGGCCGTCGATCTGATGCAGGGTGCCTGTGAAAAGCTTGCGAGACCAGGCAAACCACCAAGGCCCAATTCCCTCGGCAAAACCTTGATGTGCTAAAGCAACGGGCCCACCGAATAACAATGTGTGCAGATGGAGATAGTGCTACGCCTGTCCTTGAATCGTACAGTATTGCGCCGCACACAACGTTTACGTGTGCAGTGATGATCCATTGCTGTCTAAGGCTGGAACTAGCCGATCTAGTTTTGCCACGAACGGCATATACCTACGTATTGCAATACACCGCGGACAAGCGAGTTGACAGTCGATGATCTCGTGTAGATCGCAAGACCACGACTTCGCGCACTTGCCAGAGGCAAATAAGACACGGGTCAGAAACGGAGAAATCCACATATCATGGGGCTCGATAATCAGGTAGATCCTTGATGGTGGAGTCGTATTGCATCGGAGAAATCCTTCGGCGATGTGAAGGTCGAGTGAGAGGTAACTGAACATGTCGTCGGCGACCGGGTAGACGCCGGGCTCGAGTTGAGCAGTTCGCGATTTGCCACCTCAGATACATCGTCCAAGTCCTTGACAGGTACCGACTTTTCCCCAAAGTGGATCCCAACATCGCATCCCACCTGATTTCCCCCAAGGTACGGAAGCCCAATCCGAAGTCCCGTTTTGGTGAGACAGTCATATATGGGGGAAACAGATATCTCTTGGACCAAACAAAGCACCGACGTTTACTTTTCAGCAGAACTGCCGAAAGTATGCACGGAAAGCGGTAATGCCAGCAACCTACCAAGAGTCCGAGAGAGGCAAATCTGTGGGGTTTTCGCCACTTGCTGGGCAAGTTCCGTGGAACTGGAGCAGTCGTACGAGTCGAGCAGGAGATTAAGCTGGAAATGGCGGGAAACCCTTAAGGTTGTCGCGTAATAATAGAAAAGACGAAGAGAAAAAGCAAAAACGGGTAAGGACTGAAGGAAGATCAACAGAAGATTCCAATGCAAGGTCGACAATGGTAATACGATCCCTGACCAAGCAAGGAAGCTCGGGAAGGAAGTGGGCTTGGATTCGGATATCACATGACGCTGGAACGAGGTTGTTATTTACGCCATATCAAGGCATCTACAACTATGTTGTTACTTTATGACCTCAGCGGCGTACCTTCCATGTGGTATTTGGCCGCATTGAAGTTACGGGCCATGCATGGTTAGTTCACCTTGAACCTTACACCTGGAAGGAGAGTCACGTGGGTATGAAGCAATGATAATGGCAAGAACGATGCCCAAGAGGGCATGATAACAGTACTCACTTGACATCATTATCGTTAATCACGCTCAAAACACACGTGCCATATATCTGTTGTAGTGTTCCGTCGCTCAAATTCTAGCACCCCCAAGCTTACGTCCTGTCAAGCTCGGAAACTGCAGAGATTCACAGTGTGTTCTGACTCGGAAATCAACCGCGGAGATGGAAGGGTCCAGGCTGGGTTGACTCCCACATGGCAAGCCACTGGACAAGCCACCACTCTCACCACCCCAAACTTGCTTTCTTTTTTGAGCTTTACCGTTTCTGTACTGTGCAGTACAGTATCTACCGGCTTTAAAGGCTAAATCTCTTGAACACTCGAGCCCGTGTGGATAATCTGGCTGGCGGGAAACTATACCCTCGAAGCTTCTACAAGCACCGCTGGCTTGACAACCGACCCGATTCCCACACAGTTGCGATTACCGTCAGCGAAAACATGTAAGCCAGGGGGGGAAGGCCTTTGAGGACTGCACCCGTACCTTGCGGCACTTTTCCCCCTGCTGGTCTAGTGCTTCTCGCTCCCACTCTCTTTGCCACCATGCGGCCCTGTGGCTCGTGTGGACGCAAACGTGAAGACTTGCGAACTTGTGACAAAGGGCGACAGAGGGACCCTCTTGCGCCACTCATGCTTTGCATTTGAACATCGGGCCCCGGGCACCCAGCGTCGGACGGTAAGGGAAGGGTTTGTCGAGGGGCGTGCAGAGCGTCGAACGGCGGCGGATGCCAATGCCAATGCCATGTCCTGGCCATGGCAATCTGGCCAGGCGCGAGCGTGAAAGCCCAGGGTCCATTGGCTTTTCGTCTCAGCTCCGTGTCACTCGGTCTTCGCTAGCTCAGCTTCCGGGCTCTAGGTTCCAGGGAGTTCTACCGTCGGGGCCCAAGCAATGGAATTCTGCAAAATCCCATGGATTTCCGTCCTTAAAGCGGCCCACCACCAACAATTCCATCATGGCCCCGTCCACGCACCGCGCCCCTCCCTCAGTCCCTGGGCTCCTCGATGCCCTCGATGCCTCACTGCACTGGCTCGCCACTGAAGCCTCTCGCCTCCCTAGCCCACTCACTCCCACTCGCATTCATGCTTGCGGCAGAAAGTATGCCGTTTCGCTCGCTGCCATTCTGCATTCCTCCTAGCCCCCCCGCTGCTGGCCTGTCGCGGCAGAGGCAACCAGCAGAGCGCCGGTGCGAGCAAGGACGCTGCATGGAGCAACGGGGTATGGGCACCATAGGTTCCCGGGCCCTAGCCAGACGCCCCGTGGTTGTGGGACGGTAGGTGGTGAACTGACAGCTTACCCTACCCTATTCTGCGGTGGGCAAGGGTATGGCTTTCCAGGGTCCTCTCTTAGACTCTCTTTTCTCACGCCTCACCTCTCCTCTCCTCCCTTTCCTCCATTTGCTCCTCTCTTCTCCGGCTGCCCATGTCCTGTGGCTGTGTCTCTAGATCTCGTGGCTCTCCGGCGACAAGACAGCAACCAGAAAGGCTCACGTCCGACTCATCCACTCAATCTCCATTGATGATTCTGCTGCACCCAGAACCGGAACTAGCTCTGCTCATCACCGTCTGACAAACCACTCGCAAATCTATCGACTCGGTGGTGCACTTCAACTTACGACCCACGAGGATCCGGGTGGCTTGCAAGCTGGTCCGCCGTCACTACGGTGTCACGCATCTCTCTTTTTTCTCATGGTTCCTGAATATCCCTTTTCTCTGGCCGCACGATATTGCAACCTCATGCCCGCTCATAAAACTGTTCCGTCTGCTACTCTTTCGTTGGCTCTTACTCGACATCAAGGTCCTCTGCATAGCTCTGCCTTCTTTTTGTAACCCACAGCACACGACAATCTCGGAGAGCCCGCCTACCTACTGGGTTCAGCTTCATCACAACTTTGATTTGACTGTCCTGGCTGGCATCCAATCACTAGGGCTCGTCTCCCTTCTCGCGGGGGCGACTAAGAGGTGGGTAGTCGGTGCCTCCAACGCCATACCTACTCAAACTTTGCAAGACAAGGGACTTCGGCTGTGCAGGAAGCCGTCATCGTTTTTAGCAAGTTGTCACCCTTTTCTTCTTGACTCTGGAGCTCTTCTGCTCTTTGAGCATTGAAATCTGATCATAGGCCACCTTGACCTAGCGTTCGAGCCCTGTTATTTCAAGCACGTACTCACAGCACCTTACCGAGCCCACACTTAGTCGGCCATTCATTGTGCCTTGTGCCTCCTGTGCACCTGAACAATCATTCTGGAAAAAGGTCTTCTCTCTTCGATTCACCCAATTGCAAGGTGTAACCACCTTTGCAAGCAGCTGCAAGCTATTTCTATCTCGGGTTGGCTTTGATCCGCCAGTCTTGCCACGTCCTTCCCATCAGCACTACTCCAAATTGCGAGACGATAAGGACCAGACACCATTGACTTTCCCCTAAAGAAGGTAATAAGAGCCCTTTGACTCCACTCACGCATATGCGACAGCATCAAGAAACTCGAAGTGGTCTTGAGCTTCGGCTTCTGTGCTTCCTGGTGCTGACTTCAAGCGTTATGACCCTCTATTGAAGTACCCGAATCGCTAACATGGCATACATCATTATACAGTATTGCGCCCTGTTGCCAACCGTTCACGAAACCTTCATGGGTGACGCAAATCCTGCAGTTCAGCCTGATGGCGAATATACAAACAGCCAAGAACCTTTCAGAAACAGCACAACTGGACCGACAGGCTTGTTCTACGATCACAATGACCCAGCCAGTAGTCATTATGTCGGTCAAACACCGCAATACCAGGGCAAGCCACCACCAGACTCGTTCGCGATGAACTCCTTAGGTGCAATGCTGCCAGACACTCCACATCAAAATTACGGTGCTTCTCCAAATCATAGGTTCCAAGCAGGCCCAACAGCTCCCGGAATGCTGTTCCAGAGACCAAATATGCCGCAGTATGCAGGTCAATCGGGCATGAACCAGCAAGGCAACGTACCATATAACATTCAATTTCAGGGGCAGTATCAAACGGTGTATTCACCTCAACAATATCCATCAAGCTTTACACAGCACCCACTTGCTATGCACGGATCGAACCCAGGAGGCCAATTATATCCCGCCCATTTTTTTGTAGGCCAACAACAGCCTCCACAATCTGCGTCACCATTCTTCAGTCAGCCAACTCAGTATGGGCATAACCCCGTGTACTCTGGGAATCATTCAGGTGTACATTATGGTGTTAGGGCAAGCTATAACAGCACTGCTCCAAATGGACAACGCAGTAATGAGTACCTTGGAAGCACTACCGATGTCACTGTCCAGGGACGGCCAACTAGTATTGGTAAGTTGTGCTATGAGGAAATACTGCTCTACATCTTTCTTAAGTGTATATGCTCATAAAAAGAATTTAGGGTCAAGTGCAGGGCAATCCTCGGTTGTGCGAGGCCCTCCTCGAAAACCTCGTCAAAGTGGTAAGTCCTAAATGCCTTCCTACATTCAAGATGTTAAGATTAGGGCCAGGACATGCAATCTGGATTGGTAATCTGCCACCACAAACTGAACTGATGAATCTTGTCTACCACGTCTGCAAGGAATCCGTTGGACTCGAATCTTTGTTTCTCATCTCAAAGAGCAACTGTGCTTTTGCAAACTACAAGGACGAAGCTGCTTGTGCAGCTGCTCAGTCCAAGATACATGACTCTAAGTTCCAAACTGTCAGGTTGGTGAGCCGCCTTCGACGAAGCTCTATTCCGGCCGTAGCCGGAGTTACCGTACCAACTGGTCCTGCAGCATTGTCTCCGCCACAGGAAAAGTCTACTGGAACATACTCATCAGACAAAGAGAACACGGATCAAGCTAACTCTGAAGCTCACGAGGAAACCAGTGAAGAAAGCTCGTCATTATCTAAGGATAAGTTTTTCATTGTGAAGAGTCTGACTATGGAAGATCTAGAACTTAGCGTACGAAATGGACAATGGGCGACTCAGTCGCATAACGAAGAGGCGCTCAACAAAGCATACGAGGTATACAGATTGTCAATCAAGTGCATAGTGTTTGTAGGCTGACGACCTTTGCTATTAGACTGCAGATAACGTATACCTTGTCTTCTCCGCAAACAAATCTGGAGAATACTTTGGTTATGCTCGCATGTCTTCCCCGATCAACAATGATCCTGCTGCGGCCATTGAGTTTGCGCCAAAAGCGCAGGCTGTCGAAGACCCAGAGTTGCCTAAGGCCATACCAACTACAGCAACGGGCTTCGCACCGAAAGGGCGCATCATTGACGATTCTGCAAGAGGGACTATATTCTGGGAGGCAGAAAGAGACGAGCCTGAGGAAGCCGAGGACGACGACGATGTTCGAAGTTCCAAAAGTGAGCAGCAGGATGGAGAGACAATTGCCAAAGCTTGGGGAAAGCCCTTCAAAGTGGAGTGGGTATCGACTGTCCGACTTCCATTCTATCGCACAAGAGGGTTGCGAAACCCATGGAACTCGAACCGCGAGGTCAAGATTGCTCGGGATGGTACCGAGCTCGAGACTGGAGTTGGACGAAGGCTTCTAGCCCTTTTTCACCGTCTTCCAAGTCCACCAGCGCCCGGATTTCCCCTCATGCAAGCAATGCCGCAAGCGATGGGGCCTATGGTAGCAATTACTGGCTATCCACCAGTTCGACCATACCAATAGTGATACTGGGCAATGATTTAGAAGGTTTTGTTAGAGTTTTCACTTCTTCGAAAGCAGGCATGCAAGCAGGCGAGCCTATTTCTTGATGAGCATGATGACTGACGACGCTTTGGAAAGATCACACACGTAAGCACGAGAAATATCGCGATCTGACTGCGAGACGGGACAACACGAAGAGGCCCTACCATCCTTTGGCAAGATCTCAGAAAGAACATGAAAAAAATGATTGTATATAGTTGCAAGTACGAAGAAGGAAACGTCAGATAAGGAATGAGACTTTACCTAGATCCGTCCTATAACGTCTTCAGAGCAGGTCGCAGTGACATTGATTCTCCGGTATGCTGTCCTCAGATATCGTGAGAGTCGGGTAGGAGAGAGCGCCTGAATTTGAGGCCCCTTGGGAAACTCGCCAGACTGGCGGGCATGACTGAGCTCCTACATGTCGTACGATACCCGCAGCTACACGCCAAAACAGCATGCGGATGTGCCGGCTCCACTTAAAGGACCCCATACAATCGAGCTCCAGTCGTTATCGGAGGGGAGAACTGGTAGAATCCCAGAACTGGCGGTCCTTCATTATCCCCGACCAATGGAAGTCTGTGGAGGGCATTTCTTCAGTGGCACGGTATCGTTGACTCTCACTCTACCATACAAGTATACCCGCAGAGGTGCCAGGACCCTGACTAGCGCATGTGCTATACTTTTACTCCGTACTTTGAGGGGAGATTTCCAACTCTGGGATATGCGACACGGAACATTTCTCTGGTGGACAGTGGGTTTGTTCCGTGCAAGTGGAAGGAACAGGCTCGGACCACCGGTCAAGACGTGAGAGACGTGAGCAGGGGAGAGCGCCAAGACTCGCATTACTCCGTAGACGTAATCACCACTTGACTATGGAAAAAACATTAACAGATGTACTTAAGCGCTACTTCATAGGTCTAACATCCAACATATCTCCAGCGAGAGTTTTCTCTTCTTCAAAACCTAATCCAAAACTCAATATATCCGATTCCAGGAGCATCAGCCAGGAAAGCATCGTACGAGCTCGCTATGGTGATGGTGGTGGTGGACTTAGCGAAGGCGATTAGTCAGCACCGTGCATGTACGGCCATCTCAGGCCTTGTCGGTGTTTCGCTGCTCTAACCCTCCACAAGCATAATTCGTGCACGACCATGCTACAGATCTGGAATCGGCATCGCAATGTATGAAATAGATTGTTTGCAAAGGAAATTACAGCACGAGAGCATGGGAGGAAGTCTTCGGCCAGCGACGTCGTCATGCGCTCGTCAGTAGCATTGTCGCGATCTTGGTGGTGGTTTCTAGTAGTTTCCAGCGTCGTCTCGCTCTTTCCAGCAGTTGCGCGCAACCACTCGGCTTACATGCGTGCTCTGAATGACCTCATGATGATATCAGGATGATTGATACAGCCATGGCTACCGGAAAGACTGGTGTTTTCCAGAATCTACTGGATTCTGTTCACCAAGTATATAAGAGCAGGTGAGTTCGTGGGAACCAACTCCTCCCATCATCAGAACACAAACACTTCAAACAAGTAATTCTATGCAATCTCACAGAATCATCACTCGAAGACTTCCTATCACTAAGAGACTTCTCTTCAACCCACGCACAACTCGCAAGATGTCTTTCTTCCCCGGCACCTTCCACTCTCAACCTCAAGCCTCCTTCACACCACTCTTCCGCCTCCTCGAGGACTTTGAGAACTACTCGGCGCCATCTCGCTCCACCCGTGCCGAAATCAAGCACTTTCAACCTAAGTTTGATGTTAGCGAGCACGACGAGGTCTACGAACTCCACGGCGACCTCCCCGGTATCGAGCAGAAGGATGTAGAGATCGAGTTCACTGACCGTCAAACCCTCACTGTCCGCGGTCGTACTGAGCGTACCCACACCTCTGGTACGCCTCCTGCTGGGCTCGAAGCACCCAAGGCCACCGGCGCAATCACCGAGGGCGAGGGTGAAGGCAAGAGCCACAAGGCCACCGTCGAAGACTCTCCTGAAGACGCCGAGAAGCCAGCGGCTGAGACGCCTAACACCGAATCGCAAGTCGCCAAGCAAGAAAACACCAGCACCGAAGTCGAAAAGCCGGCGGAACCAAAGGCCAAGTACTGGATCTCAGAACGCAGCATTGGCCAGTTCTCCCGATCCTTCAGCTTCCCAGAACCTGTTGACCACGACAATGTGAAGGCTTCCATGAAAAATGGCGTCCTAACGGTGGTGGTCCCCAAAGCCAAGAAGCACGAGACGCGCAAGATCACCATCTCCTCCTAAGCGGTGAGCACCTTCTGACACCATCCGAGGGGATCGCGGCCCAAATCATGATTGAATGGCATTTGTAGCGAAGGTCCAAGTTGACTGGGTTTGATATTCATTTTGAAGTTTAGCTGTTACTTGGACGATGCTTGCGAATTATCTAATGTATGTTCTTGCATTCTCTGTTGGCATTAGCATAGTTGACCCGGAGTTGAAAGTTCTAATATAATAAATACATATTACCAAATGAATTGTGCATATTGCCATGTGATACAATTGTGCTGTATAATTCTCCCCCGGTGTGCCCTGGCACAGCCAAGATCAGGATCAGGATCAGGCTGGAGTTCGGACCAGGGCACCTTAAATTGCAACCACGACTCTACTCAAGGAGTAGGAAAACATACGGCCTAGATAACGTGGATAACGAAGAAACACGGCCCAAGTTGTCCAGACCAATCTTAGCAGCCTCAGCCTCCATCTTACTTACTGTGCAGTACAGATGACTCTGGGTATAACGAACACGAAAACTCAGTATGGGCGGCAGGTCAAATAATTCGGTATACCACGAGATCGCTGTATGGAATCTCTATCCCTGTAGAGAAAACTATTTCGTTCTTCGTGAGGTAAGATGTATGGTGTTCGTCATATTGAGTTTCGTTATCGTCAACGCTGGAGCTCGTCTGAATAGGCGACGGGATGACAAGCGTCATGTGGAGGGGCATGTGGAGAAGCGGTGCCATTGATTGGCCAGATGCGCAGCTGGGATGGAAATATCTTGGCGGCCGCATTTCCTGCAGCTTTGCGAATGGGCATAGCCCTTGACCAAGAGCCTTTCTGTATCCTCAATCATGCCGACTCTTTCTGTCGTCCTCTAACCATTCTTCCTCTTCCTTTACCTCCTCCTCTTCTTGTCGTTCGGCCGATGACATCTTAACCATCGTTTTGGTCTCTTTCTAACTTCTTTTTCTTCCTCAACGTCTAGGCAATGGCTCAACAGGCCGAGCCCGAGTCCTATTCTGCGTCCCCTCCCTCCTACGGCCGCATTGCACGCCTTCGTGGCTTTCTGCCGCTCAATGAGGATTCCTCTCCGCTGAGCACCCATGGCCAAGGCACTCTGACAGCGTTGATCTCGTCGAGATCCAACTCCTTGTCGGGGCTGACGCGCCGCGCCTCTTCGCTGAGAGAGCCCGACGAGGAGACGGGCCTTCTGGGACAGCGCTCCTCGAGGGGCGAGGAAGATGGCGAGGAGTTTGCGGGCCGGGTCAGTGGGGAGGAGAGGCGCTTGAGCTTGGTGCTCAATACTCCGCACATGCGATCGCAGCGCCTTATCGGAAACAGCAATCCTCGATACCAGTGGGAGAAATATTGGAGGACTGAAGAGGACTTGAAGTCGATGAAGAAACCAATGTGGGCTTCTCTGCTTGGAATTGACCTTCGAGGGCTCGGAAGCTGACAGCTTGTTCTAGTCGCGCATACTACGAGCGAACCAACTCCCAGATTCAGCAGTATATCTACATCGATCGATTGCTGGACTCATCCTTGCCTCATGATTTGCTGAACGAGTATAACAATACCCCAGGGTATGGATCTGCCAGCACGGGTCCGAAAGATGTTGCAGTACCAGCTACAATCAACGAAGAATCGTTTAGTTCAGAGCCATCTACCCCTGGAACGCCAGCATTGGATAGCAACGGGGTTAAAAAGATCAAGAGAACCCCACGGGAGTTATATAAGGTCTCGACGGAACAAACACCTCTTCTCCATGACGAGGCCATCGAGGATGATGGACCAAAACCTGAGATTCCCGGAATGGAGGATGATTCGGTAGAGAGCGGTGATCGCATTGTGCAAGTTGCTATCTATGTCAATCTGGCTGCCAATGCTATCCTCCTGTGCGGCAAGATTGCTGTCATTGTCCTCACCAGCTCCTTGTCTGTACTGGCCAGTTTGGTAGACGCAGCATTGGATTTCCTGAGTACCGCCATCGTCTGGACCACGACAAGGTTGATTGAGAGACAAGACCAGTATATGTATCCGGTTGGGAGAAGGCGTTTGGAACCGATCGGTGTGCTCGTCTTCTCTGTTGTCATGTGCACTTCTTTTCTGCAGGTAGCCCTCGAATGTTTCAGCCGACTGAACTCCGGAGATCACTCTATCATCGAGCTGGGCATACCCGCCATCGTCATCATGAGCAGCACCGTCTTCATTAAGGCGGCTTGTTGGGCCTGGTGCCGAGTGATCAAGAACTCTAGCGTCCAAGCCCTTGCGCAAGATGCAATGACCGATGTGATCTTCAACATTTTCAGTATTATATTCCCGTTAGGTGAGGAATCTACGAGTGAAAGTTCTGGATATTTTGCTAACAACTACCACAGTGGGATTCTACGTCAAACTCTGGTGGCTCGACGCCTTAGGTGGTCTCCTCCTTTCTCTCTATGTAATCTTTAACTGGGCTGGCACATCGGCGAGTCACATTCGCAACCTGACCGGCGCAGCTGCAACGGCTGATGAGCGCAACGTACTGCTCTACTTAACCATGCGTTTCGCCAAGACCATCAAGCAGATTCAAGGCCTCCAAGCGTACCACGCCGGCGACAAGTTGAATGTTGAAGTCGACATCGTCCTCGACGAGAACATGAGTCTTCGCGATAGTCACGACCTTGGCGAGTCCTTGCAATATGTCCTCGAGAGTGTACCGACGGTGGATCGTGCATTCGTGCATCAGGATTACGCAACCTGGAACTTGCCAACACATATGCAGCAGCAAGCTGGATAAGTGAGGGAACCCAGCGTTAGGGAAACACGGGATTGTGTTTGTGTATGTTTACTTAAAATTTTTGGGGATAGCGTGTACATGAATTGGCAAAGGGGTGTGTTGGAAACTGGTTTGTACTACTACAAAAGGTGGGCAGGTGGTGGGATGGACGGTAGAAGTGGGTAGGCGCGATTCGAGCTATTATTTCCTATGTCTTTTCGAGAAATGGGAGGATGCATTTCGAATTGTTAATACTGTTAATACGCTTCTTACAGCAGTATAGCATAGGCGTGAATGGATCCCTTCACGGAAGATCACACATCAGCCCGTTAAACCAGGCGAGAGGATCCTTAGGTAGGTACGTACGACTCGTGAAATATGATTCTGATATTTTGGTATGGAGTACTTGGGTCTGTCAGAGCTCGAATCACGCGATCGGATTGCTTGGTGTGCTCCCAAATTTCTCAGCCAACCAACCAGCCTGCTGTTTTCAATGGTACTAGTGCCCGTTGATTGTATATAAAGGCATTATAATAAGGCCCCTCTGCTCCAAAAAATCCAAGAATTTTCCAAGAGAAGGCTCACATGGAGTCAGATCCCCGGGGATATTCCGGAGCGCGCTTCGGGCTCTATAAATCTCCCAACGCCGTCACAATTACACACAAAATCCATGGACGCACGCTTATGAGCTTCCACCGTCCTGCAACTCTTCAATGACGCCCTTCACAATCGTAATCAATTCGTCCACATCTGGCCGCTCCGCCGGTTCCACCATCAGACATTTTCGCACAACCTCTCGTATGCTCTCGCTGATCCCGCTGTCCTCGCTCTGGCCTGTTTGATTGGTTGCCTTCTTCTTTCCACCTGCACCCTCGTCGGGAAATCTCCAATCTCCGCCCAAGACACAGATGCTCAAGCTGCCTCCAGTCTCGTCACTTCGCATTTCAAATGGGGACTTGCCAACTAGGCATGCGTAGAGCGTACATCCAAGTGACCAGATGTCGACTTTGGTATCAATTGTGCTTCCTGTCTTGACATCAAAAAGTTCAGGTGCCCGGTATGGCATGGTTGAGTGTTCGGCCGCTTGATCTTGAATCGCAAGTGCTTGCGACCTCGAGGTAATAGGTGTAGGTGATGGAGCTAGAGAGCCAAGATCCATAAGAATTGGTTGCTCACCATCGTCATCAATCATGATATTTCCTACAGAATGTGTAAGCCGTGTTAGACTTCTTCATCTTGATCTGACCTACCAGGCTTGATGTCCCGATGTGCGTATGCCCTGGGGGCGCCTGGCGCGATGCCTTCCTGACTCATCGTTACCTCCCCATCCATCAATGGCTCTTGCTGCTCGCTATCCGAGTCTACGTCCCGTCCTCCCCGTTGTCGTGCCTTTCGTCGTCCTGCTGCCTCTTCCGCATCGTCATCTTCTGCTGCTGCTTCTTCTCTCACTCGCTTGGCCTTTTTCTGGCTGTTTACTCCACCTGGCGGGCCCTGAACCTTGTAGTTGTGCATGGCCTTGAGTGCATTACACACACCTAGGAACAAGACCATCAATTTCTTCTCCGGAAACTTCGTGCCGTTGACGAGATTCGCATTTATCATGTCTTGTAGATTTCCTCTCCGGTAGTATGGTAGTAAAATGTATACGGTCTTTGCGCCTGGGTCTGATCTGTCGGAGGACACGCAGTAGTCGATGCTGCGGATTATGTTGGGGTGTGGTGTGAAGAGTGCGTAAGCTTCCACTTCTTTCATGGCCAAGGCCACTGATTCCTGTCCGAAGGGACATCGAATCTTTTTCAAGGCGTAGACCGCATCATTGCTCGTGTCCTGAACTAAGTACACGTACGAGAATCCACCCTAGCAAAAAAAGTCAGCGTTGTCAGCCAGAGAGCTTCGAACGTTCTGCTTACCTCGCCGAGCAGGCGCAAGATCTTGAAGCTTCTGTTGTTGATCTTAAGCAGCGGTGAGCCCGGAAAGCAGCTCATGCAATTGGTCAAGGTGTAGAACAAATCGATGAAGTATTGCGACATTGCGACAAGGCTGGTGATCGATTCGGATTCCAGAGTCGTATATTCTTTGACAGCTCCGCGAAGTCGATCCGGGATACTGCAGGCCTGGCCAATACGAGTTTGAGGGTTGAGAAAGGGCCAACTTGACGGTTCTTTCGACGAGGTTCAAATGATTATGTGAGACGGCCAATGGCGGTGATGGAGGCGGGTAGAGGATGGATTGGCTTTGGATTTGATGCGCAACGTACTTGGTAGAGAGCTTTGCGGGTAGGAGCGCGTCGCATTATTGCCGGACCTGCCTGACGAAGCTAGGTGGCTTCTACGTAACGGGTCGACACAGACCATCCAGGTAGGTCAGGGTATCTCCAATCCACCCTTGCAGGGATTGGTGCTGGGGCCATAGCACCCCGCAATAGCTCGTCGACTTTGTTCCGGAGCTCCCTCTTCCTCCTTCATCCTCGTGCTGCATCCATTGCCTCAATCATTCCGGCTCTTACTCTGGACGGCCTCCAATCTTTCGCAGGCTGGAAACCCGTCGGGCATCATGACGGTCCGAGCTCATAAATTCACCCCGGAGGTGTTGTTGTCGGTGAGAGCCTTACTCCGCCCCACCAAGGTGTTGATGGCATGAGAATGCTAACGACTCCCAGGCTCCTAGACGGTCGGCAGCATCCCCCAATTCAACAGGTACACTGGCACTCTACACCGAGTCGGTTTATTCCTTCCAATCTCATTCCAAAACCTCCGAGATCTGCGTCCTGGATACGTCTAATGGTCAATCTACTTGTCTGAGTAGCGATCTCAATGCGAGCGAGCCAACTTGGCTGGGAGACAAAGATCTTGTGCTGTGGCTAAAAAGCGGAGACAAGGGCATAACAAATCTGATCCTTGGAGATGCAAGCAGTCCTCATAGCAAGTAGGCGACTCTAGCTGGAATACCGCATTTTCGTTCTGACTGATGCAGGCCTGAAACTATTGCTACCTTCGACGGAGGAGTGTCCAACATCAAGGTCAAGTCTCTGGATGATACTACAGTTGCCTTTGTCGTCTCTGGTCTATGTACACCTGATGGCCAGCTGTACAATTCTGAGACAGCAGAGAAGCCCCGATCGACCGCCAAGGTTTATTCAAAGCTGTTTGTTAGACAGTGGGATGCCTATGTTACTGAAAACAAGAATACTCTTTGGTATTCTACGCTTAATAAATCTAGCGGAAAATGGACCCTCAACTCGACAGGACTGATCAATGCTCTGGGTGGTCATCCCGTAAAGCTTGAATCCCCAGTCCCACCTTTTGGAGGTACGGGCGACTTCGATATAAGTGCTTTCGGGATTGCTTTCGTTGCAAAAGATCCGAAGCTTGACCCAGCAAACTACACCAAGACTGATCTTTACTATATCCCCACCCGAACATTTGCGGAAACCAAGCCCTCCTCGGCACAGATTATCAAGACCGGGAATCTTCGAGGTTATAGCCAATCTCCAACGTTTGCTCCAAATGGCAAGTCTCTGGCTTTTACCAGGATGAAGAGCGATCAGTATGAGAGCGATAAGCCAAGACTGCTGCTTGTCCCTGATATTGGAGATCTGTCCAATGTCCAGGAGTTTTTTATGACTGATGATGGCGAAGGTGGGTGGGACCTGAGACCGGAGAGCATTGTTTGGAGCGACGATGGAGAAACGCTCTATGTCACCGCAGAAGAGAATGGTAGGGGGAAGCTATTCAGTCTCCCATCCTCTCCTCGACATGCCACTAAGCTACCAACGGCACTTACAAGCCGAGGTACAGTTGCGGATGCCAAATACTTAGCGGATGGAAAATTCAAGGGTAACCTCTTCATCAGCAGTAGCTCATTGGTCGATAACAGCAACTATACCATCTTGGATCCAGCCAAACCCGCCGAAGTGACACCAATCTCGTCAACTTCAAAGGGCGGTCGTATGTTTGGGCTACATCAGAACCAGGTCGACGAATTTTGGTATACTGGAGCTGGCGACTACAAGGTACATGCTTGGGTAGTCAAGCCATCCAACTTTGACAAAGCAAAGAAATATCCTTTGGCGTACCTCATCCATGGCGGAGTAAGTCCATGCATACATATTCCGAAGGAGGGTGCAAATGCTAATCATCTCTCAGCCACAAGGAGCATGGAACGAAGTTTGTTGATCTTCCTTTATTTCCATATTGTACTAACCGTATTGCAGGGCTGGAGCACGCGTTGGAACCCTGCCATCTTTGCTGAACAAGGCTATGTAGTTGTGACACCGAACCCAACCGGAAGTACTGGCTATGGGATGGCCCTCCAGAACGGTATCCAAAACCAATGGGGAGGTCGACCATACGAGGATCTAGTCAAGGGATTCGAATATGTCGAAAGCAATCTGCCATACGTGGACACCTCTCGAGCCGTAGCACTCGGTGCAAGTTACGGAGGATTTATGGTGAATTGGATTCAAGGACATCCACTGGGTCGAAAGTTCAAAGCGCTCGTGACACACGATGGCGTGTTTAGTACGTTGAATCAGTATAGCTCGGAGGAGCTCTTCTTTCCTCATCATGATTTCAGCGGGACCCTTTGGGACAACAGAGAAAACTACGAGAAGTGGGACCCTGCAGCTCATGTCAAGAACTGGGCGACGCCACATCTCATCATTCATAATGAGCTGGATTACCGACTTCCCATCGCGGAAGGCCTGGCCCCTTTCAATGTCTTGCAGACAAAGGGCATTCCAAGCAAGTTCCTTACCTTTCCCGACGAGAACCATGTGAGTACTCCCACGTTTCTTGGTGATATTCCTACCGACGAGACAGATCTAACCGATCTCTTATAGTGGGTGCTGAAACCCGAGAACTCGTTGGTCTGGCATAGGGAAGTTATAGATTGGATCAACCACTACAGTGGAATTACAGAGCAGGACAGTCTTCAGCAGGGGGTATCGAATTTAAAAATCTAGTTGGGTTTTTTTAGATGCCACAAGCTCATGCCTTAATATAAAGATTTTGTGTGTCGAATGGCAGGCAACTATAGCTGTGAAGGCACATGCGGTGTATCCTTTTTCTTCACCCAAATATCGGACCCGAAATGGTTGCGATGTCGATCTGATCACGTGTACTGGCTAGATTTTGCGCTTCCCAAGCAGCACATAACCGGGGCGCAGGCAGCAGTCTTATCCTATAAGTATTCAGCGTAGTCAGCCCTTGATTGGTGACCACATGCGATACCCTCATTCGTATACGATGGGTGTCGGCAGCGGCTTAGCTAGGGTATGCTTCTTGTTAGGCTAAGGAATGCCTGGGTCCGTGTAGGCGTCATTTGGCGGCGATGAAGAAGGAGGGTGCTTGAAACGAGACAAGAGCTGCTTATCTTAACCCGAAGGAGGGACGGCCTTTTTTCTATCACGTTCTTGCGCTGGCACCGGTGAAGAGTTGCTTGCCGTGCGACCCCCCATCCTATTCCTCCTTTTTTTTTTTTTTCCTTCTCTCTCCCTTTCTCTGTTATTGACTCATAACCACCCCTCGTCGTCTGCATTCGCGTTTGGCTCGAAACGGCAGGTAGATCACCCGGAGTGAGATCTGGGACGCGGTGCGCGCAGAGATAACAGCTCTCGGTGCAAGAGCTGCCGCGTCGTGCTTGGCTCTCGTCCCATCGCTTACGAACGTAGCCCGTCGCTTATTTTTCGTGACTCACTCACTCACTCACTGACTTGCTCCGATCCTAGTGATGGCCAAAGCAGGAGGTTCTTGGTCCCACGACGGCCATCCCGCACCGCCAAGAATATAAATACTGTGATGAGATGCATCCTCAGATGGCCTGCACCTACTCATTCGCTCACACAGCTGCCATTTCCCCATCCCACACCACGAACCTCCCCACCGAACATGGCTTCCCCCACCCCCGCAGAAGCAGCACCGCCCAATACCGACCCGACCTTCCGCAGCTACAGCGCATCCCAAGCCCAGACCTACGCAACCTACCGCACCTCGTACCCGGAACGCTTCTACCGCACGATCCTCGACTTCCACCACGCGACCGGCGGCCAGGATGGGTTCCTTGTCGATGTCGGCTGCGGGCCGGGCAATGCCACGCGGGATCTCGCGCGGTTCTTCGATGTCGCGCTGGGGGTGGATCCCGGCGCGGGTATGATTGAAGCGGCGCGCGGGCTGGGCGGCGTCACGAAGCGTGGTGGCCCGGTTGCGTATGAGGTTGCGGCGGCTGAGGAGTTTGCCCGCGTCACGGGCGAGCAGCCGGTGGATTTGGTGGTTGCTGCTATGGCTGCGTGAGTGGTTATTTGTGGTCCTTTGGTCTTGTCACTCCAGTTGATGCTCGTTCTCTCTTTGCTTCATATATGTGTGGGGGTGGTGTTGTTTCTTGCACAACCATGTAGTCTCGTTTGGAGCATGTTATGAACAATAGACGATGATGTAAGAACAGCAGCTGATGCGGATGGGGTGGTAGGCATTGGTTCGACATGGAGAGATTCTGGATCGAAGCCGACAAGGTAACCAAGCCCGGAGGCACCGTAGCTTTATGGACCTGTGGTAAGGGTATCGCTTCTCTTCCGGCATGTTACGGCAGCTGATATCAACGCATAGCATCAAGTTTCTGCCGTATGTATACATCCCCTCGGGGCTGGGAATCAAACAGTGTCAGAGACCCCGCAAGCTGCACAAGACCATTGACCTCCCCCTCCCAGACCCCCAAAAACCCCATGCCTCCGAGATCAACAAGATCCTCCTCCGTCTTGAGCGCGAGACGCTCGCGCCGTATGCCGTGCCCGCGAATCTCGTCTCGATGAACATGTACGACACGCTCCATCTCCCGTGGGCAAACAACCCGCCCGTCTCATCCTTCCCGCCGGAATCCTTCCAGCGCCTGACGTATGACCGCGAGGGCGTGCTCTCGGACGGGGAGCATTTCTTCGGCGGCGATGAGGAGGTGAATATTGAAGAGCTGGAAAAGGGCTTGAGTACGGCTAGTATGGTCACGCGATGGCGAGAGGCGAATGTGGAGAAGGTGGGCACCGAGGACGACGTGGTGAGGGCTTTTGCGAAGGAGCTGAGGGACGTGGTTGGCCCACGGGGTGTGCTGGTCAAGGGAAGTGGAACGGCGATTCTGTTGTTCAAAAAGATATGAAGCTTGGGGGAGGGAAGCAGAGCCGGAGGGGTGGTGTGGAGTCTTGGGCATTGATGGGCCTCTAGGTCCGGAGTGCTATTCTTTTAATCTACTTTTGGTAGTCTTGTAGCCCATCGAGGTTCAGTAGCTATAATCTAGTTGCACTCCGAAAAGTGACGCTCTGGTTTGGTCTGAGCTTCTGCCATATATTCCCCGGTAGCAAAAGCTTCCGTCACCGGCAATAAAGTTATATTTATTAAGAATATGAACGTCAAGTTGGCCAGAGAATCCAATTTGCAATCGGTAGTAGTGCCAACAAATTCACAGAGGGGACCGAAGCACAATGATACACGAATCACCCTAAGTAGATAGAGGCGCGATCTTGGTCCCCACCAAGTTGAAGACCAGAGGCCCTAAATCGGTGGAGAGTAGCACCTACATTTGGAATCAGAACAACAAACTCTGCTCAGTGTGGGCAAAAGGCGTGTTCTCGTCCGTCTTCTTCTCCTTTAGCTTCCTTCCTTGCTGCATCATGGGAGCCAGTTGACGTCGTACCTGCATTTTGCACCCGGAAAGTTTCAGGTCGTGTGCGTTGATGTAAGGAAGAAACTCGGTGGGCTCGCCGGTGATTCTTTGGGATAGTCTGGGGTGCATCGCCCATTTCACCTCGAGGTAGTTTGACGAATGTAAGGTCAGGCTGGCGACCGAGGCAAGGGGTGGTGTGGTGGGATATTGTACTTTGGGCCAAGGAAGGCTGTGTGGGTTGGCAGAACGCTAGCTGAGAACAAGGCCTTTCTTTGTTGATGCGGGGTGGAGGGGGACGTCGAGGCTTCGTTTGAGTGACTTACTACCTACGTACGGTAGCCTTGCTTCCGGGCCGAACAGGTGCTGCGAGTTGAGCTGCATCGCCCTTATGTACGGTCGGTGGGTTGAGAGGGATTGCGTGCAGTAGTGGAGGATAGCGTTGTGCAGCGCAGCAACCATGACCATGCGATGCCTCTATCCACAGTTGGTCGCGCAGCCATCGTCGCCCGACGTTCGCTCGACTGGCTGGTCGTCATCTCTCCACCAGGGATCCCGGTCCAGCTAAAGTGCATGCAGCTCGTTTGCGCGTTCTGATTCGCCGACGCTGAGCGCGACCAGTACGCGCCTCGACGCGTCTTCCGCCGGCCGGTCTGTCTGGATGCACAATTTTTAAGATTGCGCACAAGGAGGCTGTAGCAGACCTGCACATTGCGCGATCAACTCGCAGGCCGTGGTGATGCTGCCGGCATGCACGTTGTGACGATATCTGTCTTAGCCTTTGCGATGCCACACCGTGCCTGCTCTGCCCGGTGTTGCGACAGGCCTGCAAGGTACAGAACCATCGATTGGAGATAAGCATCATACCCGATACGCATGGGGCGATGAGAGGGGACGAGAGGGGAGACGAAAGGGAGGGGAGGGGTCCTGGGGGAAATTACTCGCAAACCTTGGTGCGTTTGAGCTGGTTGATCACGCTCGATGGAGATGTCTCTGGGAGGCAGCCCTTTTGCCTACAACGAGGGGCTTGGCCTGGATGGGTGGCTTGCTGTGACTGCACCCGACGCAGACTTGACTGGACTATCACCTCGACCCGGAACGTCTGGCAGCGGTTGGGGACGAACTCGAGATCCCGAAGGGCGCGAAGGGGTGCCGAGAGAACCATGGCTATTGATTAGAGCCGTAGATAGTTGCGCCTTAGCTGCTGTTCTTCCGCCTTCCACGACGCTTCCCGCTCGGGGGGAGCCAGCTAGAAGGATGCCTCCATCATGATCGATGGGCTAAGCAGCTTGGGCTCAGTCTATCCAGCACCAAGCCCGTTAGCCGCAGGAGGTGGTGGTTGATTGCTTGAAGGACAATGCCGTAGCCCCATCGCGGGCCCTCACCGCTACAAGACAATCAATACAATGGGCCCGACTCAGGTGAGCAGAGCATTGTGAGGGAGTGGTAGTCTGATACGGTGGTGTCGTGGAGACGGTAAGGAAGGAGAATTGATCAGTAAGGGTTCTGCTCCACCGGCGCCCATCACGAGGCCTATCCTGGTCGCAATCGCACCAATCAATGGCCGCGGGCTGCCACCCGAGCCCCATTTATCCATCGCCCGAACAAGCCTCCCCAAGGACGGGCACACAGGCACCCGCTGCTTCTCAAAGTCCCTAAAGCTCCGTCGTTGCCTTTGCTTTCTTTTCCCTCCGCACACAACAACACCAGCCACCAAATACATTCCATCGCGACACGACATTGCCGCCCTCAACAACGTCGCCGCCCCATCATTCGCATATGCAACGGTAGAGTTTGCTAAGAGCATTCTTCCCATCCAACTCTGCATATCTCAATTGCTTCTTTACCCCCCTCCATTGCGACCGGCGCATCGCATCGCATCGTCGCTATCGCCCTTGATCACCCGTCGCAAACCACCGACAACATCAACATCCACCACAACCACCAGCACCAACCCAAAACTCCACCATGCTACTCCCTTCCGCTCTATCCTGCGATACATCGCGACCAACACCTCACAGCCAATTCCGAACCTCGCTGTTTGCGTCGCCGCCGCTCTCTCCTCCCCCAACCTCCCACGCAACGACTTCGCAATCCGCCATCTCCGGCCTCTTCACATCCTGTCGCGCTCTGCAATCCATGCTCTCTCCCCCACCACAACTGCCAGTTCATGCCAACCATCAACTGCCCTCGCCACCACTCACTCATTCCGAGATTGCCTCGCCCATCAAGCTGCGTCTGCGTTCGCGTAAAGCTCCCAGCACCGAGAGTGACGGCCTTGCGCGCAAGAGGATTACCAAGCGCCCCGCGGCGCATATACCCAGGGGAATGAACAAGCGACGGAGGGATGTATCTGACGAGATGGCCAGCAGTGCCGTCTTGGGTGAAGAATCCGACGACGCAGAATCGCGCTCGCCTTCACCCGACCTCGAGCACCACCAGCACACTCCGACCCCCAGCACCCCAAAACGCCTCCGTCTCGCACCTCCTATCATTCCCCTCGGGCTCGAACGCAGTGATTTCCACTCTCTCCCCCAAGACAGCCTCGTGCCGAGCATTGAGGGTTCGGATTCTCAATCCCAACCACCGCATCCACACTCACAATCGCGCGGAGAAGACGAGACCGCGGCGGAGGAAGAGGAATGGACAACGGAAGATGACCGCATGCTGGTCGAGCTCGTGCTGGAGAAGCTGAAGTTGAGCAAGAGCGAGTGGCAAGACTGTGCACGCAGTCTAGGTCGTGACCGAACTTCACTCGGCCGCCGGTGGAAATCGCTCATGGTCAACGGCGAGGTTGGTCTCAAGTCGAGACAGAGGCGTACGAGGGTCTACAACAGTTGGAGATAAAGATAAAGCGAGCAGAGAAGATAGTCGGAGAAAAGCGTGCTTTGTCTTATGCTGTATTATACCTAATTTCTTAATTTCTTGTCTTTTGGTTCTTCGAATACCTGGGGGCTTGTGTTTATGGGGGTGAGGGTGCGGTGCGGGAAGCTGGGGATTTGTAGGATTAGATAAAGGCGTTTGGATTGGGCTCATGTGGAGGGGTTGTGTTGCTTCTTCAGGTATCGTGGTGTCACTTTGGGGGTTTCCTCTTTACTCCCTCTCCATGGCTGGGAAAGCCTTTAGAAGAGCCTGGGCGGTGTTATTGCGGTTTGGCCCACGAGTGGCCATTCAGATGGGGTTGGAATTCAACCCCTCTGCGTCCTTCCTAGACTCTTTTGCCGTTGGGCTAGCCAGGCTAGAATATTTATATAAACCTCTGATCACAAATCTTCTTCTTCTTCTTGTTCTTCTACTACCTACTTCTACTTCCTCCTCGCGCTGCTCCTCGCGCAAGGTCTTTGTAGTCACATCGCTTCGGGGGTTTCTTCCTTCTATGGCCTCCTGGATTAAACTCCTTACCTTACCTTGCCTGGCCTTGCCTGATGTAGGTGAGGTTATAGTTCCGTCTCCGTCGACAGGGAGAAGCGGGAAAGGCGAGGGCTGGCTGTTTCGCTCAATAGCTTAGACGCCAGGAACTACAAGGCAAATAGCAACGAAACATATCTAGACGCCCTCTCGGTATTCTATTCTCTATGATGAATGTTCTATATACCTGTCCTCTGTATTTGCCTGGTCGGGAGCTTGTCGTATACAGCTCCGCCTTGCCAGCTTGTCTGCTCTACGGTCTGCAATGCAGGCGAGGAGAGAAACTCGATTACATCGTACACCTCGCCATACCTGTGGGCGAAGGCAGTAGGTCCTGCCATGATTGCCACCTCCAGACCAGCCCATGCATGTCCCCCAAAGGATATCAAAAGCGCAAACACCCAATCGGCAGGATAATAACTCCAGCCGACCAAAACCCTATCCCAAACCCCGAGATATACAGTGAAGCTTCCCTGTGCAATCCCCACAAGGTCATTCCAGCAAGCCCAGGCAGAATGATCAAACCGAGCCGCCTCTTGCAGCCTCGAGACTACCTCTGCCTCTCTCGCTAACACTACCAAGCACACCCCGCTGCGTCCACGTACTCGAGAAAAGACTGCTGAAGCTCTCGGGTTCCCGGTCACCTGCATTCCCACCTGCATTTCCACCTGCGCTCATGGACCCGGCTCTTACCTCCACCGTCCTCTCCACCTGGATTCCATCATCGGCGGACCACTCCGTATCTAGGTCGCCCAAGCCGGTGAAGCCTCTTTGGTGTTTCGAAGACGAGAAAGGGATATGATGACCGTGACGAGCAGTTCCGGCAGACGTGATCGTCACCTCGCCCTGGGGAGCACTAATATCGCTACGAAGTTGAATTGAATTCTGGCGCTGGGCGCCCGTGAAAGGCTGAGATGGAGATTGAGGGGAACCGTAGTGAATGGTGCTAGTAGCTGTTGCAGAAGAATCTTTTCGAAAATGCTCGGTTACGTATGACTGTAGACGACTGGTTTGGTCACTGCGGTTCGAGCATGAGAAGGGTGATATATTTTCGTGGCTGTGGGTTTGGTGCGGTAGTGCGTAGAAGGTTCGGAATAAGGGTCGTAATGCTGTGGCTGCGAAGGCGATAATGCCGAGACCGGCTTCAATTGTTGACCAAATTGCTACATCCCTAAGGGCAGTGAGCAAGTGTTTTGCAGGGAGCTCAATGGAAAAGAGGACCTACAGCGTTTTAAAGAGGAAATCGTCGGATATGGACAGGACTCTAATATACGGGATTCGTATAAGTGCTGCTACACCGGCTCTAGGATTATGATAAGTGAGAATTACTTTCGGTTTCCTGAGAGAAACTTACAGGATACCCAGAGCCAGAACAATACTGAGGGAACCTTTCGTCCTCTTGTTTATTTGCAGATGCAAAACCAAATTAACGGGCAACAGACCCAAGATCCAATCACAAGTAGCCGATATAGCAGAATGGGCAATGCTGGCATGAGGAACTATCCGCTCATTGATACAAGATCCGTGCATGCCACTGGACTGGTTCCAGAAGAAACTGACTGGGTGGCATTGAAACAAGATTAAGAAGAAAAAGGCGATTGAGAAGAGAATAATGCTCGTCATGGTTCCGTAAATGATGAATCGGTGAGCTGGTGAGATACAGATTTTGAGCAGGAAGATCGCTACGCTCAGCCGGACGAGGACTGTTGAGATGGTATAGAACAGCTCGCATAGAAACCAATAATAGAGTGCTTTAGGGGCGTCTTGTGGGGGAATGTCGTCCACATGTCGTCCAGTACCGTACTCGATGCCGGATAGCGAACACGATGCATATGCAGTGAAAAATGCCTAGAGGTCTGTTAGTAACGTGGTTTCCCAGCGAACACGTCCGGGGTAAGACATGGTTGCTACAGACCAGCGACATAAGTAGCACGCAGTCATCCCCTCCCCAGTGTTTGGTCAAAAAGAGCTTGACATAGATCCGTAGACAAACGACGAGCCAGGCCAGGCCGAGGAAAACACCTAGCACAGCAACTGATATTAAGGTCAGCCATGATCCTGGTAGTCTAAGTTGATGGGACGGAGCAAAGTTCATCAATCGTGCCTTAGAATAGGTATTTGCGAGCTGGAAATCCACAGCATAGTGTCAAGATGGTTGCACCGCGTGCAGCTCCTGACAGATGCTCACCATGGAGGAAAATGGTTCTCAAGCGACTTACCCAGCTCTGGTCCTCGGTCGACTCCCATGGTGGAAGATATGTATTCTGAATTTCAACTCCCTCAACCATGGGTCGTTGAGTTGAAACAATGCCAATCAAACAAAAAAAAAAAAAGACCAGCTTAAAATGCCCAAGTACGGGGGATGAGCGAGTATAAAACTGCCGCCCAACTAACGTTCAACCTGGACGCTCGCCGGTGGCTGGCCTGCAATGGCAAGCAGCCCGTGGTTGTAGATGCAAGAACCATTCTTCCGTATAAGACTTTCAGAGGCTACTCAGTCAACGGCTAACCCCGAAAGACCAAACCACATCGAATCATGAGTGACAAATGAGACAGTTGCGTAGGTATTTGGAGCTACGTAGCAAACCAAGTAGCAGCCCAGATCTGCATACAACCACCCGAAACGCTTATTCCGTGTAACAATAGGACGCTTGCATCTCATTACGTGCGGCTTCAGGACCGACAGCCAATGGCGCCTAACATGGCTGTTCAGGTCGCGTGGCGAGGCAAGCCCGCTCACTGCTTCGAGCCTTGAAATCTCCAGCGCATTCCGGATGCCGGTAGCGGCTCCACCTCGTACGCCGTTCAGAGTAACTCCAGACTAGAGCCACCGACAGCAGGAGACGGATGGGAGCAGAAAGCGAACTGAGCGTTCTGACTGGCGCATCCACTTGGTCTGATCATCATGCGGCATGGCTCTCACATGGCGCCTTACTCAAGTCGAAGAAACTGCCAACGAGTACGCCGCCAGAGGTAAGGTCTCCAGCTGGCGAATGCTTTTCACGTGTCGTGCTCTCCGGTTTCATCTCTTCCTGCCCCTGAGCTAAACTCACTTGTTAGTTCTGACAGCCCAACGGCCAGATTGGATGGCTGGAGAGCGGGCCGTCATGTCATGTTGTTACGGGGGTTCACGTGGTAAACAAACACATCAACGGCTCAAAGGAATATACAAAGCGTGCGCTCGGTCTGGAGAACTGTGCGTTTCCGGAAAATGGCAAAGGCTAGTCCTACGGACAGAGCCGTTGGAGAGGGAAATTTCCAAGCCCCATGTTGGTCCCGTTGGCGGAAATTCGACCAGACCAAGAATTATGTATGAGGTAGCTCGATTCCGTCGCCTCCGTCGCCTCCTGACCATCGAATTCTGTCCATATCGTCATGTCGTAGCTAGACACGACAGATGCAGAAACCTGACCGGCCAGTGGTGGTTCAAGCTGGTGAAAATAATGCCGGGCGCAAGAAGCTCTGACATAGCATAGCACTTTGTTGCTCAACTGTGCCAGGTGGTCTTGGTCATAGGAGAGTGATCTGATTTCGGCGTGCTTCAGTTCACTACGGCGTACCTGCATAACGGGCCAGGGGGACTTCACACAGAAAAGTAAAGCAAAGCAAAGCAAAGAAAAGAAAGAGGCTGCCGGGCGTGAAGCATCAACAGCTTGAGGTAGCAACGAAAGCTCCTCAGCACGAGGTAACCGGTCCAACGCTTCCCCAGGTTGGGGGACAGACAAGATTGAAGTGGTGGCACGCGTCGCGCGTGGCATGGGTCGTGGTGAGATTGAGGTACGATGCAGCGGGTATTATTGCGGGATGGCATGGGGACTGGTGCAGGGAGTAAGCTTGCGGCGAATGTTGCGAGCGTCAAGAGGCTTGCTAAGAAACACCGGATCTTGGGCCAGTCCGAAGCATAAAGCAACGCTGGACGTTGCAGCTGAGCCGTCGCTCCTTTTCCTTCGTGCTGCTTCAAAGCGACGCTCCTTTCGTAGAGCAGAGCAGCGCAGCATGTCCAGCGTACTGTACGTAGACTCTGCCTCCCTCGGACCTCGTGGGCCTGGGACGTGATTCGGTGGTCATCAGACAGGGGTCTACATTCCTCAGCTTTCTTCTGCTGCGCATGCATCTAACTCTGTACTCCTGAAAACACCATCCTTCTCGTCAGGTATATCTCCTGACTCTTCTCCGCCCTTCACGGCTCCTCTGCGTAAACATCGAAGCAGAAGCATGCGGCCTCGGTTTTGGAACAAGCATAAGTAACGAGAGGAGGGTCGATTGGTTCCATTTCAGGTTTAGCCCCACCAGGCCGGTAAACAGCGCGCGAAAGATTGTTTATCGATGAGCATGGCCATGACCGGCCTCACTCCTCGACGCTCGCTGGCTCGTCCACGACCTTCTGCGAGCAACCCGAATCTCAGTGCTTCCTTCTACGCCAACGGCAACAAAACCCTGCTGTCCCCCACCCGCCCCGGCAGTTCGGTGAAAGTAAGCGTGTCGCGCAAACAGTCGCTCAGCAACCTCACTCCTAACTCGCTGGCAACGATTCCCGATGCCAGTAAAGGATATGCCTTGAGGTCCGTCTTGGACGACGATTCTCCGATTGCGCACAAGATGGCGTCGTACTCTGTAAATGCCGCCGACGACTATGAGGTCGGGGATATTGTGGATGTGCCGGGAAACATGCATGGCATGGTCAAGTTCATAGGTGCTATTCCCGGGAAGAAGGGCGTCTTTGCGGGAGTCGAGCTGAGCCAGGAGTTTGCTGCCAAGGGGAAAAACAGTGGCGATGTCGACGGGTATGGCAAACGAGGCAAGATTGGTACACATCAATACTGACCTGTCACTAGAGTTTCCTATTTCTCCACGACGGTCTACGGAGCCGGCATTTTTCTACCTGTCAATCGAGCATCCCGACGTGGCTCCCCATCCTCGCACGAAGGTTCTTTTCCTATGACGCCCACGACTCCAGGCTTCAGGGCGGTCAGTTCAGCTGCAAACACACCCCCAACGCCTTCGCTTCCGAAGTTCAGTCAATCAGTTGGCCCAGGTCGCGTACCAAGTCCACAGCAAAAGAAACAGCAGGCGCAAAGACCGTCATTACAACGCCCAGAATCACCATATCGTCGGCAACAACTTAGCACGCGGCCCTCGGTCGGAGCACTTCCCAAGACCCCGGCACGATATGGAAGTCCGGGTCCCGCGAAATTTGGACAGAGTGTGAGGGGAACGCAGGATTCGAGGGATCCAAGTAAAAAGGCAGCCCTTACGCCCAGAAATGGCTTGAAGTCGAGCGTTGGCCCAAGGAGTGCTTCCGCTTTAGGTTCGGCTCCAATGAATATCAGCGACGATGAACTCACTCCTTTGGGCGGTGCTCGTGGGTTCAGTAAAGACCACGACAGTTTGGGCTCGCTTTCCTCTTTCAATTCCAAGATGCGACCAGCTTCAAGAGCAAACGATGACGAGATAGAACGACTACGTAATCAATTGGACGAAAAGAATAGGCAGTTAAAGGACCAAGCATCGAGCCTCGCCGAGATGGAGAATAGTCTTAATGAAGTTCAGGCTTTAATGAACGAAGATGGAATTTCACGGCCACAAAGGGGAAGCATAGAGGACAAGGATTTGCCACAACTGAGGGCACTTGTGCGAGAGAAGAACGAGAAGATTGCGATGTTGACGGCCGAATTTGACGCCCATCGAGCGGATTTCAGAAGTACCATTGATACCCTTGAGCTAGCGAGTACAGAAACAGAGCGCGTCTACGAGAGACGTGTGGAAGACTTATTGGCAGAAGTGAGAGAACTTCAGGACCGAAATGAGGATGTTGATAGCGTAGCCCGTCAGCTGAGACAGCTCGAAGAACTAGTCCAAGAACTTGAGGAGGGTCTGGAAGATGCTAGACGGGGAGAAGCTGAAGCTCGTGGAGAAGTTGAATTCTTACGAGGGGAGGTGGAGAGGACTCGAGCAGAGCTAAGGCGAGAACGAGAAAAAGCGGCTGTTTCGATGGTTACAAATGGCTCGAACGCTGAAGCTTCCCAGGCCCTGAAGGACCTTGAACAAAGAGATGATGAAATTCGTGGCCTCAAGGCTATCATTCACTCCCTTAGCCGCGACGCCAAGCCAGAAAATGGAAGCCCTCCGGATCCGCAAAGAACGCCAACACAACGTCAGGGAAGCTTTACTGCAATGCTTCATCCTAGTCAAGGTTTAGAGCCAGATAGGTTATCGAAGGAAAAGCTCGAAAAAGAAATAACGGACCTTCGTGCAAATCTTGAGATTAAATTTCAAAGGGAAGAAGAACTTGAGAGGGAAGTCGAGAATCTTCGTCGAACAAGTGCTGCTGTACCAGTTTCGAGCCAGCGGGCCAGCGCAACGACAGTTGGAAGTGGCGGAACCCTTATCCAAGACACAGTATCTGCTCGTGATTCGAGGGTTACGACTGGAAGCTGGAAGGACCGTGAGCAAAACCCTTCAGAACAGCACCGCAGAGCCAACACCTTAGAAACTATGCCTGAAAGCGACACATCCACGACTGAGAGTGTAGTATTCTGCGAGATCTGCGAGAGTCCGGGACATGATATCCTTTCATGCACCAATATGTTTGGAGCTCAATCCGGAGCTAATGGAAATGGAAACCTCACTCCAAACAAGCAGAAAACTGGCAAAGATGCAGTTTTGAAAGGTCTATCTCCAAGACCTTCTCAAGACAACTATATGCCCGCTCTTTCGTCGCCACCCAAAGACAAAGCACTTCCTGCTCCTCCGCCTGTCAAGATCATACCAAATCCAATGGAGCAGGGTCCTGTGGCAGGCAAGGAGAGTGGGATTATCGATCCTGCAAAGTGGTGTGGTAAGTGCTACCAATTATCCTTGAAAGTCCCCTCTGACATAAGTTTAGGCGTCTGTGAGCGAGATGGGCACGACAGTATTGATTGTCCATTCGAGGACGCATTCTAGATGGTTCAAGTGATACCAAACGGCACAGAAGCTACGAATAGAGCTTCTTGATTCGTTACCTTTTGTATTGAGTTCTATGGGCGATTTGTGGATATGAGCGAACCATTCGTTATGCATTACTTTGTACTCATGGGTGGAACATAATTCGTTCTGCACTTTCTTCTCTTTCTTTGCTGATTAGCAAGTTGCGATGCGATGATACCACCAGTTCACACTTCCAGTCTTTTGATTTCAACTTTTTGAAGGATAAGGAGGACCTCATGATTACTTGGCTAGCTAGCAAGCGGCATTTCCTGTAGACGTTATGATCGGTGTTGGTATAGGAAGCTATGGTATGCGAATACATGTTCGAGTAAGCGAAGCGCTGACCAGCCTGGCTTCACACAGCTGCTGAGGAACATGACAGGGCAAATTGACATGTAATGTACTCATGAACCAACTAATGATCGATGATACAATTGAGAGATCGAATCTGCTTTCTTGATAAAGGCTGCGAGTACCGTTATAGCTTTATGCACAGCATGCAATCATCCTCTAGCTATGGATTCACTGGATGATGTAACCCCTCCCCCCTTTTTTGCTCGCTTAACATATCTACCTTCCTCGACCAAGGCCAGACACAAACGTCAAGGCCAACAGCAGTCACCACCAAGTGGAGAAGCCTAATATACCGGCGCGGCTGTTGCAAGCTACTATGTCATGTGCTCTGCGAAAAGACAACCTGGCCCTTCGAAGGCGCCGGGCTGGCTTGGGCGCCGAGCACCTCTTTCGCGATCTGGGAACCGGCCGTTTTCTTCACCGAGACGCCAATGTCAAAGACATCGTTCTGGTCCGTCCAGCTGGGAAGTTGCAGAGGATGTTTTTTGGGCGTGGCGGTAGGTGTGGAATGTCTCCGCTCGGTGACCAACCATGATGCATCGTTTGTCCCGAGGGAAATGTTGTTCGAGAAGCCTGGGTTGGCGTTCGCTCATCTCCCCCTGGTGTCATTAAGAAGGCTGTTCAGGCTCCGGCTATGTTTGGCTGCGAAGGCGGCATTCTGTCAAGCTGTCACGCGCCTGCGAGAGGGCCGCAAGCTGTTTGGAGACTGTGTCAAAGGCAAAGGTGATATACCAAAAGAACGCATTCTTTATGATGCGCTGCGAGACTTGGTCCTTGATAAAACCAACGAGTTTGAATTACCCCGTACCGAGCTCAGGCCTGTGCCCGAGCTTGAGATGTTGTGTGTGCGGGCCGATACATGGGAAGGCGGCGGGAGGAAGCCTCTCTTCTATCCACCTCAGCGAGTCGGTCGAGTATCCTATGTCCGGGTGGTGGTTGTGGCCGATCATTTGGCTTCTTGCGATTGCATTTATGGGTGCTGTTTTACTGAGATATCATATCTTGAAGGACAGTCGTTGCACTAGGCTTATCCTGGTTATCTGGGAGTTTTCTGTGCGGGCGATGGCTTACCATGGGGTTTTTCTGGTATACCCATTCCATGTATACCTTGGTATATTCACGTTCTGATTTGTCGCCAGAAAGTTTCTCCAGCTCCGCCCTTCAGGGCTCGTTTGTCTTTACAGATATTATTGGCATTGATCTGCGCATACGTGCCTCCACCTACTATTTTAGAGAGAGAATCTAGCCGCATCTTACTACTTCAGCTCCGTCGCTTGACTGATTTCCAAATGCTCAAGAATCCAGCAAGATCGAGAACTCTTACAAGAAGATACACTACTGGAAAGTCACTTGCCTAGATTTGATCTCTCATCAAGCGTTGACTGCCTCGTGTATAGCTACGAAGAGTCGCAGTCGCAGGAGCCCAACCCACCTGCTTCCTTGGCCGCGGCTAACTCACTTGCAGACGAAAGGCACACACCGCTTAAAGGCAACGTCTAGACCTCGGTATGATCCACCCTCCCTGAAAGCCTTCCAGGGAAAAGCAGATGCCAGGCGTGTGCAATCCATGCTTATTGCATTAGTGCCGCATCAATTCGGTGGCCTCAAGGCCTCCAACTTATTTGGATGGCGGTGCCGAACCTACCTAGTCCATGGCCCCCAAATTCGGGCAGCAGAACGGACGGAAAGCAACGAATCCCCCTCAGTTGAGCTGCAAGTCGTAAGCTAGCTTCTATCCCGTCAAATTTTTAGAGATGCTCTGCGCTGTTGTACTGACAAGATCTGGCTTTTCGTCCTTTGTCATCGACCAACAATAACCAAGTGGCCTTTCAACATTGACTCTACGGAGGTTCTAAAGTGCTGCTTTTTCGTCTATAATTTATCTGAGTTGTAATACAGAGACTGGTTGGAGTGTCTTGTGGTATCGTCACGAGAAAATTAAAAGGAGTGGGTAATATCGTGGCGTCAACCAGAGGAGAAGATGGGGAGATCTCAAAGCGGATGGATGAGATTCATCCCATTTCTTGGCTACCATCATGTTCTGATGATGCTTATAAGCATCTCGACAATCCTGTTGTGTACGGAAATCTCCCTTCCTCTAGCCCGAAACCGTTGGACTTCTCGAAATCCGTATAGTAGGTGTTCCAGACGAACTAACGTGATTCCTGTCTAGCAATTCTGCTTGCGGGCTGTACGACCGAAGGACTTAATAGTGTCCATCTGCTATCACTATCGTATAAGAACACCAGTCTGTCGTCCACAAACATCCCCACAGGACTAGTGAATCCCAATATCTCGACAACATTTGCGACCATCGCAGGAGCCGCCAATGGGACGGCATTAGAAGTGAGAGCCGGCTATATGGGAATGTGTATAAAGGAGAGCACGGCCATTTGGGTGTGTTCGAGCAGTGCAGAGGCATTGGCAAATATCGTGCAGAGCGGAGGTGGTGGAAGTGGCAGTGGAACGCAAATTGGCGACCCGTTGAATCTGATTTGGATCGCGAAAAACTTCAGAAACGAAATTGTTTTCGATGGTTTGATGTAAGCTGCGATGTTTCTCTTCTGCTCATCAAGCTCTCCGCAAAGATTTGCGACCGATGACTTGGCTGACGATCGTCCACGCGTAGATACGCCGGAATAATCCTGGCTATAATAACGTTATTGCTACTAGCAACTTTTCCAGGCTGGCATGAGGAAGTGGGTGATGACGGAAGTGAGAGGGAAGTGAAGCCTTTCCCTTCAAGGTCCGTATCTCGGGTTGCTCTGGCTTGCAGCGCAATATCTGTTGCTTTCACCTTCGTCTCTATCCTTTGGCAGCATACATGCAGTTCGGCAGCAGCAACGATGGCCCATTCATTAGCGTATGGATCAGTCGAGGCACATGTTGGAGCTGTAGCAATGTCACTTGGCTGGGTCGGCGTATTCCTGAATATGGTTGTTGCTATTGGATTATTGATCATGATTCTGAGCATCCAAATCCTTGCAGAAACGATGGCCTGAGTTGGCCGAGCGCTGGATTGGATCATGTACGTATGGTAAACATTCTCGGCAGGATTGTATAGTTGTCTTCAATCGTCCACCACCGAATTTGATACACTAGAGCTAGAGCTTCCACTCATTCGAGCTGCCGACAACAGCCAAGATATTCCGTAGGCAAGGATGGCAATGAAAACCAACAGAGATATAGTGATCGTGACTGCTATCTTAATCCCTGGTGCAAGTGGCCGCTCCCATACAAGCACGAGAGGCACTATAACCAGCGCAACAACTCCAAGCCATATGAAAAGCCTTGTCCAACTCGAGTCATCTAAGATAGAATCCAGGGCTTTTCCACTGTTCAAGACCTTGAAGGGCTTCATTCGGAAGTCTGCATCCGAATTTGCCCAGAGGATCGGAAGAGTCACCCCACTAACAATGAGGATTATAATGACCGTAATTGCAGCTTGCGTACCATGGTTCATATGTCTCGTCCAAAGAACAACAACAGGAGCAACAGCGATAGTCAATACCAGCAGAGTTGCTTGTATGATGAAACCAACTTCCACCCAAACCTTGGTACCCATGGCCCATAATGCAACCTTTTGACCTTCTGAGAATCGAATGAACGTGTGCGCTGACCACTGTAGGAAGAGACTTGCAGGAACATGTTGCCGTTGCAAGGGTCTGTAGTTTTTCTCTGCGTAACCTCGAATATCCTGCCAGTAAGCTTGTCTCAATCCTCGAAGCCATTCACTTCTGAGAACAAGCCGGATGATGTAGGCGGATGCTGTGAAGCAGATTCCTAATGCGAAAAAGATGGATAAAGAGGCTGGCCCACCAAGAGGTTTGACTTGCATACCAAATAAGGTGGCAGCGAAAGACAACGGTATGAAGAAAAATGCGAGTTCGGTCAACTTGGTTACTGCTTGAGCTTCGGCGATGGATCGTCGACTATCTAGCAAAGCCATATTTGAAGTTAAAGAAGACGATGTTGTTTGAAGCTTTCCCAGCATGTCATCTATTCGCTGGGAAAGATCGACAAGCTCTTTCCGAATGCTCCGAGTTGACCCATCGTCCTCGGAAGACATACTGGAAACTGCAGGGTTCAAGAGATCCAGAAAAGAGAAGAAGGACTCGATGGATTGTTTCAGATTGGGTAGTTCGAACTGCGCACGAGTTATGAGGCGGCGCCATAGAGCCAGGCGATCCTCCATTCTCATATCGTCCAAGATGTCGATATTGATCTCATCCAATGTTCTCTGCAACTGTTCGAGGAGAGTTATTGCGTCACTATGTATGACCTGATATAGCGGTATTATCATTCCAAAATGGCCATTATCTTTGGACGTATATGGCACAGATGCCAGCCGTGCGCAAAATTCATCTCGAGTGGACCTTGTGTTGCGCAACTGGTCTACCTTGGTCTGCAATTCAGTCATCAGTTGGGGTGAACGTAATGCAGCGTCAAAGTCGATGTCTAATTGAGCCCTGGGAGCGAGCTGCTCGAAGATTCGACGCGTGAACAGTGGAGTGAAGTCTTTCACACGCATAACCTCGAGGGTCTGACTTATCTCAGAGCTATCATCGCTTACTTCCTTCCTCCGGAACCTTTGCAAAATGCGCCCAAGTCGAGTAGGTGGGTTGGTGCCGACTTTGTTATGTCGGCTCTGTCTATGTTGTGCAAGCCGATTCAGATGCACCTCATCATTTGTAGGACTCTCAACGTTATGTATTGTGCCATCGGAAAGGGCTGTGCTGTGGCCATCAGAGTCCGCACGATAAAGTCTTCCGACTTCGACTACTCGCTCCATGCCTTCACCTAGATCCGGCAGCGGGTCGAGTAATAGTATTACTGTGCACTTGTAAGCGAATTTCACTTTCTAGACGATGTCGAAGACTTGCCGATTGTACAGTTCTTGTGCTCGAGCTTTTGGCTCCAGATGGAAGCTCTTTCTTCCCACCCACACACTCTTTCATTCCGTATGGTCACGTCCTGCGGCATATACTTAGACACAGAAGAGTTGAAACTTGAGGGCGAAATTCTCACAGGATCAGTCCACATTTCCCATTCCGATCTAAAAATGTTCGTCTCCGTTCGGTAAATGAGTAGGTCATTAGAATCACTAGAGTCATACTCAAGTCGATCATAATCAGGATTAAGTAAGTCATCCAAGTCTTGTTTCGAGTACGGTACCATGTCAAGCCTCCTCACAGGCCTGTGCCATTTAATGCAACTGTAGGACCTCTTCATCCTCGATGTGGGCCACTCATGTGCCGGCTGGTCGTCATAATTTGGTCCATCATATCCAGAATTGAGGAGATGTGATTCGAAGAATTCTGGGTTGGGGCCGTATAGACTACCGAGCAGCTCAATCGTTGTCGGGGACAAATCCTCGACAACGATGAGCCTCTGTTTGCAGCCGATCGGGATATCTCGAAGTACATCGAATGACCGAGAGTAGTTCAAAGCATCAGGGCCTCCCGTCCCACATACCGTTGGTTCAGACCGTGAGTTTTCGAAGAAGTCAATATAAGTTATGTCCATTTTAGCGGGATGGCGAGCATTTTTGCTAGAGACTTTCACCAGATGGGGAAATATCCCGGCTGCTGAATCAATAATGTGAGTGTAATTGACCCATTGAAGAGGAGCAGGTGGAAAGTTTGTTTGTAGCAGTTCTTCAGGTATATCGTTGCGATGCCCATCTCTGTACTGTCTTTGTCGCTGCAACTCTTGTAGGCTCATCTGCACATCTTCTGAGTTTTCCGCTACTTGTGGTCGAGAGATATCCTGTATGGATGCAGCAGGCGATTCCGGCAAGGGGATGGAAGCGGGCTGGAAGTCGGTATGGTCATATACGCCAGCATGGCGGAGTATGGCTTCAAGAGATGACTTTGGCTCCTCGATATCTTCAAGCTCATGCTGAGACCCTCCAGAATTTGTAGCACTCGTTTCTGGCCGAGACTCTGGTAGGGGAATGTGTCTTTCCGGATCCACAAGATTTGGTCCATTGGTCGCGTGACGCAAGATTGCATCCAATGAAGACCGGTCACCAGCATTATATCTCTTGCGCTTCGGTCTCAAAATTCTGACTGCGGACGCTTTCTGCTTAGGCTTGACTTCGATCCTTCGAAGTGGCTTCCCGGGTTCTGAGCCATCTGGTATCACGAAGAAAGATTCTCGCCTTATGGGCCTGTTATGACGGGGCTCTTGAGGTTGCGAAGTTGACTCCGCCTCAATGGGAACATTCTGGTCTTGAGATGGAGCTGTGTTGGTTGACCGGCGAAAATCTGATGGGGGCAAAGCACCCGACATCTCATGGGAATCTGTATTATCCATCCTGACGATGCGGCTCGCTATGAAAACATGTACGCCGTGAGCGACAAGCAAAATTGAACTGTACGGGCCAACGGAACCCCAAGGAAGGCTACAAGGCCTCGAATCAGAATTCACTTGCACGCCTTGGGACGAGATCTCTCGAGAATTGTACCATGAAAATCGGGCTTGCACACCGCCATGCAGGTGCCAGCGCTAGGTTATGCAGCCGAACAGGGAAATGGTGCCGTGTAGCACAACCGGGACAGTCTACGAGCTGGAGGAAAGGCGTGCCTTGAGGCAGTGCAGCCTGATGCCCTGGTTGACTGCGTCGGGAGCGCATTATTCCTGCTGTTCGCAGGGATGTGTTTGACAGGACATCAAGCCAGTTCAATTTCATGGCTATACAAACAACAACAGTAGTTGATCAAAAGCTGCCAAGGCCGAGACTGCATGGTGAGATACATGGATAATGATGAAGAAGAGGAAGAAACATCGCCCAAGGCGAAAGATTATATTCCTACAGCAAGGGACGCGCCGCCCGGCACTAGTTCTAGCGCTGGTGAGAAACGTGCAGAGGAACGATGAAGCTTATGTGCCGTATAAGTACTTGCCTCGGGTTTGGCCCAAAGTCAGAAGAGCTCGAATTATGACGTCTTGACTCATAAAGTCTTCTTATCTCATGTTTTGGAGGCGGTCTTCCAACCCATGCTCTTGCGAGCTGATGAACGTGAAGCTACGAAAGGCTAGAGCTGCATGCCACACACAATACCGAACTCACACCCTACACTTAGCGGCACCTCTTCTGGTGCCGATCGCGAGCCTGGAAATTCAGGTGTTGGCATGGAGACCACTCCGGAGATGCTTAAATCTGCGCGTCGCTTACAGTACATATCGAAGCGCCCACCACTTGTACTGCAACGACCAACTTGTCAATAATAATGTGCGACAACAACTTCTACGTACCGCGGCGGGGACCTCGGCCCTCTCAGGTCAGTGTGCTCATAATGTCGAAGAACGCACCGTCCAATTACCAAGGCGAGACCGCAATGGTAGATTGAGAGCCATTCGCCTATCTGCGCCGACGGACAGCGACGGAGGAGGAGACACTAGAGAAAATAAGGTCCATGAAAACACCTCCACGGGGCTTGGCGGAGGCTCCAGGATTTCTCCAAAGTTTCCAGCCAACTGCAGCAGCAAGAGTGGATCCTGGCCGCAGGCCAGGACAAGCCTCGATGCTTTTTCCATGACACTTTTGCAGGACGTCCTTGGCGTCTCGGGCTCTATCATTGGTGCTACAGTAGCCGTATCTCCCTCTTCTTCCAATCGACGGCGAGGGGTATCTGGACTAGCCTCCAGAAGAAGCTGCCACCAAGATAAGATGGCCTAGTTCCGGCAAAAGGCAAGTGCGTTCTGCTCCAGCTCGAGGGGCATCGTGGGTCAGCCCATTCTTATATATAAGCTTCTTTGCCTCGAGCAGAGCTACTCCTCTCTTTCCATCCCGGAAATCTTACTTAGTAATTTTGCCGCGTAAAGTTACCACTCAAGATGCAGTCCAAGCAGCTACTTCTTCTTTGCTCGCTGTTACCCCTCATCCAGGCCCAGGAGACTGTCCTCGGGGTTTATATTTACCACCGCCACGGAGATCGGACGACCAAGGCGTATACTCCCACCAGCTTGACTGATCTTGGATATGATCAGGTGTACTCGTCCGGCGACTTTTACCGCAACCGATATGTCAATGGCAACGAAACTACGCAGATTTACAACATCAGCCCAAACATCGTCAAGCTGTCACAGCTAAACATTGAGGCCCCCGTTGACAGCGTCCTACAGAACTCCGCCCAAGGTTTCCTCCAAGGCTTATATCCACCTGTGGGAGCAGCTCTCGCCAGCCAGACATTGGCCAATGGAAGCACTGTCTCGTCGCCATTGAACGGCTACCAGTTGATCCCAGTCAACGCAGTTTCTACCGCTTCTACAACCTCCTCCGAGAACTCAGCATGGTTACAAGGCTCCTCTGGCTGCAACAATGCCATCATCAGCTCCAACAACTACTTCTATTCTGACGAGTACATGACCACGCTTAACAAGACGGCCGATTTCTACCAGAGCCTTCTTCCAGTTATCAACACGACCTTCACATCGAAGACTGACACATTCAAGAATGCCTACTCTAGTAAGTATATGCAAGATGATAGACGTAGGACTTCCATGCTAATTAACGCTCTTTAGTCTTTGATTACGTCCACGTCGCCACGATTCACAACAAGACCATTCCTTCTAGCTCTCTCCTAACCGCCGAAACCCTCTTTCAACTCCAAACTCTCGCCGACAACCACGAGTTCAATTTGGCGTACAACAGCAGCGATCCAATCCGGGCCATTGCCGGCAGCACGTTGGCCGCGCAGATTCTCTCCCAACTCAACACGACCATCACCGGAAAGTCCAAGCAGCAAATCGCAGTGCAGTGGGGAGTCTACTCATCCTTCCTCTCCTTCTTCGGCCTGGCACAACTCCTCCCGTTAAGCGACAACTTCACCGGTGTCGTCGACTATGCATCCTCCATGACCTTCGAGCTCGTGACCAACGCCACTGTCAGCAATGTCTCCTACCCTAGCCCGGAGGAGATCTCGGTCCGGTTCCTCTTCTCCAACGGCACTGCCGCCTCCAACCCCCTGACCGAGTACCCGCTCTTCGGCCAGAGCAGCACCGTCATCAGCTGGCCGACCTTCGTGTCGGAGATGAACAAGTTCGCCATTGGCGACCAGGCCAGCTGGTGCGCAGCATGCGGCAACACCACCGGCACCTGCGCCGCCTCGTCCACGTCGAGCAGCTCTTCCTCGTCCTCCACGGGGGCTGCGGGATCTTCTTCGGGAAGCGGCGGCATGTCGCGTGCCGTGGCGGGTGTGATCGGTGCTATGGTCACCCTGGCTGTCATCCTGGGCCTTGAGGCTTTGGTCATGCTGCTGGGTGGGTTCAGACTTATTTCAAAGAAGAGATTGGCTGGGGCTGGGGTTGCAACTGGGAATGGCGCGGCTGGTGTTAAGGCCTAGAAGCTGTAGTTCGAGCACTGGCAGTGTGGAAGGAGAAGGAAGGGAGGATTATATAGGGGTACACCCGCGAATATATCAGGATAGGATGTCTAATGTATGGAATGAATTACGCTCTGTCTGATGTATAAGCATGCCATATTAGCTGAAAATGCAAGCAAGCATTGCTTGTTTATACGTCTCCAAAAATCAGCATGTTGGAACTTTGAAGTGAGGTCGTGGCTTATATCTTGGACTTGACTGCAAACTTAATGATGCTCAACGCGGATATCTCCGGGATCGTGTCAGACATAGCCCTCTCCGAACTGGCAGTAGATCAGTCTCGATGCAGGTTCACACTGACTCGAAAGAAAATGTATTAACATGATCATTAAAGGTCTATTCGTCTAATATTATAATAATGATATACTATCCTGGGGTACCCATTATAACCCAGCACCAACTCCTTCACATGCGTATGCGGCGCACCACTGTGTTTGCGCAAATCTACTCTATACAAAACAATACCCAAGCCACGCTATGCTTATACTCCAACAAGAATGCAGAAGAAGTTCAATCAATCAAGTCCTTCGCCACTGAGGATACTCTTCAAGATACCAGCACCCAAACCCTCAACAGCTTGTGCAATCTCCTTCTCGCTGACACAGCTTCCGACTCTCTTCTCGTCTCCGATACCAACGCCTCCACCAAACTTTCGTGATCGCTTGCTGGGTGTATTCAAGCCTATGAAAGATCCATTCTTTCCATCCACGGCGCTGATCAAGGAGAGTGTCTCTAAGCTTCCAATAACGTCCCGGAATTCCGTGCTAGTAAGAGGGTGCAGGATCGAGTCGCGGGTGCAAAGCATGCTGTATGTTGCATATAGTGCTTTGATTGTTGGAGCAGCTGTGGTCGATTTCGAAGGAGTGGCCATTACGTTTGCAGCTGCAATTCTCTTCCTTTTCTCCAGTGCAGTCAAGGCACATAAAGCGGCCTTCTGTTGAAGGTTAAGTGCCTTGAGTCGTTGAGTAGCACCATTGCCAAAGGTTGATGATGTGATCTTGTTGACGTGTGCAATGCTCGCTCGAGGCGCTGTCTCTACTGTCAAACTTGACAGAGGTTGAGGTAGTGGCTTTGACCGTGATATAGTAACCGCTGCAGGCGAAGACAAGTTAAAGTTCTCCTCTAACGGTCTCTTTGTAGGGCTTGCTGGAAGCATTTCCTCCTTCAGAGCAAGTTCGTACTTTTGCTTCGTTTCCGACTCAATAAGATCAATAGCACGTCGACATATATCGAATGCTTTCCGCAAATCTCCGGTCTGGCTCGCAACCTTTCGTGAGCACAAGTCGATGGCTGCTGGATGAAGAAAAGGAAGATAGTCTGGGGTTGCACTATCTTTTGGTACTAGTGACTTCAATCGAGTTGTGATGACTGTTTTGATCTGGATTGCGCTATAAGGCAGAAATGGAAGAAGCTGGGGCTTGAGGTTGCGAGCTTTGAGTCGAGGCAGGAATCGATCGGTCAGATCCAGAGCGTTTGCAATTCCAACAAGAACGAGATGTGAAGACTTTTGCAGAGACCACTCGAATAGTTTGTACAAGCTCTCCAGATCGAGGGTAAGAATGTGGTCGATCTCGTCGAGAGTAATAACATAGACATTCTTGGTTTTCTTCCTTGGTGCAAACATTCCTTGCAAGGTTTGGATTTCGTCACCCTCTAGAACATCAAGCTCACCACAAAATGCTTCCAGGAGATTCTCATAGAGATCTTTCGACGTTTTCATACTCATGCAGTTGATATATGCTTTCTTCAGGTTTGGAGACTCTTCGAAAGATGCTGTGACCTCGTTCACCATTGCACTTTTACCTGTACCAGGCGGGCCGCTAACATAAACGCATCCGCCTCCAGCAGCCGAACACCGATCTTGTATAAAGGTTGTCAGTTCTTGTCGTTCCTCTTCTCTTCCGACGAGCCTTCCAGGTTCAGTGCTACGGGTGAATAGTAGACGTGCTTTGCTATATACGCTCGGGAGTGACCCGCCAGGGGTTGTTGGTGTACGAGGTGTGCGTGGTGTTAAAGGCTTGCCAGTCACGGTGACACGATGTCTAGGTGTTACTGGAATCTTTTTCGAAAGCGCGTCGCGATGGCGTGGGGTCTGTGGTGTGACATTCTGCAGTGCCCTCCGGTTCTCTTTCGAAGGAGATAGAGCCCGTCGGCGCTTCGTTGGGGTAGACTGAAAGCCGCAGGGCTCTGAGAGCTCGTCCATATCCATCGGGTCTCCATTTTCAGCCTCATATTGCGCAATAGAGGGATTTTCATTCTCGTCGTTGCAGAGTTCTGCCTGAAGTGAGCGCTGGACGCGCTTGGTAGATTGCTTCGCGTCTAGTCTTTGGTAAGTTTTATATTTAACGAGATATGATATTAGCTCTTACCTGCGCTGGTGGAACTCCTTGTCCTTTTGCCAAGTACAGAAGCTGCCATGGTGAGGGTGGTTGTTGCTGTGGAGTCTGGTCGAGAAAATGGTTGATGCTTGCTGAGGAAAGAAGTATCGAGTCGCGACAAGTTCAAAGGGTCGCGTCGATACGCGACACGCGAAAAAACCACTTAAAGAAAATCGGAGGGCGGGTACATCCAGTCACGTGCTATGGTAGAGCGCTCAATGCTCGAGGCTCAAGAAGCCTCTCCGTCTAGTTTCATCAGTGGTATTCCGTTGTTCAAACCCACCTCGAGGTAGTCTCTATCTCGCAGTGCAGGACTCAGCTGACCCAGAGTTTTCGTCATGCCGGATGGATCAGAACATCTTCATATCACCAGCAGGTACTTGTTGACCCCTGCACACTGGGTGACCTGCGGCAGTGGGCCTCGCACGATTTGTAGACCAAGTAGTCTTCACCTACGCTCGGGCGCAGCAATACACGCAATGCTGTATTGGCCTGGGTCGATCAACATTGATGCTACATCGTTCATGTAGCAGTTGATTCGGCGGCAAGAAGCGTATTCCTCACAGGACGATGCCTTGGAACAGGCTTACGCGCCCAGCAATGACTGGCCCAGCGGTCAGCGCTTCTGCATCCAGCAAATCACACGGCGAGTTTCCACATATGCCCAGATTATACCTCGTTGGGCCCGATAGTACGTCGTCGGCATCAGGTAATTTTGTGTAATTTTAGACAGCTTTTGACTCAGCCATCTCCTCTGTTTCATTCTCCGCCTCTCTGTGTCTTCTTCGCAGCATCCACGTTTGCGCGCAGCCTCAAGAGCACTATCGTTTGTCGCTGTTGCCCATTATCGCGGCCGCAGACAAGCCGACCTTCAAATCTGATAGCGAACCCCGCCTTGATTGCAGCCACAGCGATCTTCTGTGCCTCATCAGATAGCTTACCCGTGGCCCTGAGAACGATCCAAAAATAACACTTTGCGCATCCATCACTCTCTTAGCGAAGTCAACGACATCTTTGAATCTGTCCTGGCCATGGCAGGTCGCATTGGAAGACCGGACGAGGAGCTCTTCTTGCAGAGGCCTCCCTCGAACGGCGACGATAGTCCGACCATCGAGCCCTTGAGAATAAACAAACCGACAAGCCCCAATCCTCGAACGGGCTCTACCCCGACAAGTCGATTCAACTATCCTCCTCCAGCAGCACCAAGCAGTACGCAGTCGTTCCCGCTACCTCCAGGTGCCTCGAGTTCCGCAGCTCCCCTACCATACCCTGACGACGACGACCTCTATGCACCGCCAGGCCCGGTTGAGCCACGAACACATCGCGCTCCATACCCTGAAGATCCAAGGACCGCACCAGACCGAACCGGATCGGCGGGTTCTAACGACCCTGGCAGACCAGTAGCAAGTGGCAGAAAGGCTTCCTACGACAGAACACAGAGGATAGGGACCAGCCCTGTCGAAAGCAGGGGAACAAGGCCTGCCGAAAGACGTGGAACGGCTCCCAAACCTCTGCCCGAATCTCCAGGGCCTGAAGTCCCTGATAAAGAGGGGTTTGTCAAAGCTCCTCAACAGCCAGCAAGCGGACCTCCTAGGCCTGCAAAAGCAACCACTCCTACGTATCCTGAAATCAACCAGAAGAAATACTACCCACCACCCATCCCGGATGATTCCCATTTAACTGCTTCAGCTAGCGGTATGAATAGATTTGCTTCGTCGGCTTCGACATCCACGACGCGAGCCAACAGAGGCTCACCACCTCCTCCAGAAACACCAATTCTCGGCCCAGGTGATGTTGGCGGGGACATTGAATCACGGTACGCTGCAGCTGGTATTGCTGGCACAGCAACCTTGAGCAGTCTCCAAGCACAAAATGCTGCCGCAGCTCAACGGGCAGGTCAATATGGAACACCGCCAGTTCCTCAAATGCCACAGTCTCCTGGGCCAGCCCCAAGGCCATGGACACCAACGGAATCCCCAGATAACCAACCTCATGGTCCGCCAACTGTCTATCAAGGACCAAATCAGGTCACCGCAGCAGCAGAATTGCCAGCAACTCAGCATGGAAGACAAGGATCAGGTGGTTCTGGGTCTCGAACCAGTGCGCTCGAGGAGGATTTCCAGCGTATGCAAGTCTCGTCAGATCCGCCACCAGCCTATACCAGTGTCAGTTCTCCTACTGCTAACGGAGCCAATAATGGCTATCCGAATGAGAAACGGCCTGCAGTACCAGTACCAGCACCAATCTCTGTAGCAACAAAGCCAAATATTGTTTCACCTCTAGCTTCACCCGCAACACACCCCGACCATCCTGCATTCGCCAACGATCCAAGGGTTCACAACGTAAGCCCTCAACAAAATGCTCAAGGCGGCCCTGTTCAGCAATTTGCGAATGCGTCACCCTTCCAAGCGGGCGGTGGTCCAATATCTCCACCTCCGCTCCCAGAGGGTTGGATATCTCATCTGGATCAAAATTCCGGCCAGTACTATTACATTCATCTACCAACACAAGCAACGCAGTGGGAGTTTCCGAAAGGACCCCTACCGAACAACCTTGACGTCGCTCCTCAGTCTCCCACACACTCAACTTATGGCAACCCTCTCGCTTCTCCTGGGTTGAATATGTTTGGAGGGAAGACACCTTTAGCATCACCAGGTTTCCCGCCACATACCCCTGGGTATGCAGAAAGCATAATGAGTATGGCCTCTCAAACACCGACGGCTGCAGGGTTTACCGGGCCACCACCAAGTGCAGGTGTAGATATGTTCAAGGTCGCACCAACCAATGGTGTTTATTTTGGTCCATATCTACGATATGTTAATATGGATTTTGATAGAGGGCTATGGTTGGGCACAATCATGCTTGTTACTGATGCTTTGCAGCCTCCTACCATTCACATTCACAAAAGCGTTGATCTTTCTCCAAACCCGCGCCAGTTGAAGCCTAATCCAATTTTCACGCATCAAAGATGGGTTTTCTATCGATACGATGTAGATCTTCAAATGAGCGAAGCTGCTGGTGACAAATGGACTTATGCGATTACATCTCACTTGGGCTGTACTCGCTATGAGTTCCTTGTAGCAGGTCGATTTGAGACAAACTGGCGATTTATAGCCCATTCCGGTAACGATTTCGCCATGAACACCAGTGCCAATGAACGCTCCAAGCTAGGCGGTATGGGCTTTATGTGGAAAGATGTATTGCAGAAAAATGTTGATTGCGGCGGTTTCCATGTGCAACTTGGGCTCGGAGACCAGATATACGGCGATAGACTATGGAAAGAAATCCCGTTACTGAAGCAATGGTTGGCGATGAGCGGCAAAGAGAATCGGAGGACAGCGCCCTGGACAGCAAGGCATGAGGAAGACGTATCCCACGCGTATTTCCACTACTACACGAGCCATTTTGATCAGCCATTCTTGAGAGAGGCTTTTGCTCAAATTCCTCACATCCTCCAGATTGATGACCATGATATGTAAGTTACCGTTCAGCTCTGTGTGGGATATCACTCATATGCCTAGCTTTGATGGATTTGGGTCATATCCAGATTACATGCAGAACTCACACATGTTCAAAAACATCGGACGAATTGGCATAGAGATGTATCTCCTATTCCAGCACCACACGACATTGGAGCTCCTGCGAAATGTGAGTACGGACATGGATTTGTTCACTATTACGGGAACTGGCTGGCACTTTGTAAAGTATTTGGGGCCCGCCGTCGTTGTCGTTGGCCCAGATTGTCGCTCAGAACGGAACCAGCGACAAGTCATGGCTGGGCCGACATACCAAGGCATATTCCCCAAGGTTGCCACTTTGCCTCCTAGTGTTCAGCACTGTATCTGGATGATTTCTGTACCTGTAGTGTATCCAAGGTTGGAAGCAGTTGAGAGTTTTGCTCAGACTATGGCAACTGGTAAAAAAGCTGTCACTGGCACTTACAATCTATTGGGCAAAGTCACTAGCTCTGTGGCAGGTGTCGTTGGTGGTAAGGAAGTTGTAGCATCAGGCTTTTCTCAGGTCAAAAAAGCAGTTGGAAAGTCTGGGCTTATGGGCGGAGTACTCAATACTTTTGGCGACATTGATATTGCCGATGAACTTCGAGATATGTGGACACACGATTCCAAGGACCTAGAACGTACTTATCTCATCAGAACGCTTCAGGGAATTGCTCAGCAAAAGGGAATTAGAATGACTTTTCTTTCAGGAGGTAAGCAGCCACCACAATTGAACGTAAATCGATTACTAACACTTTCTAGATGTCAGTTGTTGCGGTGCTGGACTGGTGCATGACCCAAGCCACCCGAGCGATCATAAAACCATGTATCAGGTCATTTCTTCCGCCATTGTGGCAGCACCTCCTCCGAGCTACGTCTTGAAAATGCTGCACAACAATAAGCCTCTTTACATTCCGCAAAATGGCCAAAGAACAACAAACCAACCATCAGACACTAAAGAGGACATGATGGAAATCTTCCAGACGGATACAAATGGGGGGCCTCGAGAACTGAAGAAGCTTATGGGACGAAGGAATTATGTTGCGTTCGTGGCTTATGATCCAGAAGCCCTCAACGCAGGAAGCATGCACAGTGGCCACTCCGGTCTGACCAAACTGAGCCTCGCGGTGGATTTTGTGGTCCAAGGAGACAGCGGTTTCACACCCCCAACGAAGTACGGGCCTGTCATTATTCCAAGTTTGGAGTTTGGTCGGTGATGAATGGTTTTTAAGAATTGGTGATTGCTAAATAAAGTGCTCTTGAGCGCAGCATTACAGAGCGGAGTTTTTTGTTTGGAAAGCGTTACGGGCGTAGTATTTTATATTCTTATTTTATATCCGTGTGCTATTTTCATCAGCAAGCCTCTTCAGCTACTTCGGCCTGGCCTAGAAATCAAATCTGAAAACCTGGGTATCCTCTATTTTGAGTTTCCATTTGTTCCATTCACTCATAACATACTCCCCAAACCAATTGAAGTTCCTCCTCCCGTGGTATCACGCAGTCAAACATTGAACAACTTCTTGAGCTCAGCGGCCGTGTCATCTGGGCAGGTGACTGCATGACCGATAGTTCTTGGGTCCGAGTAGATCTCATAATCGTTACCACCCTTGAACGTCTTGTCGCCGAAGAAGTGAATGGTAGTGTACTCAACTCCTCCAGGCTTCTTGGCATCGGCCTCGAGGTGCTGCAAGCAGTACGTCTTGTCCCAGCCGGCAGGGAAGATATCGAAGGAGATCTGACCTCCAATGGAGTATCTGTGGCCATGGTCAATGCTCTATCCCTAACGTCGAGAGAGGAATATCGTTGCGCGGGGAAACATATACTCACGTCAGGCCCAAATCCGCAAACTTCTCTTGCAGCACACTGACAAACTTCTCCCGGACCTTGTGCTCGAGGTCATACTCATTGTAGGCATTTCTCTCCTCCACGCTGGCGTTTCTGCCAATGGGGCTGACGTTGATCATACCATTGCGGAACTCGACGAAGGTGCCGCGCTTGATGGGGATGTCCAGATCGGCAATGTAGTGCAGGATGAACTTGACCAGGTCCTTGTACTTGGCCTCGCCGATCCAGTTGATGAAGGTCTGCGACGCCAGCGGCACCCCGGACTTGTACGCCGTCAGGCCGTTCTCTGCAAAGCAGAAGTCGAACAGCGACGTCACGGGGATGTCGGCGGCGCCCAGCTGCTCTTGCTGCTTGGCCATGTCGCTGCCCCCTACGTATCCGATCGCGACGTTCTGGCGCAGGGTGTGCAGCAGCTGCAACATCTCCGGGGTGACGCGCTGTCTCCTGTCAGTCTCTGGCTCTTTGCTTTTGGGGGAGGAAGAGGAACGGCTGGAATGGACATACGCGGCGTGCTGGAGTCAGGGTATCGTCAACATCGAAGAGGCAGATGGTGTTGGCGATAGGACGCTCGGCGAGAGGAGGGTAGATTGCAGCCATTTTGGAGGTAGGTATGAAAAGAGGGTGGATTGGGCGTGGATTGGATTGGAGTTGGGCAAAGGAGCGGTAGAGGAGATTCTCTACGCTTCCCGTTGCAAATGGCGGCGGCGTACACCGTGTTACTTATTTTACAGCGGTAGTGGGGAACGAGGGGTCGTTGAGGTCTAGTGTGCGGTCGGTCGTGCCTCTGTGGTTCGTTAAGGACAACTCGCCGCTTAGTGCTGGACCCTGGCCTGGGTTGCTGGAGGAGTAGGAGCTGCTGGTAGGGATCTTGTAGATCTTCCTCTCCGAATGTCTGCCCTCATCTATTTCAAGTGAAACATTTGTATGCTTCTACCGAGATTGTTCAGCCAATTCAATTTATCACTCAATACGAAACACTGGGTTACCCTACACTATATGTGGCTGTAGATTATATTTGTCAATGTGATAAAGTGTCTAGAATAGTCACTCAGCTCCGTCTAAAACAATGTGATCAATTGTCGACTAGAGCGAGTGAACGGAATACGGCAAGCTAAGTTGAAGATGGGAGATTCTATTTCGTGTATGTCTAATGGTTACGGGCCCAATTGTATGTACGCCAGAACATCTACTCCTTTTCCTCGATGATGACTCCCCAAGGATGTTGTACCTTGCCATACATGATATCATAGAGCCAGTTCTTGACCATAGCAGTATACTTACCACTATCGCCATTCGACATCGGGATCTCAATCTCGGTGTCCTTGAAGTTGACTGCGGAAACAGGGGTGATGAAGTACTGTTGCACATTAACGACGGGTAGGCATGTGAGTGTTGTGTACAACTTACAGCAGTTCCAGCTACAAAAGCCTCGACCAGGCGACCTTCCTTCCAAGCTTCCTCAACCTCCAGCATAGAAAATGTCCGCTCAACGACATCCAGTGGCTCAATGCCAGCCTGCAAGTCCTTGGAGCCGGCTGAGAGTCTCTCCTTCGCAAGCTCGAGGACACTTCTTCGAGTGACACCATCGAGGATAATCTTATCGGTCAAGGGAGCTGTGATAAGTTCTGTCTTGCCCTCCTTGTTCTTCCAGATGACAAAGAAATTGGAAGCTCCAGCCTCTGTAACCTGGAAGTCCTTGCCAAACAACCACAAGATCTGGTCATATCCTCGCTTCCGACCTTCCATGTGACTCAAGAAAGCAGGTCCATAATTGGCGCTGACCTTGGTATATCCAAAGCCTCCCGGCCATGCACGAATGTCGTCCTTCGAAGCGAGAAGCTTTAGACCTGGGGCTTTGGGCGGTGCGCCTGGCTTTTGACCGGTGGAGAGATCGGGCCACGGGACGGCGATAACGAACAGCATAACTTCCGCTGGGACTTGAACGCCAAGCTCCTCGCCATTACCGATGATAGTGGGTCTAATGTAGAGGAAGTTTCCAGGTTGGGACTTGGGCAGCCAGCCTATTTCTGAGTAAGCCAAGCACGAGAGCCGAGAGTCATCAACACTTACGCGGACCATCCAATCCCAAGAAAGCCTTCAGCAGCTTCTCTAATTCGACAGGGTCGAAAGCTGGCAATGCTAGGCGAGAAGAACTGGTGACCAAGCGACCACAGTTCCGGTCTGGCCGGAACAGCCTTAACTTGCCATCGAATCCCCGATAGACCTTCATGCCTTCGAAACATGATGTGGCATAGTGCAGACACGAAGCGGTGGGCATCATGGTCAGTGGGCCATATGGTACGATCTCCGGTGCGTGCCACCCATGGTCCGCTGTCCAGATAACTTTAATCATCTGAACGGTCCCGTTAGCAGAGTTTCTTGCCAAATCTGATCTACCGAATGCCATACGGCATCGCCGGATGTATATACAGAGGCTGGCTCTTTGACTTCAATACAATCCGTTCAATCCGTTCGGAAAATTTGGCAGGACTGTTGACACGTACATGATCAGAGCATTGCTTAACACCCCAGACTCCCTCAGAGTTCGGTTCTGGAACTTCTCGAAGAGAAGTTGACTGAGTGATGCGCAGCTTCGAGGCATCCAAGTCTTGAAGCTGAGGATCAGCCTTCGTCTCAGCTTTGAGATCGTTGGCACCAGCTTGAATGAGATCACTCATTGACGGAACAGTCCCCGTAGTAGATGCCATGGTTGGACTGAGACTTCAATCCGTGGAATGCTCCTGTCAGTTCATTAGTCCACGAATCCATCGATGTAGATATTTCTCCTTAACTTACCCGGACTGGAAGGATGGGCGGTGAATGGGCCGGATGGAGTTGGTGTAGAGTCTTTCCGGAGCAATGTTGTGTATTTGGCAAAGATAAGATTCTCGTTGGTAGGGTTGAGAAGCAATTGAGTTGTGGGTGAAATATGAGTCAACGCAATTGTTGATGGGAAGAAGGTCAAGGTGGGCGGGAGTGTCTTGTGCTTGTTAGAACTAAGTACAGAGCGGCATCGGCAACGGTGTCAGACGAAACGTGACCACGCCCTTCGAACAACACCAAGAAATTCCCAAAATTTCCCCAGCGCCGTTATGAAGGGCAGCTCATCATGTGTTTTTCTCAAGCGAAGCAGGGGATGGAGTCTCTTCGTTGAGGTTGCTGTGCCCATGCTTGTCTGAGCTCTGTGGTGTTGCTCTGCCGGGGCAGGCTGAGAGTTCTCACCTCCCACTTTGGAGTCATACTGCCGCTGCTTGCCGGCCTTCAGCAATTACATACCATTAGAGGTTAGATGCACCTCACCAAATTTTCCTCCTTATTTAAGTTTTGAGTCACCTCTTTCCTGGCTCTGGATTCCATTGTTTTGGTCTAATCTTATCGTCTCTTCCTGTCCGTGTAGTTATGACGTCGACGGTGGAAAAGATATCGGCTGGTTCGTCTACTTCTCGTGCTCCTCCTGGCTGTCTTCATTGATGGCAGGTTTTTATATGTCGGACTTTCTGGTCGCGAGGAGTGCTCGTAGCCACGAAACCCCATCCAACCTGAGCTTTGCGATCATAAGTACTGGAGCAGTCTCCAAAGATCATAAGGCGCCTTCGCTACTGTAATATTTCAATTGCTGAGCCTTTCCGGCCGAGTCAATTCGGTTCAACGTATCTCCTTTTGCTCCTGTATTCCTAGCTACCAGAAGCACATGCTCTTCCAACTTATGGCGTGGATCCTGCTGATGATCACAAAGGGTTGCTAGGCACTTACTACGCCGCACGACACACCTATGGCCAATACCGTTCATGCGCCATAGCTTGTCGTCTGCACAACTCGCTACCACCTGACTCATTCCAGAGCATCCTGAAGTTCGCCTTGGCAAAGAACATCCTACGGCACCCGAATCTCTGCCATGGAATCACAGATCTGGATCCCGAATCGGGAGAAGCACATTTCACCCGCCTTGAGGCAATCAACTGGTCTAGCGTGGTTGAAGAACACGCTTGTGTTCGCGGTCAATCGCCCGACGAAGAACTTGCTTCCCTGATGGGAAAGGCGCATCAAACATTGTTCACAGACCAAGAACGCTCTCCAGCCTGGAAAATATTGCTGCTGAGGCATGAAGACTTGAAAGTGGTTGATCTGATCCTAGTAGCCCACCATGCGATTTGCGACGGGATGAGTGCAACGGCGTTCCATCAGAGTCTTCTTGGTTTCTTACTCGAAGGAGCTGCTTCCGCAAAGCCAGAGACTAACTGGATCGTACATTCTGAATGGCCTGTCAAAGTTCCCCAAACAGTAACGGCGCCAGTGCCTGTTGAACGCTTCATCAAGCTATCAAAGGAACAGAGCTCCATCCCGGAGACAAGCTCTCCACCATCAACGTTTACTCCATGGGCAGCGAATCCGCCGACGCTATCAACTTTTGTCTCCCGAGCACATTTCCTCACCGTCCCACGGCACCGATTAGATTCACTTATAGAATTCTGCACGCGACTCGGGGTCTCACTCACAGGCTACATCCACAGTTTACTCGTCAGCTATCTGTCAGTCAACATCCCGTCAGCGCAAGGGTTCAAGTCCGGAACGCCATATTCGCTCCGTCGCTTCACGGGATGCGCAGCAGCTGAAATGGTAAATCACATGTCGAGCATCGACAGCAACTGGGACGAGGAGCTTGTTCAAGAGATTCGACGCTCCTCGAAAACAGTCGCAGAGGAAGAGCAGATCATCCAGAAGATAAGCCAGCAGTTCCGAGCCGACCTGAAGCGGGAGACAGCGAGAGTCTTGCTCGACGGTCCGACCATGCTGAGGGATATCTCGCAGATCAAGAACCTAGGCCAGTTCTGTGAAGAGAGCATGAAGAAGAGGAGTTATACCTACGAGCTCTCGAATTTGGGCGATATTGAACTTCCGACTCCGGAGCAGGAACCAAGCAAGCTGCGAGCTGAGAAACTGTTGTTCACGCAATGTGGGATGGTGACGGGCCCGGCTTTTGGTTGTAACGTCGTAGGGGTCAAGGGAGGTGACCTGGTGATTGGGATTACGTGGCAGGAAGGGATTATAGAGGAGGATTTGATTTTTGGAATGGCGAGGTTTTTAGAAGGAAAAATTACACAGGTGTCAAGGTGACACCTCCCGTAGACGGCGTCCAAAACGAACGCAATCGAGAGCACCCCCCACAAAAAGCAATTCCCTAGTCTCAAATTTGGACCCAAGCCCAGGACGGTAGTTGTTGCAAATTACGTTCGAGGTGTACTGCTACTCAATTCTTCATGTTGAATCTAGCTACACAAAACTTGCCTTAAGAGCAATGTTTTTGGGTATTCCCCCTACCCTTCCGCGAACAGTTTCTTTTCTGGCCCTTCTGTATCCTCTCACGTTAAGGTGTGATACAAAACATAAGTATATGAAAATAAGAATAATCCAAATTTTGGTCATAAAAGTCGTACCAGAGTGAGAATAGGATGACTGAATCCATCCAAACACACAATCTTGATCTAAATCTGGATTTAGGTATGCTGCAGATGCTAGATAGACTCAGATGCCCTCCATTTTAAACTGCATGTCCTCGCTCTGCGCTGGTGTCGTTAACCCGCCATCTCCGGACTCTCCATTGCCTTCGACTTGTGCCCGCCAGCGCTGAGGCATGATATTCTGGAAGTTGAAGGTCCCGCTAGCACTGCGTACTACCTCTCCCTTCTCGGTGATAATGGCATCGATCAATGAGTGTGGAGTGACGTCAAATGAAGGATTCCAAACATCAATCTCTTGTGATGCTATGGCAACCCGGGTAGACTTGCTCACATCCACGTGGCCGTCCTTGTCAACCACGGCACCAGTAATCTGGGTCAGTTCTGTCTTAGCTCTATCCTCAATCTTGATCAACTCTCCACTCTCAGTCTCAAGATCGATGCTTGTTGTTGGTGCTGCGACAACGAATTTAATGCCGTGATGCTTGGCGAGTACAGCAAGACTGTACGTTCCAATCTTGTTCGCTGTATCACCGTTTCGTGCCACTCTGTCAGCGCCTACAATAACAGCCGAGATATTCTTCTCTTGCTTTAGTCTCTGGAAGAGCGCTCCGGCCATCGAGTCCGTGATCAGAGTGGCAGGAATCTTCTCGTAGACGAGCTCGTATGCTGTAAGTCGGGAGCCCTGGTTATAAGGCCGGGTTTCCGTGCAGTACGCGTGATCTAAGTAGTTCATTCTGTGGAGACTGCGAATTATACCTAATGCTGTACCATGTCCCGATGTAGCCAGTGAGCTGTTCAGAGAATTAACAACAGGTTTTGACAAAGCTACAAGAGCACGTTACCCAGTGTTGCAGTGTGTCAAGACACTTAATTTTCGGTAAGTCTTATCTGCTGCTCCTTGTGTTCCCGGTGGGCTTGTTGTGAAGAGCTTCAGATCGGCATCGTCATCTTGTGATATAGTCACAGGCATCTGCTGCCGTCTAAGGTATTCCGCGCCGTATCTCCCAATAGCAAGGTTTGTAGTGAGATCATCCTCCAAGATCTTCTCTGCAGCTGTAATGAAAGCACTTCGAACGATTTTGCAAGCAGCAGACTCATCATCTGAGCCAGTAGTCTTCGCAGCAGCAGCTACAATAGTGACTTGCTTGAGGAGCTTGATGGCATTCGAGAGATCGACCGCGGTAGGACGGCTTCCCATAAGGTAGTCGAGCTTATGGTAGATGTACTTAACAAGATCTTCCTTCCTAGTACAGCCTGCAAGATATTTTAGAATGGTTCCATGGCTAGCTGGGCCTGCTAACCATCTGTCTGCTTCTCCAGCTCCACGGCCAACGCGAGTGCTGCTACAATTGCAATTGCGGGTGCCCCTGAGGGCGGGTTAGCTTCAGGCTATTGCTCTTTTGCGAATTTGTTGAAATACCTCGAACCCGCATAGACTTGATGCAGTCAAAGGCTTCCTCACAGGTGCTGACCCTGTCGAAATGTGTCTCATGGGGAAGTCTAAGTTGATCCAGGACATCAAGCGTGCCCCTCTCATACTTGATTGCTTCGAGGCCAGCCATCTCCAACAACGATGCGAGAAAAGTGCAGCAGAAAACAACGAGGAGACTTTGAGAAGAAAGACCAAAACCAAACTAATGAGGGCTTTCAATATAAGCACAAACGTCGAACATAAGCTGGAAGAAGTGGATCGACTAGGGCGAAATGCGAGAGAGAAAAAGCTACAACGAAGGCGTGGCTTGGCAGAAAAATCTAGATTAGGTTCACCGCTCGCATGTACCCCTCTGAGATGAGGGGTCGCCTCCTTATCGAGGCGGTTATCTGGAGAAGCATGAGATGTTCGCTTCGAATGAAAACACTCAACAATTTGTTCATCATTCGCAGCTCAAACACAGGTAGCTCATCTTGTAGGACCAGTTGAACATTATTACGCTGGCAAGGGACCCGATATGCTGCAAGTAAATCAGATCTGAAAGCCTTGTCGATTTCAGTATCCTACAGGCAAGGAACTAAGGATTCTTGGAGATGAAAAAGGTAGTGTTCACCACCAACATCTGTGAAAGATATATGTAGTACGGATTCCCTTGCGGACTTCCATGCAAGCATCACGAACACTTCCGATTCTACCGGTACACCTCCTAGTATCGGGCATCCATATCAAAAATTGATTTATATATATGATACTAGATAGGCCTGGGGATGCGTAAATAAGGAACTGAGTAAATGAAGATCGACAGCGAGTACAACAGCAAACGGGAATTCTGAAGGTACCAAGAATGCCATGCAGGCCTCGGCATGCATATGTGCAGATGGTAGCATGGGATTCATGCATGATTCCCATATGAGAAATGGACAAAACTCCGCATCAAAAAAAGGCAAGGACGGTCTATCTCGGAACCCCTTATCTCATCATGCCCATCCAACATAAGAATAAGGAAAGTCGGACGGTAAGCCGACGGGAAGGGGGTCACTAAAAAGTCAATATCTTGAGGGAAGGAAGGAGTGTGACTCGTCAAAAGAATATTCTCTGTATCCTCAAGGTTATTGCCTTTGAGTCAGAAGGAGGAGAATGACAAGTTCATTTCTCGCTTTCAAGAAGCGGAATAAACCGAAGGGGCTATTCCCGTTACTTACGATGTGATACATTCATTGTACTTTGTTCCTACGTAGCATGGGATGCGCCACACCAGGTCTGGCCCCATATTGGGAGAACATTGGTGATCATTCCGCCACTAGTGTGAAAACCGCTGAACATCATTTTGATTAACAGGGATTTTCAAATTCTTTCTCACCCACTTCTCCGCCTGTCGAGGCTTTGACATAGGAAGATCTAGAACCTACAAGGAACTTGAAATCAGAGCTTTAGAGCCGGCTTCGTCTCTAGCTCATCGCTTGTTCTGAGACCAGCCCGTCCCTCTCGACTATTTGTGTTTTGACTTCTACAGTAGCGTGAGGCGTTGTTTCATTGAGGTGCCATGCCTTTTCCGCTCAATGCGATCCAAAATCTTTAGATTCCCATGTCTTCGGAGGTGTCTCCGCTCCCGCTAGTATTGTTTAGCCTGAAATCCAATTCACTGAGCAACAGCAGCCTGTGCGATCCAGGTCATCAATTGTTATGTCCAATTGCGATATCGTAGTACATACAATTTGGCGTCCTTAATTTGGCACGCCTGTCTCAGAACCCAATAAACTCTTTGGATTATATATGAAGCAATATAAGCCATTGGGGAATCATGCAAATGGTAGGTTGGGTACTCCGAAACGCCGCCGACAATCCATCCTTTTCGAAGCACATGTTTTGGGACGCATCTAACGCAGAAAGAAATAATATCCCCATGCTTCTAAAGCAGAGGTCACGTTCTTCGCGTTTCCTCCATTTGAGATCGCCAGTTTCGACTATTTCGATCGACAATCTCCCCTGCCTTCAGCAGCGCACTGACGGGGTCTAGCGGAATATCCTCTGGGGAATTTGTAGATAGCGAGGACTGCCCAGCTCCTCCAACCGTATTCGCCACATGTCCTCGCATGGGGGCCATTGCGGTTGGGAAGTCCATAATGGATGGAATTCCTGTGATCGATTTAGCACGATTGATTCTTGAGATACAATACGATCTTTTGAGACAAGTCTGCCTTCAAGATGACGACATACCATGTGGAGAACTTTGCGCACCGAGCATTGATGATTGGGTTGCCCGCAGCGGAGGTAATTGATTCTCGTAAGACTTCTGCGGATATAACGATGGGATGGGCAACGCTCGTTCTCCGCTAGGTTCCATGGGAGTTCTTGGGTTGAAGAAGGACGAGCTCGTACTCGTAGATGATCCAGATGATCTTGTCGTTCCAGACGTCAACTCGGAAGTCAATGATGGTGGAGGATGGCTATCACCGGTGCGATGAGCATGCTGCAAAGCTCCGGTAGTATTGAGGTTTTCTGAGCGAGATTGGTGTTTACCAGCGAAGCTTGTCCGCGCATCGGCGCTGTCCATGGCTCGTGGCGATTGTCGCGAAATTGACGCGGTCTCATCACGTTGACCTTCTCTCCAAGGAAGTGCCTGTTGAGCATCGCCGTACTGTGAGTCTCTGTAGCCGGGAAGAACTGTGGGAGAGGTTGCATTGGGCTGGAGCGAGGGTGAAGAGACGGGTACGTGAGCTATGTTCATCTTCAACATTCCAGGCGAGTGTGGAGTTGATAATTGTCGTCCTGAAGGCGGCCAAGACCCAGTTGTAGCCGCCGAATTGACACGCCTTCGTCCAGGCCACGATTCGCTAGCAGATACACTTGCGCCGCTACTGTTGCTATTTGTGCTAGGGTGAGCTTCCAGCTTGGGTCTTTTTGCATTGTCTGTGTCGGTTGTTTGCTGTTGTTGTTGCTGCGCTTGCCTTGTCTTGAATTCTATCAGATACTGGGAGTATTCCTTGTATTGTTCAGTCTTCTTATACTCGGCTAGTTCGTTGTTGTATTTTTCTTTTGCGGTAGAAGCTTGCTGTTCAAAAGGTTCTCTTTCTTGAGGAGACAGATTCTGCCAATGCTCTCCGACTAACTTGGCAATTTCTGTAAATGAGAGATGTCTGCCTTTGAGATCCTCACGCATTTCTATTGAAGTCAGTTTTCATATCAGCTTGAAGTTGATTTCACCCACTATTAGAGAATATAACGTATGCTGAAGGAGGTCTTTCTGGTGCATTATCGTCAGCCTATAATTATGCAAGTCAGTATAAATACATCAGTGAGACATTCGAGACTGTGCACCTTTGGATGTCGCCTGTACTTGCGCTTTGCTCCTTGCACTACTGCACTTCCATCTTTACCGTCTGTTCTGTGACTGCTAATTTTTGATTCATCGGCTGGTCGGTCCTCGCTGGGAGTATTCCTGCTGGGTGAGGTCAGAGCCCTGTCCAAAGACAAGTTTCTTGACTGCGCAATTTTCCTCTGGATTTTCTGCTTCCTTGTTAACTCCACAGCCTGGCGGCAAATTCTGAACTACGTACCCTACGATGGCCTAACTTCACATTGAGCGCGTCGCTGTAAAATTGGTTAGTAGAATATTCGGGGCTGTAGTGACTCCTAACCTACAAGTCCGATTCAGTGATATCCAAGATCGTGTCCCATGTGTCGAAGCCTTGCTCAACAAATTCATTCAGATATTGCGAGATGCCCAGCTCCGCGAATATCTCTCCCAATTCAGTCATACAGCAGGCGTATTCTGGAGCCAATCGTCCAGGGATTTTGGGAAGGAACTTGTATGAGCAGAACGTAGCTACGCAGCTCTATATATAGTACACCCCGCGAGGCCTTTGAGCGGATTGAGCTTTACTCCTACGCCAATATGCTTTCCGTCCGGCCTGGAGCCAATTTGGGGATTCTGGTGTAGAGCAAGTAAAGCGCATGAATATCTGTAGTTTCCCTGCGTTTCTATGACCTGCTCAAAACCGATGTAGACGTTGCAGGACTTGGTCACGAAGTATCGGGGTAGTAGGTGAACGGGAACGGCAGCCCGCAGGTATAGCAAGTGGCCTAGTAGGAGTTGCTGGTTGTGCAGTTGGGTAGTGTATTTCGACGTGGAGGCCCTATTGATTCGCAAGTTCAAAATGGAATGGTTCGTAGTGGGAGTGGCGAGGGTGTTGTCGATAGCAAAGACGTGTGAGACGAGCAGGAGTTGAGCACGGCGGAAGGATTCCCTTTGGGAGACAAGTGTTAGCGGCAATGCTACAACACAATATGCGGAAGGAAGCGCGGCGAGATCTTGTAAAAGCTGTATCGATTCGAGTATGTATGAAAGCAATCAGGTTGCAGCTGTAGGGGAGGCGCATATGGAGGGGTGGGATTCAGTGAAGATGGATTGTTGTGAGAACATGGGACCAACCGGAGGTAGATACAGGTGCGCGCGTCGATCTTTTCGGCGAGGTTGCTCGATGATGAGATTGATCGGGTCCCGAAAAGAGGATCTGTGGGCCAGAATAATGGGGGAATGGTGAAGGCCGGGTGGATTTGCAGGATAGCGGCAGCGGGTGGTTGTCGTAGTGGATGGTGGTGGTGGTTGGTGGTGGTGCAGCTTCGACGAGAGATTGGAACAGGATCAGATAGCGTATGGACAAGCTCGAATCCTGACGGCGACGGAGGAGCAGGAGATAGTCGATGGTAGACTTGGCAGAGGCTGAGGAAAGAAATTAAAAGGCGAATAAAAGGTGTGGGCGTCTTTGTTGCTTATGCCCGGGAGAAGTGCAGGAAGGGAAAAGAGAAAAACGAGGTCAAAGAATAATGGGAATCTGGATGCTGATGCTGAAGGAGCGAGTGAGCGGAGGAGCTAAGGATCCATACAGCTCGACAGACCACTAGAGAAGGTTTAGGTGCTCAGGTCAGGTCTCATAAACATCCATGTCGATCGAAATTGGGGTTGGGCTCGAGATGGGAGATGCGACTCGTGTGGAAGGTCGCAGATTCCGTGGCATCTAAGGCGATCGCTGGACCGACAAGCGAACAAGGCGTGGGCACATATGATGATGGGATGGAAGGTATGGACTATGCGTTGTTTAGGTAAAGCAAGGTAGATAAGATCGCGGCCACGGATTCAGAGGCCGGACTCGACCAAGGACGCTCTAAAGATGGAAGCAGGCAGCACCGTCCGCTGTGACGGTGATGGGCAGCAGGCGTCAGAGGGCAGCAGAAAGAAGCAGAAGTCCAGCGTCATGCAAAAGTATACGGAGAGTGGATTCGGCTTTTCTGGTGCTGTGCAAGGTATAGAGGACAGGGAGTGCTGGACAACGGGCAGTACTGGAGTACAAGGCGGGCGGTGTTACGGCCTGGGGCGCAGGGCAGGGCTCGAGTAACTAGCGGTGTAGCCCTATCGAGCCCGGCAAATGCCATCAAACAGCGCTGAACGACCATCCCGGCTTGGCTGGCTCACGGTCCTTCCTCTATCACTGACACAGGCGTTCCCGTATTGACCGACGCCGCTGCATGCACTCCTAGCATCAAGTGCCACCTCTTCAACCCCGACATCAACATCAATCAACATCGATATCAGTATCGCCTGCGACAGCTCGGCACGCCAAAGCAGTCGCCGTCGGAAGAGACCGAACATCCCACATGTTCTGGACGAAGACATGCGACCGTGTGGACCAGTGCTGGCAAGATTGCCTGGGTTATACCGTAGACTTTGCCAGGGCGGAGTCGGACGTCAAAGATCATACTGGCACTAGCATCCAGGAACGCGATTCCACGCAGACTTCCCGATACAAACACCAGTCTTTTTTCGTCCTTCCTAGTCGCTGGGGTCCGGGATCAGCTACCTAACCGGTTTGAGATCCCTTTCGTACCTCGATTGGTATTTTCCATGCTTTCCATCATTCGGACGTAAATACCATACAATCAAGGAATACAGTGCTAAAGCCATTCTTTGCTAGAGTATGATTGCGACCCCTTGGTGATGATGCAGCAACCCACTGAAAATATGATTGTACAATACCATCCTTTCTCGCATGCCAAAGTTCGAAGGATTTTCAGTAGCAAATCGCATGTGGCGGGCGCCCTGACTCAAGGCTACAGCATGCAGGTGCATAATCACGTGGCGGATCGAGATTCGAATTCTCGTCAAGTAGCCGTCTCCAGATCAACCAACTACCTGCAGGCCTTTTTTTGACGAGGTTACAGGACTGGCATGTTTCCATTCGCAAGATGCATATCACATTCTCAATGCGCCAGCGCCTGGAGAGCTTGTCCGAAGGCTTGCATGATATGGCTGAGCTAACAAGTATAGACATGGGCGCTTGCTCGCGGGTAGCCCTTGTGGAGTTGTAAACCCAATGCTCAAAGAGGCGATCCCTAGGTGCTCTCTGGAGGCTACAGGTAGTCCTTGAGATACTGCTGTAGGTCCCGAGGACGGTGAGCATGAAGCAACTGGAAAGGATAGGCAGTCTAGAACCTTTCCGCCCGATCCCATCGGAGGAGCATCAGCCACGATCCAGGTTAATCGGGTTCTACCAGTCTGGACGTCGACCACGGCTGGAATCATATCCGTTACATCGAGATTTTGTCTTTCCCATGGAACAAATCGGCATCAAGCGCCGTTGTGCATGTCCATCGTTGAGCAAGTGGAAGGGCCTCTTATGACGCCCGCCTCGGCTCCTCCTTCGGGCGCGGACAGCTAAGGCACTATCTTCGGACTATGCCTATCTTGTACACTGCACCAGCGGTCCGTGTTTACGCTATTCTGCCTCCACGTGAGCAAGGCACTCTGACATCTATCTTTATTGTCATTATTTGGTGCACATGAATCCATTGTGACCATTGTGCCCTTCAGCCTGGTTCCGCCCTACCTCATCACAGCACTGTCACTATGGCATCCTCAAGTACAAACGACGTTGTACCTGAGAATAAGGAGCAACAAGGAGCAGTGTCGGATGCAGATCTTGCACAGGTATGGCGAGCCACTTCCTCTCTGCATAAAGTGGTTTTCAGGTCTCCCAAGACGCGGAGCGTCCCGTATCCCCCGCTTTGCTCGGAGGCTCTCCTTTGGTACTGCTTCGAACCTCAGCTAACTTGGGACATCGACTAGGCATTCAAAGACCTCGCTCGGTAAGTGTGTTGTACGTCATGACGATTAGTGACCACCATCTCGATCGTCTTCTGCAATGGACTATTGATATTGCCCCCAATGGGTCCTACTTCGACCTCGGCGTCATGCAGTCCTCTGTTCCCATTTGCTTTTGTCAGCTTCTCTCACAATTTCGTCTTCGGGTCTATGAGGAAGACGGTCTATTTGGAAGTTGATCCCTGTGTCACATTGGCTGATTTGCGATCCCACTGTTCCTTCCAAAGTTTGAAGGCGTTGTTTTCTTTGATTCTAACATCCACCTAAACTCAGTCCACTTCCAAAGCATGCAGAACTTGAGCTGACGGTGTTTCCCGTCGTATAGAGGAGAGAAGACGGCGCAGGTCCTGGAAGCAAACCTCACAAGCCTTGAAAAAAAGATCGACGATCTGCTTGCGAGCTTTGAAGCTTCCGAACGCACCGGGAATGCCGGAAGTGACAGGGTAGAGAAAGCTGCGAATGACAACAAGTCTTAAGTGATGCAACAAATTCATCAGCCAAAGAGGTATCCTGGACATACAGAAGCAGGCCAGATATCTTAAGGCAGACGGACAGTCTTCACAGTTCTTCTTGTGAACCGCGGCATGGTACTGAAACGACTACTATCCTGTCGACTATCCACTCGATACACATAGACAAGAATGCATACCTATCAACGACTTCTTACATGACAATTCTCGAGACAGTACCTACGTGCTCTCTTCATACTAGCACCTTCTGCCAGGCAAGCGGTTAAGCCCGGCGATCGCATCCAAACCTTCCTGGCTTCGCCATTTCTTAGCCTGTTACCACAACTAGCAAAGAAGTCAAAGTAACTCGCTTAGGCGCAATGTGATTTCTGATGCGCAAGATTGAGTTTTGCTACTTTTCCTGTGGGACAACTCTCGAGATATCTCTTCACCAATCACTGCGGCGCTTTCGCTTAAGCACCTCAATGCGTACTATTTGTTCGTTCTAAACTTAGAGGTGCGTCGTGTGATCTAGGGAGGCGGGTGGAGAAAATCTCCTTCCTGTCTCTTCGTGCCTATCTAGTACAGAGGGGACATATTTAGAGAGATCTGGTGCCACGCCCAGCAACACTTGCTTAAGGGCGAGAGAGACTTCCAAATCATGCAAGCATGGTTACCTAGTGCTCTTATACGTATTTCTCTTTCACCCTTCGTTGCATAACACATTGGCGATAGAGAGGTACAGCACTTCCACCCGGAGTTGCACTATCACGTGATTCTGTACAATATACAATATTCGAAACATGGTCGACTTCATGTCATAGGTAGGCAGCTAGCAAAAGTAGGATTACTTTTCAAATCCGGTACTTAGTATGCAGCATTGTTGTTGTATATATTGGTCTACTCTTCCATAATTCCAAGTTCCTAGTATCCACAAAGAGTGGGTGTTTGTCGTGTGCTCATTCTACAGGTATTGACGTTGCTGTTTGATTCGAATTCCGTAAGAGAGCGCCAGACCAGAATACTACAAAAGAGCACCACAAAGAGGTTCTATGATTTCTATTTCGTCAAGGGGAAGCGTAATTGGTAGCCAACATATAGATAAGACTCAACTACTGCACGCCGGTCATAAGATAGAGCATTTAAAAAACTTTTCATCTGAGGTATCTATTCGAATGTCTATCAATCGCAGACCCTCGAGTATAGCTACCTACCACGATATTCCAAGACTCAGTAGCGTACATTGCCACTGAAACAGTCCCTCTTCCCCCTCAAGCGCGACCTGCAACAATCAAATCAAAGAGACAAGGGGAGAGAGCCATGAGACCGATCTCCCTCCCACCTCTCATAATCCTCGATTTCGACGGGACGATAACCAAGAGCGACACCATCAACACTCTCTTCAAACACGCTCTCAGCTATCAATCCTCGCCCGCTCGGTCCAAGCCCCAAGACTTCACATCGGCGTACAAGAACATCCTCTCAGCATACACCAGCTCCTACACAGCACACCTATCCACCCAGCCCCCCAAACCCAGCCGAGTCTCCGTCCCCCAGGAGCTTGACTTCCTGAGAAGCCTGAGGGGCGTGGAGCGCGCGAGCTTCGAGCGGGTTGGGACCCAGCAGATCTTCCGGGGCATTGGGCGAAGGGAGTGGCGGGGATTCGGGCGGGCTGCTGTTGCGAGTGGGGATGTGCTGAGCCGGAAGGGCGTCACGGAGCTTTGGGACTTACTTGCGAAGCCGGATGGAGCTGAGAACGAGACGCGTCGTCCGAAATGCTGTGTTCTCTCTGTCAACTTTTCACGGGAGTTCGTGCGTGGGGTCCTTGAGTCTGCTGTGTTGGGTCACGATCCCGTGCTGCGGAGGGAGGAGGCGGTTGACGAGGATGGGGCTGAGATCGTGGACGAGGTTGAGATCGTGGCTAATTCCGTTGATGCTCAGACGGGGATGATCTATGGCCCTGAGGCGAATGGCGAGGTTATCGCTACCTCGGAGGATAAGGTGCGTGTTATGAGAGATGTAGTTCGGGGGTGGAGAGAGGATCTGCGTAAGAGTAGAAGTGAGGGAGAGAAAGCCGGACCAAGCGGTGGAAAGTGTTTCTATGTTGGCGACTCGACTACTGATCTGGAGTGCTTGCTGGAGGCCGATGTAGGATTGGTCATGGCCGATACTGAACCGGGGAGTAGTTTGATAGAGACGCTGCGCAGGATTGGGCTTGGTGTTGAGCATGTCAGTACTTTTCACGATGGACACCTGCCTGTACGGAAAGAGGACCGGAAAACGGTTTGGTGGGCGAGGGATTTTCAGGAGATTCTAGATTCTGGAATCATTTCTTGAGGGAGACTTAGTGCTAGCACTTCGAAGAGCTGCTTTTTTCACGCACATATCGAGATGAGGACTGCTTACAAGTAAATTCTGCAGTGCGCGTTCGATAATCTACTGTTGCAATGACTATGATCATGGTGTACATAAATAAGAGGCAAACGCATCTCTCAGTCATCATCACTACTCTCATCGTCCAAGAATGCCAAATCTTGCTTCACTTTTGCAGCCCGGTCTTCCTGTTCCACCTTTTCTTCACTCTCCTCCTCGTCACTATCATCTCTGACAACCTTCCTATTTAGGGTTCCCGCACTCCTTCTCGACCTGCCACCGGTTCCCCAATGTTCATTTCCTTGTGTCACAGCTTCTACGTCCGCAGCCAACTCCCTCATCTCTTTGATCTCCGCCGCCTTTGCTTCTGAGAAACGTCCCGTCATTCCCACATCCCTTAGCATCTCCTTCAAATGCCGAATCTTTTTGTTGTTATCGTCCCCAAACTGCTTCAATTCAAACTGCCAGATCTTGGTCACGCCGCACTTGCGTAATTGTGCTTGTAGCGTCTTCATTTCAACTTCTTGTGGGCTGAGATCCTTGGTTACTGTACTGCTGCTAGCCTTGGCTTTGCTGGCCTTCGGGGCCTTACTTTCTCCTGACTTTTTGGATGCACGCTTTTTAGGCGGTGATTCATCTAGGACGATTGACATTTCAGAAGAATCGGAGTCGTTGGCCCTGGTTTCTGCTTCGTCTGCCCGTTTTGCCTCAGTCTTTGCCAATTCGCTTTCAGAAGCATCCTCATCATTGGACTGCTCTAACTTGGCCTCCGAAGTTTGCTTCTTCGTGACTTTTTTCGCTGGCGCAGCAGTTTCGGCTTCTTCTTCTGAGCCCACCGTGTTCTTGGAACTAGGTTTCGACTTTGTCGGTCTGCTGCTCTTCTTCGATGGTGAGTCCGACTCGCTTCCTAGCTCGCTAACCTCCTCTTCTTCCTCCTCTTCCGACTCACTTACTACCTTCGCCTTGCTTTTTGATTGTCGCTTCGCTGGTGCCTTAGTCGTGGGTTTCGCGCCTTTCGCGCCTTTCTCGCCTTTCTTTGATTTCTTGGGGACATCGGACTCGGAGTCGCTCAACTCGGAAAGCGAGGATTCCTCATCCGCAGGCAGTTCGCTTTCCTCGTCTTCGGATTCTGAAGGTGTATCTGCCTTCTTCTGTCGTTTTCCTGGTCGTGCCTTGGGCTCTGCCGCAGCCCTTTTTGCACCCTTCTTTGCAGGTGCTGGCGCAGCTTTCTTCGCAGGCTTTGCTTTCGCAGGTTTTGGTGCGGGTTTAGGAGGTGAGATGGGTGAACTCGGGGCTTTTTCAGCTTGAACCAATTCGTCCTACGAATATCAGTCAATCAGGCGTCCAAAAAAAGAGGTTACCGAATACAAACCACATAGCTCTTGACAAGATCCTTGCTCTTCTGCTTCCATTCTGCTTGTTTGAAGAACCCTTCGTCGAGCTCGAGTTCAGCTTCTACCTTGCTTCGAACCAAACTGACACTGAGATCGTCGCGCTCATTGCTATTGAAGACCGTTTGGGCGGTTTTTTTAAGCGCATCTACTATAGCTTTTGAAGATGGTGCCATTGCAGCGTATTGAGGAACTAAGTGAGTGAGCTTATAGTCTGGAGATTGATTGTCGCAAGGCTGAGGGCAGGTTGATCGCGTTTTGTCGCGTGAACTTACGGTTGTGTCTTTGGACGTGGAGCCGGCGGCCGCTTCCGGTTTGAACCTGCAGTACATGGCCGGCGACTATCCGTCAATCCCGTTGGCGTTGCCTGCTCTGAATTAAGGATGCTTTAAGGCTTGCAAAGAACGCCTTTTTAAACTTCTTGGATTCTCCTCCACAGTGTTCAGGTTTAGAAGTTGGCAGTCGTGTGGAAACTGCCTTGACTGCTTGTCAGAAAGACTCTCGCGTTGATAAGGTCCCCGATACCTCTGCTTTTCGAGATCAAGCAATGAACATGACTTGATGAGAATTCCAGGTTAAATCAGTGAAAGTTCTGCCAGCATGATTGTTTGTGTAATCAGAGGTATACATGTTTTAAGTATGTACAAAGAAATGAAACTCGAGTGACAGCTAAAATCCATTTCTGGAACTATGTAGGTCACCGTACCTATTTAAATCAGTTTGATGGATCTTGAAAGATGCTACAAGGAGAATCGTTTTGTGCTAGAGCATATTGCATCATAATACGCGGACTTACATGCCTTGAGCACACTTTTGCTCCAAAGCTTGCTCGCTTAATTTTATCCAGTCCAAATCTGCAGGAAGCGCCCCGATGCTGCAACGTGATGAATAGCTGTAAACATACACAAAACAGGGATGGAGAGGTAATAAGCAAGTAGTTTTCCAGATTGATGCAATCCAGGCTTAATGTAAAATATACCAATGGCTGCGTGGGAACACGGGCTCTCTTTTTGCGAACTTGCGCCAGAGAGACCTAGCTAGATCCAAATCTGCAGTAATGAAATAATCAAGCCAACCTCAATTAAAACCAGTCGCAACACCCATAGATACAGAGAGGCAAAAATAAATCAGAACAAAGCTTTCAACTACAAAAAACTACACACACATCCAGTGGAGCCCATGCGTGTATAGTAAACTCGGCCCGAGGGGCTTGGTTTCGTCTTCTGCGCTCTCGTCCTTGCCCAGTGCGATTAGGTATTGGAGGACTTTTGCTTAACCAATTATACCGTCATCACCGTACTGAGCTAGAGATGCTATGAGAATTATGAGGCTGGAAAGATTTGGCTTTATAAAGATGGTTGAGCAAACACGATTAGGAGCCTTAGGTTCCTCGGCTTAAACCTCAGGATTGATTTTCTCTCTGCCACACTTGCCTCTTCCACTTGCTCTTAAAGCTGTTGATTCTGCCCTCATTCTTGAGCATTCACTCCTCTCTGATAATGATAAGTAGATAGCTGGAGCCTGAGCTTCACTAGCTCCAGCTTAGTAAGTAAAGTGATAGCTATCACAAGACATCTTAAACATGTATTTGCTTATCTATATATTTCTTAACGCTACTGATTCTTTCTTAGGACTGCAGGCCTTTGATATCCTCCTAAACAACTACGGCAATACTGAACAACCATCATGGCTTCAAATACCATGCGGAAAACTCTGTTCTACTGTTTTTGCACTCATGCCTAGCTGCCACTCTCATCATCTAAGCAAATACAGCACCGGAGAACCTCCCAAAGTCCACAATTGCGGCACCAGGTATGTACTTTGGCCTCTGATAGATATTTTTTCCTCACTATGCTCAAGATAACATTACCGTTACTACGGACGTCTAAATACCTTAAATTTATCTAATCTAGCTTCAGGCAAAGATCCTTTATATATTTGAGAATTTTCCGTGCTTCTTGCGTTCAAGAGCGGAGTATTATACATAGATAGGAGAATTGGTAATTTTGACGTATTTATAATGTTGAGTAATCTACCTTACATCCCTATGGCAAATGAGGTCACCATGTCAAAGGACGGCACAATTGCCAAGTACACTGTTCAGCTATTCAGACAGGCCATCATTTGGTATGTTTGCAAACTACAAGAGTTCGCCAAATCATAAAAATGAAAACAGTATGGAGAGGCTAATGTGCTACAAACTGTGAATCGGTCTGAGGGGGAAGAATTAAAGTTGTTAGTTGGGTCGTCGCTGGGGTCGCCTTGGGGTCGATCATCTCCATACAATATTTTACGGAGAAGATTCTTGGGCGGGAGGAACATGACTATTGTCAGGGAGTGAGTGTCGTTGCAACTCCCTCAATTAAGTTCATGCTGCTCCATCCGGCCCACGAAGATCTTCCTGCGATTGTACAACTACATACGCCCCGTCACACTCGTCATAATCCGCACAGCATTGTCCGTTGCAGCACTACTCCGCGTCGACCAAGATGCCAGAACTAGAGCGCTAAGATGTTACCGAACGGAGGAGATGATAGCAAAGACATGCCCGATCGGCGAGAGCAGATCTTGTTTGGAGATTAGTAGATGTACAATCAGTTAAATTTTCACGATGGCTAGAGATGAAATGTATAGTTAAAGATTAATAGGAATGACTTTTGCGGGCAAATGCTTTTTCCCCAAACACCAGCGGAATTGTCATAGTGATATCCGGTCATTTCAGGTCATGGTCGAGAGCACTACCGGCCGTGACAGTTTGGTCCAGAAGCTCTGTTCGGGGAATCATAGTGACGAGAGACTCCCAGCGCAGGAGCCACCCGATGTAATGGCTCCGCGTCAGAATAGCCCAGAGGCACTTCCACAGGCACGTTTCGCGCGCAACTGTGAAGCCGGTACAATGCCAGCGTGAGCTTGAGGACCCGGGTCTCGGTGTGTATGCCACGCCCCGGACGATTCGAGATGTTTCCCCAAGCAAAGCGGCATCACATGAGTTGGTAAGGCCTCATGGGCGCAATGTGGGCGGTTGATTGGGTCCGAAGCGCCTGGACCATTGGCGTGGGAGAAAATGCCATGTTGGGAGCCGAGGGGGTTGTGGCGCATCCCTGCTGCTTGGGAACCTCTCTACGCCATGCCGCTGGTGACACGCTCGGGCGTACGATGCTGAGAAGTTGGCCCTTAGGTGTTGTCTTTCCTATGATGTTGGCCCTGAGGGTATGATTCCCCCTTCTGAAGTTGATCCGGAGAGCATCTGTATGCTGTTGTCCAGATCAGATGCTTCCCGGTGTCCATCCGGTGCAGGCAGAGGCTCGGCTGAAGTCAGGAACCAAAGCTCCTTGCCTTGCGCTCTGCCGATGATGCGCTTGGACAGGCCAGTTCTGCGGTCGCTTGCCTGCACGAACGGTGGAAAATTCTGGAGAAGCAGAGGGCCGGCATCCCTGCAGCCTTCCGTCATTCTTACGTTGTCGCTCCAAGAATCGCAGCTGTCAACCAGAATCCATCGACTTCTCTCCTCCCAGCCTCACGCGCTATCCTAGTGCTTCCTGGCCTCTCTCGGCTGCTCCACGTAGACTGACTTTGCTGGGCCTACTTCTCGCCAATCCCAAGAGTCGCTGCGCGCTTGCTTGCACCTTCTTTCCCCACCGTCACCTCCCAGCTTGACGTAGATGCGCTTGCTATTAAAGCTTGATTGACATCCAGAAGGCACATCCTAATCTTGCCTTCGACCTTTCTACCAGCTCCTCCATCCTCCCGTCCCTCCCGTCCCTCGCCTCAATCACCCATCCTTCAACTGCAACGCCGGGAGAGAAGCTTCCCTTGCCGGCCCTCGTCACCATGTCATCACTGAACAAAGAGGCGAAGGTTCAGGGCAGACTGCTCCTGGTATCCAACCGTCTTCCCATCACCATCAAGCGTTCTGACGATGGGCACTACACGTTTGGCGAGTCTTCCGGTGGTCTTGTCTCGGGCCTGAGTGGTCTTTCGAAGAGCACCACGTTCGTTTGGTATGGCTGGCCCGGTTTGGAGGTACCCGATGACGAAGCTCGACCCATGGTAGAGAGATTGAAGAAGGAGCACAATGCTGTCCCGGTCTTCGTTGATGATGAGTTGGCCGACCGACATTACAATGGATTCTCCAGTACGAACGAGCTCGAGGACCCATCGCAATGATGTTTGCTAATCTTTCACAGACTCCATCCTCTGGCCACTTTTCCACTACCACCCCGGAGAGATTACCTTCGACGAGTCAGCATGGGCTGCGTACAAAGATGTCAACCGGCTCTTTGCCAAGACGATGGCAAAGGACGTACAAGATGGCGATTTGATCTGGGTCCACGACTACCATCTGATGCTACTGCCCGAAATGCTACGAGAGGAGATTGGCAGCACCAAGAAGAACGTCAAGATTGGCTTCTTCCTCCACACTCCATTCCCCAGCAGTGAGATCTACAGAATCCTACCCGTACGAGAGGCTTTACTGCTAGGTGTTCTGCACTGCGATCTGATCGGCTTTCACACTTATGACTATGCACGACACTTCTTGAGCAGTTGCTCGAGGATAATGTAAGTGCTGCATTTTCTTCATTTAATCATATACTCATATCCTTGCAGAGAAACGCCGACCACGCCCAATGGTGTCGAGTTCAAGGGGAAATATGTTACCGTTGCTGCATTTCCCATTGGAATTGATCCCGAGAAGTTCGTGGAGAACCTCAAGGTCAAGAAGGTTCAAGACCGTATCGCTGTGCTTGAGCGCAAGTTTGAAGGTGTCAAACTTATTGTTGGTGTTGACCGTCTGGATTATATCAAAGGAGTTCCTCAAAAACTTCACGCTTTGGAAGTATTCTTGACTGAACATCCTGAATGGATCGGCAAGGTTGTTTTGGTGCAGGTTGCAGTACCTAGTCGACAAGATGTCGAGGAGTACCAAAATCTACGCGCGGTTGTCAACGAACTCGTTGGCAGAATTAATGGCAAATTTGGTAAGCTGCAAACATGTTTAGTCTTGACTCACAGCTGACCCTTTCAGGTACCGTCGAATTCATGCCTATTCACTTCCTGCACCAGTCTGTCAACTTTGAAGAGCTCACCGCACTATACGCGGTGTCTGACGCCTGTCTTGTCTCCTCAACTCGTGATGGTATGAATCTTGTCTCGTATGAGTACATTGCTACGCAACGCAAACGTCACGGAGTCATGATCCTGTCCGAATTCACCGGTGCGGCTCAATCGCTTAACGGAGCGTTGATTGTCAACCCATGGAACACCGAAGAACTGGCGGGTGCAATCCACGATGCGGTCACGATGTCACCTGAGCAGCGTGAAATCAATTTCAAGAAGCTCGAGAAATATGTCTTCAAGTACACGAGCGCCTGGTGGGGAGAGAGTTTCGTCAGTGAATTGGTCCGAATCAGCGAGCATGCGCAGAAGAAGCAAAAGCAAAACATGGGCGGCGCTGTCGTGGGAAAAGTACATGAATTGGTTGAGAGCATGAAGGAGCTGACGGCTGGTACCCCGGAGGGTAAGAAGGACGTCGAGCTCAAGCAAGGCGAGTGGAGAGACTAGAAGCGCGTGGTGCGAATGGCCTTGCTGAGCGGTAGTAAGCATGGATGGTGGGGGGCTGCTGGCCAGCGTGAAAGCCGCTGGTCAATCTTTGATGTTCCTTTTTTCTTCTTAGCAAAGAACCGAAGATCAACCAAGCAATTATGGCGTGTGGTAACATTGGCGTGGCCTGGCATGGTAATGGAATTGGAGTGAATGGGAACTACGGGTCACGAATGGAGTACGAATTAATTGTTTAAGAGTATAAGACAGAAAGAACACCTTCCCTGAACCGAGCTGAACTGAAAGATACCCCAGTTTTGCAACGCACAATCCACCATCATGAGACCACTTGAGCATTGGTCGGACATAAAAGGGGTATTGTGATAATTTATTCTTGCCTCTTCGTTAAGTGAGGATTCTCTAGCTACAATTTCTACTTAGGTATAACGAGTCACTGCCAGGTCTTTGAAGACAAGACAGCAAGAGAAACGAAGGAAGATCAAAAGGCTACCTTGCTGGATGGGCATTATCCGAAAGATTCCGTAAGGGAAAACAGCAGAAGGAAAGTGTGAATGAATGGAATATGAGAAGGGGATAGAATCCTCCATCGAAACCAGTCCTCTTAGTTTTGGCAGTATCCACCCTCCCGCCTGGATCATCCATCTCTGAGGTGCGCAGAACAGCAAAAACAAAAGTGTAATTCAGAACTCCTAGGACGCCCGCCAACCATTGCCTTAATATGGAGGAATATCAAAAAGGTATCTTAAGAGAAGTGAACTTAAGAGATGTAAAAATCAAAAAGAACTAGTAAGGAGAATCGACAATGTCGTCCTTGCCCAACTTGTACCGCGCACTATCCCTTGTGCCAACACGTCCAGAGCTACGTCTTCCACTGCCACCCAGTAGGCTCGCGGGTGCAATACTTTCTCTAGTAGGTTTCCGAAGCTGAGTTTTGGGGACCATGTTGACCTCATTTGGCAGAGCGACAATGACGTTTTTATCGGATCCGTATTGGAAGTTGTCAGCCTTGACTTCATCAGTGTAGCGCTTGATGCTATAAGGCTCTTTGCGATTCGCGAGGACCTTCTTCATGTTCCAGGTGACGATGAAGGGACCGGTCGCAGTAATGATTGATGTCTCGTTGATGCCTTCACCGATGTTGAAGCGTGCAGGTTTAAATGACAGAGGCGCGCCAGTTTCCATTTGGAAGGTTGCAACATGAGATGGAGAAAGACCCAGGCGTCTTGGTTGTGGTTTGGAGTCCTTGCCGAAGGACTTCTCGAAACCGAGCTTGCCTTCATTCTTGCCTTCCTTCTGGAGAGCATCAATAAGGAGTAGGTAGGTACGGGTGGTCGCAAGGAGCCATCGTCCATCCGCGCTGACATCTAGACCAATTATAGGATCTCCAAGGGCAGGAATATGCGTCTTCGCATTGATTCCCAAACGATCGAACATGCGAATATCACCCTTGTTGCTTGCCACAGCGATATATCCCTTCTCGGTAGTAGCAGCGACAGAGAAATCGTTCTTGGAAACATATTGCTTCAACTCCGAGTCAACGAGCTTGTTCCCAGCAAGACGAGGATCGACACGGTAGAGAGCGTTGCGAGAAATACCCAAGAATGTCTGTTCACCAGTCATCTGAGCAAACTTATTCTCTGGTGCAAAGTTGTTGACCTCAATATCGTCATGCACTTTCCATTCGTCCACAATCTTGCCGTATTCGAGATCCATACGATAGAGTGAGTTTGGATCAGACTCATTTTGGAGGACCATGCTCGCGTCTTCGTTGTGCAACATGACCTTCTTTGGACTGAACAACTTGCCTCCTGGAGTCATAACTTTGGAAATATTTGTCGAAAATTCAAGGTTATTGTTGGGTGTGTGCTTGAATACGCCAATCTTCGAACCTCGAACAACAAAGGAGCGATCGTGCTTGTAGCCGACTGCCAGTTGTGAGTTGACGTTACCATCATTCTCTTCCGTAACCACATCATCGTCCTCCTCATCGCTATCATAATGTTCACTTTGTTGGCCGTCATCTTCTACTTCTTCCTCCTCATACTCCTCTTCTTCCTCTTCTTGTGGGGCATCTTCCATAGTAAGATCGTTGAAAGCCTCAAGCACGTACTCGCGGTCATCCTCCTTGGACTTATTCCATTTGATCTCGTTCAGCTGTTCCCATAATGCTTGCATAAGACCCTCTTGGAAACGCACAAGGGCATCGGTGTCCTTGAAGCGAAGTAGCCACGAATATGCTGAGCCCTCTGCATCGTACGCATTGAAAATGAATGACAAAAACTCAAAGTTAAAGACTGGATTGATATCTGCCTCGACCTTTTGTCCCAGCCAATCCTTCTCCTTCCCAGTAATCTGTAACCAGTATTGCCACTTTCCGACCTCGGTGACTGTAGCCTTAACTTCGGAGTCTTGCATGATAAATGACTGAGAGACGAAGTCGAAAAGATGGAGCTCGGCGATCTCCCCTGCCAGAGTTGACAGAGCTTCGGGATGTGTTGCAACTGGAGGTGCACTCGTTGGAGTCTGATCTCTTCGGGCAACCTGAGAACCTTTCGAAGGGGTGCTTTCCCGCTTCACGGCTTTATTCGGAGTATTCCTCGTGGTCGCAAGGTCTATGGAAGGCATGACAGGTATGGGTGATAACGGCGTCGGGCTGTGCAATGGGCTCGCACTCGGTATGCCTTGATCTTCAAACGAAAACTGTTGAAGATCCTCCTCAGTCGCTTGCTGGTGGCTTCTCCTGTATTTACGCTCGTACTGGCACTGAATTGCAGTAGTCTCGAACAAGCCGACTTGCGAAGCATTGACTGAGCGGTCGCAGACAAATTCGTACAGATCTCCGAAGTCGCCACTGAGGTCTTTCCACGCCAGAACCTTCTCGCCGCCCTCCCTGATTTCCGTCCGAAAGTGAAGGGTTTCGTCTAGTAGGAATGTCTTCTCGTCACGGTCAGCTGACAGCGCAGCAATAGCAGCATCCTCTCCATCGTCATCGTCCAGCAGCTCTTCCTCTCCTTCCTCGTATGCGCGTTGAATGACAAGCTGGTATTGGAATTCCTGGTTCGTTCGTCGAATTCTCGCAGCAGCGTCCTTGAAAATGAGCTCCGAGTATCCCTTGGGGGATAGAGGCCGAACGAGATAGAGTTGGCCCTGAGGCAGTTCGATCATGGATTCATTCGATGTGTCGCCAAAGATCAGCTTCCCAACTGTACAAATCACCCAACATTAGCCTCTTCCGTGGTGGCAGATCGCAACTGCCCATGGACAGTGCGATCGAGGGGTAGTGGAGGGGTTTTGTTTACTTACTATTCCTGAGAGCGAACATCTTGACCCAGGGAGCAGATCCTGCAAATGAAAGCTGAAGCTATTCCTGTGATAATCCTATCCTTGAAGGCAACTCAGCATGCGATAGAGTCCCCGGATTATTATGTAGTGAGGGTGTGACGTAGGCAGCAAGCAGGAGACTGTGGTAGTTGGGCAGGCGTGGATGAAAACTGGCTCGCTTAGGTTGCCTGAGGAGTGGCGATTTTATCTCAGCCTAAGCTATCCGCGCCGGACTATCGACGAGCAGTGTGACTATGCAGCATTCATGTTCACCAGCTTTGTTCCCACTGTGGCAACTATCACGTGGCAAATCATGTCGGTTCTCGCCCAGACAACTCAGACCTTACGCAGAGAAATAGGTATCAATTGCGACAAAGCACTCTCTAATGTGTGCCTAGGTATCAATTCAAGACTCCACCACACCAGCGCTCATAACTCCTACAAATGCAAAATGCAAGATTACACAACGCCATATCCAATGCTGATTGCTTGTCTTCAAGCCCAACGAACTCATACCATAATTCCATCATACGCCTTCTCCACCGTCTTTGTCCCCATGCCTGGTGCAGCCATCAGTTGGCCCAATGTCTCAATTCTACCTCCTGCTTCGTCTGCCTGCAAGTCCAGAAACTCCACCAAGTCTCTGGCTTTTTTCGCTCCAACCCCAGTCAGACCTTTGATTAAGACCACATCTCTAGAGTTGACCACGTCTAAGAGGTGCTTCGTGCGTGGCGTCAAGGACCCAGGCTGAGCATCGTTGTAGACTTGAAGAGTAGGTTTTGCAGTGGTCTTTACCTTTGGCTTCTTCGCCTTTGTGGCTTTATATGAGAAGCTGTCATCCTCTTCGTAGTCCCCGTCTGCAAGCCCCGAGCCGTTGTACTCATCGTCAGATTCATTGGCAATATTGGCCTTCCTTCTTCGAGACTGAGTATCCGGCTGAGGTATTTCAAAGGATGTCTGTGGGGTGGGAAGTTGCATGATAGGAGCAGTTGCAAGGGTTTTTCGTGCTGGTACTTCTACCGGCTGACCGAAAGGATCCGCTAACTGACTTGCATTCTCCCTCTTGGCTTGGATCTTGGCCTTGATATTTTCAATCTTGACCAGCAGTTTCTGTTGACCAGGAAAGAACGGCAGAGCCATCTCATACATCTTCAGTGCACTTGTATCTTCTCCGCGTTCCTTGTGTTGCTTAGCCATGAGCAAGAATCGCAAGCCCTCTGTCCTCTCGTCTTTGTTGGCTCCACTTTCTTCAATCTTCTTCTCTAGCGCATCTAGTCGTTTCTGAACCGACTCGCTGATGGTCTCTACCACCGCTGGACGTGGCTGGTTAGCAGCCTGAGCTGCCAGAATTTCTGACACCTTCTTCTCCACCATCTCCTCTATCTTTGCGGCTGTCATCCCCGCTGTAGCTGCTGAACGAACAGTTGTAGGATTGGGTCTAACCATCTTTGTGGGGCGAGTAGAAACACCGGAATCAGACGTGCGCTTTCTGTTCGAGTTCGATCTCTGTGGAACTACGCCTGGTGCCCGAGGTGGACCCGTGGCCTTAGCTCTGTCCGTATAGACAGAAAACGCCTTTAGAGGCTTGTCTGCTTTTTGTGCTGGCGCACTGACATTTGCGTTGTGAGCATTCGCCAGCGGCCGTAAAGGTTGTCGCTGCATGTTTGATCCGGCAATTGATGATGTTCCTCTGGGCGGTTGCTTGAAGACCACTTCATTCTCGATTTCCCTGACCTCTATCCTCTTTGCCCTCGAACTTACATTGAGACTGCTCAATGTGTCCAAATGATAACTTCGCAATGGCGCAAGATTCAAAATCATAATTGTAATACCGTTATTCTGACCCAAGCTGAGAACTCTAGTCATTTTCGACTCCCGAAATGGTATTCTCTTGTCTCCTCGTCCAATTGCATCAATACACTGACTGAGAACAAACAAGCTCTTGTTGATACTGGCTGATTCAACCATTCTGTCCTTTCCATTGTCCGTGCGTCGATTGTCTTCTGATCCCGCAAGATCAATGGCGGATGCTGTACTGATTAAAGTCTCATCGCCATTGGTTTGAATCACTTTAACCTGGAGGATTGCGTGACTTCGACTGCTCTGCGCGTTCAATTTCGTGCCCGCGGTGCTGCGATTGTTATTCGCCTCGATATAGAGTCGCTCGAAATCCTTCAGGTCGTCGCAAGCTCGTTCAGAGAGGCCGACAACAACAGTCTTTCCATCCTTCTCGCGGAGAGGCAGTCCCGCTAGGGAACGCTTGTCTGGCGATTCGAAGAGGTCAAACACCTTGTCGTTGTAGATCTCGTAGTAGGAGAGAGTCACTGCTACGCCTGTCTCCCCACCCGAGTCCTTGCTGACCTTGCGTCCTCGTCGATAGATACCACTGAGTAATCTTGGAATGACTCCACGATCAGACATCTTCAACCCACCTCTCATCGTATGCGTTTTCCCGGTACCCGTAACCCCATAAGCAAAGATTGTGACATCGAGACCTTGAAAGAGAGACTTGAGATGTGGAGCGACTGGGTTTGGATCAGCGCACGTAAACAGAGCCCGTTACTTTCCCAGGTGCATACCTTCGTTCGTGAACAACTCCTCCTGGGAGGTCGACATATCATAGACGCCATTGAACGTAAAGCTGAACTCCTCGGACTCATTCTTGGGATTCGGTATCCGCACAACGTTTTTCTTGCCTTCCGGGCCTTCGGCGCGCACGATAATGTCCTTGCTCAATTCCTTGTCCTTGTCGAGCAACGGCCGAATTCGTGCTACAACGCGGACACTCATGATTAGAGAAGGCAGAAATACAAGTACGGGCAAAAGCAAGCAAACAGAAGCGCAGAATCCTCAGTCGCGTGCATGTAGTTCGTTGATATTGATGTGAGCTTCGCTAGAGAGCTTGCAATGTGATTCTCACTAAACAAACCCTGTTGTCGTGGTTGCTCGGCAACCATTTAGCGAGGATTGGTCCTCACCTAGCCACAGCACCCTTATTGCAGTATGGAAAACAGATATGGATAATTGGAATAGCCTGAACGATCTGAAAAGGATGTAAATACTGATCTTTGTGTGGCACAGTTTTCGCGCCTCTATTCTTCGTTTTGATAACCCTTTGGTAGCCGATAACTCCTTGAAATTATCCAAGATTATATTTAACATCACTGTTAGCAAGATACCTTCAGTTGTTTTCTGATCCAAAACCACGTATCTGTTGAGGCGAGGGTAGAAAGGGGCATCGTAGTAAAGATCATTATGACTGCGAGAACTGTGACTTAGTTTCTTTACGGAATATTACAATCTATGATGCCCTGGCTATAATGTCTTAAAATGCCCAAATGTCCCTTTAAAACCCTGTTACGCCCTGGTAAGCACGATCCTACAGCGATACTGTAATTTTGGAGTTCAGATCTTCTTGAGTGCAAATCCAGCTTGCGTATATCGAGATCCCATATAAAAGACACATCCGACAGCCATTATGGCACCAGCAAATATCTGCATATACAAGTATCCGCCATGGTCTTTTGTAATTAAGGCGCCACCGATCGGACTCCCGAACAAGGCGGAAATAGCAATTAGCGCGAACATTGAGCCATTGCGTACACCGATCTCACGGATAGGAGAGATCTGAGCAATAATGGCGGGCGACGTAGAAATCCACGCTCCCGAGGAAAAGCCGTAAAGGGCGGCGAAGACGATGGCTGGGGCGTTGGATTTGGACGGAAGCCACAAGGCCAGAATGATAATGAAGGAGAAAACCGATGTAAACATAAGGACATTGTACCGGCCCCAACGATCGCCTGCAATACCAGGGAAGATACGGCCAAAAATACTAAGAGCAGTTAGCAGGTTCGATGATTGAAAATCATTTTGAGCTTGCTTACCTGGCTGCATTAAGAATTGGAATGAGGTAGCCTGATAGATGGGAGGACATCCCTATTGATTGTGCTTGCAGCGTGATGAAGTTGAATGGCAAGAAGAGTCCGAAAACAAATAGAAAGGAGCCTGTACACATCAGAGTAAAGGCTGGCTCGCTGAATGGCTTGATGAAAGCCATGAACTGGAGCTTTTTCGGCGTATGTGGTAGTCTCGATTTGACTGTGAGATTGGCGATGATAAGTAGGCCTAGGACTAAGAAGGCAGCGATCCTCATCGCCCATGGAAAGCCAACTCTCGGAATAAGTCGCTGAATCATGATTGGAAAAATGACTCCGCCAAGAGAAGAACCGGAAGCCATCACGCCAAAAGCTGCGGCCCTGTTCTTAAAGAACCATGTTGAGACGCATGACATGGCCGGATAAAAGACTGCGGATGCGCCGATTGCGCTGCAGATGCCTTGAGCTAGTATCAACTGGTAATATTGCGTTGACAGAGATGTCATCATCAGTCCGAAGACATGGAAGAAAGTTCCTCCTAGCAGCAGGTACCTCGGGCCATAACTGTCGAATATAAATCCGAATATTGGTCCCCCGATAAACATCATGCAGACTTCGCAACTTGGAATCCACGCGACAGTGCTTGACGAATATTGGCTGAGCAGGGTTTCAAGATAATACGTTTCAAAGATTCCAATGCAATCTGAAAATACTGTTAGCACCGTCGTCATAGAAAGCTTGGAGGGTAGTGGAATTAAGAATGGAAGCAGGAACAAGAGTGAATGAAATGTGCTCTTACTGATCCACCCAAAAGATACGAACAAGCAGCAAAATGCTCCAGCAACAACTAGCCATGCCTCAAGACCTCCATCCGGGAAGTCGGCCGGGTTAAAGCCTCCTGGTGCTGCTGGCTTTGGTGGGACGATTCCTCCTTTCTCTAAGTCTGCTTCCGCAGTATCTTGGGTCTCAGGGAATATGTTCGCCTCCGTTTCTTTGATTGGGCTTCGCGGAGAGCTCTCAGAGAGTCTCTGGTTAACAGTTGAGTCCCCTGCCTCGGGGGTCTTTTCTTGTGCATCGCGTACACTATCGCCGCCGATGGTTGAGGAACCGGAAGAATCAACCGCCATTGCAGCTGAATTGAAGTGAATCAGAAGGAAAGTTGAGGCACTACAGTGCCAAAACTCCTCGATGGAGAGGTTATTTGGTGGAAGAAAGTATTGATGTATGACAGCCGCTTGAGTTTTGCGACGGTGTAGAGTGCGAATTTATCAAGGCACCGTTGTCGCGATGAATAAAATCGGGTATGTTCGTAGCCTTGCTATGCTACTTGGGCAGTGTACAGGTGATGCTAACGCTCTTGGAGTGAAGTGAAGAGGTCGTTCATTAGTGAGGGAAGGATCAGGAATATGTGAAGAGCATGGTGTAGCAAGAAGAAGGAATCATCGAGAGCCTTGCCTCCTGAGAGTTGGTGGTTTTTGAGGCATCTCTCGCTCTTTCACTCAATGGAGATGTCGGACCCAGAAAACAAAGCGCGAAGGCCGAACAAGAATGCTACTACTGTAGTGACAGTCCACTGCGACCCCAGAGAGATGAACATTTTGACAGGGGGGCTCGGCCGAAGGCGGGAAGCTGGCTCATTGGCGTTGATTTCGTCTGAATTCCGTATGGGCTACGAAGTTTCATGCTGCAATTGCGGAGCAAGATTAGCACTTCCTTCAGCTCTCGAAAGGACCTTGATGATCTTGACGAAGCACACGGAGACAAGCAGCTAGGCACTGTGGAAAGGCGGCAGTTCCATGGCTACTGTAGCACGCACAACCCTATCACATTTGCCTGGAAACATCTTCCGTCGCTGTCTTGTAATGCCCGGATAATTTCCGCAGTCAAATCCGGGAATTAGGCCACGTACTGTGCCCCCATCTAACCCACTACGCCGATTCTCGGTCGTCGCTTATCTGTATCTCCTTGGAGGAATCGCGGACATAAACCATCAGCACAAACTCGGCATTTGTTCGACGCTCCCCATCAATCAAGCTTGGTCTTAGTACAAGGCCAAGATTGCCTCGAATCAACTTTGAGTTTGTTCAATGGCCATGGATGGCGATTGCTCCGAAAGAGTCGGGTGTACGGGGACATTCCCTCAGGGTGCCTCTATGGCTGTTATCCTCCCGAAGAGATTGAAAGTTCTTTGCACTACCTAGTCTATATGCTCACCGGTTGCAGATACATGGAAGTATAAATCGCAGTGCAAGCCTTTCAAAGCCATGGAGTAAAGACTCGGTCAAACCCGTTGTTGGTCAACCAGCTGCCCGAATTGAATGCTTCTTCCCGTTCTGCCCCAAGATCATATTTGGTCAGGAATAGCCTTGGTGCTACTCCGTAGTCCAGACCCATTTGTGGATGGTCATGCCTTTGAAGCAACCCCTCCTATCGAATAGACTCGGACATAAGGTTTTAGAGTCCCGCGTCTTATCCACCAGTTCACGAAGCATTTATACCGGGGTTAGCTCATAGTTGATGCTGCTTATACTAACGTCAAGTGTAAGCTCATGCTGCTCGCGCTTTAGTATCAGCACGAAAGCCCGATCCCAGACCCGATGTCTTGCAAACATTGTATGGATCATGGATGCTCCAAGGCTTTCCCTACTATTACATTTCGTTGACCTATTGTATAATACACGCCTTTGATATTGGTCACTACCGAGCTGACGACTTGACCTCTTTGACGTCGCCAAACTTCACTTCCCCACCCCGTGTGACTTCAGCCACATGAAATCCTGTCGGTTTGACAGAAGCCTGCCTACGTGGAGCTGTCGTCTCCTCCTCGGGCTTGGTGGCCAAGGTTACCGCCGACTGTACAGCCCCTGCAGGACTGTCTGCAATCTCATTGACGTCTCTTGATGTCAATACATCACTGATACGGGATGCTCTGGACGACAGAAGAATCGTAGTGGGCCCATGGAACTTCAGAAAGAGTCGGTCGCCCCAGATAGTCCTTCTGGCGGATGTTCTGAGATTGAAAAGTAATCTAGTAACCGACTTCCAAGTATCCGTAGTCTGCATGACGCGGAAAAATTTTACATCTGACACCAGGCGACCAAGTCCAAGACTTGGGATCTGAAATCGTAGACTGGATGATTTCAATCGGTATGGTAGAGGTGGATGTTGAGTGATTGTATATGCCACGACGTTGCCTGGATGCGCTACATATTCTTCCCCAGCCTTCAGTGTGATCTGGTAAACTTGACCTGGCCCAGCCAATGCTACAAGTCCCCGGCCGGTCATCTTGGAGTTTCCCCAGTGAGCTAAGCTCATACTGCGATTCATGGTGGGAGTAACAGCCAAAGTATGGCCTGTCCAGGCGAGTAGAGCCTTCCGCTGTGCAACCATCCAGTCGACGGTGCCATTGAGATGTAGTACGGTGAAAGAAGTAAAAGGTGACTTGGTCGATATGAGTGCAGTAAGTGGAGTTGTGGAAGAGATTCGTTGATATAGGAAAGGTATGCCTAGAGCGGCTCTTCGGAAGGGTTCTAGGATAGATAAAGTTGATTGTGCCTGCGAAGCCTTTAGCAAGATACGTAGCTTGTAGAGGAAAGATGCGCACATTTTCTGCCTTTCCACTGACTCCAACCAATGTGCCTCGTCTGGTGTATAGTTTCTGCGATGCTGATATGGAAACCGACAAAAGAGAATATGGCGCGCCGAGAACCTCAAATCGCGCATCTATATAGCACTCTCATCAGTCACAAAATCCTGTCCGGAGAACATTATGTACGAACCTGCGGGGTCCGTAGAAGCGTCAATTGAGTTGCTGAGAACGTCGCCCGTCAAGACTGGAGACTCGGTGGTTGGCGTGGCCCGAATTTGAATACTTCGACGTCCATGGAGTCCAGAAGGACGTCCAAGCTGTCGAAAGCCTCGAGCAGCGATATCCGGCCGTACGCGACCAGGCATAACTGATCTCTAACCTTGGTCGTCCAGAAAATGTCGTCTACGGAGCTCGGTCGTTGTTGACGAGCTTCTGAAAATGCATATCGACCCCTGCCTCAGGCTTCGAGAGCTTTGATGTCGTAATTCCGAGTGTAAAAGGTTCAATTTCCCCACGACAACTTCGCATTAGTCTCACATCAACTCGCTCGACATAGGAATCCTTTTCCATTCTTTGTCAAAATTTCTGGGATTTCTGGGACCTAAATATATCTATCGTAACCCTTCATTTCTTGCAACTTATTTTGGTTCACATCAGAGGTAGCGCCTTATCGATAGCTTTCCTTCAGCGGGGCAGTGTACCTTGAGAGGTATCACACTCCTCACAAGCAATTTTCCGATAAACTGTGACAATGTGGATGGTCAGATAGCTGTCATCTGAAGTTAGTTGTATCTAGGAGAACAGGATGATTGTTCGGGGTTTGCATAGAGCTGCTTGTTCGAGCGCGAGAGCTCCGTTCAGACAACCTCCACAATGGAACCGGCCCACGCTGGGCCTTCGGGTCTTTACCAAATCATGTCGACATGGTCAAAATGACAAGAGCAAGGAGAGTACCATGCAGATTCAAGCTCAACGACAGCCACGCGCTGCGGACGATATTCCAGGGACGAAGCCCGAGACTGCTCAGAAAACGCCTCTAGCAACACCTGCCGCAGCTCGAAAGGATCCGTTGGCGCTTGTAGACAAGACAAATAAGGAGCAGAGGAAGGCGGATTGGGCTATCATGAAAGAAATGGCTCAGTACCTGTGGCCTAAAGACAACCTGGGAACGAAGTTCAGGGTGGGACTTTCATTAGCTTTGCTTGTTGGAGCCAAGGTCTTGAATGTGCAGGTGCCATTCTATTTCAAGAGCATCGTGGACTCGATGAATGTCGATTTTGTTGCAATTGGAGGAACGGCAACAACTGTGGCTGGTTCCATGATTTTGGCGTACGGCCTTACTAGGATCGGAGCGACTGTCTTCCAAGAGGTCCGAAACGCTGTCTTTGCCAGTGTTGCCCAGAAAGCTATTCGCAGAGTAGCTTGCAATGTATTTGATCATTTATTGCGATTGGACCTCAACTTCCATCTTACGAAACAGACCGGAGGATTAACGCGAGCTATCGATCGTGGTACCAAAGGCATCAGCTTCTTGTTGACATCTATGGTGTTTCATATTCTTCCCACAGCTTTGGAAATCTCTATGGTTTGTGGTATCCTTACATACCAGTACGGCTTCAAGTTCGCTGCTGTAACAGCGCTTACTATGGCTGGGTATACGGCTTTCACTATCTGGACTACAGCATGGAGGACAAAGTTTAGAAGACAAGCAAATGCAGCTGACAACAAAGGCTCAACTGTTGCTGTCGACTCTCTCATCAACTATGAAGCTGTGAAATACTTCAATAATGAGAAGTATGAGGTTGGCAGATACGATAAAGCACTCCAGGAATATGAAAAATCTTCCATTAAAGTCGCCACGTCTCTAGCGTTTCTCAACACCGGCCAGAACTTGATTTTCTCGAGCGCTTTGACCGCAATGATGTACTTCGCTGCTGATGGTGTTGCTACTGGAGCATTAACCGTCGGAGATCTTGTTATGGTTAATCAACTAGTCTTCCAACTATCGGTGCCTTTGAACTTCCTGGGCTCGGTATATCGAGAACTCCGACAGTCTCTCCTAGATATGGAGACTCTCTTCAACCTTCAGAAAGTAAATGTAGCGATTAAGGAGCCTCTGAACGCGAAAAGCCTACAACTTACGAAGGGTGGCGAGATCACGTTCGAGAATGTGACCTTCGGATATCACGCAGATCGGCCCATTCTGAAGAATCTGAGCCTCACGATCCCAGCAGGAAAGAAGATCGCTGTTGTTGGACCTAGCGGCTGTGGAAAATCAACGATATTGAGACTTCTTTTCAGGTTTTATGACGTCCAAGAAGGGCGAATTCTTATTGACGGGCAAGACATTCGTGATGTCAGCCTAGAATCTCTGAGAAAGGCTATTGGGGTTGTTCCACAAGACACGCCGCTGTTCAATGATTCGATTGAGCACAATATTCGCTATGGTGACATGAGCGCACCCAAGGAAAGGGTTCTTGCAGCTGCACAGCGAGCAAAGATTCATGACATCATCGCCAGTCTCCCAGAGGGCTATAACACCATGGTTGGAGAGCGAGGAATGATGATATCGGGCGGGGAGAAACAGCGACTTGCTGTATCACGACTTATCCTGAAGGACCCGCCGTTACTCTTCTTCGATGAAGCCACGTCCGCCTTGGATACCTACACCGAGCAAGCTCTCATGCAGAACATCAACAGCATTCTCAAGGAGAAAGCCAGAACGAGTGTGTTCGTTGCTCATCGATTGAGAACTATATATGACAGTGACAAGATCATTGTTTTAAAGAATGGACACGTGGCGGAAGAAGGGACCCATCGAGAACTGATTGATACTGGCGGTGTTTATTCTGAACTTTGGAGCGGTAGGCACCATGCTTCCTTGACATGGGATGAAACTGACCCGGACACAGCTCAAGAGACGCTTTTCGACGACGGCGGTGCACAGCGTGCCAATGAGACCGATGTGGTCAGGAGCGAAGAAGCCGAAAGTGACACGCAGCCAGAGAAGATATAGACATCAAGAATTCGATCTCGATCTTTCTGGGACAGCAGGGGTGAATCTGCAACTCCAACCTCTAACCTGTAACCTCCACAAGCTGTATCCCCGCACTAGATCTGCCGAATCGGACGATCAGACGGTACTTCAGACCGGATCCCTTCTTGACTATCATTCCCACGACGGAGAAAAGCCAGGGACGTAACATCATACTGGCATCTGTGACTCTAGGAAACTGCTCGGAACGGCGGGTACAATATATGGTATATCATGAATGCATCCGGCGCGTGGCTTGTGGCAGGCACAGGAAGCCCAGGGCAGCATTTATTCAAGAACATTTTGGTCTTGAGAGACACAGTCTATGATTAGAGCCTAGCACTACTGTAGCCAGATGGGCAACGTTGTAAGCATCTATCTGCATTGCCGTCGTTCGTCCTGTGTAGCTGTGTTCGTGATCGGCTCAAGCGATACGGGCCTGCTCGCTACGGGCAACCGAGGACGCCCCAGCGCCGGGTCCTGCGATTCTGGAAGGTTGGGGGTCTGGGCAAAGTGGGCCTCCATTTTCCGAGTCTGGCCCGTCTTTCGTCTTCGGTCCTTGGTCCCTTGGTCCTTGGGAGCTCGATGCTACTTCTCGACAATGATAATGCATTCATCGTCACCAGCTGCCAATGCAATGCAAGGTCCTGAAACCCATCCGCCCTCACCACCACACCCTCCCGCAGAGGAGAGCACCGCAGAGCACCGCAGCGGCGTGCAGTGCAGTGCACCGCAGGAAGCACGAGAGACAGCGTCCGTGTCAACGAGCCATCATCCCATCACAATCAATCACACGCAACTATCGCTCCCGCCCCACCAACCAAATCTCATCCGACCCCTTGGCCTTTGCCCATCGCCGTTAGAGCGACATCCTCCTGCCGGCCCTTCGCTCCCAAAGTGGATTAATCCCTGTCACACGTGCCTGTAGCTGCAGCGGACCCTGCCTATATGGGGTGCTAATTGCTGCCCCGACGCCCGAGTCCTCGAGCTGGTGTTGCTATGCGGTGCCTTATCGCTGGGTACATTTCCTCTCCACGCCTGCTCACTTCTTCCATCTCTTCTTCCTCCAGAACTCGCTGATCTCGCAATCCCAATTGTCATTTTGTGACACTGCTGTCGTGATTGCTCAACTCCTCCCTAGCTGGAAAACTACCGGCTCGGATTTCTGCAAGGACCACGGGATAACTTATCAGCAACGACCTACGAAACTCAAACCCAGGACAATCCATTCTTCCAAGGGAGCTCTCGCAGACGACTTCCATAAGACCTCTGCGCTCCGTTTTACCACCCTTTCATCGTAAAGGCTTTTCCTATCGACTCCGGATTCTGAGCCAGTCGTCCGACGAAGCCATTGATCTGCTGCCACTTCGAAATTTCCAGCTGACTCTCGCCTTGGAAAAATGGTCAACCTAATTGATCTCATCAACCAAAAACTAGAGCTCTTTCGCCTAGAGCAACGATACACCCGAAGACGCAACCGACGCAGCACGTTCGTCAGCGAAGCAGAATATGTAAACGGGGAATACATCTACTCGCCAACTTCATCATATTCCGCACAGATTACTGGTAACAGCTCCAAGAGCGGAAGTAGCACAGACACTGCAGATACTTCCAACAACGCTGGCGAGCAAGAGAAGAAGCTGAGTAGGCGACTCAGTAAGATGGCCATGGGTGGATTGGACTGGAGACAAGGCGGTCCCAGAAAACAAAACAAGAAAGAGGAGGGAAGGAGAAGCAAAGTGAGCGTTCGCGAGATCCACTGGGACGGAGGGGTCCGTTCTCAAGATGACTGATTTACGACTTTCCTGATACTCTTTTCTTCGTATCCGTCTGATATGAAAGGACCGACGACCAACAAAGGAGTCGGTTTTGCTCTTGTTATAGTTTCATGGCCCAGAGAAACTAGGAGACCGGCCACCGAGCATATAGACCGCGCATTTTAACGAACCACCACTCTCTTCATATAGAGATGGAGGCATCATGACAGTTTTTCGACTTCTTTTTCACAACTGCATAGCTTGCTATTTTATACCTCAGCACTTTACACGAAAGCATGCACTGTTTGTTCCTTCCTCTTTTGTTTCTTTTGTTTGATACCTGAGAAGCATATTTGTTATTCTGCTTCCGGCTTCATTTTACTCCTGCTCACGGATTGATCACTTATCCCATGTTGCTTAGAAAAGGAGAGAATTAGATAGGAAGGGCATGGAGATTCCAAGATGTGGTGGTGACAGGATGAAGGATCCGAATGAAAGATATCTGACTATCTGACGTGTCCTACCGACTCCATACACCCATTGCGTGCATGGCCCGAGCAAGAGGCCTAATCCTGCCTGGATGCAGATCGTGCCCCGACTGCGACCCAAGTCCAGTCAAAATCAAAACCCAGTCACCACCTCTTTAGCTTAAAATTACTCAATCCCTAGGCGCAGTCAAAGCACGCTTACGGCTGCTCTTCCGCCACGGACGCAAGTTTTTGCATTACTGGTTAATGTTCTCGCCAGCATAGATCTTGACGGTAGGTACGATCTTATCCCATCCTCCCGTCCAACCCGTGTCTGGGTATCTTCCCACAGATTCTCCTCCACACTCACACACACACACACACACACACACACACACACACCAAAAAAATACTTTCCGCTCTGGCTCGCCTCTCCCATCTAATCTTATAGCCTCCCCCCTCTCTCCAAGAACACCCCGAAAGTATAAAAGATGGAATGCTCCTAGCGTGCTCGCCCCAGACACGTAAGGGTTGTAATCACCCATCGGGTGCAGATTGTCAGGGCAAGAGAGGGGGAAAGGGTTAGAGATCCGTGGGGGGAAAGGGCTAGTGGTATAGTAGCATATGTAGTGTGCAGTGCACTTCGGTTTATTTGATGCAGAAGAATAGTAAGAATACATTTTTTCGAAGCAGTCGTCTTTGTGAACCCGAAGTCAATCTATAGACTCGGATGAGTGTGTATTAACTCCCTTCCATGCTAACGCTACAAGAAAAACATAATGATCGGTACATGGAAGAAATTACGAAATGGGGTATCAAGAAGAAGTTTTCGGCCGCTTGAAAGGATGTGCCTCAGTATTCAAAACCCAATCATCCAGACTGATGAGATCAGGGGGGCTGTAGAGGAGGTAGAAATACTTGAGAGTCTCGGCAAGCCAGAAACTCTCCATCTCATCGCGTAATTGCGGGGTCGTGGCCAGGACGTCGTAGATAGCAGAGTGTCCCAAAGTCGTTGACGTTGCGTTGATGATGGATTCAAACATTTTCCAGCCTTTGTCTGCCCATACCTGTTCGCCCGTGATACGGTACATGTACCACACAGATTCGATGGCTTCGGGTCTGGTATTTTGTTAGCTTGTTTACAATCACAGTTGAGCAAGTGATCTTTACCTGAGGATGTACTTGGCGGAGTCGACGCTGACAAAACCAGCGGGAAGGTCTAGCTGCTTAATCCGAGCCTCCACAAACTCTTGATGTGATAATGGGCGGAACGGGTCTTCAAGAGGAACCTGTAGCTCTGATTCGTTGGGAATTGTTTTGGTCGGAGGCACGTTATTCTCAAAGCCAACAGGAGCCGCATCAAGCTCCGTCTCAGTATTTTTGGACATTTCGTCATACAATTTGCCCTTGGATTCGCTAGGTGTAGTCTTTGATAAATCTTGACTCGATACCGAAGAGGCTGCATTGCTGCCACCCGGCCCAAGCTGTCGCTTTTGAATAGGGCTAAGGATTGGTGGGCTCGATGCGCCTTGCTCATTGTTGCCGGCTGCAGCATCACCAGGAGAGTCTGCTGCGTTACTGGTTTGAGAAGCTGCAACTGCCTTCGCTGCAGCCACCTTTGCTGCATCATCAATTACTGCCTGTGCTTTTGCTTTATCGTATTCTGCCAGAACGTAATCCCGTTGGTCTCCTGATGGATCAATCGCCAAATAATAAATGGTTTGGTTCCATGGACAAGAAACCGTGCTTTCACAAGCAACTGTCTTTGCTCCTTCAGGCATGATTCCGGATTTTGTTGCTTCATATGCCCAAACACATCCATCAGTAAGCTTCTTAGCGATTTCCAGGTCTGCGTCTATTCCGAAAACCTTGGCGCTCATACCCATCATGCCTCCAATGAAACATGTCAAATGAGTTACATCAGCTGACAGCCTCAGGTCTTCTGTTGGTTGTCCTCTAGTGGTGACTTTCCCTGAGAAAAGAACATCACGGTTGTCGGGAAGCATAGGTCTGTAGAGCATCCATTTGCGAATAGCATTGGCTGTCTTCTTGTACATCTTGGGATATTTTTCTTCTAGGCCCCCTAGAAGAAGATGTTGCTGAAAGAAATTAGCAAGCAGGTCTGGCTTGTATCTACTTCACATACCTTGGTGAAGTATTCATATGTAGAATCTTGACCGCCTCCCATAGAAAACGTGTCCGACCCAAATCCAGTACCTGATGAGATAAGGCCTTGCGGCTCACAGTGTTCTGCCTCTTGCTGGAATCTGTTTCCAAATCCAACCTGGCTTACAGGAGCTTCACGGGACGGCAATGACTGGTTGGGCGCAACTGTATCGTTAGATGGGACCGAAGAATCCAGGTCTCTCTTGGAGTTTTGGCTGTTCTTTTCATTATCCCAACCCGCAATTCTAGCTTTTGAAGGCTCCCCAGGTATGATCTGTACGGCAATGTCTTGCTGCTGTGTGGCTTTTTTCTTCGGCACTGGTTCTGGGACCGCACCCGGAACATCAGGTGTGAATCCGACAGGTTTTCCTGGGTGTGAGTAGTGATATTCATGTCCATTCGCGTCCAGTGAGATGGGCAAAGTGACAGTCGATGTTCTATTACATCCTGATGCATCGACATTATCAGGAAAGACTCCACCAAGTTTGGTGCCTCTGTCTTGCCATTCGGACAACGCATCCGTTATTCTGGCTACCGCATCGTAATACTTAGCCTCCTTCGTTATCTGTGCTAATCTTGTGAACTCCATGGATAACGATCCAAGCTCGGCCAGATTCGCTCTTGTACTGGCTCGATGAGGCTGAGAAGCAAATGCTGGCTTCCAATGATAATAGAGCACTGGCATCCTGTTAGGTGTATCAAAAGCCCCCATCAAAACGTCGGCCAATTCCACCGCCTTAGTCAATAAGTTCTGATACTTTCCTTCGCTCACATCATAAGCGGCCAGCAGCCCCCCCAGGTATCTTATGGTTGTCTCGAATAGGGGAATATCATTCCGCGGACTTGTTGTGAAATCAATCAAATCCACAGCCTTTGCAGCCTCCTCGAACTCGTCCCTCAACCCCATAATCCATAGCGTATCCAAGGTATCCACAAGTGTTGCTGCCCATCCACAGAACGGATCGCGGAAGTTGCCTGAAACCGGAGACAATTCATCATGCAGCCAAGCATTCTTCCGGTATCCATTCCAAGCCCTTTTGAACTCTTCCCTCACCTTCGTTTGCCGCTTCTCTCGATTATACTTGGCATCAGGGGTCTCGTCATTGAAGACGTGCTGGATCCTGGGAATTGCCAAAGGCTTTCCTGTTGGCAATTGAATTATCTCCCCAGTGGGTACTGGATAGTGTTCCGTCTGTTTTTCCCAGCGGATTGTGGTAGGAACCTGCGAGAAAACTGGATGCTCTTGCCTGCCTGGCGGATTCACAGGGTATAGAATCTGTTCCTCGGGCTCATCTTCGTACAAGCCAACCTGAGCTTGAGGTTTTCGATCAGGTATGATAACCCGAGGCACAGTGTTGTCCAAAGTCGGTGTCGGTTGCACTGCAGGGAGTGTAGGGAAAGAGTCGGAAGTCGTAGTCTTTACAACAACATTCGAAGAGATTGCACCTGGTGTCACAGCTGAAGGACGGCCATCCCCATCTTTGGGACTATTTGGCTTTTCTGCTAAATTGTCCTTCTGCCGTTCCGGGGGATTTTGACGATCAATCTGCTCCTTGGTTGCTTGATGATCCCCAGAGTCGAACCTCCCATCCGACGAGTATTCCCACGCATCTGTCCTCGAAAATCGTACAAGAGCGACAATCACAATCGCCGCGCAGATGAGGAACACCCTATACCGCCGCAGTCGAATTGGGATGCGCAACATGGTGCAGCAGGCGACCACAGGCTCCAGAAATCCGGGAGCGCAGGGCAGGAGATCGCGTGCCTGGAGCAGGGATAGGGGGACTTAGGATCTTGAAAAGGGTAAAGAATCGCGGCCCAGCATCGCTGAGCTCAACAGCCTTGGAAAACCTGCTCTGGTGGAAGAAAGACGAAAGATGAGATGGAAGGACGGAATCGAAAGAAGCAAAGAAAGTCGAGACACGAGGTACAGAGTCTCGTGCAATTCTGGCAAGGGACAATCCAAACCCGCTGATAGGGTCCTAGGGGCTTGGCTTTGCACGAGAACGAGAAGCGCGGAGCATCGAGCGGGGAGGATCACCGATGCTCACTCCGTAGCGCTCTTACGCCGGGAGTCTCCCTCCTTTCCTGTCAGAGTATCGTGAAGGAGTTTATTGCTCAAGCTATTTTGAAACAGGCAGCACCGAGCACCGACAATTTCGCACAAAGATGACGGGCATTGTGCCGAGGCAATACGAAAAGGAGAGCAAGGGACGAGGGTGAGAAACCGGTATACGAGCAACTAAGTCAACTTTTGCGCAAAGCCTGAATTCAGTCGGACCACCGGCCTCTCCGCTGCTTCAGAACCACCGTTCATCCTAACATTTACCCCTTCCCTGTCTCAGAGGAAAGATGGAGGCCAGCTGGACCCTCCCACGTCCCGGGGACCGCCAGCCTGAGTGCAAGGATTAGCAACCCCTAAAGATCTTTTGAGTAAGAAATATTTAAGCATAACACTCCTGGTGGGGTATCATTAGTCTGCAGCACCAGTTCGGATCTCAATTTTACGAATTGGCCATCCGGCCCGCTTGTACATTGCATCGTCTCTTTCGGGCAGTGCTTTCCACCCTACCTAGGTACTCTATCTACTGGCCCGACCGGCGTGTATGCCGACTTTTCTTTCGTGAGGAGTCATGCCATATTATACAGTGTTACACTCTCGGTGCTGAAAATGTCGAGAACCAATTGTCCAGTCCTCAAAGCATGCGGGAAACCGTAAGACACCCTTCTAAAGCATTTACTCATCCATACCCGGACCAGGATTTGCTTGTCTACCCATCTGTCGAGCCTTGAGTAACTCGTCGCAAAGCAACAGATTTGAGGCAATCCCGGAACTGGAGGCAATACAGTTCCGTAGCACTCGGAATGAATCATACACACCCTCAAGGACGGGATCCATAGGCTCTCCGGTAATCAGATCAAGACCCACGATTGCGCCATCCGCATGCTCATCTTGTAGAGCCGCAACTGCATCTCGTTAGTCAAGTCTATTCGTTAAAAGGTCGAAGTTACTTACGAGCATCCTGGATGTCATGGCCTGCGTTTGCTGCCAGAGTTTTTGGGATGATCAGAAGAGCATCTGCAAATGCTTGTACACCCCACTTGGCCTTCCCCTTGACCGTCTTTCGGAATGCCTCACTGTTCAAATGTGCAGCACAAGCGACTTGGAAAGCTCCAGCACCAGGTACAACGCTCTTGTCGACGATCATGTTGTAAACACTTCGGAGGCCGTCGCGGACCGCATCGGTGATTTGAGTGATGGTGTGCTGGTTGGGTCCCTTGATCAGAAGGGTAACAGATTTGGGTTCCTTCACATCTTCAATGAATGTGTACTTTTCCTCTCCGAGCTGATGCTCGTAGACCAAACCAGCCCATCCCAAGACGTTTGGCGTAAGGTCGTCAACACTGTTCTGTGCTGTTCCTCCACAAATCAATTGTAATCTTTCCATGTTCCGTCGCTTGGCTCTTCTCAAAGCAAAGATTCCGTTCTTGACTAAGACATCCAAAGACAGAGGATCGATTCCCTTCTGGTTGATAATGACAAAGCCCTTTTTTGGATCATTGCCGCACACCTCCTTCTTCAGTTCCACAATCTTTCGTAGCTTCTCATCCACAAATCTTCGCTCACTCTCAACAAGCTTGTCCCTCTGCTCTGCGCTTGAATAGTAGAATCCAGAATTGATCTCTGACTTCTCGTACTCCAAGCTTACATTCAGACTCAAGATAAATGCGTTCTCAACCCTTTTTGGCATATCTGGATGTCTGGCGCCGTGGTCTAATGCCAGACCACGAATGAGCTGAGTCTCGGAAGCGGTTCTATGTTGCATCTTCATAATCTCAACCATGTGTAAATCGGGCTTGTTTGGCGCATTGTAGATTGCAAGGACGGCGTCCACAATATCGGGAGTGAGCTTGTTGGCAAGAGTCGCATTCAGTTTCGTTGAGAGTGAGGTTCGGGCAACACTGAGCAATAACTCGCGGTCGACCTCCTTCTCCAGCTTGAAAGAGTCCAAGAACTATGCAATAAGGGTGGTAAGCTAGATATCCTGCAGAACCAGGAAGTTATGTCATACCTTCAAAGACTCAGCCTTGGCAATCTCATAACCATCGGTGATAATTCTAGGGTGAAGACCTTCCGAGATGTATCTGTCTGCTTGCTTCAAAAGTTCGCCAACAAGCAATACCACTGAAGTCGTTCCATCGCCACAGATATCATCCTGTGCCGTCGCTGCTCTTGCTATCATGACTGCTGTGGGGTTCTGGATCTGCATCTCCCGTAATAAAACGTTTCCATCTTTGGTGAGTTTAATCTGGGGTTGAAAACGGTTAGCAAACGAGTTTGACAGGATTCTTGGATTTCGTACTGCGCCAGCACCGTCAACAAGCCTGGAAGTGGTTAGCTACTTTGTTTAACAGCGTAGTGAAGATACACACATCTTTATGGTTCCCAAAGGCCCCAGATTCGATTTCAACACATCCTGCAGACCCTCGCCGGCATTGATGTTGACTCGTAGAGCTTCTCCTCTCCTCTTAAGCACCGTCAGTGAAATTCTCTCCCCTTACGCTCTGTGAAACTTACTCGGGACTCAGCCTTTGGGTTGAGAAGCTGTGCAGCAGACATCTTTGCAGTATGGTATCACGGTAAAGAATGCGAAATGGGAAATGAGGGGCTCGTTGCTGCAGAGCGCAATGAATAGCGAGGCAACACTGGCAAGCTGGTAGCCTCAAAATATTTCCAGACGCGCCTTCGCGTGATTTTGGCGCTAGTCCGCAATAGTCAACCATTATCCAGACCACCTCTGGCCATACTACTCTCCTGAATCAACTGCTAATCCATCACCACACTCCCTCATTATCTTTCTAAATATGCACATCTATCGAAATGCTTTGGTCACGCTGGTAGTGACTTCTCTTTGCGGGCAAAGTGTTGCCTTTTGGCCTTTTGATGTGTATGCTACATCTGATGCTCCTGTTGCTGAATACGCCGACAGCAGTGCCAGACGTGTTGCAATCATCGGTATGGGAACTGATTTCATTGTATCAAAAACTACTCATAGCCGGAGAGCGATATATGTATTTCATTCGTTTGGAGGGATCGGAAAGTATTCAAGGACATACTTTCTCAAATCCTGATCACTTACAACATAAGCACATGCAAAAGAAAGGGTGCCTGCCCGTTTGTGATACATCCTATAGAAGTCGATCATCTGTTCCTCTGTAAATGTTCAGGACATGCCTTATACACTAAATCTCCTGCTACTAGTCGCTCAAATACTAACATACCGTTCAGGAGCCGGAGCGGCTGGAGCATCAACCGCGTACCATTTACGAAAGTTTGCTGAGACAGCAGGAATCGCAACTAACGTGACAGTTTTTGAAAAGTCTTCGTATGTTGGCGGTCGTTCAACGACAGTCAATGCATATGACAACCCTCTGGAGCCTGTCGAATTGGGAGCAAGCATCTTCGTTGAGATCAACACGATCCTGAAGAATGCTTCCGAGACATTTGGACTCGGCACTAAGAGCCAGTCTTCCAGTGATGTCACGGAGTTGCTAGGCATCTGGGATGGAGACAAGTTTGTCTTCACTCAGCAGGAAGGCGGTTGGGAGTGGTGGAACACTGCGGTATGCTTGCAGTTTGCAAAAGCACTCCCCTCTGTATTTCTGACTGAATCCAGAAAATCATATGGAAGTACGGATTTGCTCCAATCCGAACTCAGCGTCTCATGAAGAGCACTGTTGGCAAATTCCTAAAGTTTTACGAGCCCCCTTTTTTCCCATTCAGATCTCTTACAAGCCGGGCCGACGACCTAGAGCTCTTGGCAGTTACTTCCATGACCGGAGAGCAATACCTAACGACAAACAATGTAAGTTAGAATCCGAGGGAAATTCTACTATGTGTGCTGATAGTTCCAGATCGAAGGTGCATTTGCCATCGACATCATCCAAGCTAGTACTCGTGTCAACTATGGCCAGAATCTTGGTCTGATCCATGGTCTGGAGACGATGGTCTGCATGGCCATCGAAGGAGCAATGCAAATCCAAGGTGGCAACTGGCAAATCTTTGACGGCATGCTTAAAGCCTCGAACGCCTCAGTACACCTCAATAGCACCGTGACCAAGATTTCCAAGAGCAATGGAAAGTACATGGTAAAGACATCCTCTCGGAACACTGAGACTGATGTGATTGCTACCAACGAAGAACCATACGACACTATTGTCCTAGCAGCGCCTCTCCAGTTCTCCGATATTGAGATTGAATCTGGTCTCCTCAAGAATACACCGGACAAAATCCCATATGTTGAACTCCATGTCACACTCTTTGCAACGCCCTTGACTCTAAATCCAACGTATTTCAACCTTCCACCGTCAGGACCCGTGCCTAACACAATTCTCACCACCATTCCCTCATACATAACCCCCGGAAACCGCGAAGACGGCGTCGGTAAAGCAGGGTTCTTCAGCATTAGCACGCTCCGAACTGTCATTAATCCCAAGACACTTGAGAAGGAGTACTTGTATAAGATCTTCTCACCAAAGAAAATCACTTCGGATTTCCTGTCTGACATATTCGCAATTCCTAGTTCGTACTAGCCTTTCTTCTGTGCCAGAGCAGTCTTGGCTTTCTATCAATTCCCTGCTAACTTGCTCCTTAGTTCCGACTGATCTCAGCACTATCAATGTCGACAGCGGTGATGCAATCTCCTGGTATTATCCACATGTCTGGCACTCATATCCATATGAGTATCCACGCGTCACATTCGAGGATTCAGAACTTGCCCGCGGCTTCTATTATACGAGTGGCATTGAGAGCTTTATCAGTACTATGGAAGTAGGCAAATTTCTTATCATCTGACTGGCCATCCATGGTTTTCTGTATGTGGTACAAGAGCTGACATTGGTAATTGCTATAGACTAGTGCTCTGATGGGTATGAACGTAGCTCAGTTAGTCGTGGATGACTACCTCGAGCTGGTTGGCCAAGACGAGAGTAAAGGAGCTGCTGTCCAGGCACCACTCCACGCAAAGAACGAAGAACTTTAAGCTTCCTGTCCGTCTGTTTCGATACTCTCCGACCACTGCGGAAATCAAAGCGTACAAAATCGGGGTCTTTTCCTGTTTCTCTTCACAGTACTTGGAATTCGTGCTTTGTTAGCGTATCCATTAGCCAGCCAATGTTTCTAGTCAAGCTCAACAAGACCTGCGTTTGCCCTAACCTAGGAACAACGTTTGACACCACACGATGTTTGAAAACCAGACTCCTACTGCCATTGAAACCTCTGACTTATGCTTTAATCCCTGTGATTTACACAGCTTCGCTCAGAGACATCGATGCACCGAGTTGGACGTCGACATAAATTTCAGTTATGCAAGCGGGATAAACTCGCCCCATAGCGCAAGGATCGTGCTAAATGATATAGTTCAATGATCATGATGTAGGTGATAAGCCCATAGCCATGTTAAGCTTCCAGCAATAGCTCAGGTGTTCCTAAACATGTCTAACACAAGATATCCCCGCCTCAACCAGCCAAGAAGGACTCCAAAACGTTTTCCAACTTTTGTTTTTTCCCATGCCTCAGAGTCCGTGGAGCATTCTTTTCCTTGGCTTGCGGCTTCTTCTCATGGGTATCATCCTTTACAGCGCTTGTGGAAGGATATTTCACACGTGTGAAAATCAGACTTTTAGAGCGAGGGTCCCAAGTGCTTCCAAGATGCGATTTTGTGTACTCTGAACGGCCAAGCTGGAGTGAAACGAAGGGCAGTGGCGGAATAAGTTCTTTCTCAACAACTACTGGGGACGTAGTATCTATTCCAGCTGCTGCAAGATCGCGGTCATTGCGAAGCTCGCCAATGCGAGCGAATGCTTTGGCAGTGCGGCAGTCTAGGCTTTTCGGACTACTTCGTGCCAAGAATTCGTCTTGGTCCTGGGAAGGAAGGTAAGGTCTTTTGATATTTTTCTTGCAGCTTTCTGGCTTTACAACTGAGCCTTGATCCGGGATGGGCTTGTTCTGTGATTCTTTTGATGACTCGCCGTTGCAAGTTTCGTCAGGAAATGTATGCTCTAGCTGAGTGACAATCTTCATGGCATCTGGTCGAGAAGGTCTGGAAATTCGAGTACTGTCGGGAAGTTCTGTCGCCACAGGCCATCGCACAAATCTAGCCTTGAGACCGAGAGATTCTTGCATGAGCTTCCACCTCTCTACGCATGCTGCTTCTAGGAGGAGTAGAGAGTCCGTATTCTTCGTCACTCCCCACCCTAAACTGCGAGCTGCTGCGTCTGTTGAGCGACTGAACCCGTGGCTTGAAGCCTCATATACAGCAAGTGATGGGAACTCAGTCACATACTGAAGCGATAGATCAGTGATGTCAGTAAAATTCCACATTCTTAGAATTCGGAGGATAGGGAATGCTCCATCATCCACTACTGCTCGTTGCCACGCTCTGACAAGGCCGTCACCAATCACGGGAAATGGGCGATCATACGTATCCAGACCAGAAACGCCGCGGCTAATGACTTCCAGCACTCCAAGGTTAGGCATTCGAGATAATTTGCTGAGTTCTGGGATTGTGAAGCCGGTCGTGATACTGAGCGAAGAGATGAAATCGAACGATCTCGAGGTAAGAGGCAAGGTGTAGGTGCAGAGGCGTGACTTTGGAGACTTGAGCCGTTGGTGATATCTAAACAGATCCAAAGTCGCATTGTCCTCTTGATAAAGCAAACTTGAGAACATCTGCCAAGTCGAAAATGATATCGAGCACCTAACTATCTGTTAATCTTGAAGTTTCTAAAGCACTTGTTCGGTGGGAAAATCGACAAACCTTGTACTGGCTTCTTGCCATACACGCTGAACAATGGGTCTTGGGAGACACTCTAGCGCTTCTGTTGTTAGCTGTTCGAGATTCCGTACAAGAAACTCGATGACCGTGTCTGTTAACGGCTTTGCACCTCTTCGAACCCCGGAGGATGTTGGTTTCACCTGCTCGGTCCTGCTTCTTTTTACAGTTCGGCTGTCCTGGGAAGCATAGGAAGGACGAGGGATTACAGGCTCCTGCTTTGTCCAACCTTCATCTGAGGATGTCTGCATTGGTACGATATGCTCGGTAAAGATCTGACCTGTAGCCTCCTCATAGCGCTGCTGGACTGTCGCACCCAGGACACTCCGCAGGGGACGAGCTTTGCGCCTTAGAGCTGGCCACTTCATTCTGAAAGTTGGTTTCTCTTAGTCCAATCCACTGATTCCATAGATCTTTCCAACCGGCTTGAAGCCCTCGATCGAGATGCGTGCCCGGACTAAGGCAACACGCTCGTCAGGAGTGAGAATGATCTATAGGATTTGCTGCAAGAGAACATGTTTGCTCAATATTTATAGCTACTCTGCAACGATAATTGCCTGGAGAGCCAGTAGCGGTCAGCTGCATTGAGAGGTGTTGGAAGAGAAGGGCATATTGAACATTTGGTCCGACGCGGCTAGAGAGATGGCGCGTTGCGATGGTCCAAGAACGCGATCCCGGGCTTTCGGGAATTCCAGCTTTACCCGCACCTCACGCGATCGCACCATCCAAACCCCGACGACTGCTACCTCCCCTACATCCTCTTCTCCTGGTCATAGAAACCCACTACTACTGATGTGACAAGTAATACGTGGCCAGTTGTGCTGCTTCTCATAGCTATGTTTAAAAAGTCAGGAACTCTTGTATCCTCTCTCCCCAAAATACGCTGTCTCTATTCTCCCATCCCGATATCAAAGACGTCACCATGCGGACATCCGAAAGCTCAGCAACTACAATGTCGACCATATGCTATAATTTCCGGCGGCCACAGCAGTCATCAGCATGATGGTCTTCGCTGGCCTGAAGTAACATCTGCCAACGCCATTCCTACCCCATACCAGATTTTCAACCAAAAGAAAGGCTCGAAATATTCGAAGAAGAGATTCTATGAGCTTGTCAAATTATACCACCCTGATCGACATGAACACAATCTTTCAAACGATGGTTTGTCGTACGAGTCGAAAGTAGAGAGATATAGGCTTGTGGTAGCTGCGAATAATATTCTTTCCGATCCTGTCAAGAGAGGAGCCTATGATCGCTACGGCGCGGGTTGGAATGGGCAACCAGGCGTTTCGTCCTCTCGAAATTCTTCGGAAGACTCTTCTGGATGGGGGGACACCACTGGATGGGCTGGCGGACCACAAGGGCCTAGTCAGAATGCTACATGGGAAGATTGGGAAAGATGGTACGAGCAAAACACAAAGGGTCCTCAGAAGCCAATCTATTTCTCAAATGGTACATATGTAATGATTGTTCTTGCGTTCACTATCGTGGGAGTCTTTGGTCAATATACCAGACTCGGCGGGTCCTCGGTGTCATTGCTTGAACAGCGAGATATAATTCACCAAGAGATGTCCAAAGAACTTTCAAGGAGGCGCATGGAGACGACAACGAATTTCGGAAGTAGGGAAGAGAGAATTGGCAGTTTTTTGAAACAAAGGGAACCCGTTGTACATCCTGCAAAAGAGTCTCAAGATGGGAAAGACCCGTCGTAGACTGTTGTCGGTATCAACGGTTTGCTGCAGGATGTGGCACTAAAGGCAGTCAGTGGACTTTTGTCGACCTGACAACATTTCCAAGGATGGTTGATGGCAAGAAGTCGACACATTGGACCGTCCCGATGGGTAGCACCAGCACCCCTCGAAATGGTCGCAGCAGAGAGTCTAGATCAAAAGTCTGCCACAGTGAGCTGGAAGGACATTATGGTCAGTCTTTGTGCCAGAATGAGCTTCTCATTCCAGGGAGGTTTGTCGAGGCTGGACTAGGCTAAATGTTGCATCAAAGCTGGAGCTCCTAAAGCCAAGTTAGACTCTGGTGGTGACCTGGCGTGACAGGACAGCAGCAATTGAACTAGCTGTTTCCCAGTAAGTATCTTAAATAATTGCGTAAGCCAATGCCACGATGTATAACGGCCTATTATGCCTTAGGATATTATACAATACTCGTCATCAACGCGATATTTGAATAGCCTCGCCTGAGTCCTCGCTTGACTCAGCCCCGTGACAGGAGCTGGCAGCTTCGCCTTGTTTGTTTAGAGTCTATACCTTCGCCACAACCGGTTCTCCACAAAACAACTTCCCCTCGCTCGAACACCTCGAAGCTGACGAATATATAAGTCCTCCAAGGTGGCTCACTTCCGTCACCTTCTTCCTTATCTTGCTCCTCTCGTCTTCATTCTTCTCGGCGTTACTACACAATTGCCGTGCTTCTCCTTGCCGGCATTCCCCTTCTTGACTCCACAAAGCACAAGCTACACACCACACAAGATGGGCGGCTGTGATGGATATCGGACTGTTGCGTACTTTGTGAATGTAAGTCCGGACATTGCAACCATGCTTCCCATCACCCCTGGGTTTCATAAACTGACAGTGACCCCTCCCTAGTGGGCTATATATGGCAGAAAATTTAGAGCTCAGGACTTGCCAGCTGATAAACTTACACACGTGCTTTACGCATTTGCAAATGTTAGACCAGAGACCGGAGAAGTGTATGTACACTGTATTTTCTGTTCCCATGACGTACAGTCACTAACCTTCTCATAGTTATCTCACAGATACCTGGGCTGACACCGGTAAGTGTAATTGCATGCTTGTTATAAATAAAATTGACATTGTCTTTAGATATCCATTATGAAGGAGATAGTTGGAACGATGTTGGGACCAATTTATACGGTTGTCTAAAGCAGCTTAACATCTTAAAGAAGCAGAACCGCCAACTAAAGGTCCTCTTGTCAATTGGAGGCTGGACGTATAGCTCAAACTTTGCAGCCCCAGCATCCACGGCCAGCGGCCGTTCCACATTCGCTTCCTCAGCAGTAACACTGATCAAAGACCTCGGACTCGACGGGCTTGATATTGACTGGGAGTATCCCAAAAATAGCGATGAAGCACGCAACTTCGTGCTCTTACTACAAGAATGCCGGTCGGCAATGGATCAATACAGCAGCACACTCCCTCACGCCCACCACTTCGAACTCACCGTCGCCTGCCCAGCCGGCCCGCAGAATTATAACAATATGGACATCCGGGGCATGGACTCGTATCTCGATTTTTGGAACCTAATGGCCTACGATTATGCCGGCAGCTGGGATGCCACGGCAGGACATCAGGCAAGCATGCATCACGCGCCCAACAATCCAGCTTCGACGCCGTTCAACACCGAGCAGGCGATCAAGCATTACGTCGCGCAAGGCGTGCAGCCTCACAAGATCGTGCTCGGTATGCCGCTCTATGGGCGCGCATTCGAGAATACCGACGGCCTGGGGAAGCCGTTTAGTGGCGTTGGGCAGGGGACATGGGAGAATGGCGTGCATGATTTTAAGACGCTCCCCTTGCCCGGTGCGAAGGAATACCATGATGGGGAAGCAGGCGCCAGTTACAGTTATGATGAGGCGAAGAAGTGCCTCGTTACTTATGACACCGTGGAGATGGCGAGGAAGAAGACGCATTGGCTCAAGCAAATGGGATTGGGCGGGGCGATGTGGTGGGAGTCCTCTGCTGACAAGCTTGGGGATCAGAGCCTGATTGCAAATGTGGTTGATGTCTTGGGTAGCGGCAGCTTGGATAAGAGCCCGAACTGCTTGGAGTATCCACACTCAAAGTTTGAGAATCTGAAGAAGGGAATTTAGATGGACATGACCAGAAAATGAAACGAAAGATGTACGACCTTGCTAGATAAGGGTTCGAGAAGGCCAATGCTAGCTCTCAAACAGAGGAAATATGACAGCAACACAACATCGTATTTGATGTGAAGAAGATACCAAGCAAGACAATTCTGTATTTGTTTTAACAGAAGATATCAGAGGTTCCGCACATGTAACATAGGATTCTACCGAGCATACACACTTACTCCGCAATTAGGACCCTGCCATGGCAATACTGCAGACATAAGTGGTCGCCAGTGCAGTTCCACGGAGACATGAAGGATTCAAAATTCCAGTTATGTGAATGACAGAGTCACCCACACACCCCTTTTAGAGCCGGGACGAAGTTACAGGAGGGAGCGCACAAGCAGAATCTAGCATCCAAACCATCCCCAGAGAAAACCCACAAACCTAGAGATCTGAATGCGCAAGAGGATCTTGAAACCCGATCACTTGCTATGAAAACTCCAGGTGCCAATCCTCAAAGACCGTCAGAGCATATCAGGTAGCAGCCCAGATCTAGTTCCAGACTCGACGATACAGGAACGAAAAAAAGGCTGGCTTGGACTGAGAGGAGTACTTCAGCCCAGGGCTAAGCAACGCCATCGGATATCAATTCCGGAAATCTGGGGACGCTCGTACTCGCCTCGCCGCAGGAAGATCAACGGCGTTGATGCCAGATACGATTCTTCGAACCCCGCAGAGAGACGATCGTTCTTTAGCCCCCCTTGGCTTGGGACACAAAGGCAGCTATCGAAGGGCTGGGTCTGGGATCCAAGGGTCCACACGTCCCACCCTGCAGTTCGTAAGGCAGGAAGGAAGGGTCCAGTTCTACAGCGAGTTGAGTCTATTTTGATACCGCCGTGTTTTGTTTGGGACCAAGACACGCTTGGCAAATGCTCGAGGATCTCGCCTTGCCTCTAGTTACAGAAGGACGACTAGAACCTAAGAGATAAGTTTTCAGCTGAAGCAAGACAACTTAGTACGAACCTTCTCTCCGCCTTGCCTCCACCGACCATCTCTATAACCTGAAGGGCGGGAATGAGGAAAAACCCCGTTTCGAAAGTGCAGTCTCTAAATCTCGGCTCGCCCATCCTCACCAGACAGAGTTTCTGGTGGGAAATGTTCCCCTTTCCCCTAATGCCAGTCCAGACGTGGAGCTACAGGATGTGGCTGAGCGAACTCAATCAACAATCTAGGGGTCCAGTCAAGCCTGTCGTCTCATGTGGCTAGGCAAGATATGTTTATTTTTAATGGAGTAAGGACATCCAAGCTTCGACTAGAGTAATAGTACTATGGGTGAAAGCATTCCGCCCCAAAGATTTAGTTGAAAGGATATCAGGGACGATATCGCCACCCTTACGTTCCCGCCAGATTAACGATCCGGGGTGAAAAAAACGGGCCGCGGATAACACGGGCCGGATCCAAGGAACACGAGGCACCAAAATAACCACCATCCTTTGCATCTCACGGTGTGCGGAAGGCGGAAAGGAAATGATGGCATTGATATGAACCAATATGGCGAGAAAGTCACGAACCGGAGAACCACGGCCCAAAGGGGCAGCCCGCCCAGCAGGACCCCGGAGCCAAGCCGGAGCAGCAATCTGCTCGCTTTCGTCATAACCTGTCGATCGCTCTAAAGATATCCTACGTGGACGAAGGGCGGAAGGAGATGAAAGGGTGAGGCTTGACTGCCGTGACTACCCACTTGACTCATCGGTGATCATTACTCGAAGCTCGTCGAAGAGACAGGGCATCGCTGTGGCTCAGCAGATGCACCGTTGAGACCCGTGCCATTAGCAATACGACCAACTCTCCAGCGGCACCTATGCTGCAATGAGAGGCAACTTAATTTTAGGACGCTGCTACCATTTCCACACGGGATTTCTTGCAACGATAGCCAGCGGGGATGGTCCATGAATGGCCGAGGTGACCAACGGCTGGTGCGTTGCTACAAACAGAGGCAGCTTCCAAACCAACCCCGATTCAACCCAGAGCACGCGGGTCGCTTAGGACGAGAAAGAGGGGTGATCATCGAAAGCCCTGGCCCGGATGGCTTCACCTGATTGTGGCGGATACCTACGCCGCTAAGGTCGCAAGGTGTGTGTTGGCTGTCGCGCATGTACAGTAGTCCCTCGAGCGAGCGCCCCTAAGAGCAGCCGTGGATTTCGCGCGCGCTGAAGTAGTGACCGCCACAATCCAACACGTGGAGAGCCGTCCCGTGTGGCCCTTTCTCTTCCACTTAGTGCCAGTGGTGTAACTTCGCCCTGCAGTACGCCGGCTCACATGAGCCTCCTGCAATGTGATGTGATGATGATGGTGATGCGCCCGACGCGCTGCAATGCGATGTGTTGGCAATCCAGATCGAACTGAAAGACAGGATTGCAGCCGTGAGTTCAAGGCACTGTCCTCCGATGGGCATGCATGGGGGAGGCACTGGACGAGAAGGATGGTGCCTGGCAGCGTGACCGGCGACAGGATGAGTGAGGTGCCTGCGACGACCGAGGGGACATGTCTGTCTATCCAACCCTCGAGGGTCCAGACAAGATGGCGCTTCACGTGCACGGGTCAAATCAACCTGCGTGTCCTCCCCGAGCTCGACACTGCGTTAGTCCGGATCCAGATAGAAAGCAGGCTGTGAAGCTGGGCCGTGGCTGGAACAACCCAGCCTGCGGTGACCCGAGGTGCCACGGAGACTCGCCACTGCTAACGCGATGCAGCAGGTTGATGGGGGATCATCGTGGCTGACTCTAACGTCTGTATGCGATCCCTTGGGCCTCTTGGTCTGGCTTGCCTCGGGAAGCGACCGTCCTGCAGCGTGTGCGATCCAAGAGGGCAGTGACCAGAGCGTGGTTCAGCTGAACGAGGATTCGCAACTCGCGGCCACCGAGTCTAGATCTGATAGTCTGTTGGAGGGGTGGCCGAGAGCAGTGCTGTAATATCGGCGTCGGTAAGGAGTGACGCACTCCTTCAGTGTGTTTGAGATTGCTGGTGCAGAAGACAACTCATTGGTTGCCGTGGTTTGTTTTGTTCACGTAGCTGGTTGCACATACACGTGTCGTACACACCAACCATCAGTTAGGCCGTACACCTTCAGACCTTCTACGTATGCTCGGAATGCTGTTGTCAGACGATATTGCGGGGGTAGTGGATATCACCATCATGGATTTATGTCAAGGTGACAGTTATGAATGTGCTTGATTTGGTATCATGGTTACGCCAATAGGACACTGAAGCCTTGAGCCTATAGAATTGCCCTTCACAGCCCAAAGATAATGTACCACCACCAGTGCCACCAAACAGAGCCTCTTGTACTGAACTCCACAATCTTATACGCCATTAATTTAGTAGAGGGAAAGTGAGACACGTCGTGTACTTCGTCCCATCGTGTGTACTGTGCCCTTGAGAGCTTGCGTACGAAGCCCCGCCGAGGTCTGTAAATATTAAGAAAATCGAAGAGCATGTACGTTTAAAAAGGTTGGTACAATGAACATGCGGCAAAAAGTAAATGCCAAAATGCTGCTTCTGAAGCAGCAGAACAGTCGAAGGGTATTTGTAACAGGGTTTGTTCCGAATCGAGGAACTGGTATCTCTAGAAGCAGAAAATAAAAACGGTGGACGCCAATAGATCATGCCAGTCAATCCTAAGGGCCTGGAAGTAGAAAACGAAGACGAAGAGAAAGCGTTCATAAAAGTTACATGGCTGGAGTGGTTCGGCGGCGTGACAGTAGGTGTTCCAGGTTTAGAACATGAATCGGAGTTCGTATCCCCGAGTCTGGACCACACTCTGCGTGGCTGTGGTATCACTGTCAACAGCATCAACCGCCATTTCCCACTCGCGCTTGACAGGCTGAGGGGATTGATAGACTTCTGCGATTTCCATAACGAGATCTTGTCCTTCCGCAAGTTCCCTGATAACGTCATCGTCCATTTCCACTTCAAGGTTGCGATCGCCTAGGACGTGCAGTGTTCGAAGGACTTTTGTGGGTTCCAAATTCCACTTGCTTGCAATGCCATTGGTGAAGTCCTTCAGTGTCCGTTGCATCAAATAGATGGCGCGGTAATAGTTGCCGCTAGATTGAGGATCGCGGTACAAAACGTAGAAGCAAGCAACAGGTTTAATCAGTCGCTCTGCTGGTGGCTGGTAGGACGGATCAACTCCGAGTGCCTCAATCCAGCCACTAAGATTTCCAGCTTCGTCTTTAGTCGGCACCTTGGTTGCTTGTTCTGGTGCGATTCCTGTTTGTAGCACGTTTTGACCTGGATTTTCAATTGGGGCTATTGTTTTGAATTCCGACCACTGGCCACCGTTATTGGCTGGGGGATTGCCTCCAACACCCTGGGATGGAAGGGACAAAGAACTTGGTGAGGGGGAGACGAGAGATGAGGTGCCGGTAGCACTTTGGGCTCTTTGGAGCCATAATCCACTCTCCCGCGAGTCGACTTTTGTAAGGTCGAGTGGCTCTCCAGCCAAAGCAACAGGACTCAGATCTGGATCATCTTGTTCGGAGCCTCGAAGGTAGAGTATACTGATTGGTCTGGGACTCGTAAACATGTCCTGCATGGTCTGGAGTTTGTAGTGGAGATCTTCTTCTATGGGCACTCGGCCTCCGGCCGATGAGGCGGACGACATGGACCAAGTTCTCTTGTGCTTCTGAACTTTTCCGGGACGTTGACTTGGCTGCGACTTGTCCACCATCACGCTTGTTCTCTTCCTCTTTCCGAAATCTTTCATTCCTGTTTCGGCTTGGGCAATCTGCTGCTTGAGCTTCTCTATTGTTTTCTTGACATGTGCAATATCGTTCGAAAGCTTACGCTCGGCGCCGTGATCTCGGAACAATTTCACTTTGCAGAATGCAACTTCGGCATCAGAAACCGAATGTGGTGATCCATCTGTTACTGTTTCTGTTTTGGCACATAGTCGAACAGGAATACCTTTTACTCCCTTCGAGTGGCTGAAGTCTGTTGAAAGAAAGTTGAAACGGACCGCGATATTGCACTCTGTAGAGCCATTGATGCCCGGCGTCCAGATGACAGAGAACCCATCGAACGACGCTGTGTCAAGGTCGATACGAGTCCTCTTATCATCGCCATCGACGGGTTGGTTTGCTTCAACATACTCTACAGCCTGAAGCTTGCCACCTCTTTGGTGAGCCTCGTTCGTGCCCCGGCCCTCTTTCCAAAGTTGCCAGCAAGTACCTGGCCGCTGCCGTTGCTGTTCATCCTCAAAGGAGATTCTGACAAAAGTACGATAACGGGTTCCAGGCGGGATTGGTATGCTTGGCTCCGTATCGACCACTGATAGTGAATAAGCCTGTCCTTTGTTCAAATAGGTGACTGGAATCTCCTCGGCGCTTTTAATCATTGCTGTGGGGGCGTTGAGTGTAACATGGAAACGGAACTTTTCGGCTGATGGGGGCATTGGTGCCGACATTGCCATCTCATATTGTGCTGGATTGAAGCTCATCATAGGCGAGTGATGTTGGAGGCTTGCATCCATTGAGCCCATGCGGCTTTCAGCTTCCAACGGAGATCCATCGTGCTCCATAGTTTCATAGCCCGTGTCTTGATGCACGAACGAGGATGGAGCATACGAGGACTGCTCTAGTTGTTGCTGTTGATGATGCTGCTGCTGATGCTGCTGCTGATGACCAAAAGGATTGTAAAAATGAGGAGGCATATGATGTCCCAGCGCCGACATATCCATCATAGGTCCTCCATGCAGTCCATCGGCAGATGTAGGGAGTGATAGCGGGGTCCCCAACCCCATTCCCATTCCCATTCCCATTCCAGGTGTATGAAGGTCACCCGCTTGGTTGTGGTAGAGAGTGTTTGTCCCTCCAGGCGTAGGAGTATAATAGCCAGGAGGCTGGTTTGCAAATGCGCTGAAGGCAAATGAATTTGGGTCGAGGAGGGATGGTGTGAACCTCCATGGTTCGTGTTGTGCCCGTGGCGTTGGATCCAGATCTTTCATATCGTGAGTTTCATCATGCTGTCTACTACAAGAAGGTCAGCGATGCGTTGCGAAGCAGTGAGCAGATATCCTGCTTCGTCGCAAGTGAAGTGACATTCGCTTAGGAGCGAGAGTCATGAAATGAATGTACTCACTTATCTTGCGGTACATTGCCAACGACATCGTCGTGCGCCGCGATCCCAGAAATTGAACCCCCAGAAGTTGCTGCGTTGCTTACTTCTGGGAAGTTCTGGCGGAAATTGGCGATAAAGTCATCGCCGGGCTTTTGTGAGGATGTCCTACCCAAGCCCAGGATTAGCTACAGCGCGCTCCGAGTGCTGAAAGCTGGAGGTACACAAAACAAAACCTTTGCCAACCACCAGGACGGCACTTGTTCACTTACCGATTTCGAAACATCTGGAGTATTCAAAGCTGCAGTACAGCTTGATCATTCAGGGAGTCAACGCGAAATATATGAATGGCCTTCTTGGTGAGGTTGCGAGAGGCTGGCAGCGCAGAGCATATGGATGTTGGGGGTTTGCGATTGCGAAGGGTAGCGAGCGTGGTTGACGCCGAGGGGCGGTGATGAGGGTTGAGATGGGCGTGGTGAGCTGTCTGGAGTGTCTCCAAAAAGTGGTATGCTGGGAGCGTCTTTTGTACGTGTGGGAAAAGATGGAGGAGGCTGACTGTTATAAGGATAATGGCTGAATACGGTGGAGAGATGACGGGACATCAGCTACGGTATGGAGCATTCGAACGGACATGGGGCCCATCGACAGCTTTTATTCCGAGAGCGAGGAACCAGTGGTGGACAAGCCGGAAGCTATGACTTCTTGGGCCAGCTATGTGTAGGGATGCAAAGCAGAGTTGTGCCTTTGGGAAGGGAAAAAAGACCCTACGTGCTGCTGCTGTCGAGGGACTAGGAGACCAGCACGACGAAAGGGTAGACATGACAGAGGCACGACGAGCAGCTAGACTGCAATAGCGAGACAGCAGGTCGAAAGCGACATGGGCTCGGGCCAGGGTCTGGGATGGGCCATCATCCCATCCCATGGCCCATGGCAGGGCATGGCAGCATTAGCATGGGCGGGATGTGGATGTGGATCACGACTGGTGGAGTTCGAAATTCGCGCGACAGCGACAGACACGGACAGTCCATTTCGCAAAAAGCAGCAAGCGGGCGAAAGCCACACTCCCTGACCATGTGGGCAAAGATCATCGCCGCGATGACGAGCAATCGTGGCGACCTCAAACCTCGAGAAAGCTTCCGCGCCAGGTGTGGCTCATGCTCTGCACTTCGTTACAGTAGTCCGTTACAGACAACAGAGCAGTTGGCGTTGCGAAACCTTCGTGCTCTCCGTCCGTTGCTTTGGGCGGCCCATCCCACTGACCGCTTCTCCAAGCTGTGGCGCTGTGCTACTGGTGCCCGGGGAATGCATCAACGCCTGATTCCCCCAGCTCCTTGTTGGCACTGTCCTGGACTCACTGTCGGCGGAGAAGGAAGAAGGCCCGTAGAGCCATTGCCCAGCAGAAGTCGCGGTTCCTGTAGCGCCCCAGTCCCCCGAGTAGCTCGTCCGCACGACCGCCAGATCTCATTTCGCTCGCGAAGACCTACTATCCGAAGCATCCTCCTCCACTACTGAGACTCATTTCACTGCCGTTCTACACTTGCGCAGCTTTCGCGGGAGCATGGACTGGCGTCCCGGGCGCTGATAGCACCCCGTCCAATGGTCTCCGTTGCATGGCACATTGCGGGCCTAGGCCTCGATGCCATTCTCTGTCAACGTGCCTCATATGCCATGGTGAATGCACACCTTTTGCTTAGCTGCTCCCTGTCATTTCCTTGTGCGACGAGGGGCGGCATTGGCAGAATGTCAGTCGGGTACATGCTTGGACAGAAGGGCAACTGTAAAAATCAAAAGACAGCCTTCTGACATATTTGGCCCTTATCCCGGCGTGATAAGCAGCGGTTTCTGGTACCTCATCTGCATTCAGGTACAAGGCTATCCTTTGCCTTCGAACCGAGCTCATAGTCTCGAATCATTTGCTATCAACTCCAAGCTTCACTGTCGATCTCGTCTTCTATGCTTCTAGCCTTCTGCTCAGCCACAACCTTACGCCAGCACACCTCACGTTGGAGGGGGCGAGAGGTATTTCTCTTCGTGTAATTTCGAGAATCTCGATGTGATGATGGGAGAAGCCACTGATCTGCAAAATCTCTGCTTCCTTACGTAGAACGGGTGTGTCCTTGATCTAGCCCACAGACCTAATTCTGATCCCCCCCCAAGATTCAAGGGAAATAGCATCGGAGACAGGTCTACGCCGGTGATTACTTATCATTCAAAGCATAATAAGTGCCACTCTTTCACCACTCTTTTGCGGCACAAGCACAGTCGGTATAAAATATATTGTTAAGAATATTTGAGTATTTGTATGATGCTCTGGACTGCGTCTACGATGCTGTATTAATTGCTCTTCAATTCGAGATCTCTGGCTGAAGCAGACAAACACAAGTGCGGCGCCTGCTATCGCCAACGCGATATTCGCTCGGGCTGCTCTGTTATCCCTACGAACGGCGTCCGTAGAGCGTTGCGACTGGCCATGAAAGCAATTAACCGCCTTGAGAGCTTGCTCCGTGCCATACACTACAGCACTACGAGTCCACTCATGCTTCTGTGGAGTACAAGGGCCTTTTAGCTTCAAGGTAGTTTTCAACTTTTCCCAAATGGGCTTAAGCGTCTTAATGAATTCTTTTATACCTGATCTAGATCGGAGTGAAGCTTTACCCTCCAGACAGCAAGACTTTGTCTCTGTTTGATACGATAAGATACCCATGAGAAGTCAAGTATTTGAGGTGTAAAAGCATCGCGGAATCCAACAGCCCCGCAAGACTAAGCCGCAAGTGCCTTCACGATAGTGTTGGCATTAATTACTGCTCGCAACGGAGCTACCCAACGGTCATGCTGACCCGATCGAGAACCAGTGCATTACCGCACCAGCTTCGAGTTTCATTTCATGGTCGACTTTGCAGTCGTGGTGGTACACAAGACGTCCCGTCTCCTTGTTCACGATTAATGAAACAGACCCTTCCGGACCAAAGCACTGGAATTGCACTCCTACTAGCTTCCGGTGCCTGTCTTTTCGCTTCTTATTATGATCCAAGAATCCAGTCCGACGGTCCTGCGGAACTAGGAGATAATCAAAAGCATCATGCTATTGAGGTATACATATAGTCGCGCGCGTGCAGAACTCATCTGGCGCCTGACACGCGGGCGCTGGGTCAAGGATGGAATGATGTACGCTGGTTTTTGGTGCGCATAGAGTTATCAAACAGAACAGCTGGTGTAGGATATCATTGGCTCGATCGAACCAATGTCCTTATGATGCACGTAAGATGAGCATGTCGAACGCATTCATCGGTTGGCCTTCAGCGCCGGAGGCTGCTGCCATCGACCCCAACTCCTTCAGCTTTCCCGTGTTTAGCGCTTCCTCGCTTCGCCTTTCTTTGCGTGCCTTCAGACCGTCTGCAGCACTTACCAACCAGCTATCACTTTTCCGTGATGATCGACTGGTCTGTTGTCTTACTCCTCCATACCACATCCGTTTCGTCTGGCTTTGAGTTTTATTATCAACCACTGACAATACTCTTACAAAGGACTCGTGACTGCATACCGCAGCCCGAGGATAGCTGCTCGAGTGTAATAGTGCATTTCCTATTAATCGACTGACGTTTCTCATACGCCCAGGGGAGCTTTGATGCATAAAGCTGTGGAAAGTCAGTCTGCCCATGGCGTCGTTGGGTCGTCCGCTGATGTCATGTCTCAAATTGGTCTTCATTTGGACTTGCGGATACTCTTTGAAGCATCCCACACGCTTTTGGATATTGCAGAAGGGGTTGTGGCTGCATCTCGGGCCCTGAGGTGCGGAGCCTCCAAACACATGGCGATATTACTTTATTCAGCATGAATCTCAAGCATGAACCACGGCTCGTACAAGTGCCGACGTCAAAAACATCCCCGCGAAACCACACTGGTGTAAATGAGAAAGGGGCTCATTATGATATGCTGGATGTTTCAAGGCCTCGCTTCAGCCCGTTAGGCAAATTAGACAGAGAAACGGCACAACGAAAGAGCTCCAACGGTGGTGCGAGGACTGGATCGGAGAGGGCAAGATCAATTGAATCATACAGAAGACCAGAATGTTTGAAGCCCTGCAGGACGGATTCCGAGAAGATTGGAGAAGTTCTGCAATGGTAAGGATCTGCTGTGGAAGCCTTAAGTGCACGTCCACGTCCACAGCCACAGCCACAGCCACAGCCACAGCCACAGTGGCGTGTTTACACTCGCCACATGTGGCTGCCATTCCCGTTGGCATGTACTTGATCACGGTCTTTCTCTTCAAACCTCCTCACTGCTGCTTTTACAGGCAGACACAGCCACAAACTTGTGGCAAAACGTAGAATGGCAATCTAGAAGTCTTTGGATGTTTGAGCATGATCTCTCGGTCGTGGCCGAAGTCCAGAGTACATGTTGTGGTGCGCGGCCCATGGGCAAAGATGAAGTACCACATCCCGCAAGTGCTAGGTCATGAGGACAGTCGCGCAAAATGCTTAAAGGGGAAATGTGCGCCTTACGAAATTGGCAGGACACTCAGTGGAGAGGAGAGGCCTGGACAAGGTGGAATTCCCTAAGGCGCCACTAACGGCGCTGCGATCGCAAACTCGTCACCGAGCTCGTGGTCAGCTCTAGCTCGACGAGACGCCGTAAACACTTGGGAGGGTTACGCGGTCCTATTGTGTTTGTGGTACCAACACACCCAAATGGCGCTGTAAAGTGACATTAGCAAAAGTCTAATCATGACTAGCGATCAGCTCGCGTCGGTCTGCACTTCGTCCTCGAGCCGAGAAAAAGCAACCGAAAGTCATGACTTTGTTAACGATACGCCAACAGACAAGATATAACACCAAGGAAACATGGACCAATACTTACATTGGCTGGAGCAGACAAGTACAAGATGGTAGCTGGTCATTCAGCACTAAAGTAATACGCGCAATGCTCAAGGTTCAGTGATGGCTAGGGCTGGGAAAGTCACCTCTCGTCTCAAGCCACATACTTCATGGCTCACCGTCAACCATGACAGGAATCTCGGACTGCTCATGCGAACCCTTTCAGCTTTTCCGTCCAAAGTCATCAAACGGTCAGGATGTAGACTTCGGGGCGGCTAGCAACAGACCGGATTTCAATTCCCCACCCATGGTTGTCACTGTCGAACATGTTTTGTGTGCGGATGGGACTCACTTGGGTAGGGCACTGGCGGCCACAACACACCTTTCCATAGTGAGCAACCCTCCGAGCGTTGATGTGAGCTTATTTTCGCCTTTAAATCCCAGATGCTCGGGCAGCCGGCCAAAGTGGTGCCAGAAGACGGAACAAAGTTCCAAGACATCTGGGCTGTGAACCCACTGCCGGCGGCGCCCATATTTACTTTTCCAAGAAGCACTACTTACCAGGCATAACAAGCAGCTGGTGTCATGCAGACACATCACACCACCACTGTCCTCCAGGTACCATGTACTGTAGCTATGTACCTTTGATACAAGAAGCACACTGCAGTGCCCCTTGGCTCGTTGTGATTAGATGGGGCTGTAGACCGCTCCAGACCTCGAATCTACGCCAATCTGGGGTACGGCATCCTTGGACAAACGCTGCATCTTGCTTTACCGGTCACTGTACCTACCGCGCCGTTCTAGAGCCCAGAAGGATGGCGCATGCCGAGACGTGTACCCTTACAGGTCCGTGGTCTTCATAAAGTCGCTCATCTCAGCCGGAACCGGACTTAGATCCCAAATCAGCAATGTTGTAACTGCGATGGCTCGCGTCGCAAGCACCAGGCCTAGGGAAGCCAAAAGTGCGCCCGGTGTTTCTTGCACGGTCAGTCTCTCGCGCATACCCGACTCTCATCCACAACTCACCAGCCACAGCTACGTACACAAGGAAATGCATACGACGGCCGCGATCCATCAGCCACTGACATTTCATGCCGCTATATCTTCAGCGGATGCCAACTGCCGCCTGCACTTCCCAAAGTCTCTTCCTGATTCAGCACCCAACTTTGTATTCGGAATCAGGGTACCGATCTCGAGACGGATAATGCAACCGCCATGGACCTTATTGGCAGTTGGAGGGTTCTCTAATCCCTACAGGGCCGTGCAAACCCTACTGGAATAGTCTTTCCACCTGCACCGAAGAGACTCAGCCATGACATATTGCCACGATGACTAGGAAGGAATGTAGATTCCTGCCTTACGGGTAATTTTTGGGGATCCACCACGGCCAGGGTTATTCATCGGCGTGATCGGTATCTTTTTATATACTTACGCTACAATCTCATGCAGTTTTCCCCTCGAGATCGACAGGCCCAATTCAGTAATGATTGTCCTTAACGTTTTCAAAGATAGTGTCTTCCGTCGTCGATGACCTCATTGCCTCCGTTGATACTTGCGACACGAGGGTCATGCCTCCCAAAATCCTTATTGCCGGGGGTCCAAACACCAACCCCCCCTTCTCCCCACCACACCCTATATTATCACCAAGCAAATTGTAATCTGGTTGACTCGATACCCCAACTGCAGCCAAAAAAAAACAAAAAAAGAAAACAGTTCTCGGCCAATGGGTCTCCCAACATCCCTAAGAACTCCAGTCGGAAAGGGCAACAGAAGCGGCTGCTACTGCATGCAACGTGACTTAGGTCGGTTCCGCTCACCCCCAAACACTTGTACAGCACAATTCCCCTGGTGATGACATGTTACCCACACTAGACCCCAGATAGGGTAATATATCCAATTCAGTCAGATCCGACCGGATGAAGACTATTCTCCATCTATATTGCAGGTCACATAAGTACCCAGGAGATGCTTATTGACCGAAATCACCCAAATAAAAAAAAAGTCTTCCTAGCCCAAGCGCGGTTATGATCTCATACTGGAGCCCCAGTTGTGCATCCCGATGGTTTCTTCTGCGCGGAAATTAAAGACGGCGGCGAATATTGGATGGAGAAGACGGGGGCCCGGCGGGAAGGAAGGTTAAGCCGACGAAGCTCTTCCTCCTGCAGTTATAGAGCTATGACAGGCAGGACGTTGTCGGCGTAGGTCTGTGTCACCGCGGAGCTTGAATCGCTGCCGCGACGAGCAGTGTGAACTGGGTGGAGTCTTGGACGGGCGACAGCATTGACAGTATGGGGAGGTTTGCGAGAGGCATTTTTCGCGGCCACGCGCTCGTGCGGTGTTTGCTTTTGGGAGTGGTTCCGGGCCACGAGCGTCTTTGCCTCCTGCGCTGCCGGATGCTTTCGCCACACTTTGTTCGTGCGGCGTGGCCAATTCAGAGGTGCTCGCTGGTTTGAGTCGTGTTCCTGGAGGGCGGACGTGTAGCTTAAGCGATGGGGGAGTTTGGTACCCTAATTCACATTATTGGAATGTTGCAGTTTCCTCGATGCTCACCATGCGCATCGCCTCGCTTCTCTCCGACCCGGTTTCTGCCAACTCTAGAACAGGCAGGAGGTAAGCAAACGCCATCTTTCGTGGCGCAAGTGTAGAACTTCAACCGCTGAATTATTGATATTATTACAACTGCTAAGCGCCATGGGTGACCCTATCACGCCTTTGTGGCGGACGGGTCATCTTGTTTTGGGCGACGACGACTGCAACTCAGGAAGGGTTGTGCCCGACGACTGAACCAGTGCTGGTGGTCGATCATTGGGTCGAGTGATGCATCCATCGGTGGTGACAATAGGGACAGATTGACCCCTCTTAGGGTAATGCGATGCGGTCGTCATCTCAACAGAAAATGACGCTACTTACTTGTCTTGCTGGTTCCTGACCCTGAATCCTGACTCCGTGCGTACATACTTCTAATGACATATCTGGGATGCTTGCCAATTTGAGGTCAGCCAAGACGGATGAAGATATATTTGGACAGGTCTTGGGAAACAAACCTAGTATCCGTCCAGTGCCATGGTCCACAATATTTCGAAGGGCTACCGAAGGGCTCCTTTGGTGTTGCTGAAGAGCGCGTTACCGAAAATCATGGATCTCCAAAACAATCTGAAGACTTAGGATATGCCTCTTGCAGACCCGAGACTTACCCCGTGATTGCACAGAGGAGCATTGCGGTCAACAGAGCGATGCCAATCTTCCGCTTGGACTGCCTACACTGATCGCGAACTTAGGGTATTTATGATGGGCTTCCTACACCAGAAAGTTCGACAGGTGCAGCCCTACAGCATCCGGGGCCTTGCTCCGCGATCGATCTCGTTTCTACTACCAAGGCAGATCTGGTGCAGCGTTTATCGCAAACTCCACGGCTGAACATCTTTATCCCTTCCCCTTCACCTATCGGTTAGGAGGTGACATTTTTCTAGAACAAGCTCGTGTCTCGAGAGCAAGGTACGCTTCTTCCATTTGCGCTTCTACCGCCCTCTGGTTCGACGTTGTTCGTGGGCAGTTTCATGGGCGTTGCATTACAGGACAGATCACATTGTTCCCTTCCGAGGCCCTCAGAGTTTAGTTTGGCGGTTGCTCCCGGATCCCGTGCGAGCGAAACCCAAGTCCAGATCCCGTGGAGGGATCGATTGGCGGTCAAGTCCCCTTTTTTGTTGACTTCCGAGGATGTGATTTCTGGCCGTTGATAACGCATCCAGCTTGTCACTTATCTCGTAGAGGGGTCTTTCCTCAACTCTTCCGTTGTCATTCAGTTTGTTCTGCGTCTGCTCCCTCTGCTCGTGGCTGTCTGTTTGCCGTTGTCTGTTGCTGGCAAGCAAAGCTTAACCGTCCTGCCTGCGTCTGCGATCGCATAGGGCTTGGGTCTGTGCGATAGGGCGCTGATAAAACGTCACCAAGAGCACTTATCATTTTGACTTCTCCCGGCTCCCTGTCCCGACAATACAACAACACCACCAGAACATCACAACTTGTTCCAGTTACAACTGGAGCATACCATAAAACTCGTACCATTGCTAGAGTAGCTTCCCGGAGCCCCCATTCACAACATGGCCTCCGCATCATCTGGCTCGTCTGCCCTTGAGCCCTCCCCCGCCGCCTCAACCACCCCCTCCACAGCCTCCGAAACTTCGATGAACCACGCAAACCATGCGGCTGAAAGGCCTCCAGATGACAGTTCCAAGCTGAAGATGTTCCTGGGCATTCTGCGAAAGTGAGTATTCACCTCTCAAGCCGGCAGACATCGTCTTGCCACCTACACACCGCTATCTAGAATCGCGCCCAAAGGTGTCCTTGCCAGCAGTGTTTCAAGGAACACATACGCGCACCCATAGGCGGATAACTCCTGAGATTGCATTGTTAACAGACGTGTTCTTGCAGATTCATTGGCGTGTCCGATATTGCCTCTGTCCGATTCTCGCTCCCTGCTCAACTCTTGGAGCCAACCCCGAATCTGGAATACTGGAACTACCTGGATCAACCGAATACATTCGTGGCAATGGGCGATTCGGATAATGAATTGGATCGAATGCTAGAGGTTCTGCGATTCTGGTTTACCAAAGATCTCAAGTATGTGAAGGGCAAGCCTTGCAAACCGTACAATTCTACCCTTGGCGAATTTTTTAGAGTAAGATATTCCGTTGGGCGCAATGATCTCCATAACTGACTGATAATAGTGTAATTGGGAGGTTGAAGATTCCGTTCCAGCTATCGATACCTCCAATCTATCCTCGAAACCAAGCAGCTCTGCATCTTCCATGAAATCGAGCAGATTGAACTCGAAATCCCGCAGCGATTCAACTGCCACAGTACCAAAAGCCAGTAAACCGATACGAGTATCTTATATCACGGAACAGACATCTCACCACCCTCCTGTGTCTGCTTTCTACGTTGATTGCCCCGAAAAGGGCATTTATGCTCGTGGATTTGATCAGATCTCAGCCAAGTTCACAGGAACGAGTATAAAAGTTGGACCTGGGGAGCACAACCTGGGTATTTTCATCACTTTGAAGAAGCGAGATGATGAGCAATATCAACTGACGCATCCTGCTGCACATCTGGGGGGTTTATTACGAGGCAGTCTGAGCATTACTGTCGGAGATCAGTGTTACGTCACGTGTCCAAAGACAAAGATCAAGACTATTTTGCACTACGTTGAAGAAGGTTGGCTGGGAAAGACCCAGAACAGGGTTGAGGGTGTTGTTTTCCGGTATGACCCGGAGAATGACAACATTACTCGGATAAAGGATGTCCCAGAAAAAGATGTCTTGGGCAGGATTTCTGGAAACTGGAAGGACAAAGTTTACTTTTCCATGGGGTCAAAAGCAGCTGTAAGTCCGCTCCTTTGTTTTCGCTCATGGACCCCAGCTAATAATTATCAGGATCAACAATTGCTTTTGATTGATTTAACTCCACTGAACGTTGCATCAAAGCTGCTACCTCCGATGGAGCAACAACTGCCAAACGAGTCGCTCCGATTTTGGTCGGGCGTTACCGAGGCCATCAACGCACGTCAATTTTCGCGAGCCACAACCATCAAGCAAGAATTGGAAGAACGGCAAAGAGAGAAAGCAAAGCAAAGAGTGGATGCGGGTGTAGAGTGGCAACCAAGATTTTTCACAGGCGTCGTAACGCCTCTTGGAAAACCAGACTTGTCAGAAGAAGGTAAGGCAGTATTGGCAAACTTGCACGAAGGCAAATGGGACCTGAAGGAGAGCGAAGTTACCGCCTCTTAGAGTCTATGTGACAGCCAGATAAGCATTTTTTCTTGCACAGAGTAGAACTTATAGATTGGGGCAGGGGTTTGCGTTGTGCCAGGCAACGATTCATACCTGTTTTGCATCAGATGGATAATGGGAGCTTTGTGTGGTGTGGTCTTGAGTCTAGGTCTAAGACCATTTCTCTTGTTTCTTTCACTCGCTTTTCCTTGACTCCTTTTACCGATCACTGCTGGCGTTTTTGATTTACGGACGTACTTAATGATCTACTCAAGTCGTGTATGTAGCCACTAGGCAAAGACAGGCCGTCAGATCAAGCCCTGAATATCACAGCAAGAATACAGCATGCTAGCATTGGTAATTAGCGCTAGTGTTCAACGAACCCTGTCTCTGTTCCTCGCTCAGTCTTACTCTTGAAATCTTTGAATCCATGTAATATAACCAGCCAAAGCTTCTTCTCCAAATCACGCCGCCTGGACCAGCCGTCAAAATTTCATCCCAAAGCTCTGGAGACTATAGTCAAGGTCCTGCGATCCGGCACCTAAAGTCTGGAATATGAGAGAGGTATGAAGATGGCGAAAATGGGCGGGAAGAAGATTCTAAGTCGGGTATCCATCGGAGGTCCTTTCCAGTATCCGTCCCCCCCCCCCCAACATTCCCCGTTCTCTCAGATTCTTGAAGGGCGCACGGCTGAAAGAACCGCAGTCCTCGCTGAACATGTCGAGATAATTCGTAGAAAAATGTGAGCCGTGCAATCTTTAATGCTGCATAGCAGTCAAGATTGATCGCTATGCTGAGGTCTTCCATGCTGAATTCTCTCGCAGAGTCATCTGGTATCGGTCTTGTCATGCTACACTCATGGATAAACTGTTCGACTATGCATGAAGGAGTGCTGCAACAGGAGAGGTGTCCCCCAGTACTACCTCTTTTCAAACTTGACTTGTCCATACAACTTACCTATGCTTGGCCAGATAAGAAACGAGTGCTCGGTTAAAGTGAGACTGTATGCATCGACGAGCCGAGCCGGTCCAGCAGTCGTCTGGAGGTGGTGCTGGTTAGCGCTATTGGACAGGTACCTGTTTTAGTAGCTTGGTAGATTGGTAAGTCGCAAGGTCTCTTTTAGGGTGAATCAATGAGGCGTATGGCAACTTGAGTTCTGCTCTGCTTCTTGCACAATAACCCCGGGAGAGCAATTTGAAGCGCACCTCCCTTTTTCGGGATCGATACGATTCTCCACATGGTTCGCCTCACGCATACTCTCCGAAGGCTCCGACGAACTGGATTGCTGTTCCTCACATCGCAGCATCTGGCGCTGAACGGCCGACAACTTCCTTCCAAGGAATCCTCCTCGACTTCGGCCCCACATCCCCATATTTAATGGTACTTCACAGAATTCATGGCCCCATGCTCCAGAGCGCGTGAAGAGGTATGATTTCGGCTCCACACGAAACCGATATGTAGACGGAGCTTTCTCATCCACCTCCTCCAATCCGCTTTCAGATTTCAGTCTCATTTGTTGGTTGATTTCTCAATCTCGGCATCACCCCTGCGATGGGATATTTGGATGCGGTCGTCCATGGATCTCTCTGAATTACGCGGCCTCTGAATTGACTGTGAGTGTCCTGCATGGAACTTACACATGTACCTCATTTGACGCTTGCTGAGGTGGGCGTGCTACCCCGTGGGGTTGGCATATTGCGGAGAGGGGGAGTACAGCCACCGTGCCATCTTTCGGTAGTTGCTTGACCACCGGCTGCCAACCAGCATATTTGTGACGAAGTGTAGGTAACATTTGGACGGAGGTAAGGACGAAAGCAGCCATAGTCATCACAGTGCTTCTGCTACTTTGTGGATAGTCCTCGGCTCCCGTCGAAGATGTGGGCGCGTTGTAATCCTGCCACGGGTGAGGCCTCCATGGTCCTGTTGTAGTCAGGATTTTACGTATAAAAAGGCAACTTGACCATGGCGAAACAGAACGGCTCGACTAGTGGAGTTCATCTGATCTTTCCTCTTCACAATCTCCCAAGACATTATACGGTGTTTCGAAAATGCTTGTCTCGACTCTTACTTGGTGCTCCCTACCTTGCTTCACCCTTGCCACAGTCACTCTATCTGATCCTTCTGACATTATTCCACCAGCAACATGGGCAGCCGATAACGCCATTGTTCCTAACTACAGTGACCCATTCCTCAGTGTCCAACCCTCTCCGATCATAGCTACGTATGAGTTTGACGGGAACAATTCCACATCCATTGACCACCTCAGTCTGTCCACCTTTGAGAACCAGACTTCTGTGATCTTGGCTGCCAACGGTGCAGAACTCAACTTATCCTACGTTAACGTTTTGAAAGAAGGCTACTCCGATGACCTAATCGAGGCCAGCTTTTGGGGGTTCAATGCAGCTATCAATGTGGCAAGTACAAATTTCTCCCTTTGCTGGTTACGGTCTTTAGCGACAACGCAACGTCAACCAGGTGGATTTCTTACCGTGCTAATACAATCTAGGCCAACGCGTCGACTGCTTACTTCGACCATGTCAACGTCACAGTTCACAATGGAGCTGCCAATATATATGCATATGGCACAGGCACCGTAGTCTATCTGGAGAATGCATGGCTGTACTCTTCGGGACCAGTCTCGCACGGAGTATACGCCTCTGGCAACGGCACGGTATATGCATCGCACGTCAGCCACTATTCCGGCGGGAAACGGTCCTCGTCTTTCTCCGGAGATAGTCCAGCGGGGTATGTCCACATCTCGGACTCGATAGCCCATTCTGCAGGAGTGGGAAGCGCGACGTATTATGCGCTGGGTGAAATCTACGCCGACAACGTGGTGTCGATTTCCGAGAACGGACCCGTTGTGTTTATGGACGGCCAGCAGAAAGCCTATCTCAGTAACTGTGACGCCACCGCCGGCCTCCTCGGCGGCGTTGCGTTGTTCTCGTCCGCTGTGCGAGCCTCCGGTGCTCTCTTGTCGGTCGCGAGCACGAAAATCACCACGCTGGGCGACGAGATGCCGGGGTTATGGTTCGGAAATCTCATCATCGATGTCACCCTCCATGACACCGAAATTGTCACGGCCAGCGGCGTCTTGATCGTCTCGAACTTCTCTCAGATCACCCAGGATTTCGACCACTATGCCGACTACAGCGAACAACCCAATCTTGCTCCGGCTATAGTGAATGTGACGGTCTCCGAGTCCGATCTCGTCGGGGACCTGGTCGCTTATAACGAAAGTTCCATCACGTTGGCTCTTACATCCTACAGTAACTGGACCGGGGCGGCGTACTCGGGCTACGGCAATGCGTACTTCGACATCTCCCTCGATTCTACGTCGTATTGGATTCTCACCAACACCACCACCGTGCAGAATCTCACGAACGAGGATGTAACCTTGTCAAACATTTATAGCAGTGGCTTCGACCTGTATTATAACTCCAGTGCCGTGTTGAATAGCTATCTGAACGGTCAGACGTTGTCGTTGCCTGGCGGTGGAAGTGCTATCCCAAGCTCGTGAGCTACTCACGGCTGGCATGGTTGCTGGAGAGATATTGATAGGGACTACGGGGTACTTGTCTACTTAGAGCACGATCTCCCAGAGAAAAGCATTCCGTAATTTTGGTGTTATGTGTCAGAAGGAGACTTATTTAATCAGATGCCGTTCAAAGCTGGTCTACTCTTCGCCTCGATGAGATGAACATGGTTTTCCGAAGAAGAACTTCTGACTAGGTATCAGACCTCCAAATCAGCCACAGCCTTGCAAATCTCCACCCTGCAACTATTTCGATTGTATTCCTTCTCGACAGGGGTTTACGAGGGTGACTTTCTCTGCCCCTGATCGAGGTAAGTGCACGCAGGGCTCGGCTAACATCATGACTCGAAATAAAGCCCAAGCTTGGCGTCGCTTGATTAAACTTTTGTCTAGACATTGGCTTTGCGACCCTTTAGACCTCCTAAAGTAGCGATGGAGGAATATGGCTCTGGAGGGATTCTTGCAGCTCTGCATAGAGGGAGGTTCTTGCAATCCATCTGCTATGAAGGCGCAAATCATCTGTGAGGTTACGCAAGGTGTTCTTGCTCTGACATGCTGGAACGAAGAACTGCTTGGGGGCCAATTCCTTTTTACATTGGGGTGCTGGCGTGCTCAGAAGAAAGCGTTGGAAGTAAGAGGAGGTGACCGAGAAGTTCTTCAATGATGTGATGGCATAGCATAGCATAAATATCTCAAGAAGTTTCTGTTGTCTTACCTCACCTCTGGTCAGGGTCTTACTAAGAAGGAGGCTCGCTTAGTAGGCTGCTTCGTTTGACGCGAAAGCTGTACGGCCTCAAAGATGTTCGTTCGATCTTTTAGACGTCTTATCCACCCAACTTAAGCTTAAACCTAACCTGTCAGCCGCACAGCCCGACGACATCAAGCGCAACGACCATCCGGATGGCAGTTTCTGGTAACACTAGCTTCTCCCTCTACAAGTGCATACTGTATCAAGTTACTCTCTGCTTGCCGAGCAAGGGTCCGAGGTTTCGCTGGAAAACAAACTCAAACCTTGATCGGGGCCCTATCGAATATATGTTGACTTCTCTGTTTATGCTGCCGCCTCCGAGAGAGTGTCGATGGTCGTACTCCAGCGCTAGTTAAGGTTGATTGTTGTAGTAGTGGACAGTTGTCGACCACTTCATAACTTACTTCCAGTACTGTAGCGTTATGTTTCATCTGACTTACAAGGAGTGCCTTTCCGAAAGCCAAACGAAAGCCCCCGAGAGTTGCTTGTTCCAATGGCTCCTTTGCCTGGCATTCTTCCTACAAATCGCACTTGTTCCCAACCAGGAATTCAAATACCGGACGTATGAAAAGACACTAGTCGTTGACTTAAGCGACTTGATAGAGGGATTCGGGCAAGCACCACTACCATTAGGCAATGGAAACTTCCCCAGAACTGCACGGGTATAGAACATTCTCATCCCGTCAACCTGATCGATCTGAAGCTGTTTCCGTATTTGAATCAGAAGCAATCTCGCTCGAATGCTCATATTCTCATTTATATGGAACGCGACCTGCATGCTGAACCAAGAGTCCGCGTTTTGGCACACATCCAATTTACCTGGCATCGAATCAACTCAGACGGCCAAGCCATGTTGCTGGCCCATCACGAGTGGTCGAGTGTTCTCGAGAGGGACCAGATCGTAGTGCAACCTGGTTGCCCGTAAAGATCTCGTTAGTCTTTGGGTTGTATCATCCGGTGGCTCAAGGTAGGGAAGGATGCTTGGATGCGTCATCCATGAGGGAGATGAGCGAACATGGCAATGATATGCTGCGATAATGATAACTCGACGGGCTTGAATCCGCAGGAAGATATGATTCATATCTGGGCGGCCGGGATTGCCGTAAGAGCGGGCCAACCGAAGTCCGCAGGCCATCCTGACAAGTGCACCGAAGAAGCTTATCGCGCACGCAATCCTTCTTCTTGTCACCCTCCTCTTTGAGCATGGCTTGATGGTGAAGGTTGTGCGGCCACCCCTGCCTCCCAATCAGCTCCAGCCGATTGCGGGGTCCAGCGCGGGACACACGCGGGCATCTTCCCATGACCGACGACCTTCTGCCTTTGCTGCCTAGGCCACTCCTCTGCACGAATGCGCGGCTTCGCACCGTTGCGCAAGGAAGTACGAATGCCATCCAACGCGTCGTCTGCGTTGCGTGCGCTTCACCCTAGTGCTTATCCCTTTTCTTCCTCTCTCGTCGATTGACCTTCCTGTCGCTCGCATTACCAGTTTTATTGCTGCTGGACTTTCACATCTCGAGGCGAGTGCCTGACCACACTGCTGTTGGCCTGACTGCGACGAGAAGCTTCGTATCCCAGAGCACCGCGCATCACAAGATGCCTTACTCCGACAATCTGTATAGTGCCGACGACGACTTGTCCGACAACGAGTCGCTCAGCGACCAGCTCAGCCCAAGCGATGGATACTTCAGTCGGCCTGATTCACTGCCGAATGTGATGGTCCCAGATCCATCGCTTGAGCAGGGCCATACTGCCGAAGCCAAAGCTCGTGAAGCTAGAGAGGAAGCACATTCAAATCTGGAGGGCCAGGAGCAACTGAATTCGTCAGGGACCAATTCACCTGCAATCTCTCGATCCACTCCATCACGTCTGGACACGTCAGTGCCTTCAGTCCATGCCTCAACTCCGTCACCCACCTTGCCTATATCACCCTCTCCAATCTCTCCTCGCCGGTACTACAATCCATATCCTTCAAGTCGAACTCCATTGTTACAAGGTCCTCCGCCTGCGTACACCCCAGCTTCACCCTCCACCTCGCCGCTTTCACCCCAAGCACCGACCTCACCTCAAGCTGCTCCGGAGCCAGCCCAGAACTACAACACCTTTGCCTACCACCGTCTTGAGGACGGCCTACCATCATCTCAAGGCCCTCAAAGTATGGGGTCACCGCCTAACCCACCCAATGAGGAGAGCCCTCTTTGGAGAAGGCAACAGAAGCAGTACCGAGGCAGAGGCGTAATTCAAAGACTGTTGTTCATTTCTTTGATTGTCTCAATAGTACTTGCCCTGCTCATGACAATCGTACGCTCCGGCAATTCTGTAAGTCGTCTTGGATTGAAGTCGATGAACTTTCTCCATTCTTTGAAATGACCCTGCCTGACTTATGTTCCCAGGCACATGTTCCATCAAGGAGACCAATCGAGGACACACCAGGCAAACCCGTGACAGATATTCCTACACCACAGCGTCCGCATACCCCTGAAGCCCCAAATCCTTCACAGCCAGACACTCCAGAGGTACCAAAGACTCCCAAAAACCCTAAGGAGCCAGTTGAACTTCTCCCACCACCTGATACGGGAGCAGCCAACCACAAGTATTGCCAGTATGCGAAGATCGGATCGGAAGTTGGAGTTCTTGCCTGGCGCATGAAAAAGCACCTGCATATCCGGCAAACCACGTTCGATAACACTGGAATAGACATGACCCCCATCTCCACCTACGGCGAAGTGCGGCTACGCAGAATACCCAAAGACTCACCGTATTATGACACGGATGGATATATGGAGTTTTTCATCTATACAAGCGACCCAGATATACAAACCGGCATGCAATACAACAACGATGAACGCCTCATCAAGATAGAAACACCAAGGCAGGCAAGGTTGCAAACTCCTGGCCCACATTGCATCTCTGTTGAACTTACCGCATGGATTCCGGAAGGCGCTGAATTCGATGAGATCATTGTGGAGACGGTTGAGCTAACACAAAGCGTTTTTGACGGCATCGATATAAATGTGAGCAAGAGTGCAAGGTTTAAATCAATTACAGGTGGAATCCATTTCCCCAAAATCGATACATCTGGTCCAATGTGGAGTACACATCAGCCTAAGCAGCACAGTCAAGGTATGGAAGATGGTGTAGGAGAGCTTGATGAGCTAGGTACCATATCCTCATCCAACTTCTCGAGTAGACACATCGAAATCTCCACGACAACTGGCTCCATCACAGGGCTGTATCCACTGTATGATTACCTTGGGATTGACTCCATGTCTGGCTCGGTATCGGTCTCCATAGCTCCTAAACCTGTTGATCCAAAAGCCCCTTTGCCTGCAACGCTCGAAATCAGTACCCGTTCTGGATCCATAAATGCAAAAGCACCTGTCAACGGACCAGCTTGGGTACTGCCCCCACGACGATATGACACTAAAGTGACATCTATGTCAGGCTCCATTGGTGGCTCGTACATTGCTGGAAGTTCTGGGGACTGGCATTCTAACTCTGGCAGCCTCCATCTCGAGGTCTTGCCAATGATTGAGAACGGGAAAGCTGAGTTAAAGAGTATATTTAACACGGCAACTCTCAGTGGATCTAACCGAGTCGAGCTTCTCGAGCCAATCTTTATTCCCAGCTACAAATCCTACGAGGAAACAAAACCTGGCAAGCCATACAAACCCATCGGCGAAGATGATCCCTATCTGCTTCTACCGGATCCAGATATGACGGAATTTACAGCAGACCCAAAACTGCATACCCTTGTCTCTACCCATAGTTCTAAATCCGGGACAGTCGAGGTTAAATATCCAGATTCCTGGGAAGGAATTGTGGATTTAAAAGCTCTCAGCGGAAGTATCAATACCAGCGGCAACATCGAAATCATCAAGGATGGCAAAAAAGATTGGGTCCACCGAGAAGTCGTGGCTCAACATCCGAAGGGCGGTAGGGACTTGGACAGAGCCAGTACTGTGTTGGTAGAGAGTACTTCGGGCAGTCTCTACTTCAAGATTTGACAAGGCCACTATGGAGAGAATAGTCATTTTGTTATATCTGGTTTCTTTGCGCTCCTTTCCAGATCTGCCTCATATATACACTTAGTTGCGAGGCCTTGGTGGAGTGATTGTACGGAGTTTTGAGGCGTTAGGAGCGTGGAAGTGAACATTTTTGGGAATCTTTCTTTCAGATGCTGTCTATGCGACATGCTTTTCCTGCCGCGCTATCGACTTAGTTTCTGTCGTCATGGGAATAGTAAGTAATAAAGAAATGAAAACAACAATGTCGGATTTTCACCGCTTTTATGATTTGTCTCGCTATGCTGTAAATCTGGCTGCGGAAGGAGTAATAAATACGTGCTTGATATCGGTGGAATGAAATCCTAGCAGCTCTTCGTTTTGGTCCTTGCCTGTGATTATCCTCCCAAGAAAAGGTCTAACGGATCTCCCTTCTATTCAATCCTCCTCACACGGCTATGACATGTAGACCTTTCCGAGCCTGTAGAGCCCTCCAGACTTAAATCTGATAAACGACCGAATGATGGCCTGTGCACTAAGGCAAGAAGAGCATCTCAATCCTCAATCCTCAACCCTCGACCACCTCTCGCCAATCCCGGGAAAACCCTTCCCCGGCCCCGAAAAATAAATCCATCCTCACCTCACTCCATCAGCTCCCCAGATTACAGTCTTGACTTGACGGCGAGGCGCGCGAACGAGAAACGAGCTGTGCCAAACTTCTCCCAAATCCCCATCAGCTGCGACCGACCGAAGCCGCCCTTCACCGCCGCTGCCCCATTCGAAGAACGCATCTCATCCAAATCACACGAAGCGGAAGCCAAGATGGCATCCCTCCAGAAAGCGACGGCGTCCGCGCTCAAATCTAGCAGTACCATCGCGTCAGCCCAATCCTCCTCCTCGGCGCGGCGCCAATTGAACGCGGTGGTCGTCTCGGCGGGCTTGATGCAGAAGACGGTCAAGGTGCGGATCGGTGTCCAGAAGTGGAACAGCCATGTGCGCAAGGTATGTCTAGCTTTTGAGAGCTCTCCCCGCCGTTCGCCCTAGCATTGCCTTGCCTTTGGCTCAAGAGAGAGAGAGAGGGGGGGAGAAAAGGAAATTACAGAGCAAGGGATTTCCCATGCGCTGCTTGAGACGGGCTGGGTGCAGGAAGGTCGAAACGACCAAAGGAACGGGGAGAGCGAGGGAGCGTGCAATTGAACCGCAGCTAACGGGGCCTCCCTCTCACAGAACTACAACCTCGCCTCCCACCTCCTGGTGCACGACCCTAACTCTTCGCTCCGTCAGGGTGACGTGATTAGCATCACGCCCGGCTGGCGGGTGAGCAAGCATGTCCACCACGTCGTCGACTCGATCATCGCGCCCTACGGCGTGCCGATTGAAGAGCGGCCGCGGGTACCGAGCGAGGCAGAGAGGATTGCCGAGCGCGAGGAGAAGATGCGTGCTAAGGTGGAGAGGAGGAAGGAGGCGGCGAGTCGAGCGGAGGAGGGGGCGAGCGAGATAGAGACGGTTGCGCAGGTGAAGGCGACGAAGGTTTCGAGGAAGGTCAAGAAAGAGAAGGCGATGAAGAAGCTGGCCCCGGAGAGTACACCGAGAGAGGAGGAACCTCCGAAGAAGACGGGGTGGTTCTCTTGAGGTCGCCAGGTTGCGGAGCAACGGGATCGAGACCAAGTCAGTAATAGAGCTGCAAAGAGAGTTGTACTTGGCTGGATTGGCATGGCCTATCGAGGTTGAGGGCAACCGTCCGAGTCAGTGGGATTCCCCGCAGTACTGCTCAGAAGTGGAATGAAGAGAGAACGAGCATCTGGGAATAGGCGTTCCGGTGGTTCGTGTTATACTGTATCAAAACTGTATCCTAAGATCCCTCTGTAAAAAAATATCATAGGCAAGAAAAAGAACAAGAATCTCGTCATCACAGAATGAGCCAAGTTGCGTCACAGGTTGTAATGGCATTACTAGTTCTGATATTTCCGTAATGCTGTACAGTAAGGTCCCTGAAAGGAGTCTTGAATAGCAACAAGTTACTAATCCCCCAGACAAATCTGATCCCCACTCCAGCTTGAAACAGAGCAGTACACCCCAATAGTTTCCTTCCACTCTACTAAGAACCTATGCCAAATTTCCACTACTTCCAAGCGCCATCCCAAGCCTATCCCTTAACCGCCACGCTCACCAAATTCTCGAGCCCAATCCTCGAACTCCTTAAGACCCTGTTTACTAACACTAGGCCGAATATTTACAAGACTGGCTTCAAAATCCTCGTATTGAATAGGTCGGATCTCATCCATAGACATGTGAAGTAATGCTTCGCCTAGAGATCGCAATGGACCCATTGCTGCATCTTTGGCTAATGCTGTTATATCAGAGCCAGAGAATCCTATCCAGAAATTAGTTCTGAACGAAGTCCAAATTGGCGAAGAGTCTTACCATCAGTCAGTGCGACGAGTTTCTCAAGATCCTCCTCAACCAGACTGTGCTTCTGATGACCCAATAGCGTTCGCAGTTGTACTGCTCGCGTCTCGTCTTCTGGTAAGGGAATATACTGTCTTCTAACAAAACGGCGTCGCGCAGCTTCATCAATGGCCCAAGGGAGATTTGTAGCAGCCAAAACCAAAACTCGACTCGCATCCCCTCTTTCCTTCTCTTTCTCACTCTGCTCCCTGCCAGCTGCAGCTCTTTGCAAGTCACTCCACTGAATCAAAAATTCAGTCTTGATTCTCCTTGTGGCTTCATGCTCACCAGACCCAGATCGCGAAGATAGGAGAGAATCAATTTCATCGACAAAAATGATACTCGGCGCAAGTGCTTTAGCAAGCGAAAATAATGCTCGAACCAGCTTCTCAGATTCGCCCAGGTACTTGCTTGTCAAGCTACTAGCTGAGATGGAGAAAAATGTCGACCTTGATTCTGTAGCCACGGCTCTTGCCAGCATCGTCTTTCCGGTTCCTGGGGGGCCGAACAAAAGCATGCCACGTGCTGGCTCACGAAGTCCCATGAAAAGATCAGGGCGTAAGAATGGATATACCACGGCCTCCTTCAACGCCTTCTTCGCAATATCTAGTCCAGCAACATCCTCCCAGTGAACTTCATCTCCTTGCACGACAATCTCGTTGAATATCTGCTTGGCCGCCTGTTCATCAACTCCTTTGGGTAGATTCTTCATCAAATGTGCCACCTTCTTCTCCCACGCACTCTTCGCAACATCAGTCATAGACTCTTGAGAATCGTCTGAAGTAGGAGTCGTTGGATCTGCCAAAATCGGGGCCTCCTTCAGCTTTTGCTTTCTCCTAGGTTTTGCAGCTTTGCCACTGCTGGAATTGGTATCTTCATCCATGCTTGTATCTTCTTCCAGGGATTTTCTTGGCTCTCTCCGAACTCGTTGCCGTTCAACATCTTTCTCCATATGACGGTCCCTGTTTCGAGGCGATGAACTATTTGCTACTGGTTTTCGACCTAATCTAACAGAAGTAGTAGATGCTTCAGCTGGCTTCCTCCTGAGAGGTAGCTCACTTTCGGCTTTATTCTTCTTTGCAGTCGTTTCGGGATATTCCTTGAGATAAGTTGGATATTGAAGAGGTTCGAGTTTGGCTGGTTTAAAATGTGGCGGGGGAGTTGGAGGAGTTTTCTTCTGGCGGGAAGTGTTAGCCTCCGAGGATGAGGTCGGTTCGACATCAAATAGCTCATTCGAAACTGGTGGCGAGAGGGTAGCACTTGGTTGTGGAGAATCGGTGGATGGAAACGGATAAGCATTAGAGCGCCCAGAAGAATCAATTGAACTGGTCCAGCCTGTTAGTAAATCGGTTGGGCTGGGAGATCTTGGTGTTATATCTGGGACGAGGGTCCTTGTACTACTATCATACCGTAATTGTGTAGACGAAGCTGATCGCAAGTTTGGATCAACACTGCTCTTACGAACACCATCGTCCAAGGCCGTACTGCTGCTATCGTGCTCCGCATCCAGACTGCGCCCAAGCCTGTCCTTGCTTGATTTGTTGATTGACTGCCAGGCTAAGGAAGCAGCCTTATTCGGCACAGGGCGACTTGAAGAAACCCTAGGTGATCTGGATGATTTCTTATCAGATGATCTCAACGTCATTTTCATGCTTCTCTTCTTGTCGGGACTAGGACTTCTGGACTTATTGGATGCAGGAGGCACCAACGAAGAAGAGGATTTGGAGGCTGTCAAGTTCGACGAGGATGGAACATATGATGTATTGCTCGAGGCCCGTCTGCCTACAACAGCAATCTCGGAACTATGCTTCGACAAAAGTGAAGGTCGCGGTGGTAAGGGTGGCCTCGAGAGTTCAGGGTAGCTGACCGCAGGTATGGTGCCGTTTCCAATCCAGCCCTTTTCAACATGTTCTCCATCAGATGATGCTTTCGGAGTTGAGATCTTTGGCAGCACTTTGGAGAGTCTGCTGCTCAGATCCTCCTTGTCGGCGGTGTCACCCTCTTGACGTGAAATTCTCAAGGCTTCTAAAAGGTCGACCCGCTCCTTGCACTGCATCTCCATATCCCTCAGACTATCCTTCAGGGCCTTCTCTGTCTCGGACTTTGGCACGTAGCCCACAGGAACTTTGTATGCATTGTGGTAATATATCTGGTCGAGGGCTGAGCGCCATGATCGTAAAGCCTCTGCTTCATTGCCCTGGACGGAAATTAGCCCTGGTGCTTAGGAATACGCCAGTGAGATTGCCTACCTGGCCCTCAAAGTAGACGGCAGTAGAACAGATGAGATAGCAGTCATCGTACGTCTTCTGCAGCGCCGACGAAGACTTGTTTCGCATCATGACCGCTCGTACGCCTGCAGATGAAGTGCGCTCCTTGCAGGGTCATAGATGGCGATAGTATAAGCTAGGCGAGAAAGAAGTCGGTCGACGATTGAGTTCGAGATTCCAGTCTTTTTGAGCCTCTCGGTCGGGGGGTGGTTGGTTTTGATGGTGTTGTAGAGGGGTCCCTAAGTTGATGCACCTCCCTGCGCAAGAGGCTCGCTGTGACGTAGAGAAAGGCGGACAGGCTTCAAACACGCGAGCAGCAGATCCGACAAGGGCAAGGGCAATACCAGGAGGCTGGGTTGATGGAATTCGGGGAATTAGACCCAGAAACCACAACGTTAATTTGGGCGCTTCCGATACGGGCGACGCATAAGAAGTAGCATGCACTGGACTTTGTTCCCCGGTTGACTGCGATTGCCGTCGTGTACTCAGTCAGGTCGGCGGTCGCGATGTCCAATCTAGGCTAGGACGGTGTAGCTTGGTGGCTTATTTTCCTCCAGCTGACGAGGTTCTTCAAGCAGGGCAGGGTTGGCTGCGCGGACGCTGTGCCACAGTCAGCGGGATTTGCTCGGGGCTGCCATTCAGTGTCTTGCAGAGATAAGAGCTACGCGAGTATATTTTCTTCTCCGTCTCCCTTTCTTTCTTTTTTTGCTTGGCAACGGTCAGGAGTGGAACAGTGCGACTTGCTCGCTCCTTCGGATTCCTTGGACATCTTGCTACACCATACATCTGTGTATAACGGTTGGCGTGAATTTTAAGACTTTTATATTAGACCCGATAGTATCCCTCGTCGTTGTGTCCTTCCTTTATAAATACATAGCCATAGCCAGCTCTGCAGACCATTCATGAGCTGATCTCACCACGATACTCTCTTCATAACGCCCTTAGCACCCCGCGCTTCCAGATCGTCTGAAAACGCTCCATGATCAAATGCCCGGAGCCCGTCGCAACGAGAACTAGAAGAAATATGTACAGAAAAGATGAAATCGCAAGACACCCGTGTACGCTGTTTAGATGCGGCCAAAGACAACCCACTCTGATGGTAGCGCGAGCAAATATCCAGAATTTAGTAGTAGGTGACGGATTTGACCTTTATTCGATAGATTTGTTATATTGGGAGCGATCCCCCAGCCGAAATAATGGGGTGCTCGGAGCACCATGTCGAGTCGGAGCTGGTGGATAAAGTGTTTTCGAGTTTTCTGGAATCGCTCGTTTAAATAACTGTATCGTTCTGGTTGATGAAGTAGGCCCTGGAAAAATCAGTATACGGTTAAACTAGGAACTCTACCAAGTCACCACTTACTTGCAAGCCTCATATGCTGACCAGCAAATGGCAGTACTGGGCATAGTGGTTACGACTCGTGGCCGAACACCCTTGAAGAACCCTCCAAACCCTTCACGCCTATGTAGCAAGCGGGCGCCAGCCATGAATCCATTCACGTTTCGCAGCTCAGGATCAAGTGCAGATCCTCTAGTTTGTAACATCGTCTTCACCACGTCCATGGGAGTTGTAAGCGCAGCGGCAAACCCTCCAGCCACAGCTCCAGCAGAGCAATGTGTCAATGGGTCATAGACCTTCGAAGGATTCATTGCGGTAGAAATTGACTCGTATGCGAGGAATTGGAGAGCCGTAAAGGGAACGGTCATTGACAGCGTCGTGGGGTAGGAAACGTAAAATGCCGAGAGACCTTCACTACGATACACGTACTTGGCGCAATCTGTCATGGACCTGTACATTTTGTGCGAATTATGAATTTGCATGCGCTGCTTGATAACTTTACGAACGTTAGAGGTCATCTGCGATTTATACCATACTTGAACTCACCATCAAATGGATTCATGAGAGCATCGCTGGCAATTGTTGCACATGCGCCGCTTGTGGCTGCACATATGGATTAGCGAAAAACCAAGACCGAAAAGAGGAAAGATGAAGCTCACCAGCAGCAAGGGGATGGTGGACGCCTGCTTGATTCCCGCCCATTAGATGTTTGACAGCTTCGTAGGTTGCAAAGTAGACAGCATGCGCAGGTCCTGGTCAGACGTTAGCAATTGGGCGAATTTGGCCACATAACGCCCAGACGTACCCGCGCCCACGATCACACTTGTCATGCCTCTCCAAAGACTGAGGATTCCCTCCCCTGTAGCTATTCGGTAACCGCCCTGTACGATTCCATTGTAGACAGCAGAAGGTGTTGGATTAAGGATTTGCATTCGAGTCTGCGCGCAGTTAGTTTGTGCCGTGACGTCTTTGATTATCACGGCGTCGAAAAACTTACCTTGATCGCATCAATGGGGTACATGACCGTATGTTCCTACCATCCCGTCAGTATGAGATCCCCGAGTTATCGAGATATGCGCGGGTGGCACTTACAGCTATGCCTGCGAACGCCCCTGCAGCCATGTTCTGCAGCAACGAAAAATTTGGTGGAAGCCCTTCATACCTAAATGGCCGTGTCAGCAAAGTTATCACCGCAAGAGCATTGAGATCGAGGTGCATGGATGACGGATTGCACGCACTCATACTCTTCGACAGGCTCTGCATTTGGCTGGGCCATTGGGGCCACGGCCACAGGTCCTCCTCCGTACGTCGACGATTGCAGAGCCAGGATGCCGGCTTCAATGGGACACGGGTGGTGGCAGGGAGGCAGATGTAATGCCAGCAGTGTGATGTTGCAGAGCTGGGATTGAGAGAGGGCGATGGCGTGGTGAATGTGGATGTAGTTGAAGTTCACAGAGGATCCACGATTTTAGAAGTGGTGATGCTAGTGTTTCCTTTGACTTGCGGTACTTGGTCGCTTCTCTACCTCTTCAGAAAATGAGCAGGGGTGGCGCCAAAAGCTGTAAGCCGACCTCGGTCGAATCGGCGCAACGCAGCGACAGACGCGAAAGCTGCAATAATACGGCTACGGAATACTTCGTACTTCGCACCTATAAAAGGACAGCAGGGTTCATGGGGGCCACAGGGACCCAGACTGATCCATCGAGCACATCTGCTCCTAAATCAGCTCTAAAATTATTAATCCCCATCGTCTGCTTCCTTTGCACCGGCACGGTTTGCTGAGTTGCCGCCCGCACGACTGAAATTGATGAGCTGCATTCTGCAGGAAATCTCTGTCCCCATTCCTTTGAGAGCCCCATCGACGCACACCTCGTGCACTCCGCTGTCGCACAGGGTCGTGTTTTGATCCTCGAGTTGAACTCCGTGCTTCCTGGGACTCATTTGGATTTGAACACGCATAATCTTACTTGACTATCTGAGGCATCATCCCAGCAAATACGAGCTATGAGGCGAAAGGTCCTCATATTCTGGGGCTTATCAGATCTATCGTCATCTCGTCCTGGTTGGCTGCAAAACATGCAAACATCGTACGATGTACTCTGGAAGGCCGTCCGGATCACCAAATTGTACAGCAAATGCGGCATCCCCCACATAAATGTGCCATTTAACCACACAGGCACATGGCATTTTGTGCTTCGTTTCGGTACACTTCCAGCCAAGGAATATTATCAGATCCTGATCCCCGTTAGCATCACGTGATTTGAAACTTTTGAAACCGGGTGATCGAACGCGATTGGTATCTTATCATCTGGCTTTACGGAGACCTCCCAGTGTCTTCAATCTTGTGTATTTTGTCACTGTATTTGTGGAGCAGATGAAGTGAATTCTGAATTGTTTGAAATAACGAACCCTTTTCCATGCTCCTAGCCCTCGATTTAGACATCCCAAACTCCAGAATGCGGCACGCTCATTTGATGCCAGATCGGCCATCCCTCTGCGTCTTCACTAGTTGATCCAACAATCCAAGCACACCTCCACCTGGTGCACCACCATCATCTTCCTCCTCAGTGACCTCTTTGGGCATGTTTCTCACAGGAGACAACTCCCACCGTGACTGGTCCAATCCCACGACGCTCTCATATGGAGCGCCAGTCTGCCCACTTTCTTGCCTAGTCCTACCAGGCCGATCCTCATCGTCTTCAAGAGGTTCTTCGAGGATGTCTTTGCGAATCTGGTACCTCGATCTCGAGTTTCGTCGCACACTGCGCCCTCCAAACCCCGAGTTTGAGGGTTGGTGATGTGGATCTAGGAGTATCGAGGTCATGGGGGATGCTGCATGAGCACCAGTGGGTTGAAACCGGGGTGTTCTAGCTGATGTTGGTAAACCAACCGCCGTGTGACCTCGATTTCGAGGTAGTCTCTCACTTCTTCCCATGCGCGAAGCCTGCATGTCTGCGGCCAGTGTAGGAGACATCAATCCTGGGAATGCAGGTGGGGGATGAAATTGTGGTCGTCGCATGCCAGGTGGCAGATGACCTGGTACTCCCGTCTTTGGATTGAGAAGATAATTGTCCAGAAACCCGTAGTAGGATGCAGCCATCTTTCCATGCTTGGTCGAATAGTAATCCTCTCTCATATCCGTGTTCGCCCCACTGCCAGGGCCGGTCTTGCCAGGACCCTTCTTGAAATCGAACACAGCAAACGAACATACATAGCCAACGCCATCCACATGTATGGTAAATTCTCTGAAGAAGTCAATAATCTGATCGCTGCAATCTGGTAAACTAAACCATAACAGAAATGGAGTGACGATGAAACCCAGTATTTCTTCTAGGAAGATCACGATCTTCATCTGATAGAGTGAGGCAAAGTCTCTCTTGACCTCATCGCTATGAAGTCGACCGCGCCAGCTTGCTGGTTCATAGTGGGTATATTCGATAACATTTCGAAGTGCATATTCCGGATCAAATACCAGGTTTTCGTCAGGGACGACCCCATGTGCAACGACCCAAAGTGTACCAAAAATCCCGCCATAAAATAGTGCAGTTTTCCCAGGAGTCAATTCGAAGCTTAAGAACAACTCGGGGTCCCACAACGTAGCAATAGTGATGATGGAGACGATTGCTCCAGCAACGAAAGCCACAAAGTTTGCCACCTGCACCATCTTAACCTTCGGAAATTGATCAAGATACCTCGAAGCAAAAGGATAGGACATGTTGATACGCTCGTGGAACAGATGATAGAGCTCGTTGAATTCCCGAAATTTCCATTCCGCAAGTGGAGTGTATTGGCGTGAGCCAAGTGCAGCTGGGTTCTTGTGATATTCCTTGCGCAAGCATTAATGGCGATAGTTCTAAAAGATTGGAGGTGCTTACGTTGAAATACTTGAAGAAATATGTAATCATCAAATATATTACGACGACAGGTCCAAGCAAGACGTTCATGAACCCGGCAAACAAGAATCGACCTCTCAATGCATCACTGAGCTGACGTCTGTGAGACTCTTTCAGAACCATCTGATTGACTTGACCAGTTTTGTTGAATATCAGATCTGTGATACAAAAGTCCAATGTCCATTCTAGGGTTCGTGAGTACAATTGTCGCCCTTGCAGAAACGGTACTGGCAAGGTCAAGTCCAGAATATCTTTATTGAATAACGCAATCAAGTAATTTTCCTTCCTCATTAGCCTATTGGCAATATCATGGGCATCAAGACGTTCCTTGTTTTGACTACCAATGAACTTTCGGATCCCTGGAGCGACTGGAGTTGTGGCAGTCAGAGGATTGGCGTCGCGCAGTGCCATAATTCGAGCAACTACATCCTGCCAGGAAATAGTCTGCATGTCTCCATCCGGGATATCAAGCAGATGCAAATAGAAATCATGTAGTCTCTTTAGACGTGGAATGTCTGCTAAAATCTGGTACGTCTTGCCGAGGACAAACAGACTGAACAGCCAGATTGCCACATTCGGCATGCCTGATATTTTCTTCGTACATTGGGGTACCACGATCTCAGACATTTCCCTGCTGGTAGGGATCTTCTTATAGTCGATGCACTGGGTGAGAAAGGTTGTGAAAAAGGCCACAAAAATCGTTTTCCTACCACAAGTTAAAAATGTCCGAGGTTAAATGCATGGTTGTGGATCACATACAGCAAGCCTAGTACGCCCTCAAGGAGTATGCAATATATCCCGGCACCAAGGAAATAGTCATAGACCTGACGCATAAAATCGTCTAGGTTCGTCACATTGAGCCATGTCCACATTGCTTTATCCCTCGGACTGCCTGTCAAGACCCCAGCCTTTTGCTTCACCGGGCGTGGGGTATTTGGATTAGGTATATCATCTGGGTGTAGCTGTTGCTGAGCCTGAGCAGCCTCCCATTGCGCCCGCGTCTCTCTAGTTGACGGTCCGGGAACAGCGTAAGGTCTGCTACTGTGCTTCTGGGCTCGGCCATGTGGAGAACGCTGAGAACTTGGTCCACGATTATCTTCGATCAATAAGGAAGCAGGTACATCGTCATCTCCATCCTCTTCAAGAAGTCTTGGAGACTGCGGCAGCCATTTTGAAGCAGCCATATTCGCTCTCGACTTCCCAGCATCGGGTGCAGCATGCTTCCGTGTCATGAAATCGGTACTGACTGTCGTGAGCCGACTGTCCTCTCCATTAAAAATGTCTGCAGCATCTAAATCTGTGCCTTGAAAGCGTAAGTTTTCCTCATCTAATGCCATCCCTGCTCTCTCTTCTATGTCTGAATCGGAAGCGTCCTCGTGGGCACGCAAGTCCTCGTAGATCGATCGAGTGTTGGGGTTCGTAGGGATTAGACGCGAAATTAGGTTGGAGGTCATCATTGTGAAGGAGCTGTCTGCCAGCTCCTTATCCGTGATCGTTATGGAGAGAGGTCGTTCGCTCGTAGCGTGTATTGCGTCAACAAGCTATCGTCAGAAACGATGCTGGTCGCTGGAGGTTGAATGAGCATCTGGCAGAAACGTGTTTGGATTCTCAGTGTCAGAGGATCAAGTCAGCGGCACGTTCTCGATGCCATAATGTTCAGAACTGGGAGTCACCTGGAGACAGGAGCGGGTGCCTTCGGTCATAGAGAGCACGCGGTATCGATGAAGGCGGTCGGGATTGTTCCGGCAGAACACACCGCCACTTCCCCGATTGGGAGCGTTACGCCGAGGAGCAGCAGCTACATCAATTTGGCCAGATCACGAGCTGATTGTCTTGTGCAGCATTTACGATTCTGGAGCTATCTGAACATGGCTACTGACTATTTCGCTGGGATGAAGTGCCCATCAGTCGCTGATGAGCTGGGTTCTCCATCGTCACCAAATAATCCTTTGGCGATACGAAGCAATCCACTTTCCACCAAATTGAGCAGTGTGCTCTCGGCTTCTTACGCAGACTCAGATATAAAAGATGCTCTAGGTCTTTTAGACAAGCGCGGCATACAGAACAGCGCCGAGACTCGCCGTCAACTAAGACTTGACATCCAAAAAGAAGTCATTGACAGCAATGGAGAAATAATTCGAGAATTTGGTCACGTGGCAGATGTGAGTGAGGTTGCATTTTATAAGTGTCAGGCTAGACTTTTGTAAGAGGGGACGCTTACTATCAATGACTTGTAGCAACTAAAACGTATCGGTGCTACTATTGCAGCCTTGAATCAAGGATGTGAAGAGATGAAACGGCATATCTCTGCTGCCCATCAAGAGACAGCTCCGGTACTTGAAGAAGCATCTGAGCTCTTGACACAGAAAGAACATGTGGAAACCAAAGAGCAATTGCTGAATGCCTTCAAAGCTCATTTTATTTTGTCAGAAGATGATGTTTCAATCCTTACTTCAACGGCAGAACCAGTAAATGATCACTTCTTTACTGTTTTGACGAGAGCCAAGAAGATTCAGAATGATTGTGAGATACTTCTTGGGACAGAAAACCAGAGGCTTGGGCTCGAAATCATGGAACAAACCTCCAAAAACGTCAATAGCGCCTTTCAAAAACTGTATCGATGGATACAACGTGAGTTCAAGGCACTCAACCTTGAAAATCCACAAATAAGCTCGTCAATACGCAGAGCTCTCAGAGTCCTTGCCGAACGGCCGTCTCTTTTCCAAAGCTGCCTGGATTTCTTCGCTGAAGCCCGCGAGCAGGTTCTTTCCGACTCTTTCTATACAGCTTTAACAGGCACATCAGCAAATGGAGACGAGGACAGCTCACTCAAACCAATAGAACTTGTCGCACATGATCCACTACGTTATGTGGGAGATATGTTGGCTTGGATTCATTCTGCGACAGTCAGTGAAAGAGAAGCGCTGGAGGCCTTGTTCATCTCGGATGGCGATGAGCTTGCCAAAGGTATTCAGGCAGGCCGAGAGAATGAGCCGTGGAACCATATGGCGAGTGAGCAAGATAGCTCGAGCAACTTCGACGGTTTGAAGGCGCTGAACGACCTGACCGATCGAGATGTTGCCGGTGTTGCCAGAGTGCTTCGGCAACGCATCGGCCAGGTCATCCAGAGCCACGAAGAGACAATCATGGCGTATAAAATTGCGAACTTGTTGAACTTTTATCGTCTCACGTTTGCCAAGCTCCTCGGAAACGACTCCATTCTTCTTGATTCGTTGACTACTTTGGAAGAGTCTGCTCTGAGGCAGTTCCGCGCTCTCATGCGGGACAATGTAGCATCGTTGCAAGGGGAAGCCCAAACAGCTCCAATTGATTTGGGGCCTCCGGATTTCTTGCAGGAAGGACTGAAGCAGCTCACTGCAATCATGAAGACCTACGAAACATCATTCACCGCTGCGGAAAGTCGCGAGGCCGACTTTGAATCGACTCTGGTGGAGTCTTTTGACCCTTATATGAAAGCGGCTCAAGGCATGGTGGAAGCTATAGAACCTCCCGAGAGCGCCATATTTGATATAAACTGTCTCCTCGCAGCCATTTCATCTCTAGCGCCATACAAATTCACTAATCAGCGAGTTGCGAAACTTCAGAGCTTTGTGGCAGAACATTCTAAGGTTCTTACTGAGCACCAGTACTCTTACTTCCGCAGCAAATCAGGGCTCGAGCCTCTCCTGACGGCACTGGCTCACTTAACAAATAGCCCAGAGGACATCGCCACTATCTCAGCATCTGACGCTTGCAAGCCTGAAGTCTTGACACAAGCCAGTCAAACCTTGGATAACTTCCTTCCATCAGCACTCATGGACGCTATGGAAAATTTGAAACTCCTTCAGAGTTCCAAGCTGATCAGAGAAATTACAGAGGAGGCGGCAGAAAAGTTCTGTGATGACTTTGAGCAGGTGGAAGATAAGCTTCTAGCAGCCGACGGGTTAGTAGAGCAGAATGAGGGTCCCGTAGGATCGACTCAACCATTGAAGGCTTTGTTCCCTAGAACAAGCGGGGAGATCAGGGTTCTATTGTCGTAAACTTTGTAACATTACACGGTCGTCGTAGTACTTAACCAACCATTTTATGGCTCACTACAATATGTACACACTTCTGGGTACGCGGTTTAAGCTTTTATGACGTGCTTGTCGCACTTGACAGTCCAACTCTATCCTAGAGAAATTTTGTGACTGACCAAGCAAAAGGCAACAAAGTAAGGGTAAAGCCGAGTGAGCTACTGAGAGATGTGATTTGTACCACGAGTTCAATACACCATCCGTAAGTTGCATGCTGTAAATAATGTATGCTATGGTGACTCGTTTTGGCGACCGCTATGGTATGGTCTCGAGGCAGTTGTCCAATAGGTTGACTTCGTATCTCTTTTGGACTGGCATCTAACTCATACCGTTTTCCGTCCTCATACAAAGGCTCGAGCGCATATCTAGTGGTCGAGAGCCACCATACCACTAGCCAAACATAGGTCTTACTGGTCATACAAAAGTAATGAAACCCTGCGCACAAGAAAGCAATTTGTGGATTGGTTGTGGTTCTTAGCATGTTTCTGCAGATTTATAGCATTGTGTCTTGTAGAGATTGGACCGGTCTTAACTCAAAGTATTAATAAAGTATAAGCCTTGACGCGAGCTGTGGTATACAAGATCCGGCACATGGAGTGTAAAAAGCAGTGCACGGTTATACAGGTTAGTCAGGGCGCATATGGCCAACAAGTCTGCCACTAACACGAAGGTGCTACTGCAAACTTTCGGCAGATAGAGATTCTTGGTAGCATCCCATATAAGTGAATGCATAATACGTCCGACCTTAACAACCGGTAGTGTCATGGAGGCTACCTCGCAAGAAACTTCGGGTGCCGGTACTAAGCGCATATGCCGTGCACACCTCGCAAAGCAAGTGCTCAATGACGGCCATGCTTAAGATAGATGTAAGACCAAAATGCATAGCTGAACTCCTGAAAACAATGTCGTAGTTTGAGAGAAGATGGGTAGGTTCCAATGATTCTCCACATGTGCTACTTACGTGTCATCTGAGCTGGGCACACGTTGCCGGTACAGTAGTAGGCATGCGTGCTAATCAGGTGTAGCGAGGTAGAAGTACTGCAGTTGTCACTTTGAGCACGTCCTCGTCCAGCGGGAGCTCCCATGGTGACCTTGGTTGCAGCGGCGCGAACGTCATCTTGATATCCATTTCAGAAAATTACCCGATACTTGAAAACTCCTCGTCCTGTCCCGTCTTGAATCCATATGATGGTCTAGAAGCTGTCGGACAGTCCATGGTGCATGGCTGATGGTGGAGAATATCAAGAATGGTCGGCGAGGGTGGTGCTCCGTAGATGACCTTGCCAGAAAAGGTTTGGTATCTTATCGGTAAAATATATGTCCGAAACGGGTTAGACGCCGTCGACAGTGACTAGCAACGATGATTAGAGATGACGCTGTACGTTGGTTTTGCTCATTCCTGAGTGCTCTAGATACCTGTGTGTGATACCAGCTAAGCTCTAAGCAAGCGGCCTGTCAGATTCTTGATTCCATGATCGTCGATATACTTTCTCACCTGGACCTGTCCGTGGGTTCTGTTTCCTTTCCGGCTATGAAGTTTCATCTGCTCCGATAGTATGCAACACCTCTGATCCTATGTCAAAACAAGTAGAGGAACGTTCATTCGCTGGAAATCATCTGCCTCTTCACTGCAGCTTTGTTTCCCCCGATGTTCACGATGTTTGTCTGCGGATCTCCCATGCTCTACGCGGAACGAATATTTGGCCCGTCTGCCTCAAATGACCACAATCCGCTAGACGGATAGAAGTTTGTGAGAAAGAGAAAGGCAATGTTTTTCTTATCGCTTTCCTAGGTCTGATTACCACTTGGAGAAACTCCAACGTCGCTCGGGGGTGGCTTGGTGTCACACCTGTTCGCATGGATCTCTCCAGCGAGTTCCATCTTGTCGCCGGGCAGCGTGCTCTATCGGAAAAGACGTCAAGTTCGGGGAAGGCACAAAGCTGTAAAGAGGACATGACTCCCCTCGCAAGGTGGCAAGCATTTTTAAAATCTCTTGGTATTCAATGATGAATACGAGTGTTTAGGGACTCGAGCCCCTTTCGTATTACCCTCGTTTCTTTCCTTTGTGCTGTCGTCTTTCGTCGCTATGGGGGCCTTTGAGCAGCCTCGTCAGGGCAACAGCTGGGCTCAGAACCTCGTATTCGGCAGTGCCTTAATATTCTTAATCTGGTATGCTGTGGTCTTTCAACGCCCGTCGATCCTCCGCGTCCAGCCTGCTGGCCAGGTAGAACACCATGATGAGAATGCACCTCGTCTCTCCACTCTCGCTTCCCTCGAAAGCCTCGAGGAAGCTAAGAATAGCGACGAGATAGCTCAGATTCTTTCCATCACCTCCGACTTTTTGGATGCACTTAGTTTCCAGTACCAGATTCACTCCTTGTCGGGCTTGAGCAGTGACTTACGAGCCCATGCATCCAATGCCCGGCGCTCCCCTCTTGTCTCGGCAGCCTCAAAGGCGCTAGAATCGAGGGGGCTTCTTGATGGTCTTTTGGGGGCGGCTGGTGCTGCTAGTCGTGCGTCGGGGGCATCTGGAGCTTCTGTTGCATCTGGGGGAGCTGCAATGTTGAGCGGACTGACCTCAGTATTTGGCAATGTTGCAAGTGGTGCTTTGGCCGAGTCTGCACAGTATTTCGGGGATGGAATCGGCAGAGGTGCAACTGCTGGATTGAATATATCGAACAATGCGAAGTCGTCTGCCGCACCACCTACTGGATTGAATGCCATTGCAGACAACTTAGGATTCGGGTAAGTCTTCTGCATACATGCGCCATTAATTATACTCCTCGATGTTGCCTTTTGCCAAAGTTGCGAACTTAATATCACATGCTCTGAACTGATTCGCGTTTTTTAGTATCTCCAACGGTCTGACAGGCAGTTTAGATGTCTCTACAATCGCTTCACCAGACACTCTCGCAGCTGCTTCCAATGCACTTGCATCGGGCCTTGGTAGGGGTGCAGCTGCCGGCTTGGGTCTCAATAAGACAGCTATTGCAGCACCTACCGGCACTGGAGTTGCTCTGGTCGTCGGTAATCTTGGAAGTGGTCTTACTTCTTCATTCTTTAAATCGGCCAGTCTGTCTACTTTCACGACTAGTCTCGATGTTACTAAACTGAATTCTGCTGTCATCTCTGCTGGTAAAGGTAATGTTCCATCCCACACAATGAATCATTCTGGTTTTGACTATGATAGGCCTGGGAGAAGGAGCTGCGCGAGGTTTGAATAAACAAGTCAATGAGGCCAAATTTGACGCCCGTGGCCTTGGTATCCGGGATGCCGCAAATGCAACTGACTCGGCGGTAACTTTTAATGCTGCGTACGCTGCTGAAGATTTCACGCAATCCTTCTCATCATCATTCCTTGCTTCGATTGATGTCAAGTCTCTCCTGGCATTAGCATCATCTGGTGCTGCCTCAATGAATTTGTCATCTTCAATTGCACCAGTTTTGGTCGCTGCAGGTTCGGGCCTTGGATCCGGAGCAGCTTCTGGCCTTGGTGCGCAGCCACTTGCTAAATCAGCCATGAGTGCCACGCCAGACGCACCAGTCGTAGCACACAACTTTGCGTATCAGCTAACGACCAGCTTCTTTGCTAACGGCACTCTTCCGGCACTTGCCACTAAGATCTCATCGGGAAGTTCTGGTCTCCCAGATATTAGGAACCTGCTTAGTTCCGCAGCTCAAGTTGCTGGCAGTGGTCTTGGTCAAGGGCTTGCAGTTGGGCTGGGTCTGCAACAGACAGATGCACAAGAAAACGTGATGGGAGGCGACGCTGCCATTGTAGCACGGCAATTTACTTTCGGCCTCACTAGCAGTTTCCTGGCCAATGGCACTTTGACCCGGCTTCAATCTAAGGGTACTTCTGTCCTTGGAAATTCGTCTATGTCAGCAATGAGCAATAGTATCTCATTTTCGAAGATCGCCGAAGGTGCAGCACGTGGACTTATCGACGGTGCAGGTTCGAGCATCAGAATGGCTGGCGGCATGCAAGCAATGATGGGCAAGAAAAGTGCGGCAAACATGCCAGCTTCCAATATTTCTGCCAACTCTGCTAAATTTGATGACTCTGTCGGAGGCGCAGCTTCGGGTTTTGGCTTTGGACTTGGAGCCGAGAGTGTCAATTTGGTATTGGAAGCACTTGGCCAAACGAATTCCGCACCTGCAGTGACTGCAGTGCCAGGCGCTTCCAAACCCGAGGACAATCTCTCATCACTTACTGTACGTTCTGTACCTTATGCTGCAGATGGGGTGATCACCCAGCAGGAATTGAGTCCGTCTCCGTCTATTGACCTCTCAGGAGGTTTCGTCGGACTGAACATTACAGCCGCCGACACTGTCCTCCAGAAGGGCGTTAATCTTCTTACTTGTAAGGGTGTTGGAGGTGCTACTCAAATCTTGCAAGGCTTGCGGGACAGTGGAGCCTTGTCTGGCGGTACTCTTCCACAAGGCTTTCTTCCTAACGCCACTTTCTCGGTGACGAACGGTGGAAACTTGTTTAATATCACTACCGGTGATAACATGATCATATCCGTGAATGGTGTTGATCAAAGAAGACTCGTGGTTCTGCTCGCTGTGCACGGTAAGATTCTTTTTTCATACCTGAACCCGATTTCCGCTGACCTTCCAGCCCTTGTGCTTATCATTGCCTATTTTGTGGCAATACCAATGGTGTTGGTCCTTGAGAACGGACGCACTATAGCAGTACTGTTAATGAGACCGCAATATTGGGTTAATGCTCCGAAAACTAAGGTCATGATATGGGCGTTTGCAGTGTTGCCACTGGCGCTTGTTGGTTTCATCGTAGGCGTGAGTTCTCCAAACTTGTCGATTTCTGAGAGAGACCTAATTTCAGTACAGATTGTTCTCCTCGGATCGGCAAACCATTTTGTGACTCCACATGGAGTCCTTGGCCTCTTCGCCATCTTCGTCACACTCCTTGCTGGACTATTCGAGCTGTCATTACTGCCTGAATCCTTGCCGTTCTATACTAGGCTTCGTGCTACTGTTCTTACCATTCTCATCGCTCTCTCTACCTTCTCATTCGTTACCGGGTTCATCGATATTCAGCGTATTTCACTGTGTACTGTACAGTTACCAACTGCGGCTATCATTATTGCAACAATGATATCTACGTCATGTTTGATTGGAAGTATTGCTGTTGCCCATGCAAGATGGGTCATACAATGGTGGGCTTCAAATAATGACACTACTAGAAACAAAGTGTTTGGCGATAAGACAGACAGATTGCCACATAATTTTATCCATGTGGGCGCGGAGGAATATGCTGCTCCGCTAAATGGTTATCCGGATACATGTACCCCCGAGACAGTCTAGAAAAGAAACGACGAAAGAAACTTAGCAGAGATAGCCCGTTATTGGAAAGAGAGAAGTTTACTCTATGTAACAGGAGAAATTGGGCCGACAGAAGTATTGGCAGACCTATGTAGGCGTTCCGGGCCTGGGTGGCAGTTTATCAGCGTTCTCCATGGAGGTTCCCATGTAAGTGAGGCATGAAAAGCCTTTCTTGAACAATCGATCTCAGAAAATGAAAACACTTAACACAATATGAAACACCAACAGAGAATAATTTCCTTGCAATGGCTGCATTTACGTAGTACTTCCTACTTTTCTCTTCAACGAATTGAGCGATTACCGGTAAGATAGTCTTTTTGACATGCTATCATATCAACCGCTCAGATGTGGTGCACCAGACTTGTACGCCTGGCAGAGAACCTTGGTGTCACGCACATGCTCATCAACCACTCCTGGTGATTGTATTGCCGCGCGTGGCTTAGTTTGGCCTTTGGATCTTCTGTTGATGCACCATAAAAGAAGTAGCTTCCTAGTTGATCAAAGTGAAGAAAGCCTGACTTTTCGACAAACGACTTTTGATAATCAAAATCAGACTTAGCCAAACTCATGGTTATCTGACTGCCTTTTTGGCCAAGAGCTTACGTTCGGTTGATCGAATATGTTCCTTTGGAATTGTGGCGGCTTGATATAAACTGTTTTCCTGATCACGCGGAGTCGTATAGTATAGGCGTTAAACCTGCGTATTACAGCAATTCCCTAATTAGTATCAATTTGGTATACTGTTCACACATGAATTAATGACTAAGTCTCCTGTACTTTTTAACATTACCCCGAAGTCCATAGCGTGTGGGATTGTGCCCCTATTTATTAGCGAGAGATGTCGAGAATACGAGGTTTGCAAAGCACAACATCATGATATTTTCCAACTCTGGCCATCAATTTGTGTGCCAGCATTAATGTTCTCGTGTTTTGTTGGTGTAAGATACTGCTATGGTAGTCATGTCATTTGAAGTGATCGCTCAGAGGTTAGGTCCTCTATATCAGAAGACGAAGGTTTTCAATAATGATAAAAGATAGGACGCTGACTTATCGCTGCGAGGATGTATAAACTAAAAATGAAAGAGACAGATACTACACAAAGATTATGCTCATATATGAAACCCTTGAAGATGCAGATGAACAACCGAGATTCAAACAGCAATTCAAATCAAGCTTGAAAACGTAACCGTAACTATGCGGCCACCAGTATGCAAATGCAACCCCCCTCCATGCAACCCAAAATGCCCGTATTGGTATCAAGGCTCAGATCCCGACCCATACATAACATCATCATTAAATCATTTGTCGGTCTTCAAAGGGCAACAAAGTAGACATGCTCTATGCTGGAACACAGAGGACATCCAAGATAGTCTGGGGAGGACCCAGCTGCCCGTGGTAAGAGTCAATGACACTCTCCGCAAGATTTGTCTTGTCGCTATCAACTCCATAGAAGTAGCAAGTAGCTACATCATGATCGTAATCGACGTAGGAGATACTGAGGGACTTAGGGTCATATGGTGCTTTCTTGTGTTAGCTTGAAGGAGTTTTGACAGCGCGGGAAATATCAAGCTTACCAACTGATGTTGCCTCGCAGTCGGCATCTGGACTGATCTCAACCTCAATACAGTAGCTTTGTTGAGGATTGTCTGTTGCGCCGAGAAAGGTCACTTCGACTGATCCTAGTCCATAATCGCGCTTGATAGAGGCAGGTGCTGCAGAGGCGAGAGTTGCAGCAGCGATGGCGAGGATAGTTGCAGTAAAGGTCTTCATTTTGGAGGTGGAAGAGAAATTGATTTACTGAGAATTGAAAATGTGAATGTGTTTATGCTGAAGCATCTGTTGATTGATGTGAATTGGAATTTTTCAAGAGCAGGACGAATATCTTATATAGAAATCCTAAGTAACTGACGATGAAGTAGGTATTGACTATCGCCATCGTATACGACCGAATGTATTTTTAACCTCTTTTGGGCCGACAGGCTTAGAGTACACTACGCCGCAGAGTACAGTACGCCGCTGAGCACAGTACGCCGCAGACTACATAGAACCACTAAGGACTGCTCTTCTAAGCCCGTCAATAGTTTGACCAGATCCTACACTAAACCGCAGAGGATTGTGCCTACCATGAATGTCTAGGTATTAGACAAAATGTTGCAACCTAGCTACAGTAAGAACATCGCTATGCTATTGTCCAAAGTTTTGCTATGCTTAGTTTAATTTCCGGAAGCTTCTGGGTATGCGGTGATCTGAGAAGGTTCTGTGCATATGTGAGCATGTAGGCACTCCATCGGACTTGTCGGAGTGATTTTCAATCTTCAAGCAGCAACTGACTAGGTGCTTACAGTAGCCCCGTAGGACTTCCTGCTGGATGTCCCAACTACAGAGAAAGAGACGCCTCAGATGACTTGGTGTTCGGTTACAAGCACTATAATAGATTGAACAAGAATTGGCGAGCATTTCGCTCGAGGCTGTGTCACAATAGCCACAGTAAGCTACGATTTCTTGCCAATCAAGTACCGTCAGCATGAAGTAACTGGGGAGTGAGCCACCACTAAAGCTAGAGCTAGGATGACATCTTGACACATTTTAAGCTTGTCACCTCAGCTTAGCCAAGCTGATGCTGCGCAGTGATTATTCGCACAGCATACTACAAGATTTAGGTATGGCTATCAGTCTATTCTTTGCTCGAGATCAGGCTGAACTATATGTCGATGTTGTATATACGAATATCTATTTGTCGCTCCATCCTCGGTAGACGATGCGACTACCATATACTTGACCCTTCTTCAGAAGGACTTGATTTTTCCACGCATCGACATTTGGCGCATTGACGTATCGACTTGGCTCGACACAAAACCCGCTATTCACACCCCGTGCAGGTAAGCCTTCCACTGCTGGCACGTCGATGAATTTGCCGCTGTAGAACTGGAATGCTGGTTCGGTACTGAAAACCTCGAGATGAATCTTGGTAGATGGATGATATGCTGAGACCAGTTTGGTCAGAGGACAAGACCTTGTATCAAGGGGAATTGAGGAAGATTCGGCATTGACGATGAAGCAGTCATCAATGTCCAGGCCGCCAGATGCCCCCAAAGTGAAGGTCTTGTTTGGGGTAATGCTTTCATATGGTGCAACTCCAGCAGTTGGAATGCCGCCATCGTCCACTGGCAAGTATTTGTTCGTCGACAATGACACTTCAGTGCCCTCAATAGTCGGCAGTCCAGCCAAGTTGAAATAGCTTGCTACATATTAGTATCTATTACTCGGACAAGTGCACAAAACTAACGAATGGTTGGTAATATTGACCACAGTCTCGTCGGCCCCTCCAACAAGTTTGGCCTCATATTCGATTCCTAAGACTCTGATCTCTTTTCCTTCCGGAGATTGCTGCGTTCCAGCGGTATAGATAACCTCTACCTCAACAGTTCCCGGATAGCCTTGATCACCGTCCTCACTGGTTAGTTTGAAAGAGACACTCTCGCCACCATCTAAGTCTCCTGATAATCCATCGATTTTTCGAGTGCCAACAGGTTTGGGCCCATCCCAGACACGCTTGCCCCATCCCTCAAGTCCTCCATGCAGTGCATTCGGTCCATTGTTAGCAGCAAGGGAGTAGCTTCTACCATTCAAAGACTTGATCTTTGCATCACTGATGCGGTTGGCAACCCGGCCGATAGTCTCACCAAAATAAGGCGAATTGTGTGATTTGTAAAGTGACGAGGTGGGGAAGCCCTGGACAATGTTGGTGTCGTCAACCTTGAAGCTCTGGATGATGGCTCCCAATGGGAGAAACTCGAAAGGCGCGAATGAAGACATGTTGTGCAATTTGGAAATCAAAGTTAAGCCCGCCTTCTCTCAGACTGTATATATATATATATATGGTGTTGGATTCTTGCTCGAACGTAATTCAGGCTGATGTCGTAGCTCCATCTAATAGTGGGGCAGCGGGCAGCGGGGAAATCCCCAACGAGGCTGCAGGACCTGCATTTTCGACTCTTGAACCTTCCACCCATGAGAAATCCTTTTTGATTTCGCGGTCGTACTACGATGTCACGAGAGTTTCAAGTTCGAAGATTGAGATATACCCAAGACATGTCGGCTGGACCGACACTGTGGCGATGGGTACTTTGGGTGTCACCTCGAACGTAGTCACATGAAGCTGTCAAGGCGGTGAACTGGTATCAATGTCGACTCTGCCTCTCACCCCTCTCCCCCTCCATCCTCCCACAGACGAAGCCATTCTTCAGTACGAACTATCATCTGTTGACCACGATACACGGAACTTTGGGATAAGAAAGCTTTGTTATCATACCACCGAGCGCGCGGCCTGATTTTCTCGTATCTGTCGTCATTGCATCCCCTGTCAACCTCAGCTGTCCTTGGAAATCAGCATCATCGTCCTGGCCTGTGCGGCACGTACGATAAGTCCCACCACCGCATGTTCAAATAGCCATCATGGTCGACAGAAACTACAGTCCCTCGAAGCGCAAGCGCGATACTCCTCCCACACCCGAATCCTCACCCTCGAAGAATTTCGTGCCAGCTACGCCGTCTCCAATGCGCCTAAGTACCAGTATCCCAGGTGCCTTCGTTTCAGTGGACGATGACGCACACGGAAGTCCAAGGACGAAAGTTGCTTATAACTTTCAAGGACTCCGTCTTGATGGAGGGGACGAGATCAGCAAATTTGACCTCAGAAAAGAATACGACATTAACGAAAGAATGGATTTTCAGAGGGACGATGCTGCAATCCGCAAACGCATGAAGCTTTTGAATGGTGGGGAGCAGGAGCAGGGGCAGGAGAAAGAGATTCCGGAGACCCCAAGGGCTTTCACGATCAGTATTGGAAGGGAACGTACCATAGACCCTATCATCTCAGAAAAGGCCAACCAGATTGTGCTGCACAATGACCTGGACCCTGTAATCTTTAAGGGCAGCGCGCATCGAGTTGAAGGGGCAGCTTTACCCAGAGCATATCCTTCAATCAATAGACTTGCAGAATCCAGCTCACGAATACCGCCAAAGAAACGTATGGGAACACCGCCATTGTTTGGAGCTGCAGATGCGAGCCTAGCACCAGAAGCAAGCACCATAGTAGATCCGGATCGAGCCGCCTTGACATGGCATGACGATGAAATCACTGGCCACAATCCCAATGACCCCGAAGATGACGGGGAGGGTATCAATGGCATTGGCTTCAAACCCACGGCAGCCATTGCGTACGCTAGGACTGCTAAGCGGCGCCTGCAGATGGAAGCGTATAAGAGCAGAGAGGCGAAAGAGGCACGCGAAAAGAGAAGTGAGCGGAGAAGAGCTAACGAAGCTGCTTCTCAAGCCACTTCCAGAGAGGAGGCAGAAACGGCGCGTCGGGTTCGTTTTCTGGAAGCAGAAATCAAGAGTATAATCTCAATACCATGAACTTTCAAGCCCTTTGTTGTTTGTTGGCCGGCGCAGGAGTAGGAATGGGTTCTGGCAAGTTCGGAGTTGTAGGAACGGTTTCGCACCTCATTCTAGGATGTAGATATCCTATTTCGTTTTATAGCATGGCGTTGGAAGAGCTGCATATACCAAGGATAGAACGGGGCGCTCGGAAGCGAAAACTCATAGATATCTTGGCCAAGATATTCTTGTTGTTACAATAAATAATAAATCCTACCAGAATTTCCAGCTACTGCGCTTGGCGGCTTCTTCTGCTTTCCTATCTGCCTCCTCTTTGGCAGCTCTTCTCTCCATGCGTATCTTTTCCCGTTCTGCTTCTTTCTCCATTTTCTTCCGATCGATGATTTCGACTGCTCTCTTCATATACTGCTTTTCAAGTCTCCTTCGGTAAAGACAAAACTCGTAATTTGCGAATGAAGCAAAGACAAAGGTCCCAACTGCCCAATTGGCTGCCTTGGGTATATGTGCTAATGAGTCGTTAGCCTTGCTTGTGAACCAAGAAATGTGATATTTAGAACAGACCTCCTAACAAAGCTCTCACGCCGCCCATAGCAAAACCACCCCCAATTCCCGTGAGCAGCGATTCTCTCACACAAGGATACATATGAACTTGTGCAAAGTCTTCTAGTCGTACAGTCTTAATTGCATCTCCCAGAGTCGGTATTTCCTGCCTGCTCCCAGCTGTATTCAGACCTGAACCCGCTGGGAGAGCATTTGCATTTGGTGGTGGTGAAGACGCATTGAAGACTTCGTAGGTCTTCGGATTCTTGACATGATCTGGAGATGCCGTGGCCCCAGGCGGCGGTTCTTGTGGAACGGGCTGTTGTGAATCCCTTGTATCGTCGGCCATCTCTGCTTGACAATGAGAAGACGGCCGTACGATATTTCGGACGAGCTTCAGATACCCATGATGTCAATGGTGCATATCTTGGCCACCGTATTCGACTTCTGGTGCAGTGCCAACGCTAACCGCTAACACCCTGACAGGAGTCGCGTTACACTTTACGCGACCTAGATCGCGTTCGCGTTCGCTTCTCGTCCTGACCAATTTCTGATCAACCACATTTCCATGATTGTCAATCAACACAAACACCTCAGCACAGTCCACCTCGAAACTTCTTCAGGGCAGCACTCTCATACCCGTTTGAAGAAGACAAGTGATTCTTTCAGTAGAATTGCTGTTCTTGCTGTTCAAACGTCTCCGCATCAGCTCCGACATTCAGACGCTCTTTGACGTTGGTCTCATCTCACAATGTCAGGCACCCGAAGGCCTCAAAATGGCTACCGACGCGGTGGAGCAAAAAGAGCATATCATGGACCTCGGCAGGCTAAGACGTTCACCCCGTCAAATCGAAATGAAGCAACATCTGCAGACGAAAAACGCGAAGCTACAAGGCTTGCTCATAGCGTAGATGAAGCAATGGGCTTTGCGCGCTACGAGAGTGGGAAGAAGAAGGTCGGCTGGTTAGTCAACGTCCATGCTACAACGATCGAGGATGAGAAGATTCCGGATGGACGGGCAGGCCTCGATTGTTACTTCATCGAGGACGACGGTGGAACATTTAAAGCTACCCTAGAGTATGACCCGTACTTCTTGGTTGCAGTAAAGAGAGGCCATGAACCAGAAGCTGAAGAATGGTTGAAGAGAGCACCTGGAGGGGGAGTGGTTAAATCGTTAAGAAAGGTGGAGAAAGAGGATTTACAAATGCCGAATCACTTATTGGGCTACCGGCGGACTTTCTTCGAATTGCGGTTTTCAAACGTCAGTGATTTACTGGCTGCTCGACGGGACATCATGCCAATTGCGGAGAAGAATAAGAAAAATATGAATGCGATGGATACATATGCGGAGGTTGCCAGGTATGTTGCTACAAGCAATTGAACGCCAAAACTAATGGCTAATACTGGACAGTGCTAACGCTGGCTTTGACCTTTTTGACGACTCACGAGATGACGATAAACGACTTAATGCTTCTGTTGCTGATGCTAGCGATTTCATTGTAGATATTAGAGAATGGGACGTACCATACCATGTACGAGTAATGATAGATTTGGGTGGGTATCTGCAATCGCGAGCTAGAGACCTGCTAACCCTTTGCAGATATAAGAACTGGAAAATGGTATTCGGTTGAGGCAAAACACGGGACCACAAAGATGAAATGTTTAGAAGAGAGGCTCCAAAGAGCGGATCCTGTCGTTATGGCATACGATATCGAGACGACGAAGCTGCCATTGAAATTTCCAGACGCGGCAATCGATCAAATTATGATGATTTCATATATGATCGATGGGCAAGGATTTCTGATCACGAATCGAGAAATCGTTTCGGAAGATATTGAGGACTTTGACTATACTCCAAAACCGGAATATGATGGTCCTTTCATGATTTTCAACGAACCGGACGAAAAGGCTGTTATAGAAAGATTCTTCCTCCATATAAAAGAAGCAAGACCCACAGTGATATCGACATATAACGGAGACTTTTTCGATTGGCCCTTTGTGGATGCGCGAGCCAGCGTCAACGGAATTGACATGTATCAGGAGATTGGATGGAGGAAAGGAGCTGACGACCAGTACTGTTGTGATTACAGTGTACACATGGACTGTTTCCACTGGGTGAACCGCGATAGTTACCTGCCACAGGGTAGTCGAGGTCTGAAAGCTGTCACTACAGCAAAGCTTGGATACGACCCAGACGAGCTCGACCCGGAACTAATGCTTCGATACGCCAGCGAGCGACCCCAGGTTCTTGCAGAATATTCGGTCTCCGATGCCGTAGCGACTTATTATCTGTACATGAAATATGTGCATCCTTTTATCTTTTCTCTATGTACAATCATTCCTCTGGGTGCCGATGCTGTTTTACGAAAAGGAACCGGAACTCTTTGTGAGATGTTACTCATGGTTCAAGCATATCAAAAGGAAATTGTCCTGCCTAACAAACACGTTTCACCAAAGGAGTCTTTCTGGGATGGCCACCTTCTGGAATCAGAGACTTATGTTGGTGGGCACGTAGAAAGTATTGAAGCTGGAGTCTTTCGCGCAGATATTCCCGTCAATTTTGCTGTGGATACTACAGCTATCGATGAACTCCTTGTGGACCTGGATGCAGCCTTGAAATTTAGCATTACTGTCGAAGAAAAGAAGTCACTGGATGACATTACCAACTATGACGAAATCAAGCAACAGATAACGGATCGATTACTTAGTTTGAAGCAGACTGCGAATCGGAGTGAAAGACCTCTCATTTATCATTTGGACGTGGCAGCTATGTATCCTAACATTATGACGACGAATCGACTGCAGCCAGACTCTATGATAGAGGAATCTGACTGTGCCGCTTGTGATTTCAACCGGCCTGGAAAGACTTGTGATAGGAGATTGCCATGGGCCTGGAGAGGTGAATACCTGCCTGCTAAAAGAGACGAGTACAACATGATCAGGAATTCCTTGGAGAATGAAAGATTTCCTGGGAAATGGCCGAACAGCCCTACAAAGTCCTTTCAGGAATTATCAGCGGAAGAGCAGGCTTCTCTTATTCGAAAGCGACTGCAAATTTACAGCCAGAAGATCTACCATAAGATTCATGACTCGAAAACGATTGAGAGGGAGGCTATTATCTGCCAAAGAGAGAATCCTTTCTACATCGATACTGTCAAAGACTTTCGAGACAGACGCTATGATTACAAAGGACAGCATAAAGTCTGGAAGGGAAAAACGGAAGCCTTGAAGGCTTCTGGTGCACCAGCCTCCGAAGTTGAAAATGGAAAGAAGATGATTGTACTCTTCGACTCTTTACAGTTAGCCCATAAGGTTATTCTGAATTCCTTTTACGGTTATGTCATGAGAAAGGGATCCCGATGGTATTCTATGGAAATGGCCGGCGTGACTTGCCTAACAGGCGCACACATCATTCAGATGGCTCGACAATTAGTAGAACGGATTGGCCGGCCTTTGGAACTTGATACTGATGGAATCTGGTGCATGCTTCCAGCAACCTTTCCCGAGAACTACGGCTTCACCATGAAAAACGGCAAAAAATTGGCTATTTCATATCCCTGTGTCATGTTGAACCACCTAGTACATGCCAAATTTACGAATCACCAGTATCAAACCTTAGTGGATCCCAAAACGTTCAAGTACGAAACTCACAGCGACAATACGATCTTCTTTGAGGTCGATGGCCCATACAAAGCTATGATCTTACCAACATCGAAGGAGGAAGACAAGAATTTGAAGAAGCGATATGCTGTTTTCAACGATGATGGCAGTCTTGCTGAACTGAAGGGATTTGAGGTAAAACGAAGAGGAGAACTGAAATTGATCAAGATCTTTCAACAGCAGATTTTCAAGTTCTTTCTGGAGGGAACAACCTTAGCAGAGACTTACGGTGCAGTCGCGAAAGTAGCCAACCAATGGCTCGACGTTTTGCACTCGAAGGGAGAAACTCTTGCAGATGAAGAGTTAATCGACCTTATTTGCGAAAACAGGAGCATGTCCAAAACTTTGGAGGAGTACGGGTCCCAAAAGTCAACTTCAATCACAACTGCGAAACGTCTGGCAGATTTCCTCGGGGAGCAAATGGTCAAAGATAAAGGCTTGAATTGCAAGTACATTATTTGTGCAAGGCCAAAGCAGGCACCAGTCACTGAGAGAGCTGTTCCGGTTGCCATCTTCTCCGCAGAGACCTCTGTAAAGAGACACTTCTTAAGAAAATGGCTGAAAGAGGACCCAACAAATATGGATCCAAGAGCCTTACTCGACTGGGACTACTATCTTGAACGTCTTGGTTCCGTCATCCAGAAGCTAATCACAATTCCCGCCGCACTGCAAAAAGTTCGCAATCCAGTTCCCAGAGTAGCTCACCCTGAGTGGCTGCAAAGGCGTATCAATGTCAAAGATGATAAAATGAAACAAAAGAAGATGACTGACCTCTTTCAAAAAGCCCCCTTGGATGAGATCACCAACCTCATGGATCCGAAGATGGGAGACATCGAAGATTACGGAACTAAGCTTCTGAAGCCCAAGTCCGTTGGCGATATTCTGACGCAGTCTTCTCAGAAAGCGCAGAAGCGAAAGTCTCCCGAGCCTGCCGTCGCAGTATCTGTCAATCCGTATGCAGCACTTCCCGAGAAGATGCCGGACCAGACAAAGGACTATGTCGGGTTCTTGGAGTACCAGAAACAGAAGTGGAAGATCCAGAAACAGGCTCGCCTTCGACGACGACATCTGTTTGGAGAAACCCGTGTGAGTGCACAAAACAATATTGGCGCAACTTTCCGCAGTCAGGCCGAGCAAACGTACAGAAGTACATGGCAGGTTCTGCAATTGAAAGGCACCGATACTCCTGGACTCGTCATGGCATATGTTTTAATCGACTCGAAGGTGCATACTCTGAAGATAAATGTCCCTCGACAGGTTTTCCTTAACCTCAAAGGCAAAGAGCTCCCAGATATCGAGGTCGACAACTGTGAAGCTCAAAAAGTCAACCATACTCTTCCCAATGGACATCCATCGGTGCATCTATTCAAGTTAACAATGCCAGAAGACGTTTATGTCAACGATGCTGAGAAGCTGTCCTTGCTCTTCAACCACCCCAGTGTTGAGGGCGTCTATGAAAAGCAAGTGCCGCTTAACGTTCGTGCTGTGTTGCAACTGGGAAGCCTCTGCACATTTGACGATACACAACCTGGTGTCCTGGGCAAAGGGTTGGAACAGGGCTTTGACTTATCTGGACTTATTCGAGCACCCTCGAAACAGCCATATTTATCGCAATCATCCATGGCATATATCTATCTATACCATGTGGTTGCTGGTGACCGACAAGTTTTCGCGTTATTCTCAACGGCAAAAGATCAGGCACATGTGATAATCCTTCAGAAGTCAAAAGACAACAGCCAGGACTTGCCAAATATTGCGAAGATTTACTTGGATATGATGGCAAGACGAAATAAAGAATCAGATGGAACTAATTGGCAAACCTGCTTTGATTATCAGGAGAAACTTCAATTCAAGACAACCCAGGTGACCACCAGACGCAAAGCACTCTTAGAACTTGGAGATCTTATCAAGAAGATGCGGAATGACGAGACGAAACCTCTAATGCTCGTCATGCAATCCCCACAGCGGCGCATGCTCATACACGATGTCCCAATAATTGGCGAATTTCCTGTACTTCCCCTAAAGTATGAGGTTGCTGACAGCAACCTACCACCTCTTGGCTGGCAAGCTTTCGTTGCAAAGCGTCTGGTGAACCACTACTTAAGTCTTGGGTCATGGATTCTGCATCTGACAGAGCTGGCAAGATATGGAGATATTCCACTTTGCAACTTGGAACGAGACGATCCTAGATTTCTCATCGATGTCGCCTATGCGAGGAGACTTCAAAAGAACAATGTTGTGCTATGGTGGTCTGCTGGACCTCGACCTGATCATGCTGGATATGAGCTAGACGATGTACTAGGACCTCTTGACACTGTACAGATGCCGTCAGTCAACAATCCCGGTACATATCCATCAGTTTGTATTGAGCTCGATGTCCGTAATCTCGCCATCAACACTATCCTAACCTCATCTCTCATCAACGAACTTGAGGGCAGCGATTCTATATCATTCAATCCTGCAGCTCCAACAGAGGACGGGGCTACTGATGGGACGCAAATGCTTTACGCCGACAATGCCTTTGCCACTGCTGGAGTCTCCGTGCTGCGTGAGATGGTCAAAGCATGGTGGACAGAGGCTTGCAAGGGCAGTAATATGGCCGACATCATGGTTCAACACTTGGTTCGTTGGGTAGAAAACCCCGACTCATTCCTATATGATCGATCCTTGCATTATTACGTTCAAATGATGTCTAGAAAAGCATTCCAGCAACTCATGACAGATTTCCGTAGAGTGGGCTCCCATGTCGTATTCGCAAACTCAAATCGTCTCCTACTCCAAACCACGAAGTCCGAAGTTGGCAACGCTTATGCTTATAGTCAGTATATCCTGAAATCCATCAAGGCGAAACCACTTTTCCACTTCTTGGACCTGGAAATTAAGGAATATTGGGACTATCTCGTATGGTATGACGAATATAACTACGGAGGGAAGGGTTGTCAAGAGGTCGTTGAAGCAGAAAATCAAAAGTTGGACTGCGTCATGCATTGGCAGCTCAGCAAATTCCTGCCCACAACTTTACAACCGATATTCCATGATTGGGTTGTGGAGTTCGTGGAGATCATGCATCGTATGAAACGGCCACAAATTGGTGTCGACTCAACACCCAGACCAACCCAACTACCTGTACGAGCTCTCGGGGAAGACAAGGAAGACAAGATCATACTCGGCAAAGAATTTGAGAAGCCACTGAAAAGACAAATCGCTGGACTCATTCGTCGTCAGAAAGACGAGATGCTTCATCCAGAATTAGCATCAGATTATCACTTTCCCATGCTTCCAGGCTCTCATTTGAAGCTGAGTAATCCTGCGCTACAACTTGTCAAATCCTTAATGCAAGTTTTGTCACTTGATAAGAATATCACACTAGAAGCTCGTCTGCTCCGAAAGGAACTCCTTGCCCTATTCGAAGTTCGAGAGTTTAGTAAAGAAGCTTACTTCAATAATCCGAGCACTTCTCTCAAGATACCTCAGATCATCTGCGACAACTGCACAATGGCACGCGATTTTGATCTCTGCCGTGACGAAGACCTCATTCCTGATATCGATGCAGTTACGGGCCAAAAGCAAGACCGGCCTTGGAAATGCACTTTCTGCGATGCCGAGTTCAACCGTCTTGAGATTGAGGAACGCTGCATCGGGGCCATCAATGGCATTGTTACGGAATGGGCGACGCAGGATTTGAAGTGCGTAAAGTGCAAGAACGTAAGAGTAAATGATTTTATGGAACATTGTTCATGCAGTGGTGAATGGAAAGGAGCCTTGGACAGAGAGAATGTCATGGGGAGGTTGAAGGTGTATAGGAGCGTGGCGCGATTCTATGGATTGCGTATGTTGGAGGACGTCATTGAAGGAGTTTTTGATGAGTTATAGGACATTTTTGTGCACCTTGTGTTGGGCAATAGCATAATTTTATAGCGCGGGCACTGATGAAGAAGGTACGGCGTTGAACATATTTCAAAGTAGCTACGGCAAAGATTATTTTATAGATGTATCCAATCATTCATTCGTCCTCATCCTCGACCTCTTGTTTTTCGCTTTGCTGCTGCGGGGCCTTCTCTTCCTGCTTTCTCCATAAGCCAGCCAGAAATTCATTTGTACTTGCCTCTTCCATAGACTTATCGTCCCTCTTCTTCAAGAAACGTGGAAATCTGAGACTCAGACCCCGTTCATCACTAACCAAACCAATCGCTGCCTTATATACAGGACTCAGCGTGATATCCGCGAATGCCATCTCCCATACTTCCTTCGGCTCAAACCACACATCCGGATATCCGCCATCATATTCTACATACCCTGGCTTCCCGCCTAGGACATTTGGACCGTCTTCAGCATAGTATTCCTTGTTGGCTTTATAGAATGTATCGGTGAAGCCGGAAATGCATTTGCAGACTGCTTCGAGAGATCCGGTCTCTTCGTTGCGTACTGCGAGTAGGATTGGTGACCACCATTGTGACTTCCGTCCTTGACCGTGCCAGCCTGCGATTGGGATCAGGTCTAGTGTGTCAAAGGTTGTTGAGTAGTCTTTTTTGACTTTAAGCCAGGAATCGAGTCTTTTGTCGGGTTCATAGGTTGAAAGAAGTGCTTTGCGTCGTGTTTTCTTTTCCGTGCTGTTGGTCTTACTTTTGCCTCCCTTGGTGGTTGTTGGGGCTTCTGAAACGAGCTCTATTTCTGTGAAATCTTCTGTAATTAAGCTTTTGTTGGCGATGTTGTCCAGGATTTTGACCATAATTCCTTCGCATTTGATATCCGTGGCACCCTTGAAAAATTCTAGGACGGTCTCTGAATCCTGTGATGTTGCATCGATGCTTTTTACCCATGTAAACTGCCTCGGTACTTCTGTAAAGAGGCTTCGAAGAAGACTCCTTCGCTCTCGAAAGGGTCTGTCAAGAAGTGGTTCTCCGTTCAGATACATTAAATCGAAAGCGAACAAGCAGACCTCAACCTTGATGCTTCCTATTGCGACATCTTTACGGGCTCGATTGGTGAGAGTCTGAAAGGTTTTCAGCTCTCCAGTGTTTTGATCTACGGCAACGACTTCGCCTTCCATAATGAAACTTCCTACACCTTCGCCACGTATCTTGGGCATCAGAGCAACCAGGTCCGGATATTTGTCTGTCATGACTTCAAGATGGCGAGAAAAGATGGAGACCTTTCCTTTGTCATCGCAATGCACCTGTGCTCGCTGACCATCATACTTATACTCGCAGCTGAAGTCCCGACCTTGGAGCTTGGTAAGCATTTCCGACAGGTCTCTTGTTATGCTGCCTAACATGGGACGGAGAGGAATATGCAGCGCCAGTCCACACCGGACGAGAAGCTCATCACATACTCCAATCTCGAGAAGAACTGGAATCAAATCGTTATAATTTGGTCTCTTGGCGAAACAAGCTTTCACTATTTCTTCTGCTTTAGACCAGATTTCAGCCAAACTTTCCTTCTTGAGTGCTGCAAGATCTTTCTGTGATTTTAAAGGAAAATCAGCTCCGTGTGGCCGTGAAAGTAAGAATGCCCGAGAAAGTGCAATCAACATTGTTGTTTTGACAGCGCCAATCCGCAACTAAGTTCATCAGCAAAAAGTACCATACCAGGAACTGTACTCACATGCTGACACAAAGTCCTCACGATGTAACGACTTTCTTCGGCTCCTCTTGCGTCTTGGAGCAGTCTGTCCACGACTCTTTGCTTCTGTTCGTTACTTCCAGTACCCTGTATGCTGGCAATTTTCACCAGAGATTGGTAAACGCCGATGATCGAGAGAGGTCTTGGCTTTCGGAGTGTGAAACTCTGTCTCTTCTTTGCTTCAAATGCTACATCTCCTGCGTCCCCATGTTTATCGTACAACGTTTTCAGAGATCTTCCATCTAGTCCACAGACATTCTTCAAAGCTTTGGAGATAGCTGATCCTCCAAGTCCCAGTTCTAGTGAGATATAAGGCGGAGAAATAGAATTGGTAGCCAGCCATACCTATAGCACCTTGCATTAGTAAATGCGTCCCAGCACAGTTGATTATTTTGGGGGTCGCATTGATGAGTAGAGAACCACTCTTGAGGGTTTTAGGGTTCACTTCAATTTCGCGTGAGCAGCAGCATACATACGGTAGGTAACAGACTACTAGGATCACCTTCGATAATGACTCTTAGAAGATTGACAAGAGTGTCCACGATTTTTATGCGGCTCTGAGTACTGTTGACCAGCACAAAGCATCTTGTGAGAAGGGCATATGAGGCATGTCCTCCTTCGGTGGCCCAACTCTGTTGCAGGTCCGGGACATATTTCAAAGGATCAAACGTGAGGGGGCTCTCGTCAAAAGGTATGTTTGAGGAGATAGCATCCTCGGCCGTGCCAGCGGATTGAAGTGAGAGTGTATTTCTATCCTTCAGCGTGAAAAACATCTTGGTCGTACCCCCCTTCTCTTTCGTCACTTTGCTTTCGGCGTCAGTTCTCAGGCCGTCGTCTTCTATAGATATTGAAGGATGTTCTTCGTTTCCACTGAAGTTATATTGTTCCTCGCTATTGGCATTGGTGGTATTAGGATCTTCTCCAACATTGGCTTCTGGTACTGGGCTCTCATAGGCAGCGTCTTGATTCCACTCAGTTTGCAACTTCCTGGCCAGTTCTTCATCAGTAAGGCTTTCAGAGTGGTCCGGCTTGAGATCCTGGGAAACAGCCTCGGAGGGGGTGGATGATAGCTTTTGGTTCTGTTTGCTGAAGAAGTAATCTAAACCACGGGCCGGGACAACAGGATTCTTCGTATTGCTGTTGAGCTTTCGCCGCTTTGCAGGGCTACTCATCTTGCGGTTCAGGATAGGAAAAGCTGAGGTAAAAGCAAGTGGCAATGGGTGCCTGGCATTGAGTTGACTCGGTCTCTTCGAAGAAACGGTGCTCGATATTTCAGCTCAGTATTCCTTCAGGTGACATTTCATCTCGCGACTCTAGGCCCCAAAAGAAACCAGGTAGTTCATTCAAAAGTTGCAGTGAAATAGTGCGTTGAGTAAAGGTAGACAAGGCTGTCAGGTACAGGGACGTCATGACCCAGTCTTGTTAGAGTAACACCCTATACTGGATAGCTGGAGCACACCCACTAAATCCAACGCAACGCTCGGAAGCTACAAGAGTTCAACCTCATATATAGCTACCATAAATGAAAGACCTTTTGATTGTCGAAATATGCCGTCATCACAGAAGTCCATGCTCGCTATTCACTTCGTCACTTGGTGACGTCAATAAGTATTATTCTCTGTAAATTCCTCACCCCTGCTCAGCCGGTTCAATGAGTGTGCGTAAAGACGGTGGGATACACCCACCCTCAGCCCGGGAAGTAGTGCCAGAAGGCGCAGGCCAGTTTTTCAGCCTCGTCATACTGGGCCTCCAAAAAGTGTCAACATCCGAACCCTCTTTTCAGCTTTGCAAACCGATATCACGACGTCTGAATACCACCTCTTGCTGCAAACATTAATCGAGTATGCTGGCCACACATCGAGACAGAATCCGATTGGTTTCGACCAAAGCCGCCAATTCGGAGATTCCTGTCTTGGAGCGAGATATCAGACTAGAAGATTACCTTAATGACAAGCTTCAGACCGCCTTGGATTTCGAAAACCTGGATTCTTTAATTCAGAATGTGGAAATACAGAAAACACAACTTCAGGAGCAGGTATGTTGTTTATCAGCCTTTCTTTTAATCCCCCAGAAACTAAAGTCTAGCAGCTCCGAGATGCAACGTCCAGACTCGCTGCAAGTAAAGAAGCCTCCGAGCAGCACACACAGTCTGTACTAGCACGCACCGCCTCGTTCAAAGAACATCAGAACAGCATCCAAAAACGTTTGTCTGTTGTCACGAACAGCGACACGGCAACTGAGGCAGTACAGCGATTTCGTGGGCCGATGGAGAAGCTCCGTCGGGTAGAACTAGCTCAAGCCTATGTGGAGCTCCTGAGCGAGATCGATAAGTTGTCGGAGGAGGCTCGAGATCACTTGCCAAACGATCCCAAGTCTGCGTTACGGCCCTATACTCGAATCAAGGAATTGGGCCTTGCTTTACATGAGAGCCAGGACTCTGTGGAGGGAGCAGGTGTTCACCTCGTGGCTTATGTGGATAAGAGAATCGCTGAGCTCTGGAACGAAATGAGAAGAATCCTCTCGGACGAATTCGAAATAGTTCTGAATACCAATGGCTGGCCAGAAGAACCAACGGTAACAGAAGCATGGACTGCTTGCTTCAATAAGCTGCTGGAGCTTCAGTCAACAGAGATCGCTCTTGCAAAGGTGCCTCTTATCCTCTTACCCATAGGTGTGATGGCTCGGCCATATGTGCAAGGGTTTCGGTACCACTTTTTGAGTGACAAATCCACAGCCAGTCATCGTGAGGTTCGTAGACTTTTCCAATCATCCCGTAACCGTACCTGCAGCCGCATACTCTGGGCCTTTAGGATAGAGGCAAGCTGTCTTTGTTGTCTGAGTTCTGTCTAGTTGTGATACTACATGGAGCCAGAGTTGAGTCATCGGTGCATCTTGGTTGTTATTTGATGGACTTTTAGAACTAACAAGAATTCTAGTTGTGCGCCAATGCCTTCAGATATATCCTGAATAAGATTAAGTCTCAAGAAAGGTTTCTCAGAAACAACATCGATTACCTTCTATTTGAATACTTTTACAAATCTGACCTAGCTGGGAACTCATTATACTTCGATGCGGTTTCTGCATTCATTACGGCTTTGTTACCCATTGTCAAGGAAAAGATTGATGGTGTGATGAAGCAAGTCTCCAAGGAGCCTGTACTGATGAGCCAACTCATCAGTCAAATCATTGAATTTGATGATACCCTCAGGAAGTCATTCGATTACACTGGAGGCAATATCGACCACGGTTGGAAGGGCCTTGCGTATGATGTTTTGGAAGATTGGTTCGATACGTGGTGGAAGTATGAGAAAGATTTTACATTGAGCCGATATCAAAGTATCATGAAAGACGAGGAAAGCGGACAAATTGATTACGAAAGCACGCCCGATAAGACCAAGCCCACTAATGGTGCAGTAAAGGTGGTCGACTTATTAAGAATTGTGACTGAGAAATATCGGGACCTACGAAGGTTTTCACATCGAACTCGGTTTTTGATCTATGTTCAGATTGCGATTTTAGACGCTTACTATGAACGTTTGAATGATTCACTCAGCGTATACCAATCGTTCACATCTACTGTTGGTCGCAAGCTCCATGGTATAACCAAGGAACAGGAGGCCGAATTGTCAGGTCTTGGAGGATTACAAAGTCTCTGCAAAGTTTTTGGCAGTGCCGACTACGTAGTAGCAGCCCTTGAAGAATTGAACAATGAGGAGGTAAGTTGGCGCAGGTGAAAGAGTTAATTTCATTTAAAAAAGCTGACAACACACAGTTCTTCATCACTTTGTGGAATGAACTCCAAGCCAGAGCAAGACAGACTGAAGTAAATGATAGCGTAGCTGGCCCCATGACCTTAGGCGACGTTAAAGACGTCATATCTTCTTCCCTTGGAAGTGATGAAGATGGTGGCGGAATGTTCGACGAAAGTGTAGCAACTTTCAAGAGTCTCCGTAGCAAAGCCGAACAACTCATTATTCAAGCAATCAAGTATGCGTATCCAACATCACTGCGACCTTACTTCCACAAGCCTCAGTGGACCACGATTACCAGCGAGCCAGTCTCTATGGAGACATTAAATATCACTGCTGAACTCGACCAGACCCTCCAGGTAAGCAGAATCACTCTGTCGATTTGCCAACACGCAGGGATCCCTCATCATACTGACTGTCCACAATAGGTTCAAGAAGAAAACCTCAAGTTTCTAAGAAAAGCACTGGGTCAATCGGTACTCAGACGCATCTGGCGAGAGTGTCTAGAAGAGCTTCAAGATCTCTTATGGAACGAAGTGCTTCTGAAACAAACATTTACCACACTTGGTGCGGCACAATTTCAAAGAGATCTGAAAGGCATCAAGGACGGGATCAGAAATAATCTTCGCCCCATCCGAGGAACAGACTTCGAGTTGCCGAAGTTGACGGAAGGCTTGGAGCTGCTCAATTTGCCTGTCGACATGCCTGAAGGTCACTCAGGAATGACAATCAAGGACGCTGCCAGCAAATGCCTGGGAAATTCTGCTGATGCTCAAGAGGTTCTGCAGCAACTCGGCTTTAACGTACTTAGTGTTCTAGACGCTCGGAATGTTCTGGCAAGAAGAGTCGAAGTAATGGATTAAGACAATCTTTCATCCGAGTAACAGTAAGCAGCAATGGAGAGATGGATGGCTCAGGGCCAAAGCACACTTGCGCTGTATTAGCACGGAGCCAATCAATAGATATCACTCGCCCACAGAGATTGGTCAATGCTCTATGCGCAGCAGAATTTTATCTTTACCTAATGAACCAGCTTGAATTCTTTCTACATATATTATCGTGCTTGTTCACCTAAGACATCATCTGTCTCTGAAAAATAGTTGCCATTTGCCAGGATTGACAAAATTTTGAAAACTTGCGCCATGTTCTATCTTTGATTACCCCAGCAAAAGGAACCGAATACAGCCGCCAACGCCTCCTTTATGAGATAGCTCTTGCCGTCATCTCCGCAACGAAGAAGGTTCCGGCACTGACTGGCATCGCTCTGAGTAGGGTAGGGCCAATGCCCTTCCAGAAGCCACGCATGCCCTCCTGTCTCCAGACCTGCTTGAAGCAGTCGTTCATGCCCTTATACCGCATCTTCTCTCCAAATCCATCACTCTGCATCTTGCTCTTAACCACGTCAAATGGGTAGCTGGCCAACCACAACGCCTCACCAGCTAAACCACCATAGAATGCAATCTTCCAGCTAGGAAGCTCCTTGCGGGCCACATTGTTGCGGGCGGCATCGGCATTCATCATGTACTCGAATGCTAAGAACCACACACCGTACGCCTGCGCTTCTCGGAGGATGGTGACGGCTTCTCCACGGTAAAGCCCCTTAAGGACACCCTCGTGCGCCGAAAGCTTCCGAACGCAGTCGAGCGGTCCATTGTACAGCTTCCCCGCGCCGTGGGGTTGTGTCTGTAATCGAATCCTCACGTGCTCGATAGGTCCGGAGATGACTGAATTTGTCACTCCTGCCGCGGCTCCAGCGAGGTAGTATTGCCCGTAGGACAACTCGGCGGCCTTTCCCTTGGCGGTGTTCTGGGCCTCTAGCAGTCTTCGCACATAGTGGAAACCGCCGAATTGAACAGACACGCACGCTCCAATACCAATCAGTGGCGTCAGCGTTCCCTTGTAGAAGGCAAGCGCTCCCTCGTTCTTGTAGATCGATGTTGCAGCTACAAGAGCGGAAGGGTACTGTGTTGTTGTTTGGAGACGCACTTTTACTATGTCGAAGGGTTGACCTGGAGGGTGTCAGCGTCGAGCTTTGGTCTCCCAAGATGGGACGTTCTTGGCTAGGGCTTGATTTCAAGCAAACATAAAGAATGACAAGAAAAGACCCCTATTCGCTTCGAAAAGTCCTTACTATGTCTATACTGATAGAGACAGCGCAGAATATCAAATACAGCGTTGATCACGTGAAATTGGTTAAGCAGAAATGAATCGAGGTTTAGTCTCAATTGAAACCGCGTCTTTCTTACCTAGAAGCACCTGGGCAATTCCTCCACACGCTCCAGAGAACAGGTCCTTGAAGGTCTGCTTGAACCCAGTCGCCTCAATCTCCGCCGCAGCGTCGGCCATCGCGTCGGTGGATGGAAGCTTTGCTTATCGCGCCTCCCAACCCTTCAGACTAGGAAGTCCAATTGACGAGCTCTGGATTGGAATTATGGCGAGCGTCGTGGGTGAGGGGAATCGACCTAGGTTGGTTTTGCTTAGGGGTCGCACACTCAGGCGATGGGGGATTTGAAAGCCACTGTATAAAAGTCTAGGGCTCCAAGGGCGATATCGCATGGCGTGCTTGCTGTTGGTGCCTGGCGCTTTCAGGCACGAACTCTCCCCCAGAGCGTCAAGGGCGCGGGAGGAAGGAAGCCATGGATTGACACACGTTGTAGGCGACGCCCGCTGGCTTCTGCACTCTTGTTGTGGGATTGAGTAGCATCCCACTGCACGCAGTGGTTGCACTGATCGCCTTGGGGTACGCTCTTCCTTCGTCTGGGGTTCTGATCATGCATCGCTCGTTCTGTTTGTCCATTGTCCCACCCTGAATCTATCTATTGGAGAATCAAAATCCCTCTCGTTTACCATAAGTGAAGTATGGGAGGGATTCCACAGCTATTATTCTCATGGCACCTACATCTTTGGATATTTTTCAACGGCTTGCGGTGTTACTGCTTTCACTCAATAAGGTTGTGATGGCTCACGAGTTGTGCCATCCCTTCGTGATGTATTCCACAACGGCTCGACTCCCAATGCAGGTAACCAAGAAAACGACACCATTCTTCACACTTGACTTGACTTCTTCCACCGATCCCTGCCTTGGAACTTTCTTTCGCATTTTTGATCTTTCTTTGTTTTAAAATGGTTTCTGTTGAGGTAATATATTGTTTTCTACAGATATCTCTGAATGTATGCCGATTACAATCAACGGGAACAAGAATGAACTTTCTATGTGTCTAAGTCTAAAATCTCTCTAAAATGCCCTCTATCCCTGACAACTTTGGACGCCACAATATGCCTCGCTCAATCAATAAGTTATGTCTGTCTTCAGTACGATAAAGCACGATCAATCTGGTTGATTGCTGGTTTGCCTTTAGCAATGCGGGTTAAGTTCTCTTCCAAGATCGCCATGACTCGGGCGTAATAATGTTTGGAGTTGCCGCTCACATGCGGAGTGATAAGCAGGTTCGGAGCCTTCCATAGTGGATGGTCGGACGGAAGCGGTTCTGGATCCGTGACGTCGACAGCAGCTCCGCGGATTTGACCGGTCTCTAGGGCCGTGATGAGATCTGCGGAATTGACGTGGGGACCTCGTCCAATGTTCGACAGGAACGTCTTCTTCTTGGACATGATCTCGAATTGCTCGGCCGCAATGATGTTGTGCGTTAGTGGTGTCAGAGGCAGACAGATGACCAGAATGTCAAGATCTTGCGCAATGAAATTGTTGATGGAGGCTTTATCGGCGCCGTAAAACCACTTCGAGGGAAGTACTCCGTCCACGTCTCCAGTGCCGGGGACACAATAACTATCGTCCCGGCGGGATTCTGCGGTGGCTCGCTCTCGCATGGTATATGCAATGATATCCATGCCCATAGCCTTTGCTACACGGGCACACTGGCGACCAATAGCACCATATCCGAGAATGCCCCTAGGAGCACGTTCAGCAAGCAAGCAATTTTGAGAAAGGAAATAAACGCTGGGTCTTACATTCTCAGTCCCACTGAGTCTTCTACGGTGATCGCACTGTCATAACCAGCTTTCCACTCTTGGGTCTGCATCAAGTTGATATATCTGGGGAAGTTATGCTGGAAGTAAAGCCAGCTTGCAATGACCCATTCCGCAATTTGGGGACTTTTTTCCAATTAGCAGAGTTTAGGTTCGAGATTGATATTGGAAACTCACGGATGAACACCATTCGCGGTGCAGAACGAAATATCGGTCCCCTCGTATAAGGGGTTTCCATGTAAGTGGTTGGCTCCGGCGGAGGAGAGTTGGACGTATTGCAACTTTGGGGCTTGGTCTCTTGTTGGAAAGACCATGGAACTACATAATGCAGTCACACCTTCGTAAATAGACTTGTCGAAGTCTGAATCCCCCAAAGTCTGCAATTTTTGGTGAGCAACCTCCAGATCCGGGAACTTCTTGTTCAGGTGTTCTATAAAGGCGGTTGGATATGCTTGTGTGTTGGTGATGAGAAGCTTGTGCCCTTTCAGGGTAGGGTTAGGTGTGGCGGACATGCTTTGTACCTTGACTGCTGGGTTTTGGGTGGTGTTTTGAGAAGAATGATTGTTGGATATGAATTTCTTAAGTCTAGAGTCATCTACGACTTTTGTTATCTACGGAGGATTCAGAGCTAAATGCAAGGGTGGGGGCTTGGGAAGCGATTTGGAAGGTGGAGGGTGATCACGTGTACCCAGAGAAACCATGCACTTTCTTGTGGAGTATTCGGAATCGGGGTCCGTCTCGGCCTTCCTTACACGGCATAATGACTAGATATATCGTGTTTAGAGACATGGGAAGGCTCTTGAGAGTTCGTGGGTCATGGCTGATCTAGAAATGCAGGTACTTACTTGCTTCAACAAATCTGTCCAAGGACCCCAGTTCACTGCCTTCGCTTAGCTTTCAGAAGTCACTGAGGTGGCCATAAGACTGCAATCTACTCGTGTACCCAAAAACAAATTGGAGAACCCTCAAAGACTGCCAACTTAATGCTCTGTAGGAAGAGTTTGTCCAACTACTTAGTTACCACTCTGTAATACTCTGCAGGCTCAAAATACAGCCTATCACTGCAAAAGTGCTAGCACGCAGTCCGCAAACAGCCGTGTCTGAGAGACCTTGGAGCCATTGAGAGAACCATTCGCAAAGCCAGCCATTTTGCTACAAACCCTTTATTTCAAGTTTCTGTACGCAGGCAAGTAACGAACAGGAGCTCCATGATAGCATCTAGGACCCCTCTTCAACTAGAGTGTCATAGCTCGCATTCCGCATATCCACCTTTTTGATTTCCCAAAGGGGAAAAACACTAAACCAATTCCAGAAATGGAATTGAAGATATTACCAATCTCCCATCTCGTACTTCAATCAGTCCAGCCTATGACCAACTATATCTTGGAAAGCTTTGCTAGGTCCACTTGGATGTTTTACCTCAAACGCACGCTAAGCGAGCAGATGTCTTCCACCACCGGCTACGCAATAAGGGGCTTTTTGAGAAGTCAAAATGGCGGAAAGCCCTTGGACAAAGAACCGGCTAACAAGCAAGATAAAAATGATTGTGTTGCCACGAAACCCCAAGCCATCCATCTCATTTTGACAACACAACAAACCATCCGGCCATGAAAGTAGAATTGTCACACGATCAGCATCAAATTCCTATGCCAATCACTTGTACTCCTATGCTCTTCATGTCTTCTTGTAGTTCTTCTCTACCATATTCATCCAAATTTGGAGATGAGACCGTGACAGTTTACTTGTGTCCGTGTTTCTTCTGTGATGGACAGGAATTTTCCTTCTAACTACTTGTCAGCCTAGGACGTGACAGTTATCTCGGTGCCAGCAGTCAAGGTTGTTTCACTGCCAACTTTCCTTTGATACATATCGATTGACATTTCGAGACCCTACCGTCATAGCTGTTTGGATGAGTCCAACCTTATCCCCTACAAAATCTTAGTCTGAAACTTCTTCCTCACATGAGTCTCTCTCCTAGACGCCCCCTTTCAATCCTGATCGCAGTGCCAGTGGCCGAGCCTACCTTTCTCCCTTGTCAAAGCCAAATCTTCCTTCGAAGGGTAATGGCATACTTACTATGGGGTAGTACGTGGCCGATGAATCGAAGGGCTAGCCACCAATCGCGGGAGGTTGACGACGCAGCCGGGGAGGGAGCATGCAAGGCTACTTTAGACTGCATTTTCGACCGACTCTGGTCGAATATGAAAGGGCAGGTGCGTTGATTAAACTCGGCGCTAGTGCCTAGAAATCCTTGAATATTGGGACTGCTAATCATATATATCATATCATGTTTCTGTTCAGTATCAAGCTTTCGAGATGCCCGAGGGAAGTCGCTCGGATACAAAACATTGACGTCAGAGAGCCGTATCATCCCTGACTGACGTCCTCTTAGTTCAAGCCGGAAGCTCAACGAGTGATGTGATGCCGATGTCAAAATGCCTTTCCAGGCAGTCAGAGCGACGGGAACCTCTTGCCCCTTCGCAACGACGAGCCGGCAGTGGTCTCGATCCACTGTCGACGATGGAAAACTTCCATTACAAGGGCAAGTTAGAGCATTTCTGCACCGAAGAATGTCATGATGAAGAACGTTCGAGATAGACCCGTCAAGAGAAGTTTCATGTAAAGATGTGCCGAGCAGAATCCATGGAATTCCAAGTCGGAAATTGAGGCCATCGAGGTTGAGAGGGCCTTCTTTGCTGATCCAAATAATGTGACCAAAGCAGGTCCGTGTGCTCGGGTGGTCACTTCGATACGTTGGGAAGGATAAGGATGGGAGCTACAACACTCTCAGGATGAACAGACCCCTGCCAGGTCTTTCGCCTCAAGGGAACTAGGCCAATAAGATGACGAGAACGGTCCTAGGCGAGACAACGAGGCATGGATTTGTTTATCCCAACTGTGTTGTACATCTAGAGGCAATAATCTCGAGATATGATAGGAATCGATCCGAGAGAGCAAAGCTTGGTGTCTGGAAGAGAGGGCAAGCACATGATCAGATCTGGCCCCGAACCCGGCAACGCTAAAGGGATCTTGATCAACAAGTTGAGCAAATCGGAAGACCGAAGGGCAGATGTCGCAAACGACACATCTCCCCGAGGCAACCAGCACTAAAAGGGCAGCCTAGTCGATGCAACGGCGTCGACGAAAGGCGGAACGAAGAGGGCTGGGGCACCTCGAAGAAAGAAAAGAGGAGGTCAGGGGGTACGCAGTATTGCTCCTTTCTTTTCGCTTTTCTCTCCTTCCCTTTCTGCACCTGCACCTGCACCTGCACCTGCGCCGGCAACTCCAACTTTAAGCCTGGATCGCACCAAGCGGCATTCTCTTGGACGTCAGCTTCCTCTGCCCACCTTGTGCTGTTTCAATTCTGCTCTTGTTGCGCAAGAACGATCGACAGCATCGTCCCCTTACTCACTTACCACGCTGCTGCCCCCCCACCGCACGCAGGCCAAATAACGTTTGGGCCTCTTGCAACAACGTGCTTGCCCCCACTGGCCCCGACCGATTGGCTGTCGCAACGAACTGCCAGTACGAACCTGGTCCCTGGCATCAATATTGCGACGCACATATAGCTCTCGAACCTCAGTCAATCCATCAATTCGACAGAGGACAACTTGGTTTTTGTCGCACACATACCCCATCCATCAGTTGGGTCCGGCTTTATAATCCGGTGCTTCTTGGAAAATCCTTCCTGCCTCGACTCCTTACATGTCACTTGTACCGACTGGCGGGATCAGACTATTGTGCAGGCGAACTCTAACCCTATTCTTCCGCGATAAGAAACAAGACAAGACATAGGGCTGGCGCAATTGAGATCCTTGACGTCGCAACTACGGGAGGAAGTCGACTGCTGGTGAGGCCGGGCATAAGAGGGCGGCGAGAGTCCGAGAGACTTGACATTGTTGCAAGCAGGAAATCCAGCGATAACACAGGGCGTCCTTGTCTCGCAACTTGGGCTGTGCGCGCCATCGCAACGCTCCACGGATTGCCCTTCCAGATATACAATCCGTTTCGGGCAGGAAGGCAGACGCATAAGGCGAGCGTCGCCCCAGGGCCAATTTGCGGCTCCTCCGGCTGCTGCGCATTTTCTCGAGTTGCCACGCGATTTGGACTTGGAGATCCTGAAGGAACGGTCTGACATCACCAAGTCGATCAAACTGTTTAAGGGGCAAAACTTGTTCATCTGGTTGGCAATCCATCTTACGTTGGATACCGGGCATATATAACAACAGCGCACGAAGATGGACCCCTCACACCGAATGACCATTACGATTTGCGGGGACGGCGGGTGCGGAAAGTCGTCAATTACATTGCGATTAGTACGATCACAATGGACGCACGAATACGACCCGACGATCGAGGACTCGTATACACTCTCACGGCAGATCGATGGACAGACCTACCACCTCTCTCTCACCGACACAGCCGGCCAGGAAGAATACCGCGGCATGTGGGCCGCCTCGAATCTTCGTAGCGATGCCTTCTTGCTGGTCTACGACATCACCAGTTCAAGCAGCTTGCAAGAACTGGAATACTTTAACAACCTGATCGACATGGAGGCCGAGACGCGAGAGGAAGCATGGAGGTCAGATCCTGCGAATCGCGGGCGTGGGTTTGTGAAACCCATCAAGATCGTGGCCGGCAACAAGTGCGACTTGCAGGAATCGCGACAGGTCAGCGCCAGGACTGGCTTAGAGTGGGCGCGGAAAAGACAGTGCGGATTCATGGAGACGAGTGCAAGGAACGTTGTCAATATCGAGGAGACGTTCGCGCTTATTGTGAGGAGGGTAGCAGAGGCGAGAAGGGTTGCGGAGATGGGTGAGAGGGGGAGGGATCGCTTGACCATTATTTCCGAGTCGCATGGGACGAGGAGGGCGCCGACAGCACCACTGAGCCCGTTGCCGGTTTTGCGTGAAAAGGATGAAGCGCCCATTAAGAAAAATGGGGCATTGTACCGGACCTTCCGAAAGCTAAGTTGTTTGAGATGTTGGTGAGGTGATGTCGATGTTGGTCATGAGGACATGATACGAGATGATTTTGCTACTTTTATTGTTACTCGCGTGGCTCTTTTGCTGTTGTTTATGACTGGGTTTGGGGATTTGCATGGGTTTGGCTTGGACAGGGGATCTACGAAGTACGAGATGAGACACGCATTAAGAATATTCGGAATGGGGAGCAGGAGTCTTTAGGAGCGGATACCCAAATGGCATGGCTTAGACTGCATAGAAAGAATCTGGCTTTGTTTTATCTTTGATGTTGTGGACTCTTGATTTTAGGAGCGACAATTTAGATGAACAGATAAATCTTACCTATGCATCAGAGTCTCATTTTGCTTGTCATGATGTCGTGACTGATTTGTGTATATGGCAAGTCCACAAGTAAATTTGACGTCGCCAGAAGATAAAGAGCACCCATATAGACCCCTATAACACCATACCTACTACCCGGACGCGGCCCGCGGTCCAATACGTCAAAGTCTATAGTCATCTACAGTCTTGTGAACTCACTTCTTCTCCTTCTCCTTCTCCATCCAATCCCTCCACGCCTTGAACTCGGCATAATCCAAGCTCTCCGCCTTGCCCTGGAACCTCACCACCTTCAAATCACCCACTTCGTTCCAGCGGTCCTTCTTCCCTCCCCAGCCCGCTTTGCGCATCAGACTGATTATTGTCTCTTCCTTGTCCCAGCCCTGCTCGGGTGCGACGTCGGGGAGGTAGCAAGACCCGTGCCGGCGGTTGCGGTAGTAGAAGGAGATGCGCAGGCCGTGCACGCCTAGCTCCCAGTCCATGGCATCGTCGGCCTGCTCGAAGTCGGTGAGCAGCGTCACGCTGACCTCGAGGGAGGGCAGTTCGCGGAGCGCGATGGGCGAGAAACGCGTGTCGTGGAAGGCGGACGTCAGCGCATACGACGAGAGTCCCGAGGAGAGCTCCTGGGCCTCAAAGGTGCCGATGCAACCCCGCAGATTGCGGAAGCCCGAGCTGGCGGACATGGTGTTCCAGGTGACGAAGAGAGGGGATTCGGTGATGGACTCGTTGCGTTGTGAAGTTCGGCGGCCGATCCCAATAGGCATGAAGGAGTCGGACGACGACGCGGGCGTGCTGGCTGCGGTTGAGGGTGCGAGCGACATGGACGAGATGGAGGATGACGAGGGCACAGAACTGCTGGAAAATTGTGAGAGGGCTGGATTGCGCAACGCAGGCGAGGACAACGATGTAGCTTTGGCTGAACTATCTAGGGCATCCTCCTCTTCCTCCTCCGATGCATCTGCTTCCGCATCATGCTCAAGCCCTTTGGGATACTCGGCCCATGATGCCTGGACTTGGTTCAGGGTCATTGGGCTCCGCTTCTCCAGGCTGGCGGCTAGGGCCTCGAAGCAGTAAAGGCAGTGTTCTACAGTCGCCATGATGAGAATCGGAATGGGGACTCCGGGGTCTTGATCTGGGAGTCCTGAGCTTGGAGGAGGATACGAAAGCGGACGTTGAGGGAGGATGAGGTAATAGTGAATGCGAAGCGCTGACGTTGCCGTTGCCGTTGCCGTTCAGCTCCACGATAGATGGCGGGGTACGATAAGCTCGCCCGCTTCGATTATGCAGCCTTGCCCAAAGTTGTGCAAGGTTCCGATCCGGAAAGAGAGGGGTTAGACAGCTGACTCAGCGGATTATCCTGACCCCCGGATTGCCGTCGTAGGATGACCTAAAGCTTAAGGCTCGCTTCGTTCATGCTCGAGATCAACCTGTCAACATGTCACCCACATCTGACCATACTATAATTGGTGCTGCCCCTTCTCCTGGCCTTCGTATTCAGCTTTCACGGGCGGCGGCGGCTTGACAACGCATGATTCTGAGACCGGCCAGTTCGTCTTCCATCATCAGAACCAGGATTTAGACTTCTCGCTTCGTTTGAGCTTCGTCTCAAGTGACGGCCTCAGTTGGCCGACCAAGAGAGCATCCAGGCCCCGGAATGCACAAACATGTCACTGGCACATTTGCTCATGAATTCATGGTTTTTCGTTCCCAGCTACTGCCATCTTCTGTCGTGTGCTCTCTTGGATATCCTGGGAAAGCATGCTCCCTTTTGCGCATGGTGGTTGAACTCTTCCCCCATCTTTCTCGGAAGGGTCCTCTGCGAGCTGTTGAGGAGAGATAGACTGATGTTCTCCGCGTCTAAATCTGGACTTGTGCTCTGCACTGCACCCGAGCGAGCTATTATGAGCGTGGAAGATTAGGGGCGCAGGAGGCCTTGGTATTTGAGATGCACATCCTCTCGACCCACTCTTCTAAATACACAAGAAGCTTAACCGCCATAAGTCTAACTCCTCAAACTGTCCCAGTCGCACTAAGCTAGAGATCGCCTCAATGACCCTGTTCTTCTCCGCGAAACCCTGGTCGCCAGCTGCAATCTAGAACCCAGGACTGCCATCTTGAGTCCAAGCTTCACTACTGACAGGATGTCTGTCATGAGGAGAAGGCTTGGGACATGGGATGAGATGCGATGGGATATTCCTCCGCACTTGGCTCAGCCACCGGAAGGATGGACGTATATATATCTCTGAGCTTCTTCCTCTTCAGCGTCTCTCCTTCTTCATCAAAGTCTTTCTCTTCGTTTCCTAGATCAAATCGCTTTCGTTACCTTCGCAACTATTCGCTTTAAGTCTCTTCTCGCTGGCCGATTCTGTTCTTCTCATTCCTCCACTCAAGCCACATATTCAACCTCTAGCCACCATGCAATTCACCCTTATCACCTTTGCCACCATGTTGGCCGTTGCCTTTGCTGTACCTACGGCTCAACCAGCCGGTTCAGAGGGTTAGTTCTTTGATCCCTTCTCTAGCCTTCCGCAGAGATTACTTCTGCTGTCCAGCCCCTTCCCTCGTTCAGTGTCTACCGACTCCTGATATACGTCCCACCGCTATCTAAAATACTCGGACTGACTTTGGAAACACATAGACATTGTCGCTCGTGCTCCCCAAGTCCCTGCTGAGACAGCTGCCATGACAGATGCAAATGGAAACGTTGTGGCCTTCGACGCTGCTGGCGTGGTCGTTAGTGGCGTATAAGCATCACGACTGATCACGACATGAAAGAGAACGGACGGAACCAGAAAGGTTGTACGCTGGTGTGGGTGACGGATGGTCTTTGGTGGGGAGCAACTATGGAATAACGAATGGAGTTTGTGTCAACCTTGTTCAGGTTTCTGGGATAGATCGAATTGATATCATTTGGGAATGACTTCGTCCGCTTGGTGCCTTCGCTCCCAACGATCTTGATACTAAGCTGTTGATTTTGAGTCATATCCTAAGCTGCTACAACAACAAAGCCCATCTCTTAAATTATATGACCCTCCTCGCCAGCCCAGGTTTCAGGAGATCGCCCTCTCGCTCGGTTGTGAAACACGCAGGCAGTTCATCTCAACTACTCTCAGTGGGGACATTGAATGCAATGCCTATTATGCAGACACATCAAGTGTCTGCCGGAATTCTGTCGTCCACTTTTTCCGTCGATCTGGAGGTTGCTGGGTTATCTTTGGAGGACAAGGGGAAGATATCAAAGAAGCTGCGAAAGCAAGGTCATGTTGTGGTATTATGGAAAGAGGTGTTGTATAAGATAGGTGCTTTGCATGGCACTAGAAAATTGAGTTGTGAAATACGGATCTGGTAGGTCATCCTTTGCAAGAGGGTGGGTGCTCAAAAAGCGGGATTGTCTGCTTTCCCAAATTCATCCCAACTTCGCTACCGCATTCTCGCTTCTCGTCCGATGAGATAAGACGAAGCAGTCACCCCGGATTATGTGTGCTACAGTACATATCCTGCCCTCATTTGTCGCAGGCAACATCCATTTTGAAAGGAGTTCTAGGGCCCGTTGCTCTAAGTCTGCTATGCATTGCCCACCAGATCGCAAGGACGACAAGATACTTACTCCTCGGCTGTTTAGGACTGCTGAGACTCGCAAATTTCGCATTCGGGATTCCCGCTTAGCCATGTGAAGTACCTCATTGGCCGGCCATCTGGCAACTTGGTCGCTGCGAAAGGGCGATGAAGACGTTCGTACAGAGGTGTTTAAGGGCAAGAGTCCTTCTAACATCTTCGACCCCGACCGCTACCTACGCCCGGCGATTCGCAATGTCCGCCTCACACAAAACCACGGCGGCTTTTGGCTCCTGGAAAAGCCCTATCACCACCGAGTTGTTGACCGCGAAGAGTATTGGTCTGTCAGCCGTTCACGCCCATGTAAGAGCACACTTCACTTTCCCAGGGTAAAGGGGTAACATTTGGAATTGACCACCTCCAAAGGCTTCAAACGGCATGGTATACTACCAAGAAGACCGACCGGCTGAAGCAGGCCGTAGCACCATCGTCGAGTACTCTCCCACCCAAGGGGCTCGTGAGGTGCTACCCAAAGAGTATTCCGCCTCCTCGGGCATCCACGAGTATGGCGGCGGGGAGTTCTGCGTTGGGGCCGATGGCGACGTGGTCGTGGTAGATGGCAATTCCAATGCGGTTCTCTCCATCAATCCGTCCAGCGGCGTCGTCCGCACGGTGATCGAGCCAAACGAGAACTTGCGCTGGGCGGATTTCGACGTGCACCCAACGGACCCGAAATGGATCCTGGCCGTCAAGGAAGATCATGTGCCCGAGCCCGTAGAGAACCTCCTCGTTGCTGTGAACTCGGAAACTAAAGAAACTCATGTTGTTGCACGCGGTGCAGACTTTTACAAGTATCCTCGCTTTAGTCTTGATGGGAAGCGGATCTGCTGGGTGCAGTGGAACCATCCTGATATGCCGTGGACGGGCACCGAGCTGTATGTTGCTGATTGGCATGATGGTAAGATTGGCGAGAAGCAATATGTTGATGGCAAGGCCATCCAAGTGGCTGTGGACGAGCCTAGCTGGGGTCGCGATGGCACATTGTTCTATGTATCCGATGCCACGGGTTACGGTCAGTTGTATCGACTGGATCCGGGAGCGCAGTCTGCTCGACACATCCAACTGAAGGGTCTTGAGGATGTAGAGTTTTCAGGTCGCAATCCGGCACTGGGAAGGTATGTCATAACTTTCAATTTACTAAATTGGCATGGGATTAAAGAGTAACTAGCCGTACTTTCTTATCTCTATCCGCTTCGACATTGGTAGCAGCCTATACTCGGAATGCGACAAATTTCATGATCTCGATTGACCTGGCGACAGAGACATGGAAAGATCTTGGACTCCCTTTAATCGCCGTTCGAAAGAGTGCGTTGGCAAGAGTCTCTGACACCCGTTTTGCGGTCATAGGAGGGACCGCAAAGGCGCCCGTTGCACTATATGAAGTCGACCTTGCGGATCCTTCTTCATTGAAAATCATCAAAAGCTCCATGGATATCGCGTTGTCAGATGCATACTTTTCCGAAGCCCAGCACATCTCATTTCCACGAGTCTACGGCAATGATAAGACTGGTACATCGCATTGCCTATTCACACCGCCGAAAAACCCCGAGTTTGAAGGCCTGCCAGGTACGCTTCCTCCGTTGATCGTCTCCCTTCACGGCGGACCAACAAGTCACGTCGCACCGGGCCTGGCGCTCGAAATCCAATATTGGACCTCACGAGGCTATGCTTGGGTAGACATCAACTATACCGGCTCGTCCGGGTACGGGAGAGCATATCGCGATGCCCTGAATGGCAAATGGGGCGTCGCCGACACCGATGATTCCGCCAGTTGTGTCTCGCACCTAATCTCGGCGTGGCTAGTCGACGGATCACGAATCGGCATCCGTGGTGGCAGTGCCGGTGGATATGGGGTCTTGCAAGCTCTCTGTATCTATCCTGATCTCTGGGCGGGCGGAGTAAGTGAGTACGGCGTCAGCGACGTGGCGGCCTTGGCTCGGGATACACATAAGTTTGAGAGTCACTACCTCTTTAAGCTCCTTTTCGAGAACGGAACAGCTGGCATTTCTGAGGAGGAGATTGAACGAGTATATCGTGAACGCAGTCCACTGTACCATGCCGATCAGATCACGGCGCCTGTACTTCTGTTGCAGGGGACGGCCGATAAAGTCGTGCCGCCGAACCAGACGCTTGCGATGGAGAAGATCATAAAGGAGAGAGGGGGCGACGTTGATGTTAAGGTTGTTATGTTTGAGGGGGAAGGACATGGGTTTACTAAGGCTGAAAATGTCAAGCAGGCTATTGAGGAGGAAGAGAAGTGGTGGACGAAAACTCTAGTCAGATCCTGAATGGGGCCTTGAGATATACATAGCTATCTATCTATGTGGCAAGGTAAGACACTGTTTTCCAGAGTCCTGGACTACCTTAAGCGAGGAGGAAAAAGGGGGAGCATTTACCTAACCCGAGTCGATATCACGTGCAGAGCTTACTCGATTTCTCCTAGAGGATCTGCCAGCCATCCTGTTCTGTCTCGTCGTGTTTTCCTCGTCCCCGTCGTGCAAATGTTCTATTGTAGCTTGGTACTGTATCAAGGGCAGATCGAGTGCACACCGATTGGTCCGAGAGCGTCAGGTAGCCGTCCGTGACGCAAGGAGTAGTCTGGGAGAGCTTTGTGAGGAGTAGATATGCAGCTAGTGTAGCTGTCCAACAGAAATCAAGCTAAAGCAGCTGGACGGGGAGAAGGGGCTTCTGGTGTAAGGGTGAGCACACCTCATGTGACTTCCTGAATTGGCTTTCATACTTTATCTCAACCTATGCGTCTCTCCTTCATGGAAGCACATAGTAGACTTCATTGAAGAAACCCCGATAAGATCCGATATAAGCTCCAAGCATGATAGGCCTCAGCGTTATCCTTCAAGCGGCTTGGCTAGCTGTGCTGGTGGGAGGTGTCTACCGGCGGTATTTCCATCCACTGTCACGATATCCAGGCCCCTTTCTAGCCAGCATCACCAATCTATGGTGCGAATATCCCTGCCCACACAAGAAAGCTTAGAGTTAGAGTTTGCCTGACGTCTAAACTAACCGTGGGCATAGGCGTTTTTTCGATTTCTTCGCTGGCCAACACCATCTCACAGAAGCCGGGCTGCACAAGAAGTATGGCCCAGTAGTACGCATTGGCCCGAACAGCCTCTCGTTCTCCTCGCTTGCCGACTTTGACGCCATCTATGGATACAACCGGAATATTGAGAAGGGCGATTTCTACTCCTTCGGGCGGCAGAAGGCGTCCGATGCAAGCATCTTCAGCGCGCGCTCCGATGCCGCGCACAAAGAACATCGCAAGAAGGTCGTTGGCCCGGCTTTGTCCACGTCCAAGATTATCACGTATCATCCGGTGGTGAAGAAGAATGTGGCCAACTTCTTGGGAAAGATTGCACGGGCGAGGGGACCGGGGAATGAAGATGGAACGGTTGAGATATCAGAGCTGGTACACGCTTTTACTTTTGATACCACGCTTGAGATCGTCTTTGGTAGGACGCTAAGTGCTGATGCCTACACGGACACCCAGCCTGCTAAAGGTCTTCTTTCCTCGTTCAATAAAATCTCAAAGTTCTCCATCGGCACGGCGCTGCTCCCCTGGCTACAATGGACCATGTCCCATCCCAAAATCCAGGCAGCAATCCGGAAGCCCAAATTCGATAGCGAAGGTACCATGATTGGGATCGGTGCGTTGGTGAGCAAGACGCGCAGGGCGGTGACCTCGGAACCAGGGCGGCAGGAAGCTTCCGAGGACGAGCAGGCGAGCATCTTACAGAATTTCTTGAGGATTCCGAAAGATGATAGTCGGTGGATGGATCCAGAGCTGATGTGGCGAGAGTGCTTCAACCTGGTATTTGCCGCCCCAGGAAGTACGGCAGCGGCTTTGACCGCGACGCTTTATGAACTTGCTGCGCATCAGGAATGGCAGGAACGGATATACCATGAGAGTCTCATGACAGAGAAAGAGGCAAGCGATGTTTCTCCGCCACCGTTACTCACAGCCGTGCTGAAAGAATCCATGCGTCTTCACGTACCATTTCCCTCAGCATTCCCAAGAGACATCACAGCCGGTGCCGAGTCTGCCATCCCAAGCCTCTCAGGCCATCCTCTCCCACTAGGCACAACCGTACAAGCGAACGCCTTTGTGCTCTCGCACTCTGCTGACCTCTGGGGAGATGACGTTGAAGAGTGGAGACCGGAGCGGTTTCTGTCTGACCCCAACCGGCAGATGAACGAAACCCCCAAGACCGAAAGCCCTAGTGCAGAAGAGAAGTTCGTTGTCTTTAGCAAAGGAGCTAGAGGGTGCGTGGGAAAGGAGATTGCACTGATGCTTTTGGCTGAGGCTGTAGCTGCTATAATTAAACAGTGGCGGATTGAAAAGCGAGGTGGCATGAAGGGACGGAGCTTTCTAGAGATGCAATATCAGAGCTGTCCTATCGCTTTCTTGACCAGGAGTTGAGTTAGAAAGGATGGAGTCTCTTCTAGGACCAGTGGACCAACAGCCAGAACGTCGTATGTCAGTCCGTGTTACTAGTAGCTGCATCAACAGCCAGAACGTCGTATGTCAGTCCGTGTTACTAGTAGCTGCTTCACTTATAAGAAAATGTAACTTCTTTTCAAGAAGATCAGCCGCGCAGTAGTTGGTATGGGGATGGTGCACGCACGGCACGGTGGATCGCAAGCCAAGAACTCGAACACGAGAACACTGTTCGCTCAACTCGTAAACGGCATATAGGTATCTTATTCAGTACCACTGCTACGATCACTAGTACTAGCAAAAAGGTCGACGAAGAACTTGACAGATGATGAAAAGCCTTCTCCGAGCTTTCCTTTTGCCCTCATCAATACGTCAAGTGTGAAATAAAACCCACTGATATGTCCTCCCAAAATAAAAACCTAATAGCTCACGCCATGAACTGTCGTCCTTAACACCATCGCCGTAAAACTATAGCCTGCTGAAGAGTATACAAAAGGAAATAATGGCATGACTTCGAGGTTCATGAGAACTTGGGATGCTTGCTAGCTTATACGCCTGAACGCCGTGATCGAAGCTTTTTCGCAATTTTACTTCGTGTTATCGCCAGTACTCGCAGTTAACTGACTGTCTGTTAAAGACGGTTTGCTCAAAATTCCGGGTATGACGCTAGTGCTTGTAAGCCCCGTATTTCCAGAGCTCCCTTCGGAAGATGATGCGGGATTGACATTTGATGTGCTGGGCGTTGTTGATTGCGAGACCTTGTTTCGTAGAGGGGATTTGTGGGGCGGTGAGCCTGACTTCTTGCTAGCTGCATCTCCGCCACGAGTGGAACTTCTGGGAGAAACACGCCCGGTCTAGAAAGTTAGCTAACAGAGCCAGTGTAACAGGAGGAAAATAAAAGAGAGATAGGGCAAATTGCGATTTGTGAATAAGGGAGACAGGATTTGTTGGTTATGCTAACATGATTTGAAGATTAGGGCAAGGTGAAAAACAGAACAGGCGAAGCAGCAAGAGTATTGGTGCAACACGCGCGACATCCCCGCAAGGCATGATCGGAAACAAACAAGACTTTAGACACAACAAGTATCTCATGATCAAGGTGTATAGGTTGAAGAAGGAGACTCCTCGTTGAGTGCAGCTAAAGAGCCGTTCGTTTTGGAGTCACTGAGACTTACCTGCTTCGCGTACCGAAGTCCACAACTGTTGCACAAATCCCGCTGTCCACTAGGGCCCCTCCTCCATTCGGGTGTTGTTCTGGTATGGCAATTTGCACAGTCACGTTGCAAATGTCCGGCACCTTTCCGTCGTTTTCGCTTTTTCTTGTTGGAGATCAAACCTGCCAACTCTTCGGCGAGTAACCTGTTGCTTTTCTCCATCTGCCTCAATTCGAACTGCCAACTAGTGCACCTTGTTGTTTTCAGTTCGTCAAATATATTATCGTCTGATGCTAGGGCGAGGTCTTGGGTGCCAATTGGCAGACCTCCACCTCCTGCTTCTGTGACGATTCCTACAGAAGACCTCGGCGAAGGCATCTCTCCAAAATCACGTTGGAGCAGACTAGTCGTAGAGCTGGCACTTGAGTACTGAATCAAGTTGGAGGGCGCAGAGCGCGATGCTGACTTCAAAAAGCGTGTTTGTGCAACGAGGAACGTTGGTTTCGATCCTTCAGTGGCATCGCCCGGGTACAGGACTGTTTGAGCTTGTAGGACCAGACCTCTTTTGTTGAGAACTTCGTGCTTGAAGATCACTCTTTTTCCGGTTCTGGCCTTCTCCAGTGAGCGCCCAAATTCTAGTTTTGACTCTGGCCGCATAATTGCCTGAATGCTAGTACCAACGAGCTCATCCGATTGTCGATCGATAAGTGTTCTGACGTTTGCTGAGACAAATAAGAACATTCCCGAAGTCGACAATTTTGTCCACAGCTCATTCTCACCAATCCCCCCGACAGCTTCAATATCAAGCCGTGAAAGTGTATATACTGGCCGTTCTCTCCCAACCAAGATGATACATTTTCGGCCCTTCCCTTGCTCCACACATAAGGCTCCATGGCTTTCGAACCATGTATAACCGCTATTTTTCCTACGAATTCGAAAGACAACGCTAACAGCAGCGCCAGTAGAAGAATCCTTCAACTCCCGAGTGACAGGAACAATATCACTAGGATGACATATTGAGGACAGAGCTGTTCCGACGAGTTCGGATGAGTCGTACTCTAGAATCTTCCGACTAGAGGGAGAAAGGTAGAGGAAAAGCCCTTTCAAAGACAAGACATGAACCACATCATCTGTGTTTTCTAGGAGGACCTTGTCCCACATTCTCTTCGTCAACTCAGATTCGCCGCTATTATTGAACGAGCTCAATACAGCAGACACATCGTCGCGGCTGATGGTTTGTCCAGCATCGGCTTGAGGGCGCGCTCCTTCTGGCGGTTGCCAGACGTACCGGGGCAATCGGCCTTGCGAATAATTGACAGTGTATGATCCTCCCGCACTTTTCCCTGCAACCGATCCTGGTTGCTCCACGAGATCTACCTGAAATCCGACATAATAATGAATCTCATCAGTGTCCCACGGAATAGGTATCATGGTCAAAAGGTTCATGAATGGCTGTCCACCTTTTCTATAATTAATCAAACTTCGTTGGGCCTCTGCCTTTCGACTGATCTTGTCCTTCAGGTAATAAACAGAATCATCATCAACGTATGTACGCTTCACGCCCGCTTGAACCTTTCCATGCGGCGACTGAAGAAATCGGCAATTCCGGCCTAAGACTTCGTGCTTGTTGTAACCAGTCAAGCGCTCGAAAATATCTGACACATAAACAATCGGACAATCGTTTTGTTTGAGATCACAGACTACGAAAGCGCAAGACATATCAACAGCTCCGATGTTGATCTCTGGGTCCTTCCTTGAAGCCACCCTCATTAATGCTTTCAGCATGTCAAACCCACTAGAAGAATAGACATTCTGAAAGTTTGATGAAGATTCGTGACGATTCAAGCCTTTTGTTTTTGATATGACGTCTGGGGTCGATGTCGACGGTCCTGTTGATACTGGCATGTTATACGATTCCTGATGTGGAAATGAGGTTGCTGTAAGACTGCCCTGTACTGGTGACGGGTAGGATACACTTTGGTTCATACTCGTGTTTATTGGAGAGCTAACAAGATGTCCATCTGTTATATTCAGGTTTGATGCTGTCGGTAACACCTCGTTGTCGTTATCTGGATCTTCAGAATAAGTATTCTGATCATTCGATAAGCCATCTTGTGACATCATGAAATTATTCTGCATCACATCGACACCGCTATCTCCAAAGGGACTGAAGTTGTTGCCCGAGAAAATGGTTCGTATTGGAGTAGGCTCTCCATCTGACATCGCTGCATCCATCCCCATTGGTACATAATTCATCATGTTCGAAATCATCTCCGGTGACATATTTGAGAAGCTGCTTGTATCGATTGCAAGTGGTTCTTGCGGTTGAATCGAGGTTGTATATCCCATTTGGCCAGGCATGTTGATCTCTGAGTGCATCATGGTATAGTTCCCGGACATATCCATCTCGCCAACCGACGGCCGACGAAGAGACACGTCTCCAGCAGCAGCAGCTGGAGTGCCAAACTGAAATCCCCCTAGCCCATTATTACTGCTCGATCCAAACTCCATCATGGAAGAATTTCTGGCGTCGTCCGTGGACATTTCGTCTCCATAAGGTCGAGGATAACTTTGCCTCCGTTGTAACTCCGTATTGTTTTGCATTATAATATCGTCCAGTGAGTCGCCTCCCACCATCCTGTTCATATCCATCGTATCATCGTTTCGTTGAGGTCCCGGAGGGCCCGAGGACCCCATCGCCAAGCTCATGGCTCTTGCCGTTCCATTTCGACTGCGGCGCTGGGCAAGGCGTTGTTGCAGATCCTCTTGAGAATACTGCGTCCCAAAAAATTGATTCATGATCCGAGCATCTGTCCTGGCTCATGCTAGTTCAGCAGCGAAAGGTATGACCATGTGGCTTTGAAATCCAAGGGCCTCTGTCCGAGGTATTCATCTAGGCGCAAATATACCGATAGTTCACACCACCACGACTAAGCCGACAGATATGAACCCAGTTGCCCAAGTGGTAGCAATATCCTGTCCGCTCGCGATGCTTCGGTCCGGCACGTCGCAGGTATCTACGATACAGAAAGGTTGGATATCGGACCACGGCTGGGCCTGCAATACTGCTGGAGGAAGGTGGAGTCCGTATCTTGTCGCCTTAGCGCGATATGCTATCGCTCTTGTGGCACGATTTCACGACTTATCGAGAGTGTAGAGGCCTCGAGTTTCATGCGAAAGAGTTGACGATTTAGATAAGCAGGTGGTCACCGTTTGCGTGCGCTGACAGCGGTTCAAGAGTTGCTCGAAGACTGAAAATACCATAGAAGAAGCAATTCCATGTCTGAAGTCGTTGAAAGGACGCTATGGTGGGACGCTAAGCGGTTTCGAGAACTGCATTCTCCTGCATGGACAAAGTTCATGGGATTACAGCGGAAGGGGGTCCGGCAATACACACTGTCGGATCTTCATGGAAGCACCTTGGAGGTTGGGCCGAACCAATTCACTCGCGGGAAAAGTGGTCATTTTTCGTTTTGTCTTGTCACTGGAACTTTTGATACCCATGCCCGCCCTGCACATCATTATCATCCTAAAGGTAATCTAAGGCCACGCGATTGCGACGCGAACCGAATGAAACCTGGTCTGCGGTATACATACATGATCTGCATCGCCAGGAGTGCTCTGAGCACCCAAAACAATTCTTATTTTTGATTTGACCATCTCCAGCCGTCACACTCCAGTAATAGGCAACTTAAGTGCTCATGTGGTATCATTCTATCATCAATCCCATCCCCTCGCCTCCCATGCACCATTGCGAATTATGCATCTTGTAGCCAGAAATCCTCCTTACTCAACTCTTCAACCAAAGTATGCCCTGACTGTCTGCTGTGTTTCAGGAGTTAGTTGCTGCAAGAGTTGTGCGGGATCTAAGCCAGCAGTGCCCATCAACATCTTTGCGGCTGCCACAATCTTCTCTGTGATGACCGGGCCCTGCAGAGTCTCTGCCTCTAGAGCCTGAGCAATGAAGACAAATACTTTTGCAGCTTGAGCGATGACTGCGGGATTTTGTCTGATCTAGCGTAAGTGATTGATCTAGACAGTCTGTGATGATAAAGAAAACTTACTGGTCAATAAGATGGGCTAGGTAGGCATACGCATAGGGTGCTGCTTCCTCGTCATTAACAATAGGTAGAGTATCAATCCATTGCGCAATGACTTGTGGCTGGTTTGGAACTTGCGATGCGTTGAATTGAAGCACCTTTGCAATAGCCGCACAAGCATTCTCTGTGGCATATACATCGTCATCTCCTCTGGCGTTTGGAACTTGTGTCACTTGGAAGAGGAGCTCGATTGCTGATCCAAAGAATCCAGCCCACTGGAGACCACCCTTCTGCGCAGCGACACCAATGCCATACGCAGCCGCTTGTCGGTTTGCAGGCGCTGGGTCTTTGCATCCTGCAACTAGAGGATCGATAATGATGGAGTTGTATTTAAAGCTCTCCTCTCCACAAAACTCCAGAACGTCATCCATTATGCAGAGACCCCATTGGCGCTGTGTAGGATCATCGCTCTTGAGGAATGCGGAGTATGTTGCATGCAGTCTTTCCCAGTAGGGCAAAAAGGTGACACCATGGTTCTTAAAGATGCAGTGGAAGGCCTTGTTCATGTCAGACAAAAGAGTCTGGTCGTCTTCGATTGCAAACAAGACATCTTCTGATTCTTCCTCGCCCTCCTCGCGGTTTGCATCTTCGTTGTCTTCTGCTCGAGCAGCCACTCGGTCCTTATAGTCTTCCAGAGCAGATGTAGAGCCGTCCATGAAAGCACCCATTTCTTGAGGGCCTAAGCAGTTATTACCCATAACCTCTACAGATTCATAAAAGCACTGGTACATCTCGGCAAGAGTATCAACAGCAGGCTCAGCGCTTAGAACCTCAAGAAGCTTGCCAACAGTACCTTGCCATAAGCTCTGCAATTGTTGTGAGGGGTTTCCAAATGCTTTCTTGTAAGAGTTGAGTAGTTGTGGTACGCACTTGGCCGAGACAACGCGGACTGGGTCATGGAAGAAGAATGCAAGGCCAGGGATTGCGATCTTCTCCATGACGTCTTGAACATATGGGGCAAAAGCACCCTCGAGCACTTGAGCATAGACAACGAGAAGCTCGATAGCCATATGCTTATCATCAAGGGTGCTTGTCTTGATGCCAATAACTTTGCCTTTCAACGGAACAAGTTCCCAACCTTCCTCTTGCTGTACCTTTTCAACCTGTTCATCGTCATCCAATAGCTGAATATCAGCCTTCGCGCTTGCGAGTTCCATCAGAGGTGGCATAACACTTGGCAAGAATGGGACGAAGTCAGCCCCTAAAACTCTGCACATTCGGCCCCAACAGTGCATGAGATATTGGGCTTGAGGATCATCAGCGTCGGTGATGCCTTGTTGGATGGTAGCCAAGAGCTGGACTAAGGTCATTGCATCACCACCTAGTCGCTCTTTACCCACAGCCAGCGCGATAAGAGTTGCACACTCCATGGCTTTGGCTCTGAGCAGGCGAAGCTCTTTCGTACTCTCCTGCTGCAGAACGGAGAAGAGTAACGGCATCAGAGTGTCGTAGTACTTTGAGAAGGCGGCCTCAGCGGAATCTGCAATAGTGGCAATGGTCGAAAGTGCTTGCTCTTGGACATAACGCTTTGGACCTTGCAAAAGCTGGAACAGATGGGTCAAGAGGTCGTCAAGGTATGGCTCAAGGATAGACTTCTCGGCCTCCTCGCAGAAATTGACAAGTGCAGCAGCTGCATGTGCTTGTACTCTAGGTTCAGGAGAATCGAGGACCGGGATGATAGCTGGAACAACAATCTGGTGATACTTTTCTTGCATGGTTCCTGCAAAATCTGTGCTCATTTGACCAAGAGCGTTGCAACCCGCCCATCGTACACGTGGATGTGGATCCTGAAGAGCTGGAACTACAAGTTCTAAGACTTTGCTCAGCTCACCGACCATGAGGTCTCTACAGCCCTCGGAAATGGCCGATATAGCCATAAGAGCTGCATGTCGGTCCCGCCATGATGTTGATAGCATCATTCTGGGAAGCCAGCCAAAGGTGGGTGCTAGAATGGTATTTCCGCCAAGCTTATTGGCCAGACGATCCATGCACTGCTCACCAGCAACGTGGTTAAGATCGCTCTCCTCTGGCTCCATCTAAAATCTGTTAGCTTTAAGATTGGAACTACATAATCATTGACTTACATCGTCCGAGGCGTTCCACTCTGCTGCGTCGTCATCATCTTCGCCAATATCTGTCATGAGACTCAAGCATTGAGTAATCATATCGGTGGTATAGTTAGGGTCTTTCCGGCACATTGCTGGAGCATAGTCGGCGAAAGTAGCCATCAACTCGAGTGCATTTTGGCGGGCTTGATCGTCAAGTTCTTTGTCCTGCAGGACTGAGATGCTGAAAGCCACAAGGTTCGAAAAGAGAGGCTTAAACATCTTAGGAGCAATCTCAGCCAGATCGATTAGTGAAATCAGAGCCTTGGTGAGATCATCCGAATCTCCGGATTCCTTGATCGGCGGAAGGATGTTCAAGACTTCTGGAAGGAGGGCGTAATACTTGGCTTGAGACTTTTTGCTGATGCTACGGAAGAACGATGCGAATGCTTCCATTGCTGCCAATCGAACCTGGACGAGTTAGCGCTTGTTCTCACAACCAGCAGGGAGGGATTCTCTCTTACTCTAACGTCGTCATCTTTAAACCCTTTCGTAAAGGCGCTCATCACAGTATCTTCGTGTTGCTTCTCAATGATTCCTGGGGTTGTTGCAAATATTCTATATGCAATCTCACGTTGCCCAGCCTGCTCTGACATGCTGAGTTGGAAGAGGACGCCCAGAATTTCTTGCCATTGCTTGTCTAAAGATAGTTAGAACCACTGAAAATTCAGATATCGACATAGAAGTGTATCTGTGAGAGGGGAGCCCACTATTATCAGAGTATTCCCTTGCAATCTCCGCTACTGCATCGCCAATCTTGTTTCGTACTGCAGCGGTGGTCTCAGCAGTCAAGGCCTCGAGAAGTTTCTGTCGAATAGCATGTCCTGTCTCATCTGTCAAGGCCAAAAAGGTTTCGATGTTTTCACCCGTGGGGATCTTGCGCGATTTGGAGGCTATCCGACGAAAGATCACTGCGGCAAAAGAGCGAGTCTGGGACAGTATGTCAGCGCCAGTCATTTAATCCTGTTTGGACCAAGTTGGCAAAGGCGAGGTTGCAGCCTTACAGTGGTGTCGGTAGAACCTTGGATTTGTTCAACAAGAGCCATCAACAGTAGATCAGGTCTTGTCGCAGTCCAGTTTGCCGCAAGATGCTCCTCAGCTTGGGCTCGAACACTATTGTCGGAAGACTGGAGAGCTTCCAGAAGCTGTGAAAGCTCGGCGTGCACATCTGCAGGAATGACCGACATGATTGCTGTGGTGAGGGATCAACAGCGTGTCTCTGTCGAGGTATGTAGTGGAGGTGAGGGCACACAGGCCGCGAAATAGTCTTTGTCCCACTCTTTATCACAATCTAGGAAGACAAAAATGCTGTGCAGACTCAAGAGGCAGAGCAAGAAGGCGGTGGTGGGGTACGGCCACTTCGTGGTGAGGTTGAAGTGAAATGATTATCGTTTATTCGGATGGACGCGCTTGGAGGGGCAAGTCAACTTTTTTGCAAACACACCCACGGGAAAAGGAACGCATTTGCCTTGCCTCGCTTTCCCGGCCCTTATCTTCGAACAATGCATAAGATGCCATGACATGACACAGCAAAATCCTTGATCAATGCACAACTATCAACCTTCTCTTGAACTATTTGGAAGCACTCTAGAACTACTTTCATTCAATCTTCTGGGAAAACGGAAGGTAAGAAACTCTCTGTCTCTCATGTGCAAGGCAATCCAGCATGATCCGCCTCTGAAGTCCCGATGTGGACATGTCAACTCTGCAAGGGCCCAAACGATTGGCCGGGAGGACTTGCCAGCAATTCGCCCTTGAGTCCGTTGGATCAATCTCGATATTTAATGAGTGGCATTCCAGGAAGCGCAATCATAACATGGCTGTGATTTTTGGTCAGCATATCGAATCTGGGCATTCTTGATCTACGCCATGTGATTGGCCACGAGCTCTATAATGTCGACGGCGGCCTGAGGATGCGAAAGCGGTGAAGCTGCTTTATCGTAGTGAGTCGGTAAACTTTCTGGGGAATCTGCTGTATCCGTAGAATAACCTCTCGAACTTTCCATCCTCCACCCACCCAGTCGCTCTCTGGACCGTCTTCATCCTGTTTACTATCCAGAAATCCACCGGTACAGCTCCAGCTAAACAGTATCTCATGTTTGCTTGCTGTTGGAAACTTCTGCAATCTCTCGATACGCAAACGAACCCGGAAACCCCTCTAAAATGACGGACCCCACGGCAGCACCTGCGGTCGAAGGCCCTTTGACCATGAGCCACCGCGCCAGCTTCGTTGACAACCTGCGCCAGTCTCCTCGCTCTCAGAGACACCCCTCTTTCACACAAGCTGCTGTTCAGGAATTGTTAAATCATCCGCCTGCGCCAAAGATCGGTGACCCGAGGTTTGCTGGGAGGGATTGGCAACAGATACGTGTGGGAGAGCTAGTACAGAAGAGTGATGTAAAGTTCATTGGGGTCGAGGATGGGATTGAGAAAGCTACGAAGGTAGGTGAGCTCTTCTATATACGCCTCGCAGGACTGGTTTGAAGCTAGGACTGTCTTGGTCTCAATGATTCTCAATAATTCCAATCCCCGCCCTGAGTGCACAGCACTCCTGTTCTGCGAAACTACAGAGAACTCCAACTACCGACGCAGGACTAACATTACTTAGTTGTTATGCGAGTCTGGACCGCCAAATGTCGTTCTACTGCGAGCGAAAGCGACCGACAGGTTTGCTTCTGGTACTTTTGACTTCAGTGATCTCAATGCCTATCTCTTGGTGGTCCTTGGACTTGCTACACCAGAGGGACCTGAACAAGTGGATATCCTCTCCAAGATTCAGAAAGCTGTCCGAGAGGGCAATTCCATCTCCCTGAGCGAGGTTAGTCTCATTCTGAGGCGAGATCCCCTGGTTACACTGCCAGAATCAGCGGACCTTTCAAAAGCAACTGAGATATTTGGCAGTGGTGTGCATCGAATACTAGTAAGTCATATTTCTTTTTGCATACTAAGGCCTAGGAGCTCTGGAATGAGGTTGGTCTATCGTTTGTCTGGATATGCCGCTCCATGAATACCTCTTCGGATTCTACTAGCCTTCGCACCATCCGTAATACTTCGAGGCCTGTAAGCCTTTTCTGCTTGTTACTGATGCTTCATTTTTCAGGTGTGTAAAGAGGGAACAGACGACGTCATAGGCATTCTTAGTCAACTTAAACTTGTCGAGTTTCTCTGGGACAATGCATCCAGCTTTCCAGTCATTGAACAACTCTATTCGACCATCTTGCGAGATCTGAATGTTGGCACACATCACACCATTGCCATAAAGTACGTGTTCCTACTTTCATCTCAGATAAACTGCTGATTTTTTCTCCAGCGGCGATAAACCTTTGACTGAGGCTCTTCAGCTGATGAACCTTGAAGGACTTACTAGCGTGGCTGTGGTAGATAATGGTCTGAATGTAGTGGGAAATATCTCGACCGCAGATACGAAGCTTCTCACGTCTACAAGTGCTATGCCTTTACTGAAGTCGTCTTGTATTCACTTCATCTCCGTCATCTTATCAGAGCGCGGGGTTGAGAACGGCCGTGATAGTTATCCAGGTGTGTTGATTCTTACTTGTCGCCACGTTCATGAGATGCCTCCGGTACTGTCCGAAGGCTCAGTGATTCTTTGAGGTTTTCCTCGCAAATGTCCAATTCAGACGAATGGACACTATGCCAAGTCAATCTCCGTCGCTTGATATAAGTAGAACTGACGTCAATTGTAGTGTTTCATGTTACCCCCTACTCAACTCTGGCACACACAGTAGCAAAACTCGTCGCCACAAGATCTCATCGTATGTGGGTCGTCGAATCGGCCTCGCCATCACCTTCCACTCCTTTAACGCCATCTGCCTCACATACGGTTCTAGCTCCTCAATTCGGCTCAACTCCAGCCTCGCCTTCCTTGACTCCTTCTCATCCATCAGTTTCTGCATCAGCGCTGCCTGGGGCGGGAATCTCTGGACGGCTGACAGGGGTGATTTCGCTAACTGATATTCTCAACTTGTATGCCCGCCAAAGCGGACTACACCCTCTCGATCCCAACGACCAACGGGATCGAAGACGGAGAAGTTCCAGCAGTTCGCTCAGGCCTAGCATTGACTTTGGGCGACAATCGAGCTTTGACATAAGGAGATAAGAAACTCTGCCAGTATAGTATCAGACTTTTATCTGAGAAGGCGTGCGAGCTGTCCTTTCAATCGACGTTTAATTTTAGCGTATCCCGGGAGTAAGGCGAAGTTTTGCTTATTGGGAAGTCCAGACCACATGGCAACAACCGGGAGAAGCATCCTAGCAAAGGACATGGACAATGCTCTCTTTTACCAATATTCTGCGTGTTCTATGAACTATACATATTTCTTCAGTAAATTGAGTCTCCTATTGCAGACTCGTTTTCTTTTTGATGCTCTTACAATACGTGAGGAAGCAGCAACTTTGGCAAGAAGGGAGCGCCATATCTTGGGCTGCAAATTCTTGAAAATACATATTTGTCAGGCTTAGGAAATATAATCCCGATAAATAGCTATTAATCAGGCGCAGTTTTGTTCTCGAAGCAGTAAGTAAAAACCTTAGTTACACGGTTTGCAGTCCCACACCTCCCCGATATCTCAGAATAAATCAATCTATTAAAATCATTTCATAAAGTTCGGTCTAGCCTACGAACTCATGGCGTTCTTCGGATAAGTATTTTGACATGCATGCCATGCAAGGCTATAAGAACAAAGATCCCATTCCTAGAAAGGCGGCCAGGCAATGAAACAGCTTTCGCCCTTACTTTACGACAAAAGCATGCGCTCCGCTACGAAAAACGATATCATATGAAAGGATGGTGACAATGCTAGAAACTCCTCCTCGATGCCAAAGCTGTATTGACATTTACATAGCAAGGCAAGATTTTGCATCATCTCGCAAACACTGGATTTACCGGGACGCTCGTCCTCTCTCAATTGAAACCCACCTAAGACCAGTACTCCTATAAACAGGTATCCCAAAATCCCCGTGGAAATAACGCCACTGCAATGCAACCCTCCGTCCCCGCCATCTAAAACGCCTCAAAACAAAGCAGCAAGTATTGAAAACATGGCCACCAGCACGAACGACGGGCAATTCTCCACGCCTTTTTCAGCAGCGCTCTTCTTCGTCGCTGTTGATATCGCGCTCGTGACGCTTCCTACAATCACGACGCTCGTTCCACTAGGAGCCAAAGAGAGGATATCACCGCCAATAGTGATACTAGCACCCAATGTCAGTGTCTGTGAACCGATCACCAGGCTCAAGACTGGACTCGGGGATGCAGATTGTGTGGATGAGAAGGTGGTAGGAGATGTACTTGGAATTGTTTGCAGGGAGGACGTCAGCCCATTGATTTCAATCGCTGTGCCTGTAGGAGAGAGAGAGACGATTTCAGACCCAGCCGTAATGACTCCTCCTGGAGTCAAGGTCTGGCTGCCTATCACGAAATTGGAGGCCAAATTCTCAGTTATGGTTGAGGAACCAAGGACAATTACACCTCTGGGAGTAGAGGAAGGTCCCGGTAGTGCAAGAACCTGGCCACTGACAGTGATAGCAGAGCCAGGGAAAAGAGTCTGTGACCCAATGACAAAACCCGACTGTGAGTTTGCGGTGATGGCTAGTGATCCATATGAAATCACAACAGGTGGCGGGGTTGGTGATTGGGAAGGCAGAGAGAAGCCATTGATTATAACAGCACTGCCAGAAGGCGATAGAGAAACGGTCTGCCCAGAAACCGTGATTGCGGATCCAGGCGACAGGGTTTGAGATCCGATAACAACATTGGACTGTGAATCTTGAGAGATGATTGAGTTTCCAAAGAGAATCGACCCGCTTGTTGGAGCTGGTGGCGACGAAGTTATGCCGCCTACGATTACTGCCGATCCTGAAGGCTCAAGAGAAATTGTAGCAAGGCCTGCGGACTCAGTTATGGTAACTGCTCCGCCCGAAGTCAGTGTCGCTGACCCAGCAACGAATTGAGATGCTGAATCTTGTGAAAAGGTGGTTGAGTCAACTATAAAAGCTGAGACTAGTGTAGTCTGACTCTGGTCCAATGTTTTTGTAGTGGTTCCATCTGTGACGGCATCACTTCCTGAAAGTGCCAGCGAAACAACAATTGATATTTCGGAAATGGCAACTGTAGCACCTCCTCCAGGAACAATATTGACGCTTGGGGTTGTTACTGCCAACCATGCCGAGCTTTCAGATCCAGACGAAATAGGCACAGATTGAAGCGTCTGTACCGCTGGCGTAGGACTGAACAGAACAGGGACGGATGTATCTGCCCGCGTTAAAGAGAAAACGGAGTCTAAGGAGGATTTTGTCTGATAGGTGAAGTCCTCAGATGACGGACCAACCGTGGCTGTCGTCTCCACGCTGTCCGTGACGTCCATTGTGGTATTTTGAGAGCGTCTTGACATTCGGGCGACTAGACTGGAATAAATAGAAGAATAGAGCTCAGCGGACTGAGATTCACCTCGTGAACTAGAAGCCATGGCATTTCCAGCAACCGCCAAAATGACCAAGACATAAAGAGGAACCATCGTGGAGGCAAGCCATGAATGAGAATAACAATTGCCAGAACAAGAAAGGCTAAGACAAGAGATGGCGAGAGATTCCCTTCTCGACCGTCAAATGAATAGGCTGTCGCCAGGGGAAGCATAGTCGAGCAAGTATCTGGGCATGCTTCTGACTTATCGTCCTGCACTCTCAAGGCCCATTATTAACATGAAGCTAAAGAATGCCTGAGCGGCACTGGTAGTTGGGCAGCTGTGAATCAATGGCACAGTGCAAGGCGTTGTTGATGCAGGCGGTGCATTAGCAGGAGGGTTGGGTGACAGGCATTCATTGCTGACTGGTTGAAGGCGAACGGCAGAGTCGTCCTGGGAAATGAAGAGGCTCCCGGCCCTCGTCAACATGACTAGAAAGCCCGAGGTCCAATACAGTCAGATACTAGAATAGATCGGGTTCTAGGGTATATTCTCCTAGAGCTTGCTTCAGCAGCATGCAAGAGGCATCTCCGCCACAGCGACTTTGTTGCCGGGAATCTGTCGGGCACAGACGAATCTCACACCACCATAGGGGCTTTCCTCCTTAGCTCGCTGATTCGGGATCGCTAATAGGCGCCCAGCGGGTCTGCTGCCCAACCACAACTCGTCTCGGAATTGTTGCTTGCCTGCGATGAGACAGTCAGAAAAGCGCAATGCTGGTTCGTTACCGGGTGCTGTGCTCCAAATCGCCATGTTTTCAGTCAAGATTTCCCGGTTGGATAGAGTCTCTACTTGGGCCTCTACGGAGGAGCATCTGGGCTAAGAGGCGACCAATTCAGGTAAGATATTGTCCATAGTATTCGGTAGGCTACTACCGAAGTTGAGCTCTACCTCTGATAATCTTACATAGCGCTGGAAAGATAATGCTACCTTTTAGCCGACCACATCAAAGAGCGCCATTACTCGATCATGTCGACGTCGTCTTGTGGCTGGGCTGCAGGAGCAGCGGCAGCTTCTTCCCCGCCATTCTCTTTCTCTTTGCTGCCCCAGTAGTCTTCCATCTCTGCGTCAAGCTCCTCCTGGGTCTTTCTAGGTCTACCATCTCTAGCAGTTCTCTCACTAGGTCCACGAGTAGCACCTCTGTCCCCACGCTCTCTTCTTGCGCCTGGTCTTCGGCCACCCTCCCGACCTCCATCTCGGCGCTCCCGACGACGCGGGGGGCTGCGAGAGTCGCGTTGTCCCGGAACATATCGATCAACATTGTCGGGTGCATATCTTCGCACAGGAGATAGGGAGCGAGAGCGTCCACCGCCTGCAACTGTAATACGGTCCGCCAACGAACGACCTGGGATGACTGCCGAATCGAAAGGATTTCTAGATCGTCCGGCTGAAGGCCCGGATGGTACGGCGGTCAAGCGAATAGGTTGACCTAAGGCAAAGTTAGGATCCGCTGGTACTGTGCAATATCTGTAAACATAGGCACGTACCCTTTGCATTTGCTCCATCAAACTCCCTAATGGCACTCTTGGCATCTTGCGCATTCTCGTAAGTAACATAGGCAACTCCTTCGGATCGCCCAGCACGATCGTATGTGAGGACGAGCTTTTGTATGCGACCAATGCGGGTGAACAGATCCTGCCAGACTTTTAGCCAATGCTTGATATCGCCTTCCACGGAGACATACTTCCAAGTCCTCCTCCGTCAGTTCATAATGTAGATTCTCTACGCGTAATTTTGCGCTTGCCGTATCACTAGCAATAATCAGCCACGAGCTCTGGTATAATAAGCTTGCATGACATACTAGACTTGCTCTGGGGAGTATCGTCGTTCGGCACGAGCTGGTCGTCTGCCGGCTGGAATATCGTGAGCGTGTGACTAGGTCCATGATTAAGAGTTGTGCATACGATTATCGTCGTACTTGTCATGTACCCAATCACTGCCACACCGTTAGGATCATAACAACTGGGTCAAGAGATTGACTGACGAGTCTATGTTTCTGTTGTCTTCTCGATATGACTGTGCGAAAACGAGGAAATGCCAGGGTTAGCTGATACGTTCCAAATTATGTACTTCTCTGCCATCGAGGAACCGAAAGTCGTGAGAACTGGCTTTGGCGCAGTATGAGGCAAAGATCGAAGCAGAGTCAGGTGCATGAGGATTAAGGAGGAGGTGTGTGAACCTGAGCAGCCGCAGTAAGCATCTGATCTATCTGATCTGTTGTCAACTGTGCCTACCTTTCTTACGCCATCGCGAGGGTAATCATTTCGATCGTTTCTGCGACCTCTGCCGCCGCCGACACCGCCGCCACGTCGTCCTCGCCCACCGCCTCTCTAGAATTTGTGTCAGCAATCGTCCATATTTGTCCTGAAGCTGTGCGGGAGTTTGGAAGGAAGCGTACCTGGCGTTCGGACACAATGTCATCAAGACTTCGATCCATTGAGAATCGCAGGTGTGAAGATTATGCAAAAGTCTTAGCTCAAAAAGTTTTTGCCACACTTGGCAATTAGAATTTGCAAGACGAGGTGAATTTCTTGGTGAAGATTGGACTTGCTGAAGCCGAAGCTTCTTGTAAAGTTGACGTCGCTGTACCTTCGCGAGGCTAGCAGTGGGGGCTGCCTTAAGAGGTACTGACTGCCGCTTTAACAAGAGGAGCTAACCAGTGCACCAGATCAAAGTGATCATTCATCCAATTCATACGCCTTATATTTCATAAAAAATTTCCTCGATGATATCGTGGATTGAAGGTATTAACACCACTTACAATGGCGGATCAGGCACACAATTCTTTTGCTAAAATGAAAGAGCTATTCAAAGTAGTGTATAAGATAGTCATACCGCAATTAATATGGTCAAAGTCTTTTACTGATCACAGCGCCCACTGCTAACTGATACTAGAAAGAGCGCATGTCTCGTTTTGCTGTGAACTCTAATATAGCTTACGCAGACTTCTTCTAAATGTCCTCACAAACACATCTCAACAGTTGCAGAATTGATCACGTCAAATACGTAACGAGGTTGTGGCCAAGGACGCAGAAAGGTTAGGGAAGATAAAATTGAATTCAGCTGAGATTTAATAACTCGGCTTTCCTTTCATCCTAAGCATCCCAGATGACAACACGTCCATCCACACCGCTCGCTGTAAAATGTTAGCGCATGAAAAGGAAAAGGGTATGAATCGATACTTACAGCTGAATTTCTGCACAGCTTCAGCAGATCCCTCATAAATCCGAATCGTGCTGATTGTGTTTTGGTGGGCCTTTCCTGGCGATCCCACCGATCCTGTCAATTGCCAGCCTCCTTCACTGCCCTGGAACTTGAATGCTTCGCAGTCATAGCCTGCTGCAATGATCTCTGCCTCACCATTCCAGATTAAACTCATGAAAGGCAACAAGGGGGTGCTGACGCTGACGACTGCTTTTGGTGGCTGATCAGGACCGCTTGGATAAACCACAGTGATACTGCTGTCATGAGCTGCAAAAGCCAGAGCATCTCCGCTAGGTGAGAAAGAGACGGCATGAACCCATCCAGCAGAGTTATTCAAATACTCGCCGCAAACGGTATTGAATGGTAATCTTTCGCCCCAAACACCTGGATCTGGTCTTGCATCCACTCCCTTAATGAAGCTCGAGAAAACTCTAGCATGGGCATCTGTGGAACCAGCGGCGAGAAGGACGGAGTTGGGATGCCATGCAACTGTTGTAATCGTGCTTCGTATAGGCTTCTTAATATGCTTCGAGACCCACCAATCGTTCTCCTCCTCGAAATAGCAGACAGCAATCACCCGAGCTCCAGATCCTACAGCGAATTTGGTTTCCGAAGGAGACCAACGCACAAAAGTAGCGGCACGGTTAATTCGAAGAAGGACGAGAGTTGGCTTATAACCAGTTGGTGATGGTTCCCAGACAAGAGCATTACGATCTACCGCCTTTATCAGCACAGATCGACAGCGTAGATAGAGCTATTCACCTTGAGAGCAAGTCACGATTCTCCCGCTGTTTGGTGCGATATCTACGCTGGTCACAGTCTTGTCATGGCCTTTCAATTCGTCCTTGATCTTGAATCCAGACCCGCTTCTACCATATAGCTCCACGCTGGTGTCTCTTGCTACCGCTAACGTCTCTCTATCAGCGGAGAAAGAGTGGTCGGCAATAGGGTGGTAGAAGAGATGGTGCACTTCAGGGGATGCCATATTTGCTCTTGGGAAAGTGATAGGAGGAGCTCTCTACTATCACTGTAAGGTACTGATGCAGAGGTGCTGATTTGGTGTGCGTAAGTAAGGTAAGGTAGGTGAAGGGAAGTGCGGGTTGGAGTGACGAAGGAGGGTGGGGTCTAGCGGAGCGTACACTCTTGGCGCTTCTCTTAGATTTTGGCGACTTTGAAAGATTGTGCCTGGATCTGAGAGCTCCAGGTTGACTACTACCAACGCGATTCACTGCCGCCTTCCACTCTCTATGCGCAACTTTCGGCGATAGCGCAACGTCCAAAGTTTCAAGAACATCGCATTTCCTTTTACAATTATGGCAGCTGTAGCAAAGGGAGCTCCTCCAGCGAGCAAAGGGAAGGCGCCTACATATGCTCCAAACCAGACGTATAGCCATGCCTACCCAACCTTGGCTCGATTGTGCATGCTAACGGTGATAGACTATACATCACGAATGTCCCCTCCTCCAAAATTCAGAAGTCAGACCTAAGAATCTCATTATATACCCTCTTCTCAACCTACGGCCCGGTTCTTGATGTTGTAGCTCTGCGAACCACGAAGATGCGAGGTCAAGCGCATATTGTTTTCCGAGATGTTCAGACAGCAACCCAGGCCATGAGATCATTGCAGGGGTTTGAGTTCTTTGGCATGAATATGGTAAGTGGTCCTGCGTGCAGTTACCCAATCCTCTCTGAGGCTAAATTTGTATTTGTAGCAAATCCAATATGCCAAATCGAAGTCAGACACGATCGCAAAGCTAGACGGGACTTTTCGCATGCCTGCTGCAGCTGCAGGAGAAGTCACAGCTACTGAGTTGCAGCAAAGCATATTCAATGCTCCACCATCCGCTGCTTCCACCATTGTGCCAGCAAGCACATTAAAGCCACCAGGAGATACGGCTATGCAAGATGCTAATAGTCCAGCTAGTGTAGCTGGACAAAAGAGGAGGAGGGAGGAGGAGGAAGAGGAGGAGGATAGTGAAGGGGATGTAGCTATGGAGGAGGACAGTGATGACGAATAGTCATGGGAAACTTATCGAAAATGGTACCGGGAGTCAGGAGTTCGAGGGGTTCAGCTTTAGGATTTGTCCCAGATATGGTCTCTACGGTCGAAATGGCAGCGTCATGGCGAAAAATGTTTCTTTACGAGAAACCATGTCTTAGTATCAAGACCAGAAAACAAGATGGGGTCTCCTCGCAATGCCTTTTGGTTTACAATTACTCGTCTCTGGGCATGAGTTCAGGACGTTCCTAGTTATCAGGTCTCCGCCAACTCCCGAGGCACCCATAACCCTACACAGCCTCCAACTAAACCCAACCATACCATGAGATAATCTTTCGCCTCACAATCGAATGGTTCCATAGCTTCCTTGGTCTGGCACGGATGAATGAAGAAAGACGGTAGATCTGTGATAGGATGAGGCTGGAAGGTTAGTTAGTGATGACGATGTTCGGATGAAAGAAAAATATCCGGGGACTAACTGCTGCAGAAATTCCACCCGTGACCCCAGCTGCGCGTAGTTGGGCTTTGTGCTCGTCAGGAACGAGGTAACGAAAGACTGAATTAAGATCAAATGTTGGTTCAGCCATAGGAAGATCATGGAGAGTAAACCACAAGGTTGGTACTCTGTACGTAGGGTGCAGATGGATCTCATATACGACATATGGTTGATGAGCGTACATGCTATATTGCGGAGGCGTGTCGGTATTTGAGAGCAGTACCTCCTGTTGTAAGAATGGATTAGTCCCACGCACGGAAGCATCGCTACTCAAGGCTTTCCCAGTAAAAGATTCCATGCGTACTAACATTGTCTTGATCTTCATTGGGCATGTCTACCTCCATATCTGATGCAGAGGCTCCATCGGCACGACGGTCCCATAATTGATCAAGCAGTTCTGACAAGTCCCCATCATCACTAGAAACATTTAACAGTCGAAGAATCTCAATCGAGGTAGCCCCTGTTGTAGCAGTTCGACGTGATCGAAGCTTGAAGCCCTTTCTTACTGGCCCTAGTTTTGCTTTGGTGTAGCGGGAGTCGAGAAAAGCGCAAGCGAGCTCGAACTCCTCCTCGGTGAGAAACGGCCACTGGGAATACTCGTCTCTGTGCGACATGATTGTTGGGCGCACGTCACTTAGACGTTATCGCTCTGTGTCAAGCCTTATTGAAAGGTGCCCAAACGGGTAAGACCACAAGCTAGGACTCGAGGTGTGTACAGAGTAATGCTCTGGTTGCAACCCGAACCAGAACCGAGAGTGAGGTCGATGCTATAGCTAGCAGACAGAGTATCCTGGGATCATGGCGCACTTGCATCGGTTCTTATATTCTGGGCCCATGAGACCGAATAAGAGAGAACGAGAAAGAGGCTTGCAAGCGGGCTGCCATAGCATTTGAGCAGCGGTACAGTACCGAGAGCTCTAGAAGAGGCGTTTGCTTCTAGCTCTCGCAGACAACTGCAGCTGCACTTGCATGGGCAAAAAGCATCCTACCCCGGCTTTCATTGCACGACAGGAATAATGAAAGTCCGGAGCATTGCGCGTTCGCCGAGAGCTTCGTTAAGAACAGCTATGGCTAGCCAGAATTATTTACATACCCGTTACATGCTTGTAATGTTGACATTGCATCGAGTGAACTAGAGTTTGTTCACTATTTTCTCCTTGCATTCGTAATCCTGGATCGTGTTGTCCTCCTCCTCGGCATGACCTCACTAACCAAATGAACCGCGACCCGTTCAACCTCCATCGCAAGCCTGCTTTCAATATTATCCGCCTTACCGCGCAGCACGCAGCTACTGAATTCTCGCAGAAAGTTATACAAGCTGGTTCGCAGGCATATGAAACCAGCAAACAAGCTGTGGAAGCTGCAGTGGAAGACATGTCCTTTTCGATTCCCAAAGATGTGCCCTCCTTCTCCGATCCGCAACGCCAGATGGAGAACAAGGTCTGGGGATCTTCTGGGGTGACGGCAAGGTCGAATGCGCATAACGGGGGCATGATGAGCGGGGTCTCGGATTTTTTTGGGAAGGACAAGACAGATTTGCCTATGTACAAGGACAAGCCTTATTCGTACGCTGCATCGAGAAGGAAGCAACCAGCGTGGAGACGAAAGCGAAATCTGGGCATTTTCGGCATCATTCTGGTTATTCTCTATGTCATGGGTGCTTTTGGGGGCAACTCCGAGGAAAAGAATACAACAAAGGATGGATGGAGTTGGCTCCGGAAGCCGGAGTCGAAGTCAGGCATTGATTGGCTTGATCGACGAGACCAAGTTAAGGAAGCATTTGTCCTAAGCTGGGACTCGTATGAGCGATATGCCTGGGGTAAGTAATAAAGTCAATTGGATTTGTTGCAAGTGAACTAAACTGATCCCTAAGGATACGACGAGTTTCATCCAATTTCGAAGAAGGGAAAGCAAATGACTCCGAAGGGAATGGGTTGGATCATTGTTGATGCCTTGGATACGTTGATGTTGATGAACCTGACGAGCAGGTTGACTCATGCTCGGGAATGGCTGTCGACCAAACTAGACTATGAGCAAGACCAAGAAGTCAATACCTTCGAAACAACAATTCGAATGCTTGGTGGTCTTCTCTCAGCACATTATCTTTCCACCGAATACCCAGAGTTGGCTTCCGTAAAGGATGACGACGAAGGCGCTCCTGGCGAGGACCTCTACTTGGAAAAGGCCAAGGATCTGGCAGATCGTTTGATGGGTGCTTTCGATTCACCATCTGGAATACCCTACGCAAGCGTCAACTTAAAAACGCTGGCCGGTGTTCCTTCACACGATGATGGAGGCGCCTCTTCAACTGCTGAAGCGGCTACCTTACAATTGGAATTGAAGTACCTTAGCAAACTTACTGGCGAAGCATTCTACTGGGAGAAGGCGGAGAACGTCATCAAAGTAATTGATGACAACGGCATGGAAGATGGCCTACTCCCAATCTATATATACGCGCATGATGGTCATTTCAGAGGAAGTAACATTCGACTAGGCAGTCGCGGAGACTCATATTACGAATATCTCATCAAACAGTACCTTCAAACGTCTAAAGAGGAGCCCATATATGAAGAATTGTGGGACGAGACGTTGGCTGGTGTCCGCAAGCATCTTATAACATATTCTGAACCTTCGCAATTTACAGTCTTAGCTGAACGTCCGGATGGCTTGCACGGTACATTGTCACCTAAAATGGATCACCTGGTTTGTTTCATGGCTGGCACAATTGCTCTTGGTGCTACAGGAGGGATCTCAGAAGCAGAGGCCAAGAAATTGCCAACCTGGAGCAAGAAAAAAGAGGAAGAAATGCAGCTTGCCAGAGAGCTAACTCAAACTTGCTGGGGAATGTACAGATATATGGCTACGGGGCTAGCTGCAGAAATTACGCACTTTCATGTTGGCAATCCTCCTCTCCCTGGGTCTGCGCCTCATAAATCGCCATCAAACAAGTTCGAAACCGACGAGCATGGAGACGCGGAATGGAAGAAGGATTTCGACGTTAAACCTGCTGATGTACACAACTTGCAACGCCCAGAGACCGTCGAAAGTCTTTTCTATATGTGGAGAATCACAGGCGATGTGATGTACAGAGAGTGGGGATGGGAAATGTTCAAGGCATTCGTGAACTACACAGCTGTTGAAGACAACGGCGGATTCACCAGCCTAGCCAATGCCAACACCATCCCACCGCACACCAAGGACAATATGGAGAGTTTCTGGCTCGTAAGTTTGATCTCATTGGTGTCTAGAAGTCGCATACTAACATGTTGAAGGCCGAAACACTCAAGTACTTCTACCTCCTCTTCTCTCCCAATGACCTATTGCCGCTGGACAAGGTCGTCATTAACACAGAAGCACACCCCTTCCCCCGTTTCCGTCTCGGGCCTTTGTTCAAGACGGGCTGGAAGCGAAAGCCCCGTGGTTCTGATGGAAAGATTCTGCCAGACGCTCCAGCAGAGCCTGTGCAAGAGAAGGTTGTTAAAGTTGAAAGTGTGTCGCAAAAAGTGGATAAAAAGCCTTCTGCGGAAATGGAGCATCCAGCTGGGCATGCTAGTTGATTGTGCCCAGCCAATGCTGACTGTAACATCATTATAATCAATGAAACGAGGACCCATGGCTCATGTTTAGACGCGTCTTTGAGGATATCTGCTCAGACAATGGTGCAGACCTGCCTAGGACGACTGCCTTCAAGTTCAAATTGGCGCACAGCCATGGGTAGGTTGATACTTCTACCCACGCATCTGTACAGTACTCATAAGTATCACTGTGGTTTAGCAGGGATGAACAAGTACAGTCCAATCAATCAAGTTGTGATACGATCATGTACCCCGGCGTACAGGCAGTAAAATCCTGGACAGCAGGATAAGCATGCAGGCTTTCTTTTTCTGGTTTGGTAAGGATTTCACAGTAGAACATCACTTCACCCGTTGTACCTTCATCGTTGCTTGGCAGCCAGAGTCTAGATAAGTACAGTGGGAAATCCATGAACGAGGCTGTCCCTGGACTGCGCTGTGTGTTCAACCAAGCCGTGCCTCTACACAACAATTATAGCAATGTATAAGTTTCTGTGATGCATTGGATGGATGGCTAGAGTCAGATCCTGAAGACTGCGCCTCTACTCTCTCCGCCCGACTAGGAAAGACAGGCGAGATCCAAAACTGGCCTGGGCGCATCCTATTGGCCCCGTCATCTCTTCTTCCTTATCAGCCGGCTCCTCTCATATTGGACGACGGCGCCAATACTACCTGCCTTCATGGCACTCAGCTCGTCGTCGCGGTCGTCGACACTCTGCTGTCGCGAGTTCTATTCAACAGAAACCTACCTTCATTATAAGAAGCATGCAACGACAAAGAACAGCACAAGAAGGCTCAAGGCTACAATTTGACCTACCGTTTCTTATCACCCCATAACGTCACACAAGACTCTTGCTTGCTCCACCTCCCAGTCTCCGAACGTGATACCGTACAACCTGGCAAACTCGATACATTTACAACGGTTTCCCGCCGAAGTCGGGCGCTCAATTGTCTTCCAGTGTGCTCGAAGAGCGTGAGGTGTCGTAAAGATGAGAGACAATGACGCAGAGAAGCGCTCTCTGCGGTCTATCAAGGCTGGCTCTCCAATCCCAGACTACAGTAGTGGCTTCGGGAATGACCCAAGCTGCTATGAAGAAACAACCATTATGCGTCCGCGCTTTGCAACTCGGATATTGGACGGCTTTCGACGAGACCCGAACCATCACATAACGGCGTCTGGGGTTCTGGGCGTGAATGGGCGAGTTTTTGATCCCGACGCCGCGGCGAAAGGTACGGCGAATACAAAGTTATCGAGGAGATTGAAAGGCAGACATTTGCAAATGATTGCAATTGGAGGCTCTATCGGTATGGCTCCCCACTACGATAGATACGGAATACCCTACTAACCATTTGTTCCCAGGAACTGGTCTTTTCGTTGCGTCTGGCGGTGCTCTTGCCCAAGGTGGTCCCGCTACACTTCTGATATGTTATTCCCTGATCGGCTGTATGCTCTACTGTACCGTCCACGCACTAGGAGAGATGGCCGTGCTCTTCCCTGTATCTGGATCGTTTTCGGCATACTCCACAAGATTCCTGGACCCTGCCTGGGGATTTGCTATGGGTTGGAAGTAAGTTGTTGTTTTTTCATGCCTCTTATCTTGCTAACTTTTTAAGTTATGCCCTGCAGTGGCTAGTTGTTTTGCCTCTTGAAGTTATCGCCGCCTCAATCACCATCGATTACTGGAATAACAAGCTTGATCATGCCATTTTCGTCACGATATTTTTGTTTCTGATAATATCAATCAACCTGGCTGGTGTGAAAGGATATGGTGAGGCAGAGTTCTTCTTCTCCATCGTCAAGGTCGTTGCAGTCATCGGATATATGTGAGTACTCTCTTGCTATCGTGTGGAATGCAACCCTAACTGAATCAGCATTCTTGCCATTATTCTTAACTGTGGCGGCGCGCCGGACTCAGGCTATGTTGGCGGCAAGCTGTGGATAGATCCGGGTGCTTTCCATAATGGCTTCAAAGGATTCTGCAGTGTTCTTGTTAGTGCCGCGTTTGCTTTCGCTGGCACAGAATTGGTAGGACTTGCTGCTGCGGAAACAGCCAATCCTCGAAAGTCACTGCCAACTGCTGTGAAGCAGGTATTTTGGCGTATCGCTTTGTTCTACGTTGTCTCCCTTGGACTTGTCGGTTTGCTTGTACCTTATACGGACCCACGACTCTTACAACCCGGAAGCGCAAATGCTGCTGCTTCTCCCTTTGTCATTTCAATTGAGAATGCCGGCATTGAGGTGTTACCGGCTGTGATGAATGCGATTATTTTGATATCTGTTTTATCAGTTGGCAATTCGGCAGTTTTCGGCTCCTCTCGTACACTTGCTTCATTGGCAGATCAAGGGCAAGCACCGCGTTGGCTGTCGTATGTTGATCGGAAAGGTCGTCCTCTCATGGCCATTGGTGTATCGGCTGCAGTTGGCTTCCTTGCTTATACTGCTGACACCCAAGACCAAGGTACGATTCTCGAGTGGATGCTTGCCCTATCCGGGCTCTCTTCAATCTTCACGTGGGGATCAATTTGCCTGTGCCATATTCGATTCCGTCGAGCTTGGAAGCTACAAGGCTACGATGTCAATGATCTTGCCTTCACCTCTCAACCCGGTGTAATAGGTTCCTGGGTCGGCTTCTTGTTCAATTGCCTTGTTGTCGTGGCTCAATTCTGGGTTGGAGCTTGGCCGGTTGGATGGAAAACCTTGAGTAGTTCTGATAAAACTCAGAACTGGTTCTTGGGAAACCTGGCGCTTCCTGTCGTTTTACTGTTTTATATCAGCTACAAGCTGTACTATAAGACATCCATTGTTCGTTGCAAGGATATGGATCTCAAGACTGGCCAACGGGAACTAAACCTCGGACACCTACTTGCTGAAGAGCGTGCAGAGCGTGCACAGTGGCCTCGATGGAAGCGAGCTTATAAGACTGTTTGCTAAATCATTTGCTATAGTTGGAGTTTGGTTGTTATGGAGTTTTGGGGATATGATCTGGTAGAGATTGGGGGGGGGGGGCAAGATTTATGGTCTGATGATATATGAGCCTGTATATCACGGCGTATTCCTTAGAACAAGGAGGGATGTAAAATATAGCAGCGAACTTATGAAGGAAATGAATTACTTTTGATTGGGGCGCTTTACTCAATAAGGCCAATAGCCAAAAATTCACCGAGGAGCCACGCGGACACCTATCCAACTCGCTTCACCAAACCCCCGTACTAGACAATTTCAAAATCTGCCCTATCCATTTCGGAAGAGAAAAAAAATTAGGAACTGGTTAGTTTTCCAACTTCCCAGGATACCTCAGAGCTGGAAACATCAAAAAGATACCAAACTGGTGATGCAACCTCCGTGAATCGAACACGAACCTCCACCTCTCGCGCTCCACGAATGGGAGCTTGGAAGGGTGGAATCCTAACCATTGGACCAAGGAAGCCAGGTTATTGAACATTCATGCGTTATCAGGGTATATGTAAGCATGCTTGCCTCGCGCTCGTGAGTTGTGGCGCTGGTGGGGGAAAGTCTGGGTCGGGTCGGGGCCGGACCCGGCGCACTCGCTTAGGGTTGGGAACGGAACTCCGGCGGGTCGGTGGAGGTGGAATGGGGTATGGATGGATGTATGGTTGGTTTGGGGGGTCTGGTTCTCTGGGTGGTAAGATCAAAAGCACTTGACAGGCTGGGTGAGCAGTGGCATTATTATTCAATATACCGTCAGCATCATGGTAAGGTAGCGTGATCAAGATGCAGTAACATAGTTGACTTTTATTTCCTCATGAATATGATATGAAGCCAGTGGTCTATCGACCAAACACCATTTCGCCCAAGTACAGCAAGTCCCATTATGATATTAGGATATGTTTTTCATGGTGTTTATCATCAAGCCGTGTGAAATATATACGTGCTTGGAGGTAAATCCAAAATGCGTAACAACACAATCACCACCCTTCCACAACCTTCATTTTGACGTGCATACCGTTTGCAGGTCTTGCAGTGACACCTCCCTTAATGAGTATATTCTTCTCGTCCATCTCTCGAGGATCGTTCAATTCAAAGCTCAATCTTCCAATCCACGCAGCTAGCAAAATTGCGAACTCGGCCTTTGCAAATGCTTGTCCAATGCAACTTCGTGGGCCGTGGAGAAAAGTCAGCATGGCATAGTTGCTGGTGGCTCCACCACTCGCGCTACGGCCAGCGTCCCCTTCTCGTGGCATCCATCGATCTGGGTTGAATTTTCGTGCATCTGGGCCCCATAAGCTCTCGTCTTTGTTGGTGGCCCAAGGAATGAGCATAATCTTTGTGCCTTTGGGGACAAACTGATCAGCAATAGTGGTATCGACTGCAGATTCGCGTATAGTAAGTGGAACTGGCGCGTAGTAGCGTAGAATCTCGTTGCAGACAGCGTTCAGATATGGCATATGATCAATATCATGGCTGGTAATATCTGTATCTTCGTCGATGCTTGGTAGTTTCTCCCTAATCTCCTGTCGGAGTCGAGTTTGAACTTCTGGGTGGAGACAGAGCATGTAGATTGCCCATGTCATTGCAGATGCCGTCGTTTCATGGCCTGCTGCTAGGAACGTCATCAATTGGTCGACAAGATTCTCCTCGGAAAATCCACCACTCTCGAGCGCAACACTAAGAATATCGACGTCGCTTAATTCATGCTTCTCAAGCTTATCTTTCTTCGCCCGAATGAGCTGCCGACATATCGTTCGGATGATTTCTGCCGCTCTCTCGACGTCGCCATTGCGTTTGACTGGAAGTCTGCTCACGAACCATGCTGGAAGAAACATGGCTAACAGGCCTAGGATTTGTGCCTGCTTCGACGGCTTAAAGACCGTCCTGTAAGTGCGATTAAGAAGTGTATCTGGATCGCGAATGGCTCCAAAGTCTTGACCCATTCCCGCAACACCAATAATATCCAATGTGGCTCGGCTAGCCCATGATCCAGCTTCGATCACAATGGCATCGTCGTTGGTGCTAACTTTCTCTACATCTTCTGACTTCCTTAGTGCTTGCTGCGACTTGGCATGGTTCGTCATTGCAATGACAGCCTCTCTCGACTTGTTCCAGAATACTGGGTATAAATCCTTCACATGCCGAAATGCAAAGGCTGGCATAAGGTTTTTCCTCTGCATTTTGTGCTCATCGCCTTCTGCTAGCAAGACGCCAATCCCAAGCAGCCTGCCTAAGCCGGTTGTGATATGGGCTGGCTTTATGAAGTCGTAGTTCTTGGTGGTAAGAACTTCAGCAAGAGCTTTGGGGGAGGCCACCAGAATGCGTTCGGAGTTGAACAGGCCCAGATAACGGATCAGGCCATTGTGTGGGGTAGAATGGATCCTGTATTCATTAGCATCTTCTTTCTGGCTTGCTGCGAGGATACTTACCAATCACAATGTGGCTGGCCTGTGGGTTCCTTGGATATTCTCGCGAACTGTCCGTTCCACCAGCTTCCTCCTGGTGGCATGGGAAGATGCCTCAGGGGAGAGAAGAACTTAGGATATAGAAGCACCGTCCATATTCCCCAAAGAATGAATTGCACAAGGAAGAGCTGAATGAATGTTCCCAGATATGTTGGGCGAGAAAATAACAGGACATTTGGTTGGAAATTCACCAGCGCAAACGAAGCCGCAGCAGAACTAATCGCCACCTCTCGAAAAGGAATGCCTGCCATAGTGGTATGTGCAGACGCAACTGCCCTTCTTGCTCCTAGTTGAATGTCTGCTGATGTCCTCTGCTGCTGTATGCTTGCTCTTCTGCTCGAGGTGATCACCACTGGTCGGTTCGGTTTCAGTAGAGTAGCAGAGCAATGTGCATCGGTCGACGATAAGATAACAATATCCGTACAGGTTGCTCGCAATTGACGAGTGAGGGACGGGCGTGCTGGCCACACGCACAAAAAATATGGTTGAGGAAAAGAGAAATATGTACAAAAACCAAAGTGCAGAGGAGAGCACCGGGAGAATGAAGGAGGATATATACACCGCATCCGAGGAGAGAGGCAAGCAGAACTACGTAGCGTTGTCCCCGGCCGGCGGGTCGGAGCAACTCCATTCTCCAGCCGGGCACCCCTACGCAAACCACGCCTGAACAGGCAAGGCGCTGCTGTGCTGGCCTTGGTTTGCGACGTCCCGGACTGACTTGATACCGTACAGTACACGCCCGCCGGTCCCATTCTCGATTTCTCCAGACGACAGCCATCCCGGTCCCTGGGGAGTCTCATCGGATACACTTGCACTGCCGACGCACCAACATCGCGACTCCCGTGCTTTGCCGCAAGCAGACATTGTTGCGCACTTGCAAGACTGCCCATTGGCTGTCGGCTAAGCGGTGAGATCCCCGACATCATGGGCCCAAGGTTAGGATGAGCCATTGCAGGCAGGCATGCGAGCCGTTGACAGAAGCCGCCACAGGATAAGGTCGGGAGCCTTCCATCCCATTTCCAGCAAGCCTCTTCAACCACCAATGCCTGTCTCATGCTCGCTTTTGTTTCATGGCGCCCTGCAATGGTCTCTACTCTGAGCGTACGGGGATCCAATCACGACGAGCGACGAGCGACGACCTTCCACGTCGCGCAACTTGAGAATACTTAGCTTTACCACTCTGTCGGCTCTGGGGCCCATGGTCATGGAATTAGGCTGTTGCGAGACAGTCAGTCCCCCATCTGATCTCATTGAACAGCACACGGCAATCCCAATCCTGTCCAGCGGTTGGTTGGCGAGCAGATGCTTTTGCAACATGATTCATACGGTTTCCTTGGTTTGAAACGATTGTTCAACTATTTGCCGCTGTTTGGCCTGATTCGCAAGCCCGCTCAGTAGCAAAGCGGGTTGTGGTGTACCAGTGGATTATGGGTTAGCTGCTATGGCGGCTCGATAGTCAACGCCCATCAGACTTCGAGAAGGCGCGGCAGATACTACGTCAGTTTGGACGTTTTGACATTGCTCGAAAGTCTTGCGATTCGCTACCTGCGCCTTCTCAGGCTGTGCACCTCAACAGGAATGAAAAGGCATATTTACTTACTTGCCTCTTCTTTTTGCCCTGCTGCATCTTTGCAACACAGACCTCCAAGACATAATAATGCACATATGTTATCACGGTTGTGGGGGGCAGAGGATGGAACTTTCTCTGCTTCATCCCTGCTTGGATCTCCATTCTTTGGTGCATCTCCTTCGGTTCCTTAGCCTACCTGCAAATATCATGTCGAGATGATAATCGGGCGTAACTCTCGCGGTCATAGACTTCCTGCCATTGCAATGAACGCTGGGTTCCGTAGCCAGACATGAGGATGCTCTGTTATACTTTTCTGTATAAATCATTCTCTGATGTAACAAGAGCAGGGGGGTACTGATTCTCAGATAGGTAAGTGTTGGTAGAGAGGTGGTTTCTTGAAGAGCCATTGGTCTTGTCCTGTATTGGGGATTCAATACTGCTGTGCTCAGTCGTGTACAGTCCTATATCAGTGGCACTTATTGGAGACACGGTATCTATATGAGAAGAGTGGAGTTACCGTACATCTTAAGGGGAACGACTGCATCTATGATTTTGATTTCTGTAATCTACAATAGAACAGAATGTCAGCCATCTGGGGCGAAGCTCTGTGAGTCACGTTACCCCATCATCGATGCCAATGCCGGGATGCCTAGTCTTTCGTGATGCCTTTGAGCTGTCAAAATCTTTTCCGGGAATTGGCATGAACTGAAACAATTCATTCCTTGCAATCTACCAAATTTCAATCAGTATGGAAGGAGTAGTGCCGAGTTTGGCTTCGTTTGGGGACGATTTCGGTGTGCAACAGATCCGCTGCTGGTGCCATTCATGCTGTTCGCAATTGTACCGACTGGCTTTGCTACTTGAAGGAGCCACTTCCCATCGATATTTTAGTCACATCGATGGAGCATTTTAGCCCTTACATTAAAGCCGGTACTGCCTAGGTTACCAGACAAATTTCCATCCATAGGAGAGAAGGTCCTTTTGATCATAGCGGAATCTTCACGCCGCGTGTACAGAAGATACGTGGAAGAGATAACCATCGGGTTTTCAGGTACGAGAGAAAAGGAACAATTATTTCGCTATCCTGAGAAGAAGCATGTATACCAAGTAATCTTTGCCGACGACATTCCTTACCCCACACGGAACATATAGATAGGGTTTGTGTAAGTGTGTTGATGTGATTTGCTCAGAGAAATCAACATGAAATAAAACCACGAAACCAAGCCTAACCTCTTAAATCCACGCCTAGGGAAAGCTCGATAGCACATAAGTTGGTTTCGTCATACACTTGACTTAGTCTTTTGCGCTACAAAAAGGAGAAGGAGTAGGTCCCCCCTTCCCCCCCCTCCCCAAACGACTGTTCGCCTTGAGTCAGCTAATTTGTATTTCACTTCCCGGGACTTGATTGGTTTTCACAATAAATACCCAAAAGAAGATGCAGACCCATGGCATCGCCCAACGAGGTATTAGCACATAAAGTAGATAGGTAGAGGTCCACCAATTCCTCGCCCATCCTCAAAATAAGCGAGCGAGCGAGCAAGCCACCCCGCCGAGCTACGGGGCGATTTCGCAGCGGCGTGGATGACGGAATAAGTATCCCAGTACGTTATTTGAGGTTGCTCTCTCGCCCAAACTGCTCCAGTCTCTCATCCAGACACCCGAACGTACGATTAAAAAGAACACCACTCCACATCCTTACAACATGGCTGCTATGAAATTCTCACTAGCCAATCCGGCCACCACTGGGTTTTCGGACGGTTCTAGATATGACAAATACAGACCTAGCTACTCCTCCGAAGCGGTGTCCAAATTGCTCACGCATCTTAATATCGCCTCGGTGGCAAGGGCGAAAGTTGTAGACCTGGCATGCGGAACTGGCAAATTCACCGAGTGCTTGGCTGTTAGACCGGAAGAATTTGAGATTGTTGGTGTGGAGCCGCATGATGGGATGAGAGAGGTCCTGCAGGCGAAGCAGTTGGGAAGTCATGTGAAGGTCTTGAATGGAGATGCGGCTCATATGCCCATTGAGAACGATTGGGCGGACGTAGTCATTGCTGCTCAGGTAGATTCCATAAATTATAAACTTCTTAACAAATATTGAATTGCTAGCTAACTAAGTGGCAGGCTTTTCACTGGTGAGTGCCATTTGTACTCGTTCATTCAAGACACTGAGAGAGTTGAACACTTACTATCTTAGGTTCGCCACAGAAGAGTCTCTTAAGGAAATCCACCGCGTTCTGGTGCCTGGAGGTGCATTTGGCATGATCTGGAATATCGAGGATTGTGTGTAATGAGAACCAGTTCTCGGTATCATTCTCACTGACAAGGCTAAACAGACAATGCGCCAAAAGAGTGGGAAGCAACATCGAAGTGGGAGCAGAAGCTAAAAGACATTGTAAACGAGCACGAAGACGGCCACACAAGATTCCGACATCTTGCCTGGAAACAAATATTCGAGCAGCAGCTAGACACTACGCCATGGCAGACACTGAAAGATACTTTTGCGCATAACATGCCCAACTTCTCGCTACCATTGGGCGAGGAGACTCTGAAATGGACAATTTGGCTCACTGACGAAGCTGTTTGGGACCGATATACTACTTTGAGTATGATAGCCAACACCGAAGGCGCGGAGAGAGAACGAATAAAGAAAGAGGTGATTGAGGCGTTGAAAGGTGCTGATGTAGAGCGTAATGCGAAGGGTGAGGTCGCTGTACATGGTGCTACATACATGGCGTGGACATCGAGGATATGATGGCAATGCATTGCATACCTGACAGTTTCCAGATAGTCTTAGAGGGACCTAACAAGCTTGGGCAGTGTCGCTTGCAGATTGATTCATTCATTGTTCCTAGATACTGTCATGCTTCATAAGCATGACTTTCTTGGCCGCAAGGAATACACCCAAAACGTTTCCGGCCGTGGCCGTTCCAAGGTATCGGTCCCTCATATTCTCGTGCCATTCAGGTAACTTCTGGATATCATGCCGTCCACACTCCTAACTCCAGCCCAATGAATGCAAATCCATCCGACCCCTCGTCATTTATTTGCCGCTCAGTCTCACACCTTTCAGTCGGCAGAGATGTACATGACGTTGTTCCCCCTCACAAACGCATCACCATAGCTGCGCTTCTTGACACCGTTGACGTGTTCCTCAGTCTTTTCGAGTGCGATGTTCATGTAGCCGTCAACCGACTGTAGCTCGCCTGTATGCCGGTCAGCTCAACCATGAGCATGGCTCGGAGGGTTCATACCTTTATAAACAACTCCCGAGTTCAGCTTCACGGTAACGCCTTGCCCGATAATCTCGCTCAGGAAGCCAGAAGGATCCCTGCCTTCGCCTTGTGCAGCCGAGCCGTTCTCCATCGTTACGGCGGATATTCTTGAGGAGGGTATGGTCTGGGGTGTAGATGTTGCACGTTGCGTGAATCGAAGCGTGGGGTCAAGCTTTCATGAGGCTGAAATTCTTCCCAGCCAGCCAAATGGAGCAGGGGTCGGTCGATTCTTAGCGCATCGCGTCTGGGCGCGGGTCTTCACGTTTCCCGCTTTTCGAGCATCCCTCCGCTTTTGCGACGCAGCAATTCACAGCCTTGCCGTCTTCCAACCTTGCTATCACAATCCGGTGCACGCGCACGCACATCTATCATGGCTGATGAAGCTGCGAAAGAATCAGCATCAGTGCCTCAACCAGTGAAGAGGTCGCTATTCAAAAAGTCTAAGTGGGCGCCAAAGACTCCTCCCAGAGGTGATACCGAGAACGAAGACGAATCCGTCGCATTTTTCAGCAGAGCAAAACATTTCTTTCCTAGTGTGGTCGCCGAGAAGGAGCGCAAACAGAAGGAAAAGGCCGTGAAAGCCGCGCAGCGCAAAAGATCCAGTGCTAGCAGAGAAGCATCTGCTGTGCATGAGGAGAAAAGGAGGAGAACGAGTGAAGGCGCTGATAATGAAAGTGCATCCTCCCAGGAAGTTGAGACACTCGATTCTGCGCAGCGATTGAGGAGGTAGGGATTCTATCACCATACGTGAGGCACCACTAACTTTTATCTCAGTGCTTCGACCCAGACCACTCCAGGCAGTCGCAGATCACTTTCAAGCTCGCAGCAGCATATGCAGAGTAGCCCTCCAGATCCACTTTCCGGACGATATGAACAGGCACTCCAGGAAGGGCAACGTAGAAACCGTACTGATGCGCAGGAGGAAAAGGGTGTTATAGTCTTGGACGATAGCGACGACGAATCCAATTATAAGGCTGCAAAGCCTGTAGAAATTTATGATGAGGATGTTGTTTTCAGCAAGGACAAGGCCGGTACAAAATCACTGGCAGAAGAAGATGACCCTTTCCAAAATTCGGACCCCGAGTTCGCAGATATCATGGCAAGGGCGAGAGAACGGCAGCGGAAGAAGATGCAAGATCGTCTCGCAAACGGCACTTCGTTATCTCCCGCGCCTGAAATAATCACAGAAAAAATAATGGACCCGGTTGTCGAGATCTTCATCTCGTCATACATTGACGGGTCGAGGCCCTTGCAAGTAAGAAGGAGATGGTCCCAACCTCTAAAAATGGTTCGTCAGGCATGGCTCGACAAACAAATCATTAACGGTCAACCTCTGGATGAACCTGCAAGGGCTAGCATATTTCTTACGTGGCGGAATAAGAGGCTGTTTGATGTGTCATCCTGTAAAACTATGGGCCTGAAGATAGACAAAGATGGGCAACTGTATCACGACGGTGACGGCTTTGACACAGATGGACGCGTGCATATCGAAGCATGGACTGACGAGTTGTTTGGTCAACACCTGAAGCGACTAGAGGCATCTCGACTGCTTCTGACAGAAGACTCAGAAACGAAGGCTCAGGCGTCGCCCTCACCGTCTCCGGAGCCCGAAGTCCAAGTCACACCCAAGATCCGGATCATTATCAAGGCACGCAACTTCCCCGATTTCAAGACCAAGGTATCACAAGGCACACCGATCCTGAAGCTCATTGTGGCTTTCAAGCAGAAGCATGGTATTGAGCAGGAGAAGGATGTGACACTTCGTTTTGACGGCGATGCGCTGGATGAGAATGCTAACTGTGGAGATGTTGAGCTTGAGGATATGGATACTCTAGAGGCGCACGTATTATAAAAGGATGCATAGCGTAGCAGCTTTCTCGAGCAGGTATGTATTTCACGAACATGCCTGTAAGTTTGTATGAAAACGGAGCAAGCGGACTCTTTTTTATGGATTTAGATACCTGGCGTTTAGTAGGAAGGAGCAATTCAGAATCATGTCAGGGGCAGGGACTTTGGGAGCAGGTATATGTCTGTCTGTCTGAACACAATGTTCTGGGGCCAGGCCAATTAAGGAGAGGAACGGTTTTCTCTGGATGGCGTTCTATACATGGATGAGAGGGTTTGAGGGTAGCACCGTCTAGAGAAGCAAGCAAATGCGAGCAAGGCCATTAGAAAGTTCTCTCGAAGCTCAGCGTCAGCTCAAAGCAAGCTGGACTCGGGCGGAGCAGAAGGAAATTAAAATACTGAGCATTAATGCAAACATCAGAAGATGTTCAGAATATCGACGGACATAATAATGCCTAAAGCTACTTCACTTGGACAAGATGCACACGTACATACATAAATCAAACATTATAGAAAGGTGCACACCCAGCATTGCCCACCCGTTTGCACCTTGAAATCCAAGAACGATCTCGGGATGTTATCTCAGAAGCTGCCCAGCACCTCCGCGTCTGTCTTTCCCATTAACCCAAAAACCAAGAATGTGGCACCGTGTACCAGTACCTGTGCATCTGAACGAGATAAGGTCGAGCATCAATGCTATATTCTACATGCCGTGTTTGTCGACGTGATCACCAAATTTGGGTATATGTAAGGGCGACCAAGAAATACGCAGCATGGAAGCGACAAAAAAAGAACAAGTATAAGGAAGGAGGGAGAAGACGGGGGGCATTAAGCAGCACTACTCGTTGCCACATCCTCTTGCTCCTCCCTCGCCTCGCGTTCATGCTTACCCTTCTTCCCAGGCATCAAGCCCTCGGCAGCCTTTTTGGGATCCTCAAGCGCATCGTAGACCCTCTGCTTCTTAGTGCCCTTCCGGCGTCCACCATGCACAGCTTCCAGATCACTCTCGTCGCTCGACGAGATCTCATCATCAGAATTCTGCACCAGCTCGATGTTCTTGCCTTCCTTCTTCTTGAGCGCAACTTGCTGCTTCTTCATGTCTGCCAGCTTCTCGTCAGTGCATTCCTTCACGACGATATGCAGACCGGGAAAATTCCCGTTCAGGAAGTTCTTGAGGTTGGGCATTAGTGTTCCGTTCGGTCGATAGGTCCCACTGTCGTTGTCAATGATGAGCTCGTAGTGTTTTGCGTCCTTTGGCGGCTCATCATTTGGTGGTCCGCCAGGAAGATCTTCGTCGGGATGTGTGTGTTGGTTTGGTGCATCTGTTGGCTTATTTGGATGCTTCAGTCGACGCACGAAGAATTCGCCTGAGCAGGCGATGTATATATTCACATTGCTGTGCATGGTGTGTTTTGAGAGCAGGTCAATTCCAAATTCCTTGCCTGTTTCGGTGAAGCGGAAGAGTCCATCCAGTGTTATGACATATGTGAAAATACGGCCGCCCTCATCGAAGTGAACCATCTCGAGGAACTTGAGAGAGGCTTCTTCAGATCTTGGCTTCACGACTCCAGTTTCGGTCGAATTGCTGAAATTGTAGACACGATTATGTTGGTGATGAAGGGCCTTGTTCAAAACACGCCCTCGTAGACCTTTCGCTGAGAACATGCCTTTGACGAAAGGCTTGAATTCAACAAAGCGGTGGTAGAGGTTCTCGGGTACTGGGCCTTGAAGTTGGAACTGATTTGCTTGGAAACTAAACGCACATTAGTACCAAATCTCCGTACCTCACAAATCCATAAGACTCACTCGTATCTTTCTGTTTTTCCATCTTTTCCAGCTGTGCTACCAGGTGCCTTGGTTCCTGCAATTCGGCCAATCATGGGAGAATAATGCTTGAACCAAAATGTGTCCCCGAGAGTATACATCCTTCCATGAGGAGGTTCAGACTCCCCGAGCACCTCAGCGCTAATAAAAAGCGTTCCGCTGATATGGTGCGTTTTGCTCATCAGAGACATACACCCTCTGATCATATAAGCTCTCTTGCTTCCCATTCGTTTCTTGATATCGAAGCCCTCGTTGCGAATTCCAGGCCAATTGGACCCCAGCTTCCCCACATTGACAGTGACATTCCCAAGGCGGTCATCATGATCTGAAGGGTCTTCATCATACAACCTACACTTTAACCTAAATCCACTCGATGGGACGCCCGCAACGGTCCAGATCTGATTCCACTCTGGATTTACACTTTTATGTACGGTCTTCGTCCTCAGAGTCATGTCTGGATCTTCCTTATGTCTCTTTGGTAGTGCCGAAGTCAATGTCGCATGGATAAATGGATCCGACGAGCGAGAGCTGAGATCGGCCACTGGCAGATTCTCAGCGCGATGAAAGGTGAACCGGACGATATATCCATCACTTCCGCGCGGGAAAGGAGTCGCATCGTGGCCTCCAGCAGGCGGCTGATCCTTTCCCTTCTCTTTCTTGTCGCTCACTTTATCCTCCGTGGCGGCCAACTTGTCATGGTGTTTCTCAGTATTGCCGTTCGGGGTATCGTCATCGGGCGCAGCATCGCCATTGACAGCAGGTGGCTGCGACTGCTTTTCATTCTCAGTCATGATGCGGTACTCTACGCGATCGTCAATAAAAAACACACCACAATGAGAACGCAACCCAGTCTCACATAGGATTAGGAGACGGTTATTCTAAACTGGGGCTCAATTGTTGATCGCGGAGATAGTATTGCTTTGAAAAGAAGAAGAAGAAGAAGAAGAAGTAATGGCCCAGGGTCCCCGCTGAGCTTTGATCAACAATGGCGAGAGGCGACGGAAGGGGGAGGGGAACGAAGGATAAGAAGAGGGGAGCTAAGTGAGGTTTGATGACAATGGCGCAATGCCTCCAGCGCGAAGCCCTAGAGCGTAATCTGGAGCAACGGGGCTCGAGCTTGCAGACTCAAGCTTTGCCAAGATGAGCCTTTGAGCGGGATGCAGCAGATACAATTGCTAAGGATGTTTGACAGCCCTACCACTTCCAATAGCCCAGAAATTCAGACCAAGTCTTCTTTTCTTCATGCTCCGCATCTAGGCCGGTATCCTTCTTAGCTCTCTCTTCTTTCTCATCGTCCTCGCCGGTGCTGAGTGCTTGAAGCTTGATTGTCGGCGTGCAAATCTACGCTTCCCTGTGAAACAGAAGAACAGCACTGACTCAACATATGACGTCGTTGCACCGGCTCCGCACCCGCCCCTCGACTCGTCAGCTTCGAAGCAAGAGTCTTGACGTGAATTCCTAAAGAAGAGATTCGCCCAACTCACCTGCACGCTATCATCGCTCCATTAATTGCCCAAATAAGGATCCAATTACCTGGCAGAAGTGGGTAAAGCCAAGAGCTTAATCACGCTCGAGAGGCCAGGGTAACATGGAAGGGAGGGAAGAAGATTCTTTCTTTAGTGTTTTACTTGTATTATGTATTATCATGGATATGACCTATCCAGAACCCTTGGACTCGTCGTAGCTACCAACATTTACCACATACAGTCGGAAAGGTGTCGTCAAAAAGAACCCGCCCGTTCCAACCAATGCAACCTGCAATTGAAACGCCAGCAATGCAACCCTCATCGAGGGTCCCATGGTATCTCCAGATCGTCAAGTCATTATACTTCATCACACCCTGATTAGCGCTCATGGATGGGAGTCTTTGCCAACCTTCCACCAGCGCTTACCCTCTTCTGCAGTCTTGCTTCCCTTTCCTTTTGCTTATCAACGGGACTTGGCAGGGCCCCAAGAGTATCCCCCGACGAAATGATTCCACGACCCTTTTTCTGTTCAATATACAGCATAGCACCTTGGCTTAGTGGAAAAGAGGGTAAAGTGGCCGGGATTATGGCTCCATTTTGCACGAGCATCTCCGCAATTGGGAAAGCTGGCGTCTTGGTGGCCGTCGATGGTCGTATGGAAGGAGATGGCTCCGCTGGATCAGCAGCAGCAAGTGCTAGATATATCAGAGGCGTCCCTCGCGACTTGTCGGTTACGTTGGGGTTGGCCTTGAGAGCAAGTGCGTAGATGACTTGTTGAATTTCGTTTCTCTTCACTGCAGCCACGAGTGTTTCGTCTGCGGTACCAAATCTTGATAGCGTGGAAGAAATAGGTTCGACATACGCTTTATCAACGTACTTGGAGGTGATGAAGTTTAGTCGATGCTCTCGAGTTGCTTGTGGAGTGGGCTTCAAGCTCTGATCAAGTTTGGCTTCCCAAACCATGTTGGATACACGGTTGCCTACGAGTAGGAGTAGCTCAACGATATCCGTAGTGAAAGAAGTGATGTCAAGTGTTAGTGACCTGACCTTGCTGATATGCGTGCCAAGAGAACGATGAATACCGGAACACTCGATACAGAGAATGATCCCCAAATTGATTGAGACCCATTCTGTCTTGATGCCCGAGCCGCAGTCTGCACACCAGCAGTTCCCTTGATCTGTTTCTCGAAGTAGTTGAAGCATCTTGTCTGGGTCTTCATCGTAACTGTTGCTACTCTTGCGTGCATACGCAGGCCGAGCTCCAACCGTGGTTCGTCGAAATACGTTGTTGTTGCTGTTATTGTTGCTCATATTGCCTTGGGAGTTAGACTGGCTAAAATTGCTTCCTCGGTTGATTGAGGAGCTCTTGCCAGTCAGGATTGACCCGATATCTCTTCGGATTGAGTGTCCTTGTGGCTCAGGCTGCACTGGGGCCGGCATGTCCTTGACTCTACCCTCCACAGCACTCTGTAGTGCATTATTGATAGCAGCAATCCAATTATTCATATCGTCTTCAGATGTTGCTTGATACACACGCTTGTATTGTGGCGTGATCACTTCGAAACAAAATCGCCGTTCAGCGTTTCGGGCCTCACGAACGGATGCCATTCGCAGGTCGATGGGCTCCATATGCAAGTCCAGACGTTCTTTCCAGTTGCTATACTCGGAAAGCTTCCCTGCATCGAGAACGATCCAAAACCTGTGTTGCGTTAATTTGTTTCTTGTGGTTGGAATTGTGATTCTTACTTGTGCCAAGCTTGCTTGTTCAGACCCCTTGGGTCTACATGACTTCCGGGTCGGCTAAGTGCCCAGAGAAGTCCCTCTTTTCGTTGAGTTCCATTCTTCTCACTCGAAGTTATTTTTGAGTGGTCCTTTTCTTCTAAGTCGCGAATACCTGCAAACTTAGAATGTCCAGGGCTGCTCACGGAACCAATTGTTGACTGCAGGCTTCCAGGTGATCTAGAGAAATCTGCTTGACTGTTGCCTGAAATAGTAACTGGGGGACCATTGGAAGTAGGCGCCCTTAGTTGAGAGGATGAGCTATCAGCCCTTCCGAGCTCAGAATCCGAATTATACGCTCCGTTGCTATTGCCGTTGCCATTCATAACTGAAGCCATCGCACCAACTGCTGGCACCGTGTCAGGTTCGACATATGTGACAGTGCTTTTCTCAAGATTTCGTCGCTTCTCCTCCCGTTCCGTTCTCTGGAATTGAAATTCTTTGTCTGCTTCCTGGACCTCCGTACTCAACGCCTCTAGTTGTGGAAGAAGGCCCTCAACCTTCTTGGCGGCTTGCAGGTAGCTCTTGGTCTGAGCATCCGCGTACTTAGTTAAATGCGATAAGACTTCTTGCTCCTTCCGTCCCCCATGAAGATCTTGCATAAAAGACGAGTAGTCAAATCGTTTCAGCTCAAAATTCCGTCGTTTGGTCTGATATTTCGTGTCACTCTGGTCTCTCTTCTTGGCCTTCATTCCGTCCGAACGCTGTCCCAGGTATCGTGACACGTACGCATAATAGTCCTTACTCTCCTCTTCGAAATCCCGTTTCTTTGCCTCAGCCTGTTTGATATCGAGATTATAGAGTTTTGTCAGAGGATCTATAATAATCCGTTGCAGATTCACAGTATTCGATTTCTCGTACTGTAGAATTTCTCGTGCAATCTTGTCAAAGTAGTGTTCCAAAGCAGGCTGAACCGCATTGGCATTAGAGGAAGAGGCCTCTCGAAGAGCATCCATGAAACCTGCAAAAGCATCATTGCAGTTCGTCTGAGCGTCATGCGCTGCCTCTGCTTTTCTGAGAACTTTCTTCATACGTGTTCGCATATTTCCAGTTTTCTGTTCCAGAGCCTTCATGGTTGCACGGAATAAAGGACCATCCTCTGTGGCACTCATATCCTCTCCAGGTCGCTGACAAGAAACATCAACTTTGACAACGTCTCTTGGTATGGGCGGTACAGGGATCTGATTCTCTGTGGGAGGCAAACCAGGAGATGTTGGTTCGTCATATTGGGCATAGTCAGTATTGCTGAGGCGCGAGTCCATAGACTGCGAAGAAGGAACGCGCAATTTCGGTGGTGGAATTAGGTTGAAAGTGTTGGTGGGAGAAGGAGAGCTTGGATGACTGGCAATCTGTTGGTAATCTAACGGCTTGTTAGTACTGGTCTACCTCTTGATATGGACGAACTTACTAGATATCCAGAAAGAGAAACTGGCAAGTGTATTCAAACGATGGGCGCGCTGGTCGTACTCAACGAACTAGAAAAGTCAACATCTGCTATACCTGTTACCTGTGCGCGAAACTCACACTGCATTCGTTTCTCCAGCCGCCTCCCCTATCTTCTATCGGCTTTGGAGGCCGCCATTTCCATGACCACTCAAATGAGACTGATTGACTTCCCCCAGTAGTGTAGTCTCCAACAAGTTGAACATTTGCGTTCTTGTGGAGGTTTGGATCTGCGTGAAACTCCCGAGTGACCAGGTTTTCTACCTCCTTCGCTGTCGAGGCTGAGACATACGTGAGGCCGTTGATGACTGTGTCAACCATGCCTCCGATCGACTCAGGGACGCCATTACTGCCAATAGTTATTTGCTGTGATTGTCGAAGTATGAATGTGAAGTTAAAGGTGAGTTCTTCGTCATGATTAAGCTTGAGCATAAAGTTGGGCGCGGTTGATGCTAGCGAAGGCTCCGGATCCTGATCTCAAGTTAGAACCAAGTCGCACGCAAGCCGCGCCGTGGGGATCAAGAGCATCTTCTACCTGGACATATTCTATGATTGCGTTGTCGCCCGCATCTCGGTTCGCTGACACCCTCGTTGCAGGAAATGCATTTGGAGTGACATGAAGCACAGTTCGCCGCTTGGAGTTTGTAACGCTCAAGGACGAGATGGTTACTATGCACACCGTCAGGTTAGCATTCTATGGGTGCATCTGTCTCGACGGACGCAATACGAACATCGGGTTTGGTCGCGAAGATACAGCGCAGCGGCTTCATCGGGCCTGCTCGAGACGTTTCCCATGACCCCACTACCAGCGCGCAGACGGATGCGCAACGATAGTAACCTTAGGTAGGCGTAAGCCTTGACAATACTGTCGAACGCTGTTTGTAAGATGTAATGTGGACCATCTAATCGGGATGCTGGAGCGAGCTGGGGAGGTAGTGGGAGGCCGGATGCTATGTTTGGAGGGAAACGGAGTAGAGAAAGCAGGCGTAAGAGGATGTTTGTCAATGCTCAATCTCTCTCAATCTTCGTCTAATTGTTAATCGAGCGCTAGACAAATACCCCTACTCCTGTTAGCCGCCAGTCACGGCGGAGCAGTGGCAGCAGCAGCACCTTAATTTAATTTTAGGACGAGCACGAATTTGCTGCAGGTTTGGCCGTTGCGTTTCACCTAGACATGCGTCCGTTTGATCCTGTCTGCCTGTTGGCCGCACTCTGCTGCCCTCTGACTGTGCCTCGTGTTCTGCAGTACGGGGTGGGACTGTCACCGGCATGCAAGTCTTATCGTTTGCCCGAGCCCAAGGCACAAACACCATCCAGCTGTGCAGGTGCCCGTCCCCTGGATCATTCAACCATCCCCTAGCGTCTGACGTCTTTGGTGGTAACTGGCGGATACCGGCAGCCAGGCGAGGCTGTGTGGGGTAACAAGCCCGCGAGAGTTGCGCTTTTGCCTTTTTGTTTTTCGGCCTTTGTCCATTTGCGCAGACAACACGTAGCCTCCTGTGGTGCAACAGTGGCGGTCGCTGTGGCTTTGCCTCTTGCTGAAGGATGACCCGAGAGAGCCCGGTGTCATCGTCAGTCCCAGAAGCTTCCTTTGCGTGCAGTTGGAACTGGGCGAGCGGCAAAGTCGTCTCGGGTAAATCAGGGGTGATGACTCCGGCTCTGGAGACTCTTTGGAAGTGTGGCAGGGCGTAGGTATACTTTTGCCGTAGAGTTTCTGTTGCCTAACCCCCCAATAGGCCGCCGACTGAATGTCTTCGACTCTTCCCCGGCGCTCGCTAGTACAGTAAGAAGACCCAACGAGGCCTCTCCCGATTCAGCGCAGAGGATCTTCAACTCTGCCTGCATATCATGAGCGGGAATAGCTCGCCACGGCACTTCAAGCGATTGCCATGCTTATCTCGGGACGGTATCTTGAGGACTTTCTTACTTTCCCGTGCGCGCGGGACATGGAAACCGTCCAGAATCAACCCTCCCTGCGTTATCGATAGATAAGGTTGGACAGCCGAGGCTCCACGGCAATGGACCTCCTCAGTCTGAATCTGGGGAAGTTTCTGGCTAGCTCAATCACTTACATACCCACGTATGTATTACTATCTGTTAAAATATGGCAGACAATTTTCAAGACCTGAAGTCCTTTATGTTATGATCGTAACGCCTAATTCCTGAGTTCTGCACTGCTCTACGTCTTCGCAGATATGGCATCGCCAACATCTACTACTTTTGCCAAAGCAACATCCCTTCAGAAGACTTCATCCCATACATACGAAGCCAATTTTTACGACGACTGGTGCATAGGCTCAGGTAGTTCTCTTTGGGTGCTTTACGAGAGACATCGCGGATGCTGATAAGGTCTTCTCTCCAGTACCCCATGGAGGCTACGTGACAGCAGTCTTCCTGCGTGTAGCAGCAGCCCATTTCAATGGAACGCTCTCCGCCCAAAAGCAACCACATACCATAACACTGCACCTAGATTTCCTCCGACGGACACAAGCGGGACCTGCACTCTTCACGGTCCAGGACACCAAGCTCGGAAGACAAACGTCCATAATTCACGTTAGCCTGAGCCAAGGCCCCGAGTCTGAGCAGCGCGAAGAAGTCGTTGGATACATAACTAACAGCAACATGGCAACCGAGGACGGAATCAGTTCCAGCGTCGCCTACGTGCCGTCTCCAGAGCCTCTGCCCGTGGCACTCGCAATGCTTGCGGCGGACAAAGACGAGAATTGGACCCGACAGGCAGCAATGCCATTTGCCGGCTTCCGCAAGGCGACGCAGAAAACGGAGTTTTATTTTCCACGCAAGGGACAGATGAAGGAGACGTCGACGGCCGACGAGTGGATCAGGATGGCGACAGGTGAGAGGTGGACAAACGCTACACTGGGTTATGTATCTGATATGTGGCCGATGCCCGTGGAAACTTTCCTCGTGCATGAAAACAATCCTTACGATGTCGTATCTACCACTACTGCTAAACCCAAAGAGCCCCCGCCTGCTAAATTTTGGTATCCGACTCTGCTGCTGAACTTGGATATCAAGAAGTCCCTGCCAGAGGAGGGCGTGGAGTGGTTATTTGTCCGGGTTGCTTCGAAACAGATACGGAATGGACGGATGGATTTGGAGATTGTGATTTTGGATGAGGAGGGTGATTTGGTGGCTCTCAGCCATCATGTTTCTCTTGTTTTACCTGCGTCAAGGAATTTAGCCACTAGACGTGTTGGTGAGAGTAAGATATAGAGTTAGAGCAGTAGAGAAATTTCCTGCCGCGGTTGCATCTGTTAAGTAAGCGTACTTGAGGGAAATGGACAAGGCAATACTGTCATCACATTCAGGATGGTATCGTGGCAGAGGCATTCGCCATAATCTATAGTTCGATATATTGAGCCTCGCTCGTCACCGCATTAACCATCTACACGCGTTAATCTCAAAGAACAAAAACAAGAACCAATGCCCGATCTGGATAAAAGATGCAAAGGTCACGCAATCTATCGATGCTGTCTTGATATAGAGAAATGAAAAGCGCCATCGTTCACCCCATCCTGTGACCAATCCTACCTCTCCCTCCCCAGACCCCTTTGTTTATGTATTTGAGGCGAGCATGCTTAGTAAATTGGATCTACTTGCATTTTGATTGTTGTGGAGCAGCCTTGCCGAGCGGCGGCAAATACTGCACATGCCTTACTACAGAGCCGAAGGTCAAGACGACGCTTCTGTGCTGGCGGGCGATACTGTGAGGAAGTGAGGACGTAATCTTGGATATCGTAGGTCGCTTCACATAAAATCGTCGCTGAGAATTGTTAGTATTGGATTGTCACATGCTAATATCAAACCAACTTACTCCCCAAAATCATCATCATAAGCGTTGACATCAGCAGCAGTAGAAGCATTTCTGCTAGCAACAAGTGCAACCTTTGTCTTCTGTGCCTTGCTCTTCTTCCCGCCCTTTTCGGCAGCCTTCTCTTCCTTCATCTTCTCGTTGCTAAGGGTCGTCAAGCCACTAGCGATCTTCTTGATCTGATCGCTGGGAAGGTCTTTCGCGATTTGTTTGGTGAACTCTTGGAGGAAGAGGACATAGTGAGCCTTCTGTGCGTTGTTCAGGAGAAGAGGGACAAGAGTGTCGCGCATCTTTTCAAACTGAAGCTTGGTCTTGGGGTCGAAGAGAGGAAGAGAGGTCAAGTCAACGGTGGCAGCTGGGTCCTTTGCATCCACCACGACAGCGTTGGCAGCAGTGATGTTCTTTCGCGTAGTAGCAATTCCAAACAGGTCTTCAGCGTGCTTCAAGTCAGACTCTTGCTCCTGTCGCAGCAGACGTTGCTTTCTGGACACCTCATCTTCCTCGCTCTCCTCCTCACTCTCCTCCGCGAGTCTACGAGCCTTTTCTTCTTGCTTCTCCTTAATACGTTGTGCCTTGCTCTTCTTGTTGGCTGCGGCTTCAGCATCAGCCTTTGCCTTCTTCTCCGCGGCTACCTTGGCCTTTTCTCGCTCGACCTCGGAGTCTTCGGCAGCATCCCAATCTTCGATGACCTATTCGCATTACTATCAGCAATGTCCCTTTTGTTCAAATGAGGGGAAATAGTGAGGAACCCACATCGCTATCCTCTTCTTCGTCATCAAACTTGTTTCGCCTTGGAATGGCAGCAGTGGTAGGAGGGGAGGAAGGAGGAGTGCTGCTGTCGTCTTCTTCGTCATCTGTTCGATAGCATAGCGATTAGTAAAGTGTAGGTAATGCATGATCGATTTACGGCTCATGCGACAGGCAGTGGTTTCAATATCACTTGGTGTTGGCCGAAATGGTGCGATGAAGATATCACCAACGAGGGGTAATTTTGCGCGCCCACCAAAGATGACGCGCCTTTCTCGCTGGAAAAGCTGGTTTGAATGACTAAAGGAATGGCAAATACTGACCCCATTTCTTAGGAGGCATCTTGGGCAACGTTTGACAGATGGAAAGTTTTGTTGTTTACGGTAGATAGTATTCTCCTTCTTGGCTGAAATTATTCGAGACGTCTTGAACAGAGATCTGGCGTGAAGATGAATTTTGTTTTGAGTGCGAAGATACTCTCAGCGGGTTCGGACAGCAAGTGGAAACAGGCTGGCGCTAGCTACTACTCGCTTATGCGTCAACATGTGCCCAAAGCATCGCCTTATTTTTGCCCAAGGAACAGTTCAAGCTCATAATCAACGCTAGAGAGAATAAGGTGTCATAATGTCATGGAGTTGCGATTCACAATTTGAAATCTTCAGACTAAGTTTAAGACTGGGTAGTAATAAGTGCTTTTGTTTCATTTGTCCTCATAGCAAAATTGCTCTGCTCGTCCTGTATTTCGTCTGCCAGTACTTTCTCTCTCGTATCTACAGACACCATTTACATGTTGATGGCAGTACGGAACTTCTCACCAGCGTAGATAGCCTTGTCACCAAGCTCCTCCTCAATTCTGAGGATTTGGTTGAGCTTTGCCAAGCGCTCGGAACGGGCTGGAGCACCAGTCTTGATCTGGCCAGCTCTCAATCCAACAACAACATCGGCAATGGTGACATCCTCAGTCTCGCCAGAACGATGGGAAACCATGACACCCCATCCAGCAGCGTAGGAGTCCTTGGCAGCTTGGATAGATTCGGTGAGAGTACCGATTTGGTTGAGCTTGAGGAGGAGGGAATTGCATGACTTGAGGTCAATAGCCTTCTTGATGCGGATTGGGTTGGTGACAGTCAAGTCATCACCGACAATCTGGAACTTGTCAGAGGTCTTGTAGAAGTAGCTCCAGGCCTCCCAGTCATCCTCAGCGAAAGGATCTTCAATGGAGACAATTGGGTACTTCTTGGCAAGGTCCTTGTACTGATCAGCAAGCTGCTCGTAAGTGATCCACTTGGTGGGGTCGCTGTCTGGGTTCTTGAAGTCCAAGTCATACTTCTTGGCCTCCTCCTTGTAGAACTCGCTGGAAGCAACATCCATGGCGATGTGCACCTTTCCAGTGTAACCAGCAGCATCGATGGCGCCAGTAATGAGATCAAGAGCCTCCTCGGCAGTCTGAATATCTGGTGCAACACCACCCTCGTCACCGACGTTTCCGGCAGATTGTCCATACTTCTTCTTTGTGTGGGTCTTCAAGATCTGGTAGACCTCAGCACCCCAGCGGAGAGCCTCAGAGAAAGTTGGTGCAGTACTAGATGAAAATTAGTAAGTGCGGTCGCTACAGGTGACAATTTTTGGCTTACGAAGGAACGATCATGAACTCTTGGAAAGCCAAGCGTCCACCGGCGTGGGATCTGGGTAGTGTTAGCAGACATTTAGGACTTCTTCTGGTAGTGCATATTCACCCTCCGTTGATAACATTGAAGAATGGGACAGGGAGAACATAAGGCTTCTTGGTTCCGGCAAGATCGGAAACGTGAGCGTAGAGCGGGATACCCTGCACCAGTCAGTTTTTACTTGTCAAGATCCTCAGAGAATGCTTACCTTCTCAGCGGCACCAGCCTTGGCAATAGCCAAAGAGACACCCAAGATGGCGTTGGCACCGAGCTTGCCCTTGTTTGGGGTTCCGTCAAGCTTGATCAAGAACTCATCGATCTTGACTTGGTCCTTGACATCGATGGCCTCCTTGATAAGAGCAGGACCAATGATCTCATTGACGTTGGTGACAGCCTTGGTGACACCCTTTCCTCCCCACTTGCTCTTGTCTCCGTCACGGAGCTCAACAGCTTCGTGTTGACCTTGAACAGCATATCAGTCTAGCTCGAGTTATTTTCTTCGAGGGTACGAACCGGTGGAGGCTCCAGATGGGACGATAGCACGGTGGAGGCCAGTCTCAGTGACAACGTCAACCTCGACTGTGGGGTTACCACGGGAGTCGTAGACGGAGCGGGCGTGGATCTTAGTGATAGCCATGATGACTTTCTGCAGAGCAAGCTCGTTAGCAACGTCGAGAGGATATCGAAGCTTATATAGGGGATTTCTAAGGCTACACTTACTTAGGTAGAAGATAATCGAGACGAATCTTCTGCAGAGTTGCTTGTCAGTTGATGCGCAAAGATTTTGGACTGGCCACCTCGAGGAGAAAAGCTCGCCATTCATAGTGGGGTTGCTGCGACGCTTATCGGCGAGGTAACAACCAACGATATCGAATGGACGATGCAATTGGTCGGCGGAGGCCGATCAAGGAGGAATTACGAACCTTAGTTGGAGGTTATGTTGGAAGAGGTTGGTTTGGTTTGGTTTGTTAAGAAAGAAGAAGAAGGAGGGGAGAAATGTGTCTCGACACGGGATATGGTTGAGAGAGTTTGGTGGGGTTGTGTGGTAGCAGGGCAGGGCCGAATCGAAGGAGGGGCTAAGCGCATGGCCCAACTGGAAGGCTAATGCACAAGTGACTGGCCAACAGCTACGAAGAAAAGGAATGCTCTTTACCAAGAAGTTACAGATATGTAGGATTGCAGAACGTCAGGGTCTCTCATGTGCCGGGCTGGTTCGTGCCCATGAATTGACAGCTCGAGCAAGCTTGGAGTCCCGTAAAAAGCAGCCAAAAGGGAGTTCTCTACACAACAATGTGTCTTGGCTGAAGCAGTGGTTTGGTGGACTCAGTCTCACAGTGACATAGTCACGAGTGGCTCTTCGTTGTCCTAGATATGACATTGTAGCTTGCTGTAATCAGTACACCACACCACACCGTGATACGGTGCCATGCCTTTGCTAGGCCGTCGGCCTTAGCTCGGTACATATTGGCGGGCTGGATTTAGTTTAGTGACTGATTCGTTGCAAGTGGAAACGCAAAGGGTGGAATTCGGCTGTAGCAGCAATGAATATGGTGCAGAAAGCGACCATACCGCCCTAGTCTCCAGATTGACAGAATGTGACATACTGACACTGTTGCTTATGCGAACCAGAGCAGCATTTCCGCATCATGTCGACTCCAAAACTTCTCTCTAGATTGTCAAAGACAAGGATGCGGAGACTTAAAACAGAGCAGGAGCTAGAACTCGGCTTGCATAGACATGGCATCCGGTGGTTGACGAGGCGTGATAGCTGCTTATAAGTCAACGTCTACATGATTATGGCAAGAAACGGATGAAGCAATTCATCAGTCGATGGAGCTTGAAGCTGCTGAACTTTGCAACTATCCATCTTAGTCACGTGTATGATACCTCAGGCATAGACGGTCGTGACAGGCAGCCCTGACCGCGCAGCCGTACAGCTACTAGAGAGCTGCCATCCATACCTCAGCATCAACCATCAACCTTCCCTCGCGCTTCGAATCTCCTACCATCAATCTCCACTTCCGATTCCTGAATAGTATTCACTCCTAATACACCGCTAGTAATCAGAATGGCCGATGAAGAACGCCAACATGCGCTCGCATCATTCAAGGCAAAGCTGTTGGAATCAAGAGAATGGGAGGCAAAGCTGAAAGCTTTACGGCAAGATATCAAAGGCCTGCAGAAGGATTTCAACCAAACCGAAGAGAATATCAAGGCTTTGCAAAGTGTGGGACAAATAATAGGAGAGGTTCTGAAGCAGCTCGATGATGAAAGATGTGAGTGTTGACACTGAATAGCTAGTAGTTCCACCACACAATAACTGATACTGTGTCTCAATAGTTATTGTCAAGGCCTCATCAGGTCCTCGGTATGTGGTTGGCTGTAGATCAAAGGTCGACAAGATCAAGTTGAAGCAGGGAACAAGAGTAGCTCTCGATATGACAACTCTTACTATAATGCGAATGCTCCCCCGAGAAGTCGATCCACTTGTCTATAACATGTCTTTGGAAGATCCTGGCCAGGTTAGCTTTGGCGGAATTGGTGGACTGAACGACCAAATTAGAGAACTGAGAGAAGTCATTGAGCTTCCTCTCAAGAACCCAGAGCTTTTCCTGAGAGTCGGCATCAAGCCACCAAAGGGTGTCTTGTTGTATGGCCCACCAGGTACTGGAAAGACACTGCTAGCAAGAGCCGTTGCTAGCAGTCTGGAGACCAACTTCTTGAAGGGTGAGCATGAAATATCTGGGGAAGTTCATCTCAGCAACGCTAATTTATGATCAGTTGTGTCTTCGGCTATCGTCGACAAGTACATTGGAGAGTCAGCACGGTTGATTAGAGAAATGTTTGGGTACGCCAAGGAGCATGAGCCATGTATCATCTTCATGGATGAAATCGATGCGATCGGAGGCAGAAGATTTTCAGAAGGTACATCAGCAGATCGTGAAATTCAACGAACACTGATGGAGCTTCTGAATCAATTGGACGGTTTCGATTACTTGGGAAAGACAAAGATCATCATGGCCACGAATCGACCTGATACGCTGGATCCAGCTCTGCTTCGAGCGGGACGATTGGACAGGAAGATTGAAATTCCTCTGCCGAACGAAGTTGGTCGCCTTGAGATTATGAAGATTCACGCTGCTGGTGTGGTCATTGAAGGAGAGGTTGACTTCGAGAGCGTAGTCAAGATGAGCGATGGTCTCAATGGTGCCGATCTACGTAACGTCGTCACTGAAGCGTATGCTTTCTCAATATCACTTATCTGAACTTATACTAACTTCTATCGCAGAGGGCTCTTCGCCATCAAGGACTATCGAGATGCAGTTAACCAAGATGATTTCAATAAGGCTGTTCGTAAGGTCGCAGAATCGAAGAAGCTGGAGGGCAAGCTGGAATACCAAAAGCTCTAGATATCATGTCTTCTTATTTTTCTCGCACTGGCGCTATGGGCTGGCATATCATCTGGAAGGTTAGGGGACAAGCAGCATGGGGTATTGCTTGAACTTTGTAACAATACTACAACATACATTTCACAAGATGAGATGAATAGACCATTTCCGAACGAAAGCCTACTCTCTCATTCAGACTGTCTCCTACCAAAGTGTCACTTGTGTCGTCGGAGTAGCTTTTTCCCGCTCTACGGATATCTCCAAATCCCTCGGAATAAAGTAGTCGCGATGTAGACGTGCAACAAGAAAAAACTTAAGAGCACGGATCTGGATGAATATTGCACCGTCGGAATAGTGGTGGTTATAAATTAATCTGTCTCACTCTGTTTGCTGTAATCTGATTCTTGAATCTTGCTATGAGGGGGGGGGGAGGTTTGGTCAGTCGCTAATAGAGTCTAATCCGGCGTTTGCTGTTTCCCAACGAGACGAATATTGTGTTGTTCCCTATCACTCTTAGTCGCAGTCCCAATCTCGCCCTTCTCAGTCGCGGTCATCCCAAAGATCCGCAAGCGCTAGTCAACAGCCTCATATCTGTAGATAAGCATTTTCCTGTTCAATATGCATTATGCTGTCTAAGGGTGGCTTGCCGCTTCTGCTAGGACAGGAAAGACAAGGCAAACCGACGTTATCGTACAAGCAGGAGCCACGGGATAGAGAAAGGAGAATGTCCCATCAGTAAAGAACACTTGGTAGGTTATGACCATGTCCGTTGTCTCGGCCTCGTTGTTGCATAGCATCGGCAGTTCTGTAATGAGGAGTTCAAGTACAAGTTCTTCCCTCTTGGGTGGAAGCATGGCAGATGGCATGATGGCAGTGTTTTAGTGGGAGCTAGACGCTCCCTGGCTTTGTGAAATTGTATCTAAGTTAGAAGTCTCCATAAAGTATGCTATTCGCAATAATTTATATGCACTCTTTATATCGCCGCTTCAAAAGAGTCTACACTTTTGACACCTGCGTTGCTCGCCTAACCAGCATTATACAAATGCTTAACCTCTCTTCTAATATTCATGCCGTTCTCAGGTAAAGAGATTGTCCAGACATCCATGGCCATGGCTATGAGCATCATGCTCACTGAACCGTCTAGATATCTGGAAGGCATCTGTTCTTGGCATTGATCTCTTGACAGATTTAGCAGGCAAGCTGTCGAAACTTCTTGCGTAGGTAGCGACTGCATGTGCGATGGCCTTTGTGTTCTGGATGAACGCTCCCATGTTAAGGTTGGCAACTACATAGGATCAATACTCGTAAGTGGAAGGTTGGATTGAACTTGCGTACCGGTATCGCCCGCAGCATGATAGTTCACATCATATGCTATAGAGAGTCAGCAAACTCTCGTACCGAAGAGCAAGAAGACATACCAACTCCAGCCTGGCCACCAAAAAGTGCGGCCTCCTCCTCTGTTTTCGAAACTTCAGCTCCGGTGAACAGACCTCCAGAAGCAACACCAGCCTCAAGAAATGGACCATAGTCTGATCTCCCACTAAAGTCAACATCAACCCAAGGTAAGCCTGCATCGTTTGTGAAATACTCCTGGAAGAGCTTCTCGGCTTCAGCACTTCCTGGGGGCCCGGACTGGTTGAATGCTGATCCGTCACCATCGTAGATTCCATAGACGAAGTTGGGCGAAGCGATCATGTCGAAGTTCAAGTATAGGCGAATCTTATCAAGTTCTTCCTGGCTAAGAGACTCGACGTAATTTGTTGCACCGATAAGACCTTCTTCTTCGGCAGCCCACCAGGAGAATCGGACGGTATTGTTAACGCTGAACTTTGTAAGCTGGATAGCAATTTCCAGAAGACCAATGGATCCTGATCCATTGTCGTTAATCCCTGGTCCGGCCTCGACGGAGTCTGAGTGCGCTCCTACTTGGATTACATTCTCAGGATCACCGCCCTTCGTTTGTGCGATTATATTGTAACTAGATATATTTAGTTTTGCTCACTTAGTGGTTTGTTTAGGACGCGCACGTTGGTACATCTACAAGAATGATGTTCAGATCTCCCGTTTGAGGTAGGCTAGCTAGCAATGCCAGCCCGTCTGCCTTAGAAATGCCGGAAGTTGGCGGATATGAGCCTTCTGGGCGTGTTTCCTGTCCTAGAGTCCCCGACAGAGCACCATCGACGTTATTGTAGATCAATACACCAATGGCACCAGCAGCTCCAGCAAGCGCTGACTTCAGCCCAAATTCGCAAGTTCCACGGGATATCAAAGCTATAGCTCCTGATATTTCGGCTGGGTAATCTGCCTTTATCAAGTATTAGTACATTTCGAGTCGAGTTTTTGATGATGCTTACTGGATCACAACCAAGGTTGGCGGCTGCCACAAGCGGTGCTATGGGATGGCCTCCAGGGGTGAACGTCATAAGTCTTGACTCATATGCTGTTCCTCCAACGAGAAGGGTCGAAGTCCCCATGGGGACGGTGAACGATTGCGTTGTAACGTCATAATAATCAAGGGCAACCACAGTATCAGAGATGTACTTCAAGGTCTCCGCGTGACCAGGACTTCCAACCACCCGGTTTCGACCTGGCGTTGCGTATGCAATTTGTTCAAGCTTCTGGGACTTGGTAAGGAGCTCAGATCGAAGGAGGACTCTTCGTAATTGGTTCTGTGCAATATACCTTATGTAAGTGAATGGGTTCCAATAGTAATCGCGGTGAAACGATAACCATAGAAGCCTTTAAATCTTGCAGTCTAATATCTTGGGCTAAAACGGGTCCTGGTAATTCTAATCTGAAGAACTTCAGGCTGAGTACTTGCATGATATAAACTCACCGATTGAACTAGAGGAAGAGCTCTCTCCTTAACAGAGTGTGCAAGTACCGAAGTGGCAGCAAGAGAAAAGATAGGAACCGCAATTGAGAGCTTCATCTTGGATACTTTGATCAAGCACGAACAAAAACACAGAAGATAATGGCATACACTCCAGACGTAAAGTGCTTGTATTGCATAAATCATTCAAATGTTGGGAGAGCAGGCAGTTTTTATACAGATGGCAAAATATCTTGCAGCGTACGCCAGGAACCTAGCCCTTGCATCTTTGCCTTGAAACTTTCATCATATATCTTGGACTCGATCAGCAACTGCGTATTTTATGGGCCTCGAGTTGAAACTGCAGCTATGTAAACCCAATGGCAACACCACTTCGCGAGGAGAAAGCTACATGTTAAGCTTAAGTGTAGAGACTTCATCCAATACCGTCAGTCTATGACTCCCCTCTCCTATCTTCTTCCAAGTCCTGGGCGCTGCAACTCATTCCAATTCTTGACATCCTAAAGCCTCGGCGCTCTTACTACCATAGGAAGGCACAGCTCTGCGCATCTGATAGTGGCATCTGCGTACGAAAAGCGAGAGGTTGCCTAGCCTTGCTAAGAGACATCTGCAGTTTACATAGCTCCTTGATCAGAAGGTCCAAGTGGGTTAGATTGTGTGAATTGTATTAGCAATTCTTTCCAAGCCTTGCGGAGATGCAGTTTATCGAAATCTAGTTGCGCAGAGATCTGATTAGGAAGGAGATAAGCAATGCACACCGTCGGGTGAAAAATACTAGTTCTGGCCACTTGGCGCTTGGCTTTCTGATACATGAATGGTACTCCAATAGTATTCGGCGACCAGTGATCTAATATCCTCGGAACAAGAGTTTCTGTTTACTTTTATCTGCCATTCCCCACGTCTAATGGAAACGGCTCAATCACACGAGGTGCTGTACAGATATAGAGTTGGCATCGAGACACCTTTACATATTAAGTGAGGTAACCAAAATACCACTGGTTATGAATATAAATGGGAAGTTGTAAATCTTATTCTTACCAAGTCCTGAATCCTGATACATGGGAGATCTCAGAATTTGGTGCTACCACATGCCAGAAACATGTGCTATGTGAGAAAACCTGAAGGCGGGGAAATGGCATTGCCGAGATGCGGTTACATGCTGCAGCGGTTGCTCGGAGCGAGGCTTGGAAAAGTTGTGCTTATGGCCTATGACTTCCATATTGCAAAAACAACAAGGACCTTTCACATGTTGGAGCCTGCTTATATTTCGAAATTACGATGATTGCATTCAAGGTCAAATTCTAGTTGCCAAAGTGTCGAGGTTGAGGTTCGATTCTAAGAGTCGGAATGTAGCCTTTCCGATGTGTACTTAGCTTGCAAGGCCCTCTGAAAGCATGAGGACATGTGTTAGGTTACATTCTTACAAGAATAGATTACTTTATTCATAGCGTTTGCTATATCCTTTTTATTGTCTCGCCAACAGTAGAGGAACAGTTACTAAGTGAAGTAAGAGTAAGTCCTGCATCCCTTCTCATATTTATCAACTGTTGCATCAAGTCTTGAATATATCGAAAGTGTCAGGAATGCGAGCCTTAAAAGACTGTAACGTTTGTCAAGCGCCTTTAAGGCCACAGTTTACATCTGGGTTCCTTGAAATGACAGCGCAGGAGAATTCGTCCTAAGCCGCTGAGACTGTCAAGGATAAGTATTCAGTACTTTTGATAAGATGCTATATTAAACCTTAGTGCATTTGCAAGCATCTAGGTCCTTAACGAACGAGCCATTGAGATATGCTCTTTACTGATATAGGTGGCTTTCACAGGGGAGGAGGATCTCCATGCCTAGGTAGATCTCAAAGCATGGAAAAGCAGAAATGCTGCATGTGCTTCTATACTTCCTGGCCGAGAAAAACGCCCCTGTGAGCATCCTCGGTAAACCATGTGTACTAATTCTTGCAACACAAACTTCAACTCCTCTCTACCTTAGACGTAGTTGTAGCGCCATTTGAAACCCGGTGTATCATAAACATTAGATACCTTGCCTCTGAGGGGTTGCACGCAGGTCTTGACTCTAGACACAAGTAAGACCCAGTCTTGATTCCAAACGACATCTGAGCCGATGTGATAGAATTGTGTCTCAAGCCAATTGCGCCAGGTCATTCGTAAGGCATTTTGGCTGGAGACCCCTTTCCCTCTCCACAGCTGAATATTGTGCCTACTCTCCATTGCGATAGGGCTGCAGGATTGATGTTGCTGCTGTGCCTCGTTTCACTGTACTTGCAGATCAGCCACAGCACGGCCGGGCAAACAGGCACGCAGCTTCTTCCCACCACGCAACGTAGCCTGACAGGCACAGCAACATCTGAGCCGTCTCTTCAGGAATGCAGCGCGGTCGGTCGCAGAACGTTTTCAACCGACACCGTGATGACAAGGATGCACATATCTATCCAATGTTTGTCCAAGTGCCGTATCCGGACGCTGGGACACTTCCCTACCTTACCCTGCTTGCCGTAGTCCAAGACTGGGTATTTTTAGACTACGCAACCCCTGCCCAGTCAACGTGCTTCCTTCCACTCCATCCCAGATCGTACTCGGCAACCCGCGTTGACACCGGGAGGTGGTGGAATACATGAGGCTGTGCTGGCTGCCGCCCCTGTGATTTCCATGATGTGTTGCAAAAATACGAAGGGATCCCCCAACAGATGGAGTCATTACTGGATGTTGGCCTGAAAGGACAAAGTGACAAAGACGCCAATGGCAGGCTAGAGTCAATGCAGCCGCAGCCTTTGGGACGATTGTTCCTGGAGTGGCGTTGACTGGCACTCAGGAGACGACTGAGTTTCCCCGTTCTCGTCTAATAGAATCCGCTTCTGGGACTAAAACAGCTCTGTCGTTACTCTCAGAAGCTACATACGACCCTCCCCTCCGGCTGGACTCACCTCCTTATAAAGCTCAAACATCTTCCTCCTCTTTTCCTCCTTAGCACCGTCCCCTTTCTCTCGTTAGCACGCCATCTCGAAGTCTTCTCTGTTCGCATCTGCAGAACCTCACGCTTACCACAGCTGCGATTGAAGACAACAAGCAAATATGTGGTATGTAAACAAAGCTCCTATAGCTACATCACCTGCCTTTCCACGCAACCTGCTGCGTTCGCTGAGCTAGCAAGTTGACTCTCGGCATAGTGGAATTTTTGGGTACATCAATTACCTGGTGGAGAAGGACAGAAAATATATTCTCGATACTCTGGTAAACGGTACGACAACCCCGCTCCCCCTGTTTATTCAAACTTCACCGTGGCTCTGCAACTACAAAATCACTACTACCATCGGCTGACACTGTGCTCTCGCAAGGTCTCTCCCGTCTCGAGTACCGTGGATATGATTCTGCTGGTCTTGCTGTAGACGGAGACAAGAAAAACGAGGTACGCATACCCCTCCATCGGGAGCAACTTGTCCACTTTCCCCTTAAAGTTGTACTGGCAGATCAACTGACAATGCTTCAATAAATAGGTCTTTGCATTCAAGGAGGTTGGCAAGGTCGCAAAGCTCAAGCAGCTCATTGAGGAGGAGAAGCCAGATCTCACCAAGATCTTCGACTCGCACGCCGGTATTGCACACACGAGATGGGCTACCCACGGTCCACCATCCAGAACCAACTGCCATCCTCACAGATCAGACACAACGTGGCAATTCTCCGTTGTCCACAATGGAATTATCACCAACTATAAGGAGCTGAAGACGTTGTTGGAATCCAAGGGCTTTAAATTTGAGACCGAAACCGACACGGAGTGCATTGCAAAGCTCGCCAAGTACCTCTACGACCAGCACCCAACCATTGGCTTTACCGATCTGGCCAAAGCTGTTATCAAGGAGCTGCAAGGTGCTTTCGGACTTTTGATGAAGTCTGTCCACTATCCCCACGAAGTTATTGCTGCCAGAAAGGGTTCTCCCCTCGTGATTGGTGTACGAACACAAAAGCGAATGAAGGTTGACTTTGTCGATGTTGAATACACCGAAGATGGTCCTCTTCCAGCTGAGAAAGCTTCTCAGAACGTTGCATTGAAGAAGTCTAACGTGGGTAACTTCCTCACCGCTGGCAACCTCCTTGCCCCAGCCGACAAGTCACTCTTGCACCGATCTCAATCCCGAGCATTCATGACTGACGATGGAGCTCCAATGCCAACTGAGTTCTTCTTGTCCTCTGATCCTTCCGCTATTGTTGAGCACACAAAGAAGGTCATGTACCTCGAGGACGACGATATTGCACATATCCACGAAGGTTCCCTCAACATCCACAGACTCACAAAGGCTGATGGATCCTCAAATGTACGAACCATTCAGACACTTGAGCTGGAATTGCAGGAGATTATGAAGGGCAAGTTCGACCATTTCATGCAGAAGGAGATTTTCGAGCAACCAGAGTCAGTCATCAATACCATGAGAGGTCGTATCGATATCGAAAACAAGAAGATCACCTTGGGTGGCTTGAGATCATACATTGCAACTATTCGTCGGTGCCGAAGAATTATCTTCATTGCCTGCGGAACCAGCTACCACTCTTGTATGGCTGTCCGAGGTATTTTCGAGGAGTTGACAGAAATTCCTATTGCTGTGGAATTGGCTTCCGACTTCCTAGATCGTCAGGCACCGGTGTTCCGCGATGATACTTGCGTCTTCGTCTCTCAATCCGGTGAGACTGCCGACTCTCTCATGGCCTTACGTTACTGTTTGGAGCGAGGTGCGTTGACTGTCGGAATTGTGAACGTTGTTGGTTCATCTATCTCTCTCCTCACCCACTGTGGTGTACACGTCAACGCTGGTCCCGAGATTGGTGTTGCTTCCACAAAGGCTTATACTTCGCAATTCATTGCCATGGTCATGTTCGCACTCTCGTTGAGTGAGGATCGTGCATCAAAGCAGAAGCGACGAGAAGATATCATGGAGGGTCTTGGTAAAATCTCCGAGCAAATCAAGGAGATCTTGAAGCTTGATCAACCAATCAAGGATCTTTGTGCAAGAACATTCCAAAACCAGAAGAGTCTCTTGCTTTTGGGACGAGGAAGCCAATTCTCCACGGCATTAGAAGGCGCTCTCAAAATCAAGGAGATCTCCTATCTCCATTGTGAGGCTGTTATGTCTGGTGAATTGAAGCATGGTGTCTTGGCGTTGGTTGATGAGAACCTGCCCATCATCATGATTCTTACACGCGACGATATCTTCGCTAAGTCCTTAAACGCTTATCAACAAGGTATGCCATCTGTGCAACACTAATAGTTTCTATGAAAGCTAACAGCCTCTAGTAATTGCACGATCTGGCAAGCCGATTGTCATCTGTAATCCTAATGATGAGGAGTTCAAGGTTGGCCAGGCTGAGAAGATCGAGGTTCCCAAGACCGTCGACTGCTTGCAAGGCCTGCTTAACGTCATTCCCTTGCAACTGATGTCCTACTGGCTCGCAGTTGCAGAGGGTGTGAATGTAGACTTCCCACGTAACTTGGCCAAGTCTGTGACTGTCGAGTAGGTGGGTGGCTGCAATTGTAGCCGTTTTGTACCAGTGTTCGGTTTTGAATTTTAGCGAAGGTCTACGGGTAAAATGGAGAGTTTGGGGGATCACGGCTTGGGTTTCAGCCAGGAAAATAAAGATACTGTGCCAGATTGCGACGATGTCTGTATTGTAGAAGAGCCTTCAAACAATCAAGATGGATCTAGTCCCTTGACGATGTTAGGCTTCTGATAACTGGGCTCTAAATGTAGCTACGCAGGCATTGCTGAAAACGATCCCAGTGCTGATAAGGCTAGCTGATTGCATCGTGCATCGTACGTCTTACCCGTGGTAAATGGAATAGAGCGCGCGATATCATTATCAAACCACGAATTTCGTGAATAGAATTCATTTCATGCGTCGTGCCATTTCTCCCATAATAGTACAGCAAAATAGAAGCACAAGATTCTAGATACTAGCCATCTAGTTGACCTGAGTGCCATAGCCTCTAATACCCTCGGCAAAAGCCCAGCTCTGCTTCTCCAGTTGCTCGTCCTCCTTCAGGTCAATACCATCCTTGGTGACAACAGCAATGGAGTACTTGTCCAAACTCCTAGCATCTCTGTAGAAGAGGACCTTCATGCTCTCCTTGACCGCCTCAATGGCTTGCTCTCTTGTCAACTTCGCAGCTGCCTCCTCATCTGGTGCTACCTTTCTCAACAGGGGCTGAGCAAGATGGGCACCGAAGCCTGTAGCTAACGATGGTGATGTAAATGTTGTTCCAAGCAGATCGGCGCTGGCGAGGAATGGCTTCTTCTCTCCATCCAGACCTGCAACCAAGACCTGGTTCCACAAGGGGTTGAAGTCTGATCGTCGCTTGTAGAAGACTTTTGCGAGGTATGTGTGGAGATTCTTTGCGTTCAACGTGTGGCCGGAGCTACTGTAGGCTTCCTCAGTGTCCAGTGAGATGAGCAGGCGATCTAGGTATTGCATGTCTGAGACGTCGCCGCCGAACCCCACAACAGTTGAATCTGCGAATTTTCGTAGACGCTTGACATCAGTGAATCGAGCAAGAGATCCATAGGATGCTAAATGGTGCACATAGTTAGACTTGTTCGTGCTGGAGGCTTGGGGTTGGGGCGAGTCTACCTAGGTTGTCTGCTGCAATCACCACGCCGTCCTTGAACTTCAGCGCTATGACTGAGGTACCGGTGACGATCGGCGATTGTGTATGTTGGTTTGGTCCATGGCTGGATTGGAGATATGATGCATCGTAAGGTCCATAGACATCGTCTCTAGGCTGTGCATCTGTTAGTTTGGGGCCCATGATGCAGCACACCTTCCCTGTAATTACTTACACGACCCCAGGCTTGTGGCAAATGGTTCATGATAGCGTTCTGGTGATTGTATTGTTATTGGGTTCGAAGTTCGTCGAGAAGTACAATAGTAGGCGCTGAAGGATCCGTTTCGTAGAGATGAGAGAGCTTGCTTGAGGTGTTGCTTGGTGTTCCTGGAGCTCCAGGCTACCTTGACGCGAACGCGCTTAAATTCCGGCCCGCTGCATACGGATTCTGATCTTTGCGCAACCAACAGCCTTCTACTGCAGTCACATTCCACTGCAACCTCACAATGGCGGCACTGGTCGATTATGGAAGCAGTGGTGATGAGGACGATGTCCAAAATGGGAATCAATCATCGCCAAAGACGAACTACGTACGCATATTCCCACCTTTTACAGGTATTCTGGGTCATTCACTGATCATATAGACTATAGCCAGCTGAAGTTGGGCAGATTGCTAGTTCTTCTTTGAATGGCCCGTACTCTGGTATGTACTTATCGCGGACTTGAGGCCTCGAAATCATTTTTAAGTGTAAAGGCAGAAACTCGAGGGACAGGAAATAAACCAGAGCCAAAACGCACCCCAACAGAAACAGTGACAACTTCCCCAGCTCCTCTTGTTGGTCCTGTCCTTGGGCCAACAATACCGGCAGATATACCTATGGCAGACGGCCTTGAGAATGGCGATCAGGATATCGAGCAGGACAGCACACCCCAATCGCCGTACTCAGCAAACCGAGCCCTCCTGCGAGACTTGACTCTGCCGACTATTGCGTCCTACGATATTCCCCCCTCTCCTCCAGGCTCGCCTTTAGCAAGCACGAATGCCAAGTTCAAGCACTTTCTTGAATTGAAGAAGCAAGGCGTCCACTTCAACGAGAAGTTGGCGAGATCATCCGCTCTCAAGAACCCAAGCCTGATGCAGAAGCTTATGGACTTCGCAGATATTGACGAAATTGGTCAGTACATGACAACGCTCCCCAAGGATATCTGGGATCCAGAGTCATTTCCTGCATATGCATATAAGGAGGATTTGGCAAAGAGCCAGCAGAAGATCTTGAAGAGGAAAGAAGACGAAAAGAGCCGAGGACAACGAGAAGCGGTTGACTTTGTCCCTGCCAGCGTGTCCGGAGAGTCGAGCCGAAGTGGTACACCAAGTCTTAGTAAGGGAGGACAGAAGAGTGCTGCTGAGAGAGTCATGGCGGGCCTGGACCGTGGAAGGTCAAATTCACCTCAAGTCCAGGGAGTCAAAAGAAAGTCAAGATTCGAGAGCTGAAAGCTTATCGTAGTATCGTACGATACTTTCCAGAGAAAAAAGGTCCCCATCACTTCTGCCAGCATCTTCAGGTAGTAAAGATGGCAGCTGCAACTCAAAGGAGGCAGGCTTGGAAGAGGTCGAGCATTAGAGCTCAAGGCTTCTCGGCCTGCTTAATATGCCCTTACATTTGGCTAGTATGGTCACATAGCCAGAGCTACGCAGATGACTAACCAGGCATAAAGTGGAAAGAGCATCTAGGCAGCTCGTCGGGTCTCCGAGTTGTGAGGTCATATCCGTTCCAAAGACGAGGCTGTATCACAAGGCTAGATCACGAGTTGATAAAATAGGCTTTGAAAGTAGCGATTTTGATCATGCTTAACAAGTTTCAGTGTGTAGATCATGATGCAATTGTCACGGTGCTATTTTAATGCTACTAGCTTTCTATTCCCAGGCTTTCGATAGAAAAAGGTCTCAAAGGTTCATAAGTGGTGGTTATGGATTGAATAGCCAGGAACAAATCGAGTTGATAGCAAATGAACAGTCCCTGTTTCCGGCTGAACCAGAAGATCATTCGCCGTCAGCATTCGGTCGAACTCTAAGCTACCTTGCCGGCAGGGCCTCGACCACTCGCCAGCATCCCATCACTTTCATCAAGCATTGGACCATCCCAGACTCTTTGCTTTTCCCTATATCCTCAGGCAACACAAGCAACGCAAAGATAGCGATTGTCACTCGTACAAAGTACCTACTTCCCATCAACGATCCTGTCTACTCTGTCCGCTTGCGTTGCTCGTTTCCTGCGGCGACGAGCTTCCAAGCTAGCTATTCACCAGTCTGGTTCGGAAGGCCATTTCCGCGCACATGGCACCACGCGGAGAGAAGAGTCAGTTAAAGCGAGGACGAGTATGTTGAAGGACTGGCGCGTGTCATGACTACAAGGCTGATATCTATCACTTAAGGGCGGAGTTGGCGACCGCGAAGAAGAGGCCTCGAAGAAACCTCGCCGTTCTACACGGTTGTCTCAATCGCAGAAAGATCCCGAACCGAAAGCGTCGACGACTCCCATATCTAAGAAGCAGCAACTTCCATCTCCGATCACCCTTCAAGAGTCGCCGTCGTCAAGCGATGCGATCAAAGAGGGAACTGCTTCGCCTGAAGGTGGTCGCCCCAGTCAACTTCAGCATCGATCACCACCTCAAGATGGACGCTTCTCCTCCCCGCCACAGGATACACAGGCTTTCTCGCAGTTTGTTCATCCTACAGCCGCGCTTTCCGATGAGGTAGAAGATGAGGCAGAGGAGGGTGTCTGGGGATATCTGCTCCCATTGGACCAGCAATTCAATAATGGAAAGCCTCTTGTCTTGAGGCGTCGCAATGCATGTCCGTTGCCTTGCGGCATGGAGAACTTTGGTAAATTTAAAGGCAACAGAGTGTCTCAAGATGGCAAGAAGGACTTTGCAGAGGAAGAGGAGGCTTATGAAGACACGAAGCTTGCTGGAATTGCCAGTGGAGGATATCTTATCGGACGACATCCTGAGTGCGGTATGTTCTATCCTGATATGACCCCGAGATCATCATACTAATGGAGTCAGATCTCATCATCGAGGATCCCATCGTTTCGAATAGACACTGTCTATTCTACATAGAAAACAAAGGCGGTGATGCAGTAGCTATATTAGAGGATATGTCTAGCAACGGAACATTTGTCAATGAGGCTATTATCGGACGAAACAAGCGAAGAGAGCTTCAAGACTACGATGAAATTACGGTGTTGGATAAGGCAAGATTCATTTTCAGATACCCCAAGAACCGAAACACGAGTGGTTTCTTACAGAAATACACTCTGTTAGAGAAGTTAGGCAAGGGCCATTTCGCAGAGGTTTTCTTGTGTATAGAGAAGGCAACCGGGCAAAGATACGCCGTCAAAGTATTTAGCAAGCAACCGGGCGTCGAGGAAAGATCGAAGACTGAGGGACTCCAACAGGAGATTGCGGTTTTGATGGGTGTCAGTCACCCTAATTTGCTCTGTCTGAAAGACACTTATGACGAGACCAATGCCGTCTATCTTGTGCTAGAGCTGGCAGCTGAGGGCGAATTATTTAACTGGATCGTCATGAAGCAGAAGTTGACCGAAGCAGAGACGAGAAAGGTCTTTATACAGCTGTTCCAAGGTATCAAGTACTTGGTAAGATCTATCTTCCCTTGTATTGCAACAAGTCGCTCACATCCATCAAGCATGACCGTGGCATCGTGCACCGAGATATCAAGCCTGAGAATATCCTTCTCACAGATAAAAATCTCCATGTCAAAGTGGCTGATTTTGGGCTTGCTAAAATTATTGGAGAAGAATCCTTCACAACTACGCTCTGTGGAACACCGAGTTACGTGGCACCTGAAATCTTGGAAGATTCCAGACATCGAAGATACACTCGAGCAGTAGATGTTTGGTCACTTGGAGTTGTACTCTACATCTGCCTTTGCGGCTTTCCTCCTTTCTCGGATGAGCTGTATTCTCGCGAGAACCCTTACAACCTCACCCAACAAATCAAGGCGGGTAGATTCGACTATCCATCTCCATACTGGGACTCTGTAGGAGACCCAGCTCTCGACTTGATTGACCGCATGTTGACCGTGGATGTCGACAAGCGATACACAATCGATGATTGCCTAGAGCACCCATGGACTACTGAAAAGGCCCTCAATTTCAACGACAGTACTGATGGTCTTGTAGGCGGCATCGCTAATCTAGACTTCAGCAAGCGCAAGATGGCCCGGGAGCGAACCTTGCTCAGCGCGCTCAACGATGTCAAAATCACTAAAGTTATTGATATTGAGCCAGACAAGAGCCCTGTTCGAATCTATGTCAAGAATCCCAACTCAGCCCATTCTATCAACAGAGTAAACAACAGTATTTCTACCAAAGCCAATGGAGAGCCTAAAGCGAAAGCTGGAGCACCAAAGGCAGAAGAGACACCAGCACATAATCGAAAGCCTGACGAGTTCATGGGGCTTGGTGGTAAGGGTGATCAGGAACTATTTGGTTATGATGGCGGTAGTGTCTACTCTAAAGACGACTTGGACAACTCGACGGCAAGCATCACGAAGGGAGTCTAGTAGGCGAGTGCCCAATATAAAATGTGTATTATTTCACGAGAATTCCATGAGGACGGGACTCTCGGTGTCACATCATCAAGTGCGGTGAGAAGCCCGTCCTGCCTGACCCATATTTCCGGGGTTCAGGTTCATCATGAAATATCTCGGAAGAATGAATCGAAGTTTCGATGCGTACTTTACATATCTGAAATGAACCATAGGCTTTTCTCATTCTCTCTCTCTGTTCAGCCCTGGGTTTTTTTTTGTGGGAAGGAGCATGTAAATGATAATTGGGTTCAATTTTGAATGGCGTACAAGTACGTAGGCAGGGGCCTGCAAAAAGTTAGGTGTTCTTTCTGGGCATTTCTAGGTAGCTGCCTATCTACCAACGAGAGGAATATGTAACCTATATTCTCACAACTAGGACGCCTTGGGGTGCTATTATAAGAGACCCAGTGATCGTTGTTTGTCACTGACAAGCATGTCGCCGCCCTAGGCTCCCCAAACGCCGCTGTGTATCTAATTTACAATGACTAACTGTACAGAACCCCAAACGCCATGCCAATGCCCTGCCTTGTGTAGAGGATCTTCCTCTCCAGAGATTTCAGAGAACGCCGATCCTTCCCTGCCTAGACCATCCCACACCCTTAGTACGATATATATCAACCGCCTGAACTTTTATACATGTCGTCGTGAACTGGTCAGGAAGTGAGATGAGGAACTAAGCAACGTTGCCAGCCATGCCCATGAACAATGCATGCACAGCAACACTAATGCTCCAGAAGCCCACTTTCTTCAATCTCCGCATGCGAGCTTGGCTGTCCATTACATCTTTCGCAAATGCTGCGTAAGTCTCCGCCGAAAGATCTTCCATCAATCCGCTATCGAATATCGTCCAGCTTCCATCAAACTCTGAAACACGCTTAACAATCGTACAGTTGATGGGAATGAAGGTGCGCTTAGCATTGATGTAAGCGACGATGGGCCGAATTAGTGCTTGGTTAACGTATGAGAGATCTCGTGTGAAGAGTGGTACAGCTGCTTTGACGTCGTTAAAGTGGACGCGAAGATCCATTACCAAGAAACGTTTATCATCATCTCGGTCGCGCTTCTCCTCAAAAGCAGCTTTAGCCTCCGGTGTATTTAGGTCTGCAGTTCGAGGGTGGTTTTCCAGGATGTGCAAGTAGCGATTCGAAGTTACCGTAGCTTCCATTCGATCATAAAAGTCAGACATCACTTTTGCGATGCTGTCGTCTGTTTCGGCGGGCAATTTGACATCGGCTACGATGTCTACCTTTCCTTCATGAATCCATCCAAATGGCCCGTCCACGCCTCGGTTGAGGTGGTCAATCTTCAAGCCATCTATACGAAGGCGGCTATGCTTTTTCCAAGGGCTTGCTTCTCCCAAATCCGTAATTTGCGGTGAACTGGAACTGTGGGTTTGATATGGATGAATATTGAATAGGGAATTGTCGAATGATCCCGACATGTTGTTTGCGGAGAGGAAGTCGTAGAAAAGCCATTGCTTCCTCAACTGTGGAAGCTCACAAGTGTATATGCTAACATTGAACGGTCGAAAGCCTCTCGGTTGGTGTATGGTCAGAAGCAGGTCTCCCATCTTAAAGGAATCAATCTCGAAATCTCCTGGACGGTGCTCATGTAGATATGTCCTAGGATCCACGTATTCAGCAGGCCAGCGTACCGATCTTCTGTCTACCACTCCTCTGACTCCTTGCACTTCGACATCACGCATCAAGCCTTTTCCATTCCACCACTTCACAAATGACAGTGTGACGTTGACCGTGTCTATGGTGATATCGAATTGAGTATAATTAGTGTCTTCGTCACCGTGGTCGCCTTCCAGGTCAGCTCCACGCTCAGCGGCAGCGGCAGCCGCAGCAGCCGCAGCAGAAGATCCTTTGCTGACTTTTGAGTGGCCTTGTCCAGGTCTCCGTGAAACAAACACATTGCGGAAAGTTATAACTCCATCACCCCATTTGGGCACAATGGCTGATTCGAAAACAACCTTAATACCGGCGGAATGAGTAAGGTAGTCACCAACCCACCTCGCTAGAGTTTCTGCCCAGATATCAGAAGAGGGAACATGAAGGGAGGGATTTTGGCGACATACCTTGAGCAACAACAGTGTTGACAGTATAAATGACGAGCGAGAGAAACGTAGTGGTTCCAATGACCAACCAGGCAATGTTTCCCAGCACAAACCATGATATAAAGGCACTCCAGTCGTCCACATTCCATGGCCGTGCACTTCGAATTGTCAACCACTTGAAGCGAACTTTTAATCGTGACCAAAAGCCAGTTGCTGCAGCAAGTAGCTCTTCCCGGCTTGGTCGGTGAGGTAACTTTGGCATGTGTGGAAGTTGTAGGTATTTGCTGGCCATAGATTCGGAATCTTCCTCATCCCGTCGCACTACTGGTTGTATATGCGCGTTCTCCTTTTTGTCTTGCGGAGGCTTGTGGCCATTCTGAAGATTTGAAGTCGAGCTCTTGTTTCTCCTCGAGGTTCCTCTCTCCCTTCTTCGATTGTTCGTATGAAGTTCCCTGCGCCATGTCTTTTGTGTGAAAGCGGATATCGACTGCCGTGGAACAAATTGCGTTGTAAAATATGGGGTTTCTATGGTGGTACAAGCCGTGAGCGGAGATGTTGGCACGGTCGTGGTAGGACTAATGTCGATGAATAGTAAGCCGCATGAAGTAAGACTCCTTCTTGCCGATGGCTTTGGCAGTGATCTAAAGCCCGGTCTTGAAGTCGTTCGCGAAAAGGGATGTGCGAGGTGCGACGTCGTCGAGTAGTGACATCTCGATGGCTTGGGGGAGAAGAAAGGGTGCGCAGGTTCCCACAGGTGGGACCAAAGCCTTTTGCATGTCTTCATTGCCATATTCGCGGGGTCATTCTGAGGCCGGAAGCAAGCAGACTGTTGAAGTCGCAGGCTCAGCGCAATGGGACAGCAGGAAGGGTATGGAGACTCGAGAGTCAGGCTAATCGAGGAGAAATCGAGCTTTTTAGGAATCGACAGCGTCATCCGCAACTACTTTCTGCCGACGCGTCTGGACCCTAGTACCACATTCAACGCTAATCACTTTTCGGACGAGCTTAATGAAAGATCTTATCAAAACATTTCCTCCGTTTCTCTGCTTACTTGACCCTGCCATTAACCGTTCTACGCTGGGTGTCCTGCGACTACTTCTCTGTTTATGAGTTGCCATTCACGTAGATTGACCGCCAACGCCAAGGTATCACATGCAAGACCAAGTCTCATCCGCACGCAGCTCCGACTCCTACCATTCCAAGTAGGCCATATGAGCAGGCACGTTTCTGATCACTATACTGTTTTGATCTGGAGAGCTTCAGAAGCTTTGCATAACATAATTTACTACCTTGGGAGCGTAAAGTCTGGTTGTTCAGCTCGAGCATGAAAAACAACATCTGTGAGCCCTCTGATTGGCTCATCTCCACTTTCACGCTGGCAGAAATCAACACGACCTAGGGAAACATATGACTCCTTTCTTGCTGTCTATCTTTCCCGCTCCTATCGTTCAGACAGCCGGGTAGACAACTCATAGTCACCAGGAATCAAAGTTTGCAACTGGACAATCAAAGGTTGGCCGCACGCAGGCTGTCCAATCATCCATGGATGTTTCAAACAATGGCCAGATGCACCTTGCCAGAACTAAGGGAGGTATACCTCCCCATGCGTATCATAGATCACATCCCTTGATAGAGGCTTGTGGTGGATAGCTAGAGAAGGACATACAGTACTCGGTCTAGTGAAAGCGAACCTCTACCATCAGCACCGCCCCGGACACTGATGTTCTTGCAATAACTGAACGCGCTTGAAACTTTTACTTGTAACTGCTTTACCCATCTCAATCACCCAGCAATTAAATACTGCTTGCGATGGATTGCATCCATTCGACCCTTAAGTTGCCTTTCCATCTAGACCCTGAGGAAGCTATTTACAAGCTTACTCCAGGCATTTCGGCAGCGGACTTTAGCGAGCAAAGAGGTCTCTCAGTTTTCCGCCAGCCTTGACGACGCTATATCTAGTGAGTAGAACCGTGGTTGAGAAGAGCCACATACCCTGTGCTCTTGGAAATCGCCACAAGGAGCAGGACGTAGTGATGGCATGAGTTCGGTACGCATTGGAACAGCTCCAAGCATCTTTCTCTCCAAGCGATGAGCTCGGCTTGGTGGCTAATTCTGGATCTGGACTAGTTCCGCTATCTTGATTTGCGATAAGACAAAATTTCGAATGAACGACAATCGGTAAAAACCCCACAGAGAAGACCATTTCGCACCAGACGACACCGCGAGCACCAGGTATTCCCTCGAGACGAACAGATACAGGGTATTTTCTGCAGGAAAGTCTTTGGACAAGACATCATGCCAGCGCCAACAGCACTGCTCAGACAGCCGGAGGAGCTTGGAGAGGCGGCCAGCGCACCTTTACCCAACAATGGTATGTGGGAGTGTAATATGCGGCAAGAAAATATACTAATCCGACACAGATCAAGACGACGAGCTAATTCTCGATGCCCCCGAGGCAATCCCCTCGGAATCAACCGCCATGCAGGTTGCGGGAGACGCTGATACCGAGATGCACATTGATGAGGAAGGGCGACCGAGATTTGCGCCAGCCAAGAACAACGTATGTACAATGCATGGCTCATAAGCAGCAGCAGCTGACTAGTTACAGGACGGTGTCATGAGAATCGAATCGCGAAAAGTCCCCATCCCACCTCACCGAATGACTCCCCTCAAGGCTTCCTGGCCAAAGATCTACCCACCACTTGTGGAGCATCTCAAGCTGCAAGTGAGAATGAACATCAAGAACAAGGCCGTGGAGCTCCGAACCTCCAAGCACACCACAGACACCGGTGCTCTGCAGAAGGGAGAGGATTTCGTTAAGGCGTTCAGTCTGGGATTTGACGTGGATGATGCGATTGCGTTGTTGCGACTGGACGACCTCTACATTGAGACCTTCGAGATCAAGGATGTCAAGACGCTCAATGGAGAGCACATGGGACGTGCCATCGGTCGTATTGCTGGAAAGGACGGAAAGACGAAGTTTGCCATTGAGAATGCAAGCAGGACGAGAGTCGTGTTGGCCGACTCTAAGATCCATATCCTAGGGGGCTTCAAGAATATCCACATCGCACGCGAGGCGATTGTCAGCTTGATTCTGGGTAGCCCGCCCGGCAAGGTGTATGGAAATCTCCGGACTGTGGCTTCAAGAATGAAGGAGCGCTTCTAATCCGAACAGTTACGATGGCTTTGGACGTTCATGGCATGGCATGGCATGGCATGGTTGTGGAGTTGATCGGAGTTTTGGTGTCACGGGTCAAAAGTAGTTCCTTTGCAGCCCTGGGCATGGATGTGTTTTTCTCAATCAGGCAACTCACATAGGTATTTGCAAGTGACAAATAAATCTTCATGTTGCTTCGTTTTGTACCTCGGGAGGAATGGGGGAGAGGAGATCTCCTCGTCCTTGCAAGCTTGTGACCCCTAAACTTTGCCCTCGAACTTCGTTAGTAGTGAAGCAAAGCTTCTCCGAGCTCTCTCTTGGGGACTCCAAAGCAGATGGGGAGCTGAAGAAAGGGGCATGCAGGTGATCTGATCGCACCAAAACACCTCATGTGTCGCACGGCACTTTCAAAAACCAAACGACGCATTGTAGGGTCCGCCTCAGCTGCCTTCGAGCAAGGCCTGGAGAAGCCGAAGTCGAAAGCGCAGCAGCTCCCGCTCTGAAGCGTGCGGGGCCGGGCGTCCTCTGTGCTAGAACGAGCCTTGAGCCTACAAGCCAGTGTGACGACGACAAGCTATCGCGTGAAGTTGTTTCGACATGTCCCTTGTGCCAGTGAAGCTGCGAATGGCGTGTGAAGACATTACCTCGCGGGCTGGATATTTGTCTTTGAAGTCGGGGAGTAGGATCTTGATTTTGGGGGCCATATCAACCCGCGCGTAGCGTGGCCCAGGAGAAACCAAATCATTAACCCGGGTGGTGATTGACTTTGTTGCTATGTAGAGGACCTACTTATGACCGTTCGGGATCTCATACTTGCTCGCACCCGCAATTCCCTTGTTCTGCACAAGTAATAGTCTATGATGTTTATCTCATTTTTCACGGCTCGAATGGCTTCCCCCCCCCTTCCTCTCCGCTCTCCGCTCACGACACACCACCTTGCGCCCATCTGCCTCGGACGCCTAAGCGACGACATCGATCTTGATATGCAAATGCCATATTCTAATAACGCTGCTATCATGTCATCATTCGCACGCAAGAGCCGATTTACTTTTCGGATCCTTCCGAAATTCTAATCTACAAGAATTCAGTAATATTCTAAGCTTCCTATAGAATAGTGACAGCAAGGCAAAGAAACACTAGAAGTCCGGAGGATTCTGCTTTGCGCTGATGAAGTAGAAGGGAGGCGCTTCAGCTAACCCTAGAGTTAGGCGTACTGGCTTTCATGCAACTTTTGCTGTGGGACAGTAGGTGGAGATGATCGACCATAAGGCAGGTTGGAGGAATGGCTGAAGGCTCGGTGGCACTTGAAGTGGAATTGATGGATGACAACGAATGTAACCAGAAAGGAAACGGTAGTGGCTAGAACTCGAAGGCTGCGGCATATTCTTGTATCCTTTGCACTAGGAAGCACAAAGTTTGAGCTCGAAACCGGGAAACACAGTCTTGTAGTGATATGATTGAATCGGATGTCAAAACGCCCGAAATCCTGAAGAGCAATAGTAGGAAGGAAGCGGGAGAAAAAGGATTTAGGATCCGGTTATGTGGTCTCCGTGATGCTTGACCTTGTAGCAGTGATACAGAGAAGAGAAAAGTCTTTGGTTGCCAGTGTTGTCATGTCCAGTCAATCTTTTCCAAGGCTTGCTTGCCAGTTTAGCTCATGAAGATCGTTGGAAGATGGAGCAGCACTGGGAATGGACTCAGGAGCTAGCTGAGTGTTGTAAATCCTGAATGAGCCTCCGTAGTGACCTCTTCAGACAAGAAAGGAGGTGGACTCCTGTGACTAATACGCTCTTGTCTACTCTTCTATTCACAGAGCGAAACGCCAACACAGTTCAATCCCTCAATCGAGGCGAGAGAAGTGTACACAAAGGCTGCCACTTCATGACCTCGCTCATGCCATAGCTTCTAGAATCCAAAATCAAGCTTCCTGTCAAATAGAAAAGGTGGATCGACCCCCTCTTCTTTATATACTCCAAGCATTAGTTTTCATGCTATGTACGGAGAACGGAGAACGGAGAACTCTGTACAGTAGTGGAACAAAGTCTAGATAAGAGCCCTGTGACTGAGACATGGGGATTTATGAGGTGGTGGACTACCTCAATCCATGGTGACCTGTTTTAAGAGGAGGGATTCCCCCGCTTCAAGTCTAGGCGTATCTGCAGATGTGTCACTGTTTCTGTTGGCGAGTAAGATGTTTAGCATCCTACGTCTTTATGCCCGGCAAGCTGGCCGGTCTTGAAGTCTGTGAAACTGGGGGTTGAGCATGCTTGCGGAAAGGATGACCGGGCCGGAGAAGAAGATAGATAGGGAGATAGACGGATAGATGGTGTATAGTAGATGGAACCCAGCGCTCCGTGCTGCTTCTGGGGTTATGTCTCGACCTCACGCTTCATTTAAAGAACCACATGGAAGACGGACACTGACGTCTTGGTGTTTTCATGCGTAATGCGTCCTCTTGCTCTCTCGCGCCTTGGGTTGGGACGATCCGAGTTGACCTGCAATTTAGAGTTCTTCGCTTGGTCTCCAGGACTGCTTGTCAGTAACACACCATGATGGAACGATAAACCTGTGCCAGTGGGCTGTCTCGCAGTATCATATAAGCAGAGTCCCCTGCTGAGATCGTTGCTTTCCAATGGTCACGTAAATATGGTACTAGAAATGCTGGTATGCAACGAAAATTTGTGCTTGGTCGCCTAGAGAGGCTCGGGGTTTCAGGTTGGTGCTCGCAGATGACGACAACCGGAGATGGCTGCGTTGTTGCTCCTCCGCAGTTTCTGACATCGCGGTGGAAGGGCCAGACCTGGTCTTACCATCGGGCTCGTTTCCGGCCATGGTGGTTGAACGGGTATCACGCCAACCGGTGGGTGGGTGCTTGTTTGGTTGAAACGAGTCTGTATCGATTGCGGCGTGATCACGAAGCAGCCCATCAATCCGAAGAACAGGTGACGAATATCCAAACAATTCCATCACCATGTCACCATGATGATACGATCGGTCGTCCTGGAAGAGCACTGCTTCATGCCGGGCGACCTTCGATGCAACGAGACCGCCAGGGCCCACCGCGCAAAGGGCGAGAAAAGGAAAAGGCAGGGCAGGCAGCATGTCACGACAAGATTGCCGTGAGAGCACCTCCGGGCCAAGATGGTGTGAAAAGCGATCAGTTCCATGCGTGATCCGAGCAGGTCGTTGCATACGGCAGGACTTATTGACGGGCGATGCTCCAATCACGCGGCGCCATCACTCCAGCGGCAGAGCGCGCGGTTGCACTAATTGCACATGACACCCGGGTGGGCAAATGGACGAGTACGGGCTTGCTCTCGCGGAAGCGCCTGCATTATTATGGTTGCGGGCAGATTGCATTGCTCGCAAGGCCACTCGATGATGGAAGAAGAAAGCACGGGGGGGCGACTCAAAGGGGACGAGACGAGTATCTCATCTCATCTCATCTCAGATGCTCCCCGCACGCGCCAGGGCTGCTGGAATGAGCCGTCGCGACAACAAAGACACGCTCTTGGGCCTTCTGCAGCTTTGGCTAAACGCATTCCTCCAGGGCCGACAAACCTTGGCTACGCCCCGACGGCGTGCATGGGTGCCAGCACCGTAGATGGAATGGATGCACGAGATAGAGAGAGAGAGGGACAGAGGGCGTGAATGAGAGAATGACTGGCGTACCTGCCTACCTGCCTACCTGCCGGCACCCAGTGCTTGACTTGAAGCGCACCAGATGGAGAGAGGTTCGGCGGTGCGATGGGATGGGATGGGATGGTGATATGATGGTGATATGTATGGGAATAGCAGCACTTACGCCGAGCGACAGGGGAGCACCGCAGGAATGGGCAAGAGCGCGACCCCTGAGCAAGGGTGCCGTTTCAGGGCGCCGCCTAATTGGGCCGTGACAGGCACGAAGTTGCCCAAAGGGCCCTGATCCCGACCGAGCCATGCCCCGCCCATCCCTGCAGCTGCACCGGCGCACCGCAACTCAGGAACAGGCCACCAGGATGCCAATCAGCGCGCGCCCATGTGGTCGTTGTCCCAATCCTGTACACGACGGTATACGTACGGCTCTGCTGCTCCTGCGCGCCCTCCGCTGACGACGGCCCCTCGGCGCCGGCCACCACTTTGGTCCAGCGTCGTGTCCGGGTGCTCGCCGTGTCCGTATTCTGCTCGCATAGCCTGATGGTGCAACATCCCGGCTCGAACCCCCCCCCCCAAGTGCTGTCTGCTGCAGGAGCGCCCGCAGGAGCCAGACCCCAAGCGAAAACCCTCCTACTCCTGCTCGATGCTGTCTTGGACAACCTCCTTGCTCACTCACACGCCCCAGAGGTTGAATCTCTGCTTCTGCCTTCTCTAGCTCCTCCACGTTCTCTCGTGTGTCCCATTCGATTCCTCGTACGGCGTCCGCTAGATTGGTCTTATATCTGTGACGAGTCAACCCCCCCGTCCGCCGGTCCGCGCAGTCTCACAATTCCAGTGCATTAAGGCGTACGGAAACAGATCTGCCCAACCCGTTCGTAGATCAAGCCATTTGGAAGGAACAGGCAGGCCCTCGCCATTCTCCTGGCTGAGCCCCGACTCTTCGCTGCAACTCCTTTCTCGCTGAAGACGCCGCCTTCCTTGCAGAGCCCTTTCGTACCTCACTGCCACCCACGCACCTTCCATAACGTGGCAGATTTACAGGCATTACCATACCTAACCATTGTTCTCGTCTCTTCTCTCCGATCGGTTTCAACGGCCTCCGGTCAAGCAGCGCACAGAGGTTCTGCTCATACTCTTCGACTTCCTTCGTTTCATCTGGCTTAGGCTTCGGTTGACAACCTCTTGGCCTTTGCAAACCACTTGCATTTTGCCCCATTCCAAGTTCAGAGCACACGAACCTATCTGACCGTCTGGGTTCGAAAGCGTAGCAGCGAAACAGCATTGGACGAAGGCTGTGCACTCTTGGACAACTCACTCGTTCCCGCAACACTGAAGGGCGCTCAGTGATCGCTTGTGGCTCCGTCTCACAGCAAATCGTGGTCTCGATCTCCTTTCAGCCCTCATTTTCTCTCTCGAGCACCATGTCCTCATAGTCTTGGATGCCGTACACGAATTGACGAATCCTTCGGCCCGGCAGTAATCTGTGACGGCCTTCATCGACTGGTATACAACTGACGGACCACGACGATTAGGAGGTAGACCGACAATCATGGTTCTGCCAACACCGGTAGCTGCGATCGTAGACGCCTGTTCGGTCATCTACAACAATACCCTCTACTCGTACCAGTCCGACATATTTCAGTCTCTACCCCTGACCAACGGCGGACAATGGTCAGAATTAGCCATGGGAGTGGCGGTGTCAGGAGGAGTTTGTGTGATGGCAACACCGCCCAACAACAGCAGCGCTTCGGCACTCTTCATCGTAGGAGGGACAACCAATTCTAGTAACTACCTTGGTCTGCAAAAGTTCACATTTGAGACGCAGCAGTGGGAAACAGTATCCCCAAGTGTTGGCGTCACGCAAAATCGATTATACCACAACGCCGTTTACCTCAACGCTTCGGATTCGATTCTTGTTTATGCTGGATCACAAGATGGCGAAAAGTATGCTTCATCGCAAACTTTCACTATACAAGCTTCGGAACCACATAACGTGCTGGCCTACGAGGCCTCGGCCAAGCCTGCAATAAGCCCAATGCTAATGCAGTGGACAGAAAGCAATGCCGTATACATTGGCGGAAGTACTGACAACCAGGAGGTCATGTTGTTCAGCCCTACAACATCTTGGGTCAACTCGAATATAACCCTGGCCGATCCTATTTCAAACACTACAGCCGTGAAATCGGTCATTGTAGATGGTGATGACGGCAGCAGGAGTCTCTACACATTCGATATGACCCAGTCACCGAATGCTGTAAACCGGACACTACTTCTTGATGCGGCAGGAAACGCTATGGTTAACTCGGCCCCCATTGTGTCCCGAGATCTTGACGACGTACTCTTGGAGGAGCCATCGCAGCGAATGAAGCGAGCAAATTTGACCGAAGCTGACTGGCCGGCGTACAATAGCACATTAGCACCCGTGAGCACGAGGAACATATATTCGATGGCGATGGATGCAAGCAATAAGGTTGTGATATCCGGCGGCAACACAGAAGATGTGCTCTGCATATTTAAGGCCCGCCAAAACTGCTGGGCAAACGCAACAGCCCTTCTATCTGCCAAATCCGTGTCAAATGTACAAGGCCTGGGTTTTGATGGCTCGTCCACATCAGCGTCAGCCATCCCAACAGCCACTTCCACATTGGCAGCAGCGGCCACAAGTCCAGCTTCTAGTGATACAGTATCTTCGCGTCTTCCAATAAAGATACTAGGTGCTGTGCTGGGTTCCATTGCGGGAGCCGCTTTCATCTTGCTGGTGATTTTGATGCTATTCAGGTGGAGAAAGGATAGGAAGCAGTTTCAGGATGCTGGACACCAACGACGGGCTAGTGGTGTTCCCGACGACGACAAGAACGACATGGCAGACGTGGTTTATTCCGAAAAGAGCGCCTTCTCTCCAATCTCTCCTACCGCCAGACGATTCGGTCACGGTCAAACTGAGTCACATGGTTCCTTCTCTTCGGTTGCCATGTTGATGGGCCGCGTTCCAAAGGAACACAATCGTGGATTATCCAAGGGCGTTTCCAGTATTCGCAGTGACACAAGCAGTCAATTCAACAATAACTTCAAGAAAACCATTGCTATTAGCAATCCCATACCACAAGAGCCGGTATACTCCGTAGCAGTGCCTTCAGTTGTACCGCCGACACCGGTCGTTGGTCTCTCTGCTGTAGACAAGGAGATGAAGGGACAATCATTTGCGAGGGAAAGGTCCACTCGAAAAGCGAAACGTGGCAGCACGCGGAGGAGTTCAGGCTGGAATAGGTACTGGTCGGGAGGAAGTGCTCTCAACATACTCGGGTTCGGATCAAAGCGGTCGACATATGAGGGCTCGGATCGGGATTCGGATCTTTCTGCATACTCAGAACAGAGAAGACCGAGTGGCGTCACGCAAGTCTCAGCAGTGCCGCCTCCTTTACGGATACCAGGGCAGCCTGAATTCAATCGCGTCAATAGTGGCAGCCCGAGAATTGCCATGGCCGCTAATGGTTTCCCATTGGGCGAAGGGATGTCAGGTCATATCAGCCACTCAGACGCGAGGAGCTCTTCTTCATCGCTTCCAGACCGCTATGACGGATTCTCAAGTGGTGTACCTGAGAGTGTTGACGATTGGCCAATTGGTAGGGCACCAAGTGAAGCATATACTGCATCAGTGTATGGTGCTACCCTTCCTCGGGGTACAGGTAGCCCATTCCCTCAACAAGAACGCGATGTTCCTATGCCACGACGCCCCCAGCACAATACTACGAATTCGGATATGAGTTGGCTGAATCTGGGCAACAACGGTGGCAGAATATAACACATTTTAACCATCACACGAAAAATACTCCAGAACACACATTCGATTACCCTCCTTTGATCGCTTTAGCGTCTGCATCTTGGCGTTTTGTTTACTATGGGATTTTCCTCCCAACCTGTTTGGACCTGAATCGTCGCTGGGACTGGGTTCTGTGAAGCATAGACTTGGTTTCCACTTGAGGCGTTCACATATAATCGGCCCGCATACGCGCCTCTCGCATCTTTTTCTTCACTGCATTCGTTGTATATAGAGTCGAAGGTCTTTACACGACACCTGTATTAGAGCCCGTCTAAACAGCCATCTGCATGGGAAAATGGGCGTTTTTGTTTCCATGCGTCTTGTTTGTCCTCTTCTCCCTGTCATTCCCTTGTGTCACTTATCATGTGTCACTTTTCTTTCTGCTTGCCGCATGTTGCTGTGTTAAAAAGATACCACACCATCCTTGTCCGTCGCGTTAATGTTTTCTGCTGTTTTCCTTTGCTTGTTTGGCATCTTGATTCTGGGAAGCAAGATGATGGGGATATGTCTGTCGTCCCTTTTGCTGTGTTGATGGCGATTGTACGACATGACTGGAGAAGAAAAGGCTAGTTAGCTAGCGGTGGTCGAACGGAGAGTGCTCTTGATGGATGTATGGTGATACGTAGAAAAGTCTCTGTGATAAAATAGCAGATCGATCCAATATTGCCTTTCTTGTCCTGCTAGAATGACATGACCGTGACAAGCTATCTGGACCATTTAACTTCATCGCCCACCACGAGCGTCTGTGACGTAACCACTCAGCCCATACATTCATAGGGAGACCGAGAGGAAATAGTCTCTTTGCCTTTGGGGGTTAGGATCCTCTCCATTTCCCTGACTGGTTCCTCCCCAATGTGAAGCAAGCAAGCAAGAAGCAGCAACGCTCTAATTAGTTCAGATCCCTTCTCCGCCCCGCCGTGCCAGACTTCTAAGAACACTTCATCGGCGCTAACGATGGTGATGATAATGATGATGATGACGATGCAGGTTATCTCGACTTGAAACCCAGCTGTACCTTCCCAGCCCCTTTGGATTTGGGCTGGGCGTTCGACCCAAGTTTCTGATGCAGGAAGCATGGATGAGCCTTCGTAGCGGTGGACGTCTTGAGCTTCCGGAGGGAGAGCTGCCGGTTGCTACGCCCGGATGGGGGGAGTATGTCCTTCCGCGCAAGGTGAAAGAAAGAGCATGCGCCGGACGCATCAATCACAGCTCTCCCAGACCTTCGAGATTTGGCGATGGGATGCCGCTCCACCCTGCGGAGGAGCCAGAAGTGGGACGTTGCTCATGGGAGGTTAACAATCGAAGAACTGGCGATGGTAGAACTGCAGTTCCTGGAATCGAGCTGTCCTTGGAGCTATCCACAGTGTCGATGCGGGAACTTGATTTGTAGAGCCGAGCTGCGCACGAGATTGAACCAGACTGTCCGTGACTCTCAGGGGATTTCTGAATATACAGACTGGGCGTGTGACGACGCAGATGCCTTGGTTTTGCTCTCGGCCTTGATACATAAAAGGCCATCGGCTGCTGAGGTTGATTCGCATAAGTGTCTTTGGCCGTTCGTGGCTCAGATCCCAGAGCATTCTGGACTGTGGGATCGCCCTGCTGGCTCCAAGCCTGGTTCCCAGACCGGCAGCAATAAGGGCATGTAAGTTTGTAGGAGGCCAGGTGAGGAGGGTCTTCCTCAGACGCCGAGGATAGAGCCAGACGAGCTTCCTGATCGGTTGCAATCCTCGATCCTAATATAGAGACCGCCCAGTTGTTCTCCATGGGATTTGTGATACAGATGAAGAAGTGTGGTGGTAGATGAGCTCGTGAGAAAGAAGTTGACGCTGCTGGTAGTTGATATTGATTAGGACTGGATACCTTACTGGGGGCCAGTAAGACCGATTTCCTCAGGCGGTCTACTTCTCTCCGATAATCCTCCTCCCCGCTACCCTTCTGGTCTTGACCTCACGGCTTCTCCTGTTTGCAACTTTCGCCTCCCTCTGCGAGCAACACGAGCTGGCTTCTTCGTACCTTACTACCGTTGCCCGCCGTACGAATGATTAGTCAGCAAGCGACGACAACGACGAAACACATGTAAAATTATGGGACAGCGCACGTAGAGACTTGCGGAAAAGACGTATCACCAATACGCCATTGACTTTCCAGGGCTGGTTGGGTTTAAGAACGAGGCGCATGCACAACACCTCGGGAGTTGTTGATCAAGTATGTTCAGCTCGAGGTGAGGCGCTAGCGAAACACGGGGACGAGACATAAGAGAGAGGGTTGCGCGTTGGCAGCTAACGTATAATATACATATACTGTACGAAAACGATAGGGTAAAGTTTGGCTAGTATGATTTGATGTCCACAGGCAAAAGGGGGTATATAGTATAAGGTAAAGCTCGAGAAGCCCTTCAAAACATAGTAATCAAATGTGCGAAAGAGGGTACATTGGGGAAAACGCCCTCGCACAAGCGCGAGTTCTCCTAGGTGTTGGTCGGGCCAAAAAAAGGAAAAGAGGGGCTCTAAACTTTTGTTGAAGATTCTTTTTTCGTGAAACGAAGGAAATAAAAGGAGAACTTGCTGAAGAGCATCGAAGAAACAAAGCCAGGCACGCCCCACCCCTGTTCTTGCCAACTGAAATAACCCGCGAGGTAAATCAGAGGTAAGAAAACCCACGCCATGCAACTACTCGCGACAGAAGTACAAATTTTGAAAAGGAAAGATAGAGTAGATATGAGATCGTGTCGCATCAAGCATCAGCCAGCCGTCTAATGAATGCGCTTTTATACATGAGCATCATGGAAGACAAAATCCCCACCATCCGATACTTTTGAAGAAGTAACGCTAAGACGAGAAATAGCTTTCCAGCATTGGAAGCAGAGAAGTGAAGCCCCTGAAATTGAAAAGGCAAAGCCGATCGAAAAAAGACGCCATCATCGCTATACTGAACTCCATTCGCGAACCACGGAAGAAGATGCATGCTTACTGAGCGAGGTTAGTTGGAGGTTGCTGTTGCTGAATATGACTACTTGCCTGTAAAGGAGCAAAGTTGCCATAGGGATGAGATGGAGGCATGCCCATGGATTGGTACTGTGGTGGAGGTGGAGCTGGGCGATAAGGGGTTCCCGCTGGTCCGGAATTGTTCTGAGAGCGGCCCCATGAAAGACGGACGCGAGAGTTGCCGATAGGATAACCTTGCATCTGGTTGATGGCCATCTCAGCAGCATGACGTTGAACAAACTGAACGAAACCACAGCCCTTTCCAGGAGGGATTTTGACATAGGTGATCTCGCCGAAGCCTTGGAAGAACGATCGGAGCTCATCCTCGGTGACATATCCAGAAAGGCCGCCGACGAAAACAGTGGTGTTGTTTGGGTCCGTAAACTGGTTCATTGGTTGAGGAGCACCATAGTAGCCCATTGGTGGCGCGTTCATCGAGTACATGCCAGGAGCCATGCCTCCGGGCATGCCTCCACCTTGCATACCAGGCATACCTCCAGGTGGTCCACCTCCACCAGACTTGTTCTTGGGAGTCGCGGTAGAAATACGCATAGGTCGGTTGCCACAGTAGACACCCTGCATCTCTGTCAAAGCTCTTTGTTGATCGCCCTCCTCAGCAAAGCGAACGAATCCGTAACCTCGGGACATGCCAGAAATTGGGTCGGTCATGATCTTAGCAGACTTGCAAGAAGGGAAGCGAGCCTGGAACAGGGAGACCAAAACATACTCGTTGACCTCAGGACCAAGGTCACCAACGAAGATGGAGAACTCAGGGCCACGCTCATCACTGCACTAAATGTCAGTACAGAAACTTGGGGAGTCAAGTGAGTATCGAGGCTTACCGCCTGTCAGCCAATCCTCCACCAGATGCCCAGTTGAGCTTGAAAGGACGAGAAGTATTTGGAATCATGGATCCGTTGAGCGAAAGAGCCTTAGCAGCAGCTTGGGGAGAAGAGAAATCAATGAAGCAGTAGCCAGCGTTACTATAAGCAGGTTAGCAGATTCTCCATGCTTGATCATTGTCAACGCCACGTACCCAGAGAACTTGTCACGGATCATCTTGACATTTACTTGTTCGCCCATACCGAACCAAACAGAGCGGATGAAGTTCTCATCAATCCAAGGCTCAAGCTCGCCCATCCAGAGGGTGGTCTTGGCATCACCAGAGACACTGCCGGATGATCCTTCAACGCCTCCTTGCTGGGCAAATGGTGCCGGTGAACCACCTTCCTGACCCTGAGACAGGCCGGGAGCTTGGTTGCCCTGCGGCATCCCTTGCGGAGGTGCCATTGCACCGTTGCCGTTTTCGAACTGGCCTTGCTGGGCTGGATCAAAGTTTGGGAAAGACATATTGGAGTGCGCTTAAGAAATGACACGAGTGTTATTGCTGTAACAAAGTGGTGTTGTAAATTCGAGTTCGTCGTAATAATTCAGAAGAGTAGTTGGAAAAGGCCGGGCGTGATTTCAATGAAGTAGAATGAATTCAAACTCGAGCGTTGAAATGTCTACGCAGAAGAAACGTTAGCGTGAGAAGATCTAAAGAGTTTTGGTGACGTGAGGAAGTAGTATTGGCAGGCGAGTTCGGAACGACAGCAGAGAACAGCGGCATGTAGACGAAAGAAAACCGTAACAGTGATGGTGTCGTGCTGAAGAATGATAAAGCAACGACAACGCAGAATTAAAGTAACAAGGCAAATAATTCTGTTAGGAGTACTGACAGCCCCCGCTTCCGCTTGCCAAGGTCAGTCCGCTCGGAAGACTTGCAATGAATGTAACAAAGGCGTTGCTGTGACGGATATAAAGCTTCCAGAAAAGAAGCCTGCACCTCAACAGGCTGAAGGATCTTAAGTGCATATGAAGACCAGCACCACGAAACTTCAGCTCGCTAAGTAACAAGGCTCGATAGTATCGGCAACCAGAAGGATCCATGAGAACTTATGACTTCAATTGAGCACTTCAATTCCTGCATCACAGCCGGAAGAAATCTCGTCATCGATGCCAATGTCCTTCCTAGTGGAGCTTTGATAACTGATCTAGGAATTCCGATGCAAGTATGCACACGCAACCAGCTCTGGATGAACTTGAGAACATCCATCCGTTGACAATTTCCACTGCGTGAACTGCGTTGTGAAACCTCAGGCCTAACCACTTTGCCAGACAATCGTGAGCTGCAACATTTATATCCATAGATGTGATGTACATATGCTCTGGCACAAAATGTTGCAAGCCCAGATTCTTCTATTTCGCAAGTATTCGATTTGAGGGCGTCGTCGCTGCTACCTCACTTGCATCATTGGAGGACATTTACGTGGGATCCAGTAACCTTGCTACTTTCGAAGCCAGCCCATGAATGGGCATGTCAAAGCCCGCTGGATAGGCGTGTAGCTCATTCGCAAGCTGGCTTCCAAAGGTTGAGGTTCCTTGCTTGAGCTGTCTCCGGCTCGAAGCCACTACACTTCGATGTTCGATGACAGGTCCGCTGGTTCTCGAGGCATCTTTACACCCTCTGTAACACCTGCAACTCTACAGGCGCAAATTCCAGTCCTTTCGCCTCCAATACTTCTGAGGATCCGCAGGTAAGTTCATCCTCGCTGCACGTAAAGTAACCATATTGTTCGAGCTTAGTCTGATCCATCTCCGCTCTCTTCTTGCACAGGACGCCGCCCCATCTGCTCACATGGTAGGTGAAAAGTTGATGCTCACCTCGTGGAATAAATATTCCCGCACGTATAAGATATATCCAGAGAAGTCTCGAAGAGTCTGCTTAGCACAGCTTAACGGCAGTGCTGGCGATCGATTCGAAAGAATTGCGGGATAACGCTGCGAAGGTTCGAAAGGAAGAAATTTCCAATGGTGCTGGTGAGTCGCAGGAAAGGATCGCAGGGAATGAATCCAAAGCTACAAAGCGGAGCACGAGTCAGCAAGGTCAATTTCACAGGTGCGCTACTGGGTTGAAGAAGAAACTGGAACGCGCCGGAAAACCGCGAAGCTCCGTCATGGTATGCGCCCATCATGCCTGCACCGCGCATAGAACTACTATGTAGATGAAGCTGGTATTGCGCCGAAGTATGTTGCCTTGGGGGTGGCCTTGGGAACAATACCAGCAGCCAGACGTGTGCGACGGGTAGATCGAGCTTGCCGCTTACACCACCAGGATCCAGGTCGGGCACGAAAGGACCGTGAAGCTTTGCCCGCTCAATCAAGTCGGCCGGCCGGTGGATGAAGGGATAAGGCTTCATGGTGATGCGATCCCGTGAGGGTAGTAGAAGTCGAGGCAGGCCAGACCAGGGACCATGGGGGAGGGAGGGCGATCGACTTACATGACGATGACCAGGTTAATAGGTGCGAGAAAACTTCAATCCTCAGAAAGCAGAAATCAGACAACACCGGCGATACAAAGGACTCAAAGGACCGGAGGGGCGAGATTGAGGGATATCGACAGCAGGAAACAATTGACTTGGACGGACAGACAGACGCAAAGGACGACGAGGACGACGGATGCGAATAGATCAATCAAATCAAGTGTCGGGGGTGGATGGTGGGTGGGAAGGAATTAAGGTGGGTGAGAGGAAGGAAGGGAGGGAGGGCGAGGGGAGGGAAGAAGAGGAGGAATGGAACGAGCGAGTGAGCAAGCGCAGGTCAGTGGTGGTAGTGTGGTGTGTAGTGTGGAAGGTAGTCACGGTAGTGTGTCGAGGAGGACGAGTAGCGGCAGCGTAGTGGGCGAGTTAGGCTGGGAACCTGAACTCTGAAGGAGAACTAGTGGCTGGCGGGCACGAAAGTCTAAGGATGGGGAAAGATGTGAGGTGGTGGTGAGGTGAGGTGAGGTGAGGGAAGGGCCAGGCCAGGCAAGGCAAGGCAAGGCAAAGCAAGGCAAGGCAAGGTGAGTTGAGGCAAGGCAAGGCAAGGATGGCAAGGCGTGGCCAGGCTAGGTAAGGCAAGGCAAGGCAAGGCGTGGCAGGGCAGGGCATGGCAAGACAAGACAACGACGGCCATGATGATGATGAGAATAGAATAGGTACAGTACAGTACTACATGCAGTACACAGCGCAGGACCTCGACGGACAGTGTGCTGTGTGTCCTGTGTGTCCGGCGTGCCCTGCCCTGGCCCAAACGAGTAAGGCCGGGTCAGTGAGCTTCAGGTATGGCGCATGGCGGATGATGGCGACCATGGCTGCAAATACAGCCCAGCCTGCGTGCGTGCGTGCGTGCGTGCGTGCGAGCATGCGGGAGAGCACTGGATGGCGCGAGCGTAGCGCAGGTAGGGTTAGAGCACCTAACGTAGGCAAGGAATGAAGATAGTCGCGCTTTTAATTTGCATTTTCTCGCGTCCTGTCGCCCTCTCCCATGACAGGGTCTTGATTTAAGCTCCAGCACTGGACCTGACTTCTCTCGTACGGCGCGGTGGGCAAGAGAGCGGCCCTGAGCTGCACGCATGCTTCGGGAAGCTTTGGTTTGCTTGCAGTCCCGGAACATCCTCCATCGAACTGCATTCAGGCCAAGGTCGTCTGGTCGGCCTCGGTCTGCCCTTCGCCTTCGGTGGCCGTCCTGGATGCCAGGTCGGATGCTGGGGGGTGGATGTACCTGGGGGCCCATCTGGCATCATAAGGACAGGGCAGTGATCCGCACGCGTACCTTGCCAGCTACGCCTCCCGAAGGGGACGACGCCTGAACAAAGTAGCTGCTCCGGCAGAAGCACCTTGATCTCCTCTGGTCGCCAAGCAGGCCCGCCCGACAAGGCAGCACAGCAGGCGTGGCTTGACTCCCCTCTGCACTGCTCCAGACTGGACGGTTGGCCTCGTCGCCGGAGCGTACGGGTACGGGTGCTTCGGGATCTCGCACACTCGTCGACTCGCCCGTCTAACTCGCCCGTCAACTCCCTCGCCCTCGACGACTCCCGTGTCGAATAGCATTACTCATCCTGCTCATGCTTGGGGCCTATTCCCGATCCCATCCCTCTACGGCTGCACTCCATCTCAGTCTAGACGAAGAACCAAGCCACTGGTACTCGACGCCGGCCTCCGAAGCAACAGGATCCATTCCCACCCATGCCCGACCACATCGGCTCGACGAGCAAGAGCAGAGCGGAGCTGAACCAGGCGACATCGATTCATTTTCTCCTTCCCTCCAGTCCGGGCTGGGCACGCTGGGCTTCCTCGATTTGGACATCCATTTTAAGCAAGTCGATCAATTCACCAGGCCCCGTCGGAGTCTTTTTGCCAATCAGCGGCGGGCACGGCGTAGGGGCTGGCTCCGTAAAGAGGGCTACTCGAAGCCCGCTTGGACCTGGGAGCGTGGAGCGTGGGCCACAACCTTGCGCTGCACTGCAGGAGCAGTGCAGCTGGGCCACCGCAGTGCATCTGAAAAAAACGAGGTGAGAATTTTTCTATGGTCATCGTCATTATGGACATGCCTCCTCCAGCCGCCCAGCCGTCAGCTGTCAGCCATCGGGGAGCGCTGGTCAGCTGATCGGATCTGCCGGTACCGCCGTGTACCTTAATCTTATGTATTGGTACCTGATGTTTGATGTGCAATGTTGTGCATGCCCTGGACAGCCACTGGACCGGTGCAGGTACCGGCACCGCTGCTGTACAGGTACGTCCAGGGAAGGCACTGCGTCGTACACAGCAAAGAACCGTGTGGAGTTGTTCTGGCGGCCGGCCATCTTGCCACGCACCATTGACCACTCGACTCGACTCGACTCACCTCAACTCATTCGTCTCAGGCCATCTCCGGCCATCCCATTCCGAGTCTGTGCTTCTCCATTCCGTGTGACAGGAACGAAGTTTGCCGTGCTTCCGGTAATATCCTTATTCTGCTGCCCGTGAACGTATATTTTCAGCCCAGCCAGAACTCTCTCGCTCTAGTGGGATGTCAGAATGGAGGGGATATCACAGCCGCGGTATGGCCAGTAGAGCCAACGACTAAGGCCGCGCTATCGATCCAGGCTGGGAAGGACCTTGCTCCACGATCTCCCCTCCTCTCGATCCTCTAACCTCGCTCGCTTGGCCGTGCGCTCCCTCACTCACTCACTCACGCACGTACGACTCAATAATAAATGCGACCCGTGGCCCACTTGACGTGTTTATCAAGCCGGTGGCAAGGTGTATGACCAAGTCGGCTGCACACAGGATGAACGCAGAAGGCGGCGACAACACGAGCGAAGCAGGAGGTAACACGCAGCTTGCTTCATGCTCAACCACTTGCCAAGCGGTGACCTTTCCAAGCGAGTCATTCTATGACCATCGCCAGCCAGGATATCAAAGCATCGCAAAGACCGCATTCCTTGCCCACGAGACACCACGTCCCCTGCCTTTTGGTCATTCGACACGACACCGATCGTTAGGACTTCCAGCGTGCCGTCTTTCGATGGTCTTCCATGACTCGGAAAGCAGGGTCCGAGGCCGTCGACCTTGAAGCAGCTCTTGCCTGCCGTTGGATGAGCCAGAGGCCGACAATTTTGTTTCACGCCGTTGCGATGACATGGGAGGGGTGTTGGAGTGGGTGTGATTGGTTGAGGGAGAGCGTCGGCTTTCTGGAAAGGTAGGACGAAGATCTCGGAAGCGGTAGTACTGTCTGTCGACCTGGAGATGCTCCGAAGGCCAGACCCGTGCGATGAACGAGGGCAAGCATAATAATGGCATCCAAACAACAGCAGAAAATCGGTCAGATCCCTTGCATGGCTGCCATCCACTCACTCGTCCAAGCCAATCCCACTCTTCGTGTCCATGGGCACTCGCTCTATCGACGTGCATTACATATGGTACCAGTCCATCCAAGCCGTCCCCCAACCCAACCCAACCCAACCGCTTGCAGCCCAACCAGCCAACCAAACCCATCGACCGTCTCGAGTTTCAAGGCCAGCTGCACGTAACTGCCGGTGCTTCCTATTCGCCAATGCCTTTGTGTTTGGAATTGTGCGTTGAGCTTTCCCGGTCTTCTGCTGACGTCCGTTTGCGTGCAATTACTATGACATTGCAAGAAACTAGGTGCATGAGTGCGTGATGGAGCTGTCCAACCCAGAATCAGCGACAACTACATTCCATGCACACAGCACGACGACGACGACGATGATGACGAAGAAACACCAGCTGCAATAGGTAGATCGCTACATGCAATTAAAATCAACCAACATACCAATCGCCAAGTTCCGTAGATTATACACGAGCATGGCAAAAAGAAAAAGCAAACACAACTGCAGCTGCATCTGCAAATGCAAATGCAAATGCTTCGAGAATGAATCACTTAGATGAAATGACATGCTCCAGCCAACCAACCATCCGTCGTCCCTTTCGCTTGGCCGGTCTCTCTCCCTCTCCCTTTTTCTCTCTTGCTCACCGAGCTCCGTTCCTTTCCTCGGCCGCCCACTGAATCCGCAAGCTAGAAAGTTCACAGGCAACAAGAACAAGAAGAAGAAAAGGTAAAAGGCATACCCACCCCACGCACGAACACTGCATTTCGCATCCGGGCCCCATGCCATTCCTTCCCTTCCCATCCATATACATCTACATGAGAATATATCTCTCTCTATTTTCCACCCCATCTCCAAGTCCCACTCGGTAGTAGAGCCGCTTGACCAGAGCGAACAATCAACCACCCAACAACCCACAAACAACCCCCTTCTCATCTCTTCACTCTCGCCTTCCAATCCCCAAACATCTTCCTCCCCTCTCCCCCGTCCCTTCCAAAAGAAATTGAGCAAAGGGGGAAAAAAAAACCCCCCCTCACAATTTCCCCATTTCCCAAAAACCGCATCCAAAAACCTCGGCCCCAAATCCAGTTTCTGACTGCTCAGATTCTTTTGCTCCTACCTGCCTACACCCTCCCCGGAGCAAAGGCAAAGGGTCCGAGGGAGGACGAGGGGGAAAGCAAAGGGTTTCAAGAGAGGAGTGGGGAGGGACCGTCGAGGGCCGGCGGTCGAATCTATTTGGTGAGTGCCAAAAAAACCCCCCCCCCCCCGAAATTGGATCTAGGAGCCACCGACACAGAGACCAGAGAACAGGAGGGAAGAATGCAGAGGATCACATTGAGAATGTGCTTTGCGGGAGCTGGTGGGACTGGAAGTAAGGAGAGGGGAGGGGAGGGGAGGGGGGAGAAAAGGCGATCACATATTCCAGTTGATGCGATGTGTATTTGTGAGTTCGGATGAATCAATATCACGGCCGATTCGAGCGAGTGGAGAGGCGTAAGGATAATGTATGTGCCTCGCGGAATTGCTACCGATTCACGGCGAATATCCTGGCTTCAATTTCCATACAAGCTCTTTCACGTACCTGGCTTCTGGTGGTGCAATTCCAGATATAACGCTCAGCATATCTTGCTCCACTTCATGCACCTACTATACCACACAAAGCCATCACTCACGGCACCAAGGACGTGCAAGAGTCATCATATCGGCTCAATTAAACCCTCTTCAGAGGAACAGTGTAGCTAACCAATAACATACCCACCCCCTCTCCTCTCGCTCTCCAACAACCAAGCACCCCCTTGAGGCCCACTAGCATCCAGACTAACCGTAGTCTTCCTCGCATCACTAACGACCCTGATCGTCTCGCCCACGTTCTTGAAATCCGTCTCGGACGTAACGATGTACTTCGGTTCAGTCGTGGCGGCGTCTGTGCCCGAGGTTCCAGGAGGACCGGTAGAGGATCGCACCACCGACTTGGGAGGGGCCACGTAGTGGATCTCAACCGTGGGGAAGGGGAGAAAGCCTTCTCGCAGTGGGATGAGCACAATGGGGAAAGTCTGTTTGGTTGTTTGTGATTGTGAGCTCGAGGCGACTTTGAAATGGCCGCGCCGTCGCCCTCCAATTAACCAAGTATCTGATGCGGCGGACACTTCGTAGACGAATTCCATCTGTTCAGGTTGTGTTAAGCCGGTGTTATCAATCCGTGATGGTCGTCTGTCAGTGACAATACTGTCCGTATTCCAAGTTGTGGTCCATTTGAGGTGGAGAGCTACAGGAACAGGCTGGTTTATTGCAGCCACGGCCGTATTTGCTACGACCGATGACTTGGCCAGGATCTTGAGATCTGCGGTATGAACGACCGACACGGATGGTACGTCCACTGGAATCACAATTGACCTGCTTTTTGCAACTGCCTCAGGATCCAACGAGACTGGCAGCAAACTGATGGCTGGCGAGTCTTTCTGCCATTGCTGGAGCTTTTGTGCTAGTAAGGTCGCTATATCTTGTTCTTGGTCGGGAGATCGACCAAGACCAGCGAAGTAGTCCTGCCATCTAACTGATCTAAGTATGGAGGTAGAAACCTCATTTAAGACACCTGTCTTCTCCAAGTCATAGGGTGTGAGGTTGGAGCGGAACTGGTCGAGCACTGTAGGAAGGACGAGACGGGCGTAATGATAGAGCGGCGTATTGTCGAACGCCTGAGTGAGCGATTGTGTCACAGCTTGGTCAATCTCTTCGTCAAGACATATGTAATGCAGTACAAGGGATAGGTGTTTTTTGGTTGTGGGAGAAGGTGGAAATGAAGCTTTTGGCAAAGACCTTGTGATCTTGTACAACATGTTTGCAGGTTGTCGAGGGAAAACCATGATTGGCTTTTCGATATCAATGCCACTCTCGGCCTCGAAAACATCGGACTTTTCCAATGTGGAACTTAGGAGACGCAATGGTCGGTCTGTAGAAGAGGATATCGTAAAGCGCGAAAACAGTGCCTTGTGCTTGAAGACATCCTGTACATTAACGCCGAGAGGAAGGGCGATTGAGATGATTGATGTCGTAGAATAGAAGAACGTCCCCTTTTCTGTCGTGTATGACATCTCCAACTTCATGGATATCTCTTGAACATCATGCTCAAGATTGAATGGCATCCGCAGCTTCACTCGCGAATCGGACTGCAAAGCACCAAACTTGATGACACCGGGCTCTGTCTTTTTGGCCACATCGAGCGTTCCGTTGAGGATGCTGACCTCGCTGGTCTGTAGTCGTAAGCCTGCAGTTGCTGGGCGGACGAGAAGCTCGCCGCTGATCACATCATTCCATCCAGATGAGATCTCAACTTCCAAGGACCGGTTGCGATCTAGATGTAAATATCTTGAGGCAAACAATTGGACATCGAGGGCTTCAGTTCGATGGTAAATGAGAAGCCTTGAAGATTTAAAGAATAGGTCCCCTTTGATGAAGGGCATACCAGCCTTTTCTTCATGGGAGTACTGAAGGATAATATCGCTTGCTTGCAATGTGACATTGCTGACGAAGTAGGCTCCTGGAATAATTGTCTAGAGAAGATTAGTATCTTTTGGTTGAAGAGGTTCTGTGCAGCTACTAACATTGGTCTGGACTTGGATCTTTACGAAGCCGTTTTTACACAGAAATGCCCCATCGCTTTCAAGCCAGATTTCCCTGCCTTCACCAGTCACGGCCTTCAAACAGACTCTAGCCTTGTCGACATTGAGATCTTCAGACAAAAGATACTGCAATCGCAGTTGTAATGAGACGCTATCCCTATCTTCAAAATACCTCGGTGCATCATCGACCTCAACACGACCAAAGAAGCTTTGTAAGGGCACTTGTACCTCGTGCTGTAGTTCTTTGGTCAACTCCAACAACTCTTTTAGATAATATTCTGCCTCCTCAGGTTCCTGGCTAATGCTGCTGATGCTGCTCAGCTTCAATGCAGATTTGTGGTTTAGTCTTTCCTTTTCCGTTTCAGCAGCTTTTGCCAAGAGCCTCAAGAGGACGCGGACATAGTCTTCTTTGCGTTGCAGTTCTTTCAAACATCTGGCATACATCTTGAGCATTGATACTTCGATTTGAGTCCAGCCACCCTCTGAATAAAATGTTGTCATTCTATAGAAGTATGAGGCCGCGGCAGCATAGTCCTTCAAGTGATACTTTAGAATGGCCAGGTCAGCCATCCTCGTCTGCACAGATTCAGTGTGACTGGCAACGGTGTAATGCCTTAACGCTTTATCCGTCAGGGTTTCGTAGAGGCGGTAGAAGTCTTCTTGATTGTCCAAGCCCGTCCGCAGTAGTTTATTATCGATGCCGTGGAGTGACTGGGGAACTCGACGGGTAGTGCTCTCACCTCCCGGAGCAGAATGCTCTTCATCGAGATTTACTTCTTCCATGTCGGCAGTATTTTCCTGAAGGTGTTCTACCTCAGTCCATCCAACACTCCAACCACGTTCTTTACCAACTCGCTCTAGCAAATTACGAGACAGTAAATAAAGCTCAGCTCTATGTGCTGCAAGGTTTTCCAAACCAGGCTTGAGAAAGCTAGACGAAGGTGCTTTTTCGTCTGGAAGACTAGCACGTCTCATGCCAGGGAAAAGCCCAGGGCTTGGTGGTTCCCGTGCAGCTGATGAACGGAGGTAGAGGGAGGTAGTTCTTGCTGGGTGCATCATCGTCTTGGGTTCAGGAATAGCAGCTTTGGGTTCCTGGCCATCAAGCCCAATCTGACTGCTCGGGGGTGCCAATGTTGAGGGAGGAATTGGCAATGACTTTGTAGACGTTTGAGCCAAGATCTGCTGAGTGATCGCAAACGAGAACGAGATGACAATGTTCTCGATTATCTGGGTCGTCACAGGGTCATCATCTTTTGGATCCTCTGCCGTCCTATTGGCTTTGCGAGACGCCAAAAGGTCCTCTCGTAAAATACTTGAGATAGAGGCGACGAAGTTCATAGATCTTCTACAAACTTCTCCAAGCGTAGCAAGGTTCTCCACGTCCTCGGTAGGCTTAGATGGCGGGTTTCTTGCTGCAACACCTTGCAAACTAGACTCCCGTTGTTCTTTCAACTTAGCGAGCAGTTCTTCTTGTGATGAAGTCGCATTCGCCAGCCGCAGCAACAAGGAGAGCTGGCGTGCAAAGAGATAACACCTAAAGTCAAATACCGAAACGTCATTAGACAAAATAAGCTCTCGATAACGTTTTTTCGTCGCATGAAGAGGAATCTCATAATCTTCGGTGTCGGCCGCTTGGCCAGAAGACTGCAAATCGATTGACTCCTCTTCTTCTGCCGTATCAGAGCCCGATTCTTTCATTATTGCAGATTTGACCTTGTCGAAACGCCGTTTGATGTCATCGGTAAACGGCAAGAACGAAGTCGTGCCTACTGAAGCTTCGTCCCTTATAACGGTATCAAGGCCGACGGACAACTCATCGTAGCCCACAAGAGCATCCTCAACCAGGCCTACATTCTCAAATCCTCTAGCCAACCCTTCCTTCAGCACGAAGAAAGTACAGAAATTCCAGCCAGGTAGCCTTCGCTGGGAATCTTTCTCGCGAATGTCCTCCTCATATTGGCTGACACGCATGTCAAAAGAAGCCAAGATTAAGAATTTGAACTTCGTGATGAGATCCAACCAGGCATTCTCGTTATCTTGGGCAGTTTCTGTATATGAGCCTGGGATTGCTGGGACCACGCGGGGGAGCATCTCGTAAGGGACATCGTTCACACCTATACGAATCTGTGCGATTCGATCGATGGAGGACTTCGACGATCCATTGAAGTCTGCACGCAGTTTTTCGAGTATGGTAGTTGAGCCGCCGCCTCGCCATCGCGCAGTCGTCTTTTCCGCAATTGCGTCCGCGTTCTTTCCACTGCTTCTCGGTTGTGTAGCTGCGGCGGTATTGGGTACAATAACGTGTACGATAAGCCACTCATAGGCATCATGATTCTCCTGGCTGTTGACTTTGGCCGTGCTCGGAGGAGTATGCTCCTTGATCCATTCCCGAACTTCCTTCCGTGACTGAGCCTTGTACGTGTCATTATCATCGCATCTCAAAAAATACACTTTCAGATACGGAGTTTGTCGTAATCCTGGTATCTGGTGTCTCCGACCTTTCACTCTCTCAGGGCCCTTAGCTTTCGATTCGGAGTTGTTCCTCTGCAGGCTCGGATTGCCTAGATTCTGTGTTTGAAATCCATCTTCACCCACAGAAGAATCATTGCTCTTCACTCGTGACAAATCGGAGATGCTGAGGGATCTTGGATCAGAGGACGAGGCATCGCTGGCGGAGTGTGAGGATGCAACTAGGTCTATGTGCAAGGTAGAGATTGATCGAAGAGGTCCGGCGTGGGATTCCCAATGGAGGTTCTTTAGAGGAAGCCGCGGGAGCAGTCCAGGAGAGAGAAGCTGGTAGACGCCATGCGGGTCAAAGTACTCGACTGGGACGAGCGTTAATGTGTGTAGCAGAGGACAAGAAATATGTGTTCGTACCTGTTACTTTGGAGCTTGACAACGGTTGTTCCATACTTCATAGGCATTCACAACTCATCACAGGTCATATGGCTGGTTGTGCGATCACGAATACATGGTCATCAAAGCAGCTAACGCGAACTGGGGATTTCTTGTGTGCACAGTGTCATTGACGCACTTTCTGGAGTACTGCCGTTACGAGACTCGTGGTAGGACTTCCTGACTCGGCTTAGGCTAAGGCGGTGAGGCATCATCAGGAAGCTACCTAGGTAAACAAGACGCCTTGTGAGTTCGATACTGACAGCATCCTCATTGAAAATCCACAAGATGAGCAAGGTAGAAGTAGCAATGGTTATTTGAGAGTTTAACCGTATTGATAGAAGCTCCATCAAGCTGTGTTCCTTCCAGACTCCAGGGTATCCATCTCGCTAACTAAGCAAATCTTACGATATCAATTCTCATCTATTGCGCTCTATCTCTTTTGCATTTCGCGGCCAAAATCAGTAAGCTCGGGGTTCGCACAATTCCCTCCACGGGATCTTGGAAAGGCCGTTGGGGAGGTTCAAGCCCTCAGCCGTCCAGCTAGCAACTACAACCTGAAAAGCCCACGCCATGGCAGTCTTCAGCCAATGCCTCCTATGCCCCCAGACCAAGGCTTCCGCGACCGTCGCAATGCCATTGAGGACGAAGAAAAGTCCAATCTTGTTCAGCGCTTCTTGCGACAGCATTGGGGCCAATGCGTACATGTGGAAAGCGGCCATGAGGGTAAATGCGCCGAGCACGCCCAAGGATCGCGCAATGGGGATTGGAACACCCATTCGAGGCAACCCATACCTCAAAGGCGAATATGCCAACGATGTGCAAGGGGACGCAAAAACATTGTGCCATGACTCCGACCAGAAGCCCGTCAAGCTATCGATCTTATAGAGAGGTCCAAAAAGCGCTGGCGAACCCTTGTACCTCAAGACCAACTGCAAACTCGTCCAGATAATATATATCGAGAGCAGCACTTCAAAAGCTAGAACTGTCGGGTAGTTCTGCGGGAAAGACTGCAAAGCCAGGAAAGCCCCAAGGTGAATGGCCAGCTGTAGGGGCTCGTTGAAATTCTCCTGGTCTCGCGGGACCCGCACATGGTTCGGCGTGAACGACTCGTAGCGTAGTTCGGTGAGGATGATAAGAGCCAGTAACCAGTCTGCCGGTCTGCGGCCTGCTGTATATGTAGGTAGGGAATTCCTCCGCGCCCAGATATCAAGGAGTTTCATAGTGCCAATTGCAACTAAACCATATATCATTAGCTCAACTCCCCAACCGACGAGAGCTAATGTACTTACTCGCAAAATTCTGAAGGGTTTTCGCCGGCGAGCACGAAATCGGGGCGGCCCATGGTGAGATCCAGAAAGTCACCAGGGACAGAAAAGTCAGGTACTTGTAGATTCTGTATTGGCCCTTGGTATGGAAGTATATGGAGAAGTAGAGGAGTTCGGTAGGAATGAGGAGGAAGGCGGTGGCTTTGATAGAATCATAGCCCATTTGCTCGACCGATGGAGGGATGTTGTTGATATGGAATGGCGGGTAGGAAATATTGAAGCCCGACATCTTTCCTGCTGCCTCTCTTCTTTGTGTGCACGAGTGACTATCGTACGCCCTTGAACGTCGCGGCGTCGCAAAGGAAATGCCGCTACTAACTCAATTGAACCCGACACAACGGCAAGCTCAAATGCTGCACCGAACTGCGTCAAAAGAAAGAAATCGATGGCTGTGAAAGCGGATGATGGAGGGGAATGCAAAACAAGTTGCTTTTTGCCTTTCTTGTTTTCTTTTCCCTCCGCCCTTTGGTCCCGGATCGGCCGGCTCGAGCGAGGCTGGCTGGTGTTACTGAGTGAACGCGACGAAGTGATGGCTGGGCGATGCGGAGCAGAGCTCCGGCGGACGAAAATCAACCACGAGCGGATATTTTTTCAAGAGAGCGAGGCAACGGCACAGATGGGATGAAAGACGGGAGGTTTAGGGAGGAAATGGTATAGGAGTCAGAGACTTTCGAATCAAAAGTGAAAATAGGCAAGGCACCCTGCTCCGCCCACGACTGCAACACCATTACACCATGACCGTCAGAGTCCTGGGGTAGGTCATGTCAGATTTGTCAAGTACCGACCATCACCGCCTGCATGCCCGAGGACTTTTTCGGGCATGAGTAGGCACGGTAAGGTAGCCTTGCCCGCCCGGCGACGATTGTGTAAGCAAGACACAGCACTCAAGCGTGACGGATGGATACCCCTCGTGGCAGGTGGGCATCCCGGCGGTTCAGCATGCTAGATACCGCATGTCAAAGGCATAAACTGGATGAAAATCCTAGCCGAGCCCACGTTGGCTGTTTGGGCAGGCTTGGAGAGTGTAACTACAAAACAAAACTGTGGCCCGTCTGCCCACTGATGCTTCCTCCCCTCGGCATCTTCGAAGCTGGCATGAAGACACTGTGCTGTACATAGAGTACATACATGTAGCTACCCCAGTACCTTATCTACAGTAGATCGCATTGTCTTAAAGGTGCTTCCAATGAGCACCACCGCCCGGCTTAACTCCGGTGCTTCCGATGTTCGCCGCTTTGCTAGCTGTAGACCGTCCGTCGGCATCATGACAACCATGGCGTGGTACTCGCGAGGAAGATGGCTGGTAGGGAAGAACGGCATCTTTTGTTGCGGTGAAGATATTGGTACAGTAGGAAGTGCGCTAGTAGGCAACTGTCTCTAGACTTAGTGGAGAATACGGACGTCCTAAGAGGCTTTGAGCCACGCCTTAGCGTCTTGATACGCACCCATAATCGAAACCTCTTCTTTCTACGCATCGAATGGAAGAGCCGACTCATGGCCTGCATGCAGTGGCGGCAAAGAAGTATACTCCCTAGTGTCAGGTTGAGATGGTCATGTGATTATGCGACAGGCATAAAGTATAGGCCGTCCAGGTGGTCGTCACTTTCATGCTACATACGAGTACTATAAACCCTAGTAGCGAAAGCAAATCAGAAGTCATCAGATTTATATACGCAGTAGATAGGTCAGTACCAGACCTTGTTATCAGTGATCTATTCTGTGCCTTATAAGTGATTCTGAACTTAGCTAAAAACGCGACTATATTTACCGAGCATAGCGAGGCATCTCTAACGATTAGGAGGTAGCATAGGACCTATATTACCCCTAACGAATATCTTGTCGAGTTCTCTGCTTCTGATACTGGTATCGGTATTCAGGCGGATAAGCTCGACCTTATTGTAGATATCTTTCAACTAGCCGATAGCTAAGTAGTGGAGCTTCCGGATAACCTCCTCATGCTTACTTAGTATCAAAATAGATGGTATTGTTAACCCATTATGTCTTATTCGGTCTACACTTTCAGGAAAAGGCGTACAGGTGTTTTGGTTATGGCCTATAAGCCCTGTATTTCACAGACCTACTCCATTGAGCCCGAGTCAACAGTCAATAAATCGTCCATGTCACCTTTATTGACCACACACATCGTTCGTGGCCACAGGATTTATACGTATGTATTTCAAGTCAGTACTCTGTATTCGCCCGTGCCACTGCTATCCCTCTTGATCACAACTGTCTCCTCGACTTTATGTTCCATGATGCATGCTATTCATCCCAAGCAACGAATCAAACACCATGTCCTGATCATTCCCAATACACATTGTAGAAAATTCCCCAAGCCTAATAAATACTTCAGGTCCGCCGTCGGGACTCGAAGGAACGTGCGTGATTTCCTTTCAGGAATCACGCACAGACAAAAGAACGCCTTCCGAACGCCTTGCACTGTAATAAAAGAGCAATTTCCCCGTTTCCCTTTCCTGTATCCGTCCCGCAATGATGGGACAGAACTGAACGATGCGTGATTTCAACGACGAGAACAAGTACAGCAACTAGGATATGTCAACTGCTGGTATCTAGGACAAGAAGAGCAAGACGCAAAGATGCACAGGGTGTTTCGTGACAATAAGAAGATTAATTATATGTCGAGCTTTGTTTTAGGAGCTGTGCGCGCGCATCAAGAGCTGGTGAAAAGTTAGTAAATGAGCTAGTCAAGAGGGGCATCCTAATAAAACGTACCCTCGCAAGAGGATCCTCTTGTTCCGCAGTAACAATGGTTGGACTTTCCACGCTACCATGCGTAATGGGTCCGGTAGTAGTTATCGCACGTGTTTCGAGGCTCGGGCGGGAGTCTTTGGAACCTGGACTGGTTGCTGGAGAAATGCCTCCATTAGTCAATCTGGCGGGTTTATCGTCCTTGGGGCTAGTGCGCACATCTCTTCCCTTTTCTAACAGGGCTCCACCGAGTGTAGCACACTTCAAAATGGTCTGGATAAGGTGATTCTGCTTCAGAGGTTTGGACAAGTACTCGTCCATCTGAGCCTGTATACACTTCTCACGATCACCCAACATTGCATGAGCGGTGAGCGCGATAATGGGTGTTCGTTGTGTACCCAGACTTCGCTCATATTCTCTGATTTTGGCTGTAGCCTCAAACCCACCCATGATACTGATTCTGTTAGCGCTGTTCATATCAAATCCGGGTTTACAAGCAGACTTACGGCATCTGAACATCCATGAGAACGACGTCGAACCTCCTATCCTTGATGGCATCAAGAGCTTCCTGGCCATTTCCGACGACTGTGACCACGTGGTGGTATTTTTCAAGAATCTTGACGGCCAGCCTCTGGTTAACGATATTGTCTTCAGCCAAAAGAATATCGAATGACTTTGTATTATCCTCCAAGGATGGCGCAGCTCTGTTCTCTAATGCAGGAATCATACCATTGCCCAAATCGATGGTCAAGCAGGGGGTCGTCATGTACGAAGTAATTCCTAGATCAAGAGCTGACTTCAAGCTGACATGCACAACTGGCGCCAGGAGCACAATTGGGATGTACTTGAACTCGTCAATCGATCTTAACCTTCTGGCAGTGTCGATGGAATCGACAAGAATCACATCATACGCCGATGCAGCGGCCTTGGGGCCCTTCTCGTGTGCAAGAGTGACATTGCGCTCAGAGCTGACCACGACAGGGACTAATCCGATTTCTTGTAACATGTTGACAATTTCTTTGCCGTGCCCAGTCTGTCCCTGGTCGATGAAAAGAATGTTGTGTCCTTGATATGGCTTGAGCTGCTTCTCAATAAATGAGATGTCCGCGGTGGCGAGTCGGACAGTGCAGGTGAAGAAGAACGAACTGCCTTTGCCGTACTGGCTCTTCACCCACACATCTCCTCGCATCAAGTTTACAAGCCTCTTCGAGATAGAAAGTCCAAGACCAGTTCCTCCAAATTTTCGTGTCATGGAGCCATCAGCTTGCTGGAAAGTGTCGAAAATGAGGTCGAGCTTATCGGCCTGAATGCCAATTCCAGTGTCAGAGACAGAAAACTCAACGGCGTATTCATTAGGAGCACATAAGTCCTGTGCCGCCTTCTTGATTGTCAGGGACACCTCGCCGTGCTCCGTGAATTTGATCGCGTTCCCAACCAAATTTAGAATGACTTGACGGAGGCGGAATGAGTCTCCGACTACGTGGTCGGGCACCGAGCTGTCAACTCTGTACGTGAGATCTAAGGATTTCTCATTTGCCTTTACCGCCAGCGTCTTCAACGCATTAAAGACCGTTCCTCGAAGCGTGTACGGAATCTCCTCCATCTCCATGCGGTTGGCTTCAATCTTGGATAAATCAAGGATGTCATCGATGATTGTTAATAAACTGTTTGCCAAGTTGTGAACAATATTCAGCATCTCACGCTGATACTGTGTAAGATCCGTATCCAGCGTAAGCTGCGTCATTCCTAAAATGCCGTTCACTGAAGGGAAGTTAGCAGAGGATCGAAAGAGTAGTTGTTGCAGAGTTATGCCGCAAGTTTCGATTGAGACGGAGTAGGGGCAAAACAATGAAGAGTAAAATGATGTGTACTTACTAGGTGTTCTGATCTCGTGTGACATGTTAGCCAGAAATTCTGACTTAGTCCTGTTAGCAAGCTCGGCAGCCTCACGTGCTGCAGTATTTCTCTGAATACTGTCCCTGAGGTTGAAAACCATCTGGTTGATCTTCCTCTTCAGTTCGTCCATCTCTCCAGATGCTTCCACTGTAATCAGTTTAGTGAAGTCGCCATCAGTTGCTGCATTTGTGATGTCGCCAAATGCTCTGACCTGAGCAGTCAAGTTCATGGCCATGGTGTTAACGTCGGTGGTAATCTCCTTCCAGCGGCCTCCGATGCCTGCAACGTCGGCCTGACCACCCATCTTCCCGTCCACACCCACGTCCTTGGCGACTCTTTGCACCTCATTTGAGAAAATACTCAAGCGGTCAACCATATTGTTGATGGTCTCCTTGAGCACGAGGATTTCTCCACTTGCCTCCACCTCAATCTTTTGACTCATATCTCCATTCGCAATCGCCTGTGTGACGGTCGAGATACCTCTGACCTGCGATGTCAAATTGCTGGCCATGGTGTTGACGTTTTCCGTCAAATCCTTCCATTTGCCTTCAACATTCTCAACTTGAGCCTGTCCTCCAAGGGTGCCATCAGTTCCGACTTCTCTGGCGACTTTGCTGACCTCGAACGCGAAAGTACTCAATCTGTCAACCATGGTGTTGATGGTGTCTTTGAGAGAGGCAATTTCTCCCTGAACCTCCACTCCAATCTTTTGCGTTAGATCTCCTTTAGCGACAGCCGTTGTCACCTTGGCAATTTCTCTCACTTGGGTGGTAAGATTCATGGCCATTCCATTGACGTTTTCAGTGAGGTCTCTCCAAGTACCCTCAACATCGTGCACTGTAGCTTGACCACCAAGTCTTCCTTCAGTTCCGACCTCGCGCGCAATCTTGTTCACTTCCCGAGCAAACTGTTGGAGTTGATCCACCATGGAATTTATGGTCTCTTTGAGCTGCTTGATCTCTCCCTTGCACTCAGCCTGCACCTTCTGAGTAAGATCTCCGTTTGCGACTGCAGTGGTAACCATTGCAATATCTCTGACTTGTGTTGTGAGGTTGTTCGCCATAGCATTGACGTTGACTGTAAGCGTGTTCCACATGCCCTTGACTCCTTCGATTTCTGCTTGTCCACCAAGAATACCATCTGTTCCTACATCCCTGGCGACTCGGGTGACTTCGGCAGCAAAGGTCCGGAGTTGGTCCACCATGGTATTGATCGTTTGCTGTAACTGTAATATTTCTCCCTGAGCAGGTCTCTCGATCTTCTGGGTCAAGTCTCCATGGGCTACTGCAGTTGTCACAGAGGCAATTTCACGCACTTGGTCGGTGAGATTCTGTGCCATGACGTTCACTACAGCGTGTCAGTTATGGGCTGCGAAGGTGGCGAGGAAATGCATTTCGCAGTGTAATGCCGAGTTTGAGATGTTAGAGAAGAAATAAAACACATACCATTGTCAGTAAGCTCTTTCCATGTGCCGTCAACGCCAGATATTTGTGCCTGTCCACCGAGGATTCCCTCAGTTCCTACCTCTCGTGCCACTCGGGACACTTCACTTGAGAAGATCTGCAAAGTGTCCATCATAGTGTTTATGACCTATAAATGGTCAGTAATTTTGTCCGGCAGACGAAAGGCAGCGCTTACCCTCTTGAAAGTTGTAATTTCGGGGTCCATTTCCACTGAGTGAATCTGAACTTTTTTACTGAGATCACCCCTTGCCACAGCAGTGACGATTTCTCCAATCTCCCGCAGAGCTTTCTGGAAAGCTTCATTGGCCTGTTGATGCTTCTTGAGCTCTCTCTCTAGAGCTGCAACGCGCTCCACCTCCAGAACATTAAGCGCTTCTTCTTGAAGAGCTTTTTGTTGCTGCAACTGGGCATTGACCCCAGCCAGTTCCGATTTCTGGCTATCCAGCTGTCTTGATTGCTCATCGACATGTTCCCTCAGCGCTTCCAGCTCTTCATCACTCAGCTTGGTGAACTTTTGGGGCCGCTCGCCACCCGTTGGTGCTTCCCTCGCCGCCAGTAATGACTTGACGAGTTGTTGCCGGGAGGTTGCATTCTGGGGAGACCGGTTGGGGGTGCCGCCCGTGAGCACATCGGCAAACGCTGATGGTGCGCCGGTTTCATTTGGGGTGTCGGGGAGAGTGTGGTTGTTGACGGTGCTCGCCCGGGCTTCGAGTTGCTGTACCCTGGATACCAACGCCGCCAGTTCGCGCTCGAGAGCAGATTTGGCCGGCGAATTCGGCCCGGGCAGTTTGACACCTTGATTGCTCTGGATGTAGACCTGCGATCCGTGGACACTTGTTGCGAGACATTGCAGGATCGAGGTCGTCGCCTCAAAGGTGCTTTCTTCGCCCATCTTCGCTGTCTCTATGGCAGCCAGGCTGGCTGCGGGGAGGTACTATACGTCGCCAGTTACCATGAAGGCCGATCTGAGGGGACAGGTTCGTGGGGGTGCAGAGAGGAAGATAAGGCGAGAGATTCGTCGTTTGAGAACTCGTGGCTTTAAAAACAACTTGGGCAAAGTTAGTAGGTTAGGAGCAAAGGTGTAACGGCAACCACGCGCGAAGCTGGGCGAGAAAAGGCTCTCCTATGAGAGATCTGGAGTTGGGATGAAGGAAAGCCCAGGGAACCCTTACCTAGTGAGCTGCGGTAAGCAGAGGCCTCCGTATGCGTCGGCGGGTGGTGGAAGGGAAGACCCAGCTAGAGCGTGATGCGTAGAGGACGAAGGCAAAGATTATGCTTCCACTGGACTGATCGTTGAAGCCTCGGAGAACGTCTTTCCCTGCAGCGTGATGGACAGGATTATTCCTCCAGCACAGAAGCGAGAAGCCGCTTTCCCGGTAGAGTCGTCGGGGGCACTGCCACAAGATGCGCTTCTAGTCTGAAATGCGGGACGTGCAGCGCGGCGATTGACTCGTCTCCGGATCTGATACAGGTCACAGCAGAAGGATTACCCGGGTATGAGCGTGGGTTCCTGGCGCGGTCCGATGAACTGAGCAGAGGGAAGGTGAGGTTGGCGATGGGATGCGATGAGATGGGATTCGATTCTGCACGGGGCGGTGCTGTCGAACGGCTGCACTTCAACGAGAAGAAAGGTGGACTGAGACGGGGGAGGACGAGATACGGGATATCGCACTTCAACGGTCGACATTTGTTCGTTCGTTCCGGGCGCGCACGCCAGCAGCAGACAGCAGCTAGCGCAAAGCCACTCAGGGTAGCCGACGAGTTGTTGCAATGGGGCCTGGGACGGCGCATGATTGGCGGCATGGGGGAGGGCGCTCAACGTGGAATGGCTGCTTTGGACCAGGGGCTTGGGCCTAAACCGCATCGGGGGGCCTGCGCTCGCTGTTGCTTGTCCGGCCTTTCAGGGGGCACAGCAGCTGCCTTTGCGAGCAGACGGTGGGTTGGGTGCCACCGGGCAGCGTGCTTCGGTACGCCGCAGAGCGCTCACGGGGCTCGTCCAGTGTGTAAGGAAGGGAGGCCGGCCGTCCAGCGTTGACAGCACCGCCCGGTTCCATCGCCCACAACGCATCAAAACATAAACACGACACGAGACGACACGACAACACGACTCGACACGCCCGACACGCTGAACTCGACAGGGCGGCGGTTCCCTTACCTGCGCATGTCGTGTTGGCTGCAGGGGCCAAAGGGGCATAGCGGCGCCATGAGCCACGGTGTGGAAAGTGATAACGGCTATCGGGCTAAGCGATGCGCGCTGGTTGGATCTGCGCTGATGAGCAGATGGAGATGCTGAGGTCGATGGACTGAAGCCCATACCATAGTACGCCGGCTGGCCTGGCACCGCATGCAATCAATCAATCAATCAATCAATCCATCCATCATGGATAGGTGGGTGGACTCGGCACCCTCTGAGGTGGCATCTCCGTCCTCTTCATGCACCGCCAAACCACACCGCGAGCCGCAAAAGACCTTCCCCATCCCAGCGTCAGGGATCCTCTTCTTCGGTGCATCTCGAAAACTGTCCTCCATGCCATGCCATGCCATGACAAGACAACCAACCAGTTCGTGCAAGCCGACGTCCCCACCGCTCATTTCAACGCCACTCCATCCGGCACCGCTCGTACGAGCCTTGCCTCATCCGAGCCAGAACACGACGAGCCAAAGTTCGTCAGGCGCCAATTCATGCTACCAGCGTGACGAGGGCTTCACAGCCGCCGTGTCGATGTGCATTGAGGCCATCCAGCGAAATGAGGTGAGTCGGAATTGGAGCAAACAAACCTTATCACGTCGTCATCGATGTCCTGCAGCCCAGCAAGGAGGTGTCAGGCAAGAACGCAGCCACTCCCCGGATTCAAAGGTGCTTCGCATGCTCGACCTGCCGCGTGATGCCCTCACAAACCAGGCACCCACTCTGGAGATCCGCTGGCGGAAAAAAGAAAAGCAAAATTCGGCTCCCACGAAACAAACCACCAAATGGAGCGAGCAAGAGCAACAAGTGGGAAGCAATGCTGGGGCTGGCTGGCTGTGAAACGTCTCAGATTCGCGATCAACCGTCGATCACTGGCTGGAAAAGGTGCGATGTACAACCTTTACCAGGCTTTGTCTAAGGATTTTGATCACACGAAATGAACGCCAGCTGGTAGAGATGATCTTGGGAGGCGCATGGGGCTGACGGACAAAGAATGGTAGGCAAGCGGGCGATACGAGCTCGTTGGCTGCGTTCAGTTGGTTGAACCGTAAAACTTCCTCTCCGTACTCCACAAGTGCTTAGACTTTTAGGGGTCCAGGACCAGGGAGGCCCAGGGCGGAGAGGGAGACCGTGGCCGAGCAGTGCCACATCAGCGACATTACCATGGTCATTCTTCATTCCCATCCGAGGTAGGCGACCGGCGAGCCAACCGTCCGCCCACTAGCCAAAGCCATCAGGCCCGCCCGACAGGACTCGGCGATCTCAATCCTATTGAAAGCCACCTACGAAACCCCCAAGCACCAGATCCATTCCTGAAATTACTATCAGAAGTGGTATCGCCGCACTGTCAGAGCGGCGCATCATCCAAGAACCCTTTGCTCCGATGGACAGCCGTGGTATCGGCCGTTCCACGACTTATCTCCTACAATCGAGGGCGGACAAGAGAGAGGAAAAGAGGCAAGGATCTCTCAAGGATTTCGAGGCAGTAGGGTAACACCGTCTGACTTTTGATCTTGCCGAAGAAAAGGAGATGAGTGATGATGATATATCGTTTACCGAGGAGAGAGGGGAACCCCGAAGAGACACAAAGTCAATTCGAGACAAAAACAAAAAAAGATTGACACGGAACAGAAATCACTTGCTGTACTGTACTACCCTCCATCCCTTGCCTTAACTTCCACGAGGACAGCAATCCTAAAGAAAACCCAAATTATACCCAAACCACCCCCAGAGCACCTCGCCCTCACCCGAGACGCCGAGCAGGAAAAAAGAAAAAAGAAACCAAGTCTCCTTTATAATATAGTAAAATACAAGAAAAAAGCTTCTGTTCTAGATTAACACGACAGGCCGGCCTGGAACATAAGACAGGCTTTCAGAACCCCCTTTCTCACCCCTCGAACTCACCCTATTCGTCCTCCACCGGACGGACGTGCGAGGTGAGGGGTCCAATACCAGCGAGATATGCCTTGCGTACCTGATCTAGGTGGTTTGGGGGCTAGGTTGGAGCTCGGGGATTGCGTCCGTCGACCAAGAGGAGTTTTCATGCACGTCAGTGACGATAATGTGCACCGCATCTCAATCGAGGATCGGTTGTGGGTTGATATGGTTGTTGCGTAGCTGCGTTGGCTGTTTGAGTGGTGACCTTGGACCATCTTCAACGGGACGGGCTACACCCTCTGGCTGGCGAAGACGTGAACATTGTATTGGTATAAGACCATGTCTAGCAGACGAAGGCAGACGAGAACAACATAGTGCACACTTGGTTGTAAGGTTGTAAGGGCTGAGAAAGATTGCAATCATAGAAAAATCAAAACAATGTGGTATCTTGCTACTTATCAAAACGCCCATGCCAATTCTGTCTGATCGTTGCACCAGTCTCATTATCCCATTCCATGTCCCAATTTCCCGGTGTGCGTTTACTCGTGTGTCACATTCGCACCCCCGCGCGCTATCCGCAATGCTCTTTGTTTAAAATCGGTAGAAGAAAGAAAAGAACCCCTATTAATCTTCCCTCTTATCGTCGGGGTAAGTTGTTCGCTCCAAATCGAGCACCTCCACCTGCTGCTAGACTCTGGCGTACAATCATTTCAGCGGCAGCAGCTGCTGCCAATCTCTCCTTCTGTCGGCTCCTATCTCGCAGGTATGAGGCAGCTTCAGGACGCATTCGCAGAATTCGGAGGATCATATCATCGCTAGGATCTGCTTGTGCTTCCTTCCTCTTCTCTTCCTTAGCCTTCTTCATCGTTCCAAGATTGCGACTGAGCATAATACTCTTGGTTCGTCGAGTAGATGCTGTGCCCATAAGTCCACCAAAAGATGCGCCCAGGCTAGCAGGTGCACTGAGTCGATTGCGCTGCTGCTGAGCTCGTTGCGCTGAACTGGTTGCCATTCTCTCAGACGTGCGGATGAGATTATCCGTGGAGTCAAAGTAGAAGAAATTAAGAGAGGCCAGCTCGTGATACTTCGGGGACTTGAGTACGTCCGCGGGGACACCCATGGCCTCACCTGTCTCCTCGTCTCGAGCGTAAAAGAACTCGAAGAGAAGCTCGAGCCACCGGAAGACAATGTCCATTTCCTGCTGCGTGAGGGGTCTCTGAGTTGAGGGCTTGTCAGACAAAGGTGGAACCAACAATGCTTCGATGGCCACGAGAACTTCTTTCCAAAGTCTGGTCATGACCATTACCATTGAGGCATCAGTCAATGTTTGCTTCATGATTGCGAAATTCTCGTCGAAGTATGTGAAAAGAGGCTTCAGCGCATTTTCAACGTCGATTGGTGTCAGTGTTGGTGCAATAGATTGACGATGCTTCCACAAGCTCGTGACAGATGCTACGGTGATACCTCGAGACAGCAAGCCTCGGAGTGCTTCGTGAGACAAAGAAGCATTAATGTATTGAGAAAGCTGACCAGTGTTAGGCTTGGTTCAATTAAGGGGCTGATGTATTACCTTGTCTGTGATCTTGCGAGTCATATCTCTCTCCGTCCGCTTGAGCAACCGGAATGCTTTTCCAAAGTAGAATTGGATGTCGTCACGCTCGCCTTCCATACTGACCCTCAGGAGCAACCTCCCTTGAGTATCTAAATTGAGCCAGTATTCACGAGGCAGGTAATCACTGAAATGCGCTGGGTCCAGTTTAAGTGATGTTCGTCCAACATAGTCATGGTCTCCAAAGGTATCCCAATCCCAAATGGTTGCAATGATGTTCAAGGGACCTTGGACCGTAATGTCAACAGACTCATCCCATCGTGGACTCAGATTCCTCATCACGACTCTAGTCTTTGCCAGGCGTTTCTGGTACTCGTCACCAAGTACAACGTAGGGGTCACTCGTCCCATTGGGATCGCACGCCTTCAGGTCCTCGCCTTCAACGATCTTAATAGTGAAAACGTACTTTGAAGGCCTTCGCTTCTTTTCCTGTGGTGGAGCATTTCGAGCCAGAACTTCTGCACAGGCATCAACATTCATTGTCTTCTCCAATGTGTCTAGCTGCTGCACAGCGTATTCAATGTTGTTGAGTTTTACGAACGACTTTCGAGGATTAGCGTGAGTAAACGTGGAGCAATAATGAAAATGAAGACTCACCTCAGGATAGAACTGGAATGGTTCGATCTTCTCCTTGTTGTTCCAGGCGTCCTTTGCAAGTTGCATCCACTTCTCTTGTTTGGTCTGAATGGCAGCAGCTTCTTGTGCTGGTGACAACCTATCCATTTCTTTACTGAATCTCTGCTCGATAACCTCGCAGTAGCGTGCAAGGCCAACTCCAAATGACTTCGAGAGTGCTGTCATGAACTTTGCATACTGTACATCGTCATCCCAGTTCAGCTGGAAGATCTGATCAGCAGTTTGATTCAATAAGCGAAAGATGTCGATGATGGAAACACTATGACGCTCATCGTCTGATGCTGGCCGCTCTGGATGGTCGTTTCGGACTTGGAACTGATCTTGCTTGATAGCTTCGTCCACGAGCCCTACCATCTTCGAGTCTGCTACCCGAATCCATCTCCAAACAAAGTCGGCTAGCAAATTCTCAATATGAAATGCGAAAGGCCTGTCAGGAAGGGCATCTTGATGGATACGGCGAATCTCCACGAGCTCTTTATAAAGATCAAACCCATCCTGTAAATCGACTTCCGAGTTGTTGGTATGCGCTACATGCAGAATTCTTTGGATCAGATCACCAGCATCATTTTCGAAACTTGGGAACATAGTCTCCACCAAAATGGTGAAGGGATTCACGCCCATAATTTCTGGGTTTTTTCGATAGCGCTTCTGGATTCGTTGGCATAATTTCACAACAGATTTTCCAAGCTGAACAACATGGTAGAACTGCCATTCTTCTTGGTTCTGCGGAACTTCTGCCTCGAGGTAGCCTCGGTACACAGACGCAGCCTTCTGGCAGAGACCTTCAGCAAGTTGGGCCACATAGGTTTCATACTCGGTAGGGCTTTGTGTAAATGAAGGATCATTGTAGATGTGATTCTCCAGAACATGCAAAGTAGGACCTGGGGAAGGAGGCTTAGACTCATAACAGTGCTGAAGTAGATCGTACAGATCACGAAGCAATGCGTCGTGCAGATTTGTAAGTGTCTGCCTGTAAAGAGTAAAGTCTTGGATTGTCCATAGGCTTGTATCCATCGAATTGATAGGCAGAGTTGATATAATGACACTGGCACGTTTGTTGACAGGCGGCTCGACAGGTGGATTTTTAATGAATTCAAATGCTGTATCAAGGTCATCCAGGCTCACTTCCTGATCGAGATATTTTTGTGAGACCACATCCAAAAGCAGCACAAGTCTGGAGAACTGGGGAATTCGCCAGCGGTTGCAAAGCTCAGTAAGAAGTTCCATGGATGACCTGGACAAAAGTGAATTTGGACTGGAGCGATCTTCTGCATGAAGCTGGTCGAAGGTCATGGCATGCACCAAGATTGATCGATAGTACGCACGCGAATCAGGGGGTATGAACGTGTAGGTCGATTCCTCTAGATATACGTGACTTGGAGAATCGTCAAGTGACAAAGAACTCATATCAGCTGGTTGATCAAAGCCATAGGAAGGACTTGGATCTGTAGGGCTTGTAATCATTTTGGACAAATCCGAGTAGGCTTGTTCATCCATTTGGGTTGAGGTTGGACTGATCGGAGGTAGGGCTTTGTTCATCGATGAAGATGACGATTTAGCAAGCTCTGGTCTAGCTTGTAAGATTTCCATCATCAGCCGCGACAACTCCGGAGTTTCACCCTTGAGCCATGCTTGGTATCCATCGTCCAAATCAAAATCCTCGCTCCGCAATGTCCTTCTCGTATTGGCGGTAAGGCAGTGCTGATAAGCTTTCAGGTCTGAGAGGGCAGCTTCCTCTGTCCAGACGGCCCTGTTGGCATCGATATCCGACTGAATCTGTGAATGCTTGAGACCGAAGATCCTCCCAACAGTAAGCACCATTGGCATGTCTTTCACATCCTTGCTCAGTGCTGCGATGACCTCTATGGTAGTACCGGCAGCTCCATCTCCCTTGCCATCAAAAAGATCATCAGCACTGGTTAGAAGCTTTTTTTCCAAAACAGCCAAGCGACTCATCAACTCCGGCCTGTCTTTCTCTTTGTCGTTGTCCTTTAGGGTATTGCTGATCAACCGCACGAAGAGTGCCACATGCCTATCAACAAGATTCTTCCATGAATGATCATCCGGTGCTCGGCCCTTCTGCAGTGCCTTCGTGGCATTTGAATAGAATATAAGAACCAGATCCTCTACTCGACGCTCCTTGTCCATCCGTCTTCGGAATCCTGCCTCTGTGAAGGCAGTGTAGGCCTCGGCAAATGTCCTTTTCACTGCTGCGTCGTTGTAACCGGGAAGCCTTTCCTTTCCAATCAAAACACCTTGTATTCTCTTCTCCATGAAAGCCATAAACCCATGCGGGAATTTTGTCTTCGCACTGTCTTTCATCAGTGAAAAATCACTGACCAGCTCTGAAATGGATGCCGCCGTAGATTTCCTAGCAATCTTTGGTGCCGGGACATATTGCTTTCTCTTCGATCGGGGCTGTAGCAGATGTTGGAGATATGCGACTCGGAGCGCAAAGGTGTAGGCGTCATTGTAGCTAACGACTTTGGGTCGGACTCTGGAGGTGTTTCTCGATAGCCTTCCATCGTCTCTGAGACTGTTGATACGGTCTCTGCTTGGGCGGGATTTAGACATGGTGTCAAGTCAAGGTCGCAGCGACCTATTGCCGCCAACAAGACACTCTGGTGGATTTGAGAGATCTTGAGGTTGATGGCAAGCTGTGCTGGCGCTGCGCAACTGGCATCAGCATCAGCCTCGATCACAGAGTCGCAGAGCTACGTTGTTGTCGCAAGTAGAGTGGTCTATCTCATGCTCCTGATTTTCAGAACCCCCCCAATGGTGGCTGCGTCAACGCACCGGACTAGAGCTTAAGCCAGGGGGATGCTAAACTCAAATGGGATTAGCGCTAATATCCCAGATCATCACAATGAAAGCACCGGCAGCTAATGATATTATGGTTATTGTTCTTAGGACGCTTTCTGCTACCTGTTCATCAAATATGTGTATAGAGTTCTTGTGAAGAATTGTAAAACGTCATCCAAAGGGAAACATTCACTAAACATTTCGCTACTGGAAACTTTGTAAACAACAGCAGGAAAGCATGAATCAACAACCCCTCACTGGATTCGAACAAGTTCCAAGCAGAAGAGGCTCTGTCTAGCCACGCCTCACCACCAAATCTTATCTCGAGCCCAGGAGTGTAGGTGTAGATGTTCGGCAGATGGAAATTATTGAACGATGAAATAATGGAACCAGTAAGAGAATCCAACAGCGTCCTTGGATCTCGTCGACAACTGTGCCACTTGGTCATCCTTACCAGACCCACCGTTCCTATCACTTCGCTCACTCCTGCATAAAGTTGTCAGCCGTCGTCCATTTCAGCACCGTCGTTGGGAGCGTGGCCAGTCGTGTAGGATACTGCTTCGTCTGTCATATTCAGATCTCCGGTTCTCCTAGATGAGACTACCGTATCTCACATGATGACTGCTACCAACAGGTTAGCGAGCGGCCGGTATATTTCCCATCTCAGGGTCTCATTTAAGTGCTTAGACAAACACACAAACTCTCAGATAACAGTCTTTCGCTAGTTTGGTCACTTGCATTCTGCTCAACGCGAGCCTGAATCCTACTGCAGCAAATTGGCTTCTGATCTGTTCACAAGGATTGAGATACAGTTATTGCTGGAGCCCGACACTGAATGCTCTGGTGGAATGTCCCAGAGGGAGTGCGAAGTGCACAGCTAAGTACAGGCATCTCACTACCAGAACATGGTCCTTTCCGCTACCATGGGAACCATGAGCGGGCTGAGATGATGATCTCGAAGTTCGAGTCTGAAGCTTTCCAACTACCTAAAGCTGGAGATGAACTATCGTATGATTAATAACCGCAACCGTATTAATAGGTTTGTCTGAGATGAAACCAAGCTGGGAGCCGGTGGATGCCCTTCGGTACCATGCCGCTCCGTCCGCGAAGGTATCCTCCCCCCCTATTATTGGCAGGGAAGAAAAGCTTGCGCCCGATTGTCCCCTCTCCGTCGTCCTCGCCAGGCGCAGAGACGCGTTTCTCTCCAATTTTATGTTCGCAAGTCTGCCCGATGAAGCAGCAAGGAATTGATGGGATTGGTTGGGTGGTTGTCATATCCAGTACGGACTTTTGGCCGAGATAAAACGGGTCTTGAAGATGAACGTGGTTACATAGAAAGAAATACGAGTTTGCCTCTTTACCGAGGTCAGCTTGAGTACGTACACTGCAGTGACCAGGAAAACGGCGCACTACCAGGTAATCGGGCACGCCGGGCTAAGAGCGACAGTGTCTACTCTAATACCAAGACTCAAAATCCTCTCCATGCCTGGGGAATGGACTCGTGATGAATCGTTGAATCCCACCACATCCCGTGCTGCAGTAGCTCTGTGGACATTGGATAGGAGCTTTTCTAACCAAAGCGCTAACGCGGGCGCCAAGAGTGACGGTCGCTGAATTGCGGACGATGGAATGACGACAACCCAGGCGATTAACTTTGTCGCCGCGGACTCGGATAAAAGTGATCAAGGTCATGTGAAACAGTTCAAGTTCTGAGACAAACAACAAGGGCAACGAGAACGAGTAATCCTTTACGATGAAGATCATCGTCATATTCGTCGACGCACTGCCTTAATTCACCGATCCCAGGATGGCAGCTCATTTGCCAGCCCAGGATGATAATCCTCTAGTATGACGTTGGGTAGCGATGCTGCTAATCACGATTGCCTCACATCTTTCCTTCTGCGGTCGGCATTCCGTGCTCGCCACAGAGTGGCCATGGAATAGACTGTCTGAGGATAGACGTTACATTGCTGGAAGTGCCACCTTCACCGCTCGTCGCCTTGCAGCACGACTGTCGGTCTCAATCATGAACAGTAAGCCGCCATGTGGATTACTGGAGCAGCTTCCGTGTAATGTCCAACCTCTGTGCTGTCAGCTGGACCAGTAGATGATGATCAGCCTCTTGGGGACGAGCAGCAACTGATAGGCATCGCTGGGAGCCAATGGTGGCGCTATTGACCGAGGTGGTGCTTTCTGTCTTCCAGAAAATGCATGGAACAGCGTTGTTGGTTTTTGTGTGCAGCTTTTACTGTCGAATGGTGCGCTCGATAGGGAAGTGGCAGGAATTAAGTCTAACAATCCCCGGAAGGCGTCGAGTCCCTTAACATTCAAGCACGCTCATCGTAATTTTGAATGCTCGCAGGCTTGCACACTTTGGTACATGCTCGGCTCGCGCAAGGCAATGTCGGGGGTTGATCAAAGGTCCGACTGCCCAACAGGCGATAGCACGGAGTGATATCGACGAGGATAGGAGGCCAACAGCAGCCAACGCGGAAGGCTTGCAGCGATCGCTCAGCACTGCACGCCCTGCAAGATAACGTCACAGCTGACGGTCGGCCACTCGGCCGGTATCCATGGCGCTGGCAAGCACAATGTGCAGGGTGCAAGGGCTGAGACAGGGAAGCATGGCACACCAGCAACAGGCATGGGCAGGAATTTGTGACAGTATCGAGTGGCTGTCCCTCATCCGAGAAGGAATCCCCACACTTTCGCTCAGGAAGGCAGGCTTTCCCTTCCTGCCTTGAATCCGATGACCTCGTTAATCAGCCTCGAAAAGCAAACAGCGAGAGGCAAACTGGAAGGCCACCGATGCCCCGCCGACATGGCGACAATGGCGCAAGTAAAGTATCCACGGCCGATGAAGGCGCACAAGAAAGGCACACAGAAAGAAAGCGAAGGAGGGCCCCTCGGTGAGAGTTTCGGAAGAAATGAGGGGTCCAAGATAGCCTCTTTAGCACATCGCGATATGTTTGGATGGAGAGATGGACTGCTACTATCTCGGAATAGTTGCCGCCGCACACAATGCAGCAGACTGCATTAAGGTGGAGTGGAAGTGGCCGCCGGAGCTAAAAAGGCGCCAACACCAGCAGCGCTGAGGTATATTGTTGTACAGTAAAGCTCTTACGGAGTAGGCTGGCATTATTGCTTCCAGGATATGAGCAGTGACGGCTGATCAGTGCGCACCGAAGGTTTGCGCTGCAGATGGGGTCAAATCGAAGCATGGGCACTAGAGACCGGTAAGTTTGCCCTGGTCCCCAGCATCGCATGCCCTCGAGTCACTATGGCGATGGTAGGGCTTCGTAAAGTCAGGTACGGCGTCGATACACGGACGGGCAGTAAGGAGACAAGATCTGAGCTTGAATGATTGTGCCGTACTTCGCGTCATATCGCGTTTCCTGGCCGCCTACACGACGAGCATCCGCAGCACCATAGCATCATCATTACCGCAGCAGCAGCAGTGACTGGCCTTCCATCCTGCGCTCTACCTAGTGATCTGCTCTGTCAGTGCCTCTCCCTACCAAACATGGCACACCACCACAACCTGCTGCTGGGTTCCCTTTCATGCCCTCCCCCCTCCGCTTCCCTACACCGATTCGTTCTCAGATTATGTATTCTGGATAGCGCGTCGTGCTGCGGGACCGCGGCCTCTTTCACTTACTCGCTGTTTTTCTGTGACTGGTCTGCACAACAACTGCAAGAGTACCCCACGTTGACCGCTGCATTATTGCTGACAACAGCCGCAGCACGAAGACTCTGTCCTTCGCAAACCCAAGTTGTGCAGTGCCGGGGGGCAACTTTCTTCCAGTAGGTGGAGCATGGACCGATCGGCAGACGTTGCAGCAGTCCAGCAGAACTGGGAAAGGGCCTCGAGGCAAAGGCGCATATCCCTGACACCAATACCTGCACTTTTACCTTTGTGGCACACTGCGTCCAAGGGTCCACACCTTGCCTTCTTTAGCCATCTAACCACTCCACTCTAGTACAGTCAAAGCAAACCATCATCTTGTCTTGTCCTTTCCTTGTCGAGGTATCGTTCGTTCCTTCCCCAATACCCAATACCCCCAACCTTCAAAAAGCTACACAACTCTTATCACAGCCTTTTGGACTTCTGAGCATCGCCATCCAGCTGTCATCCCGCATACAGTCGTCGCTCGTATCTTGCCACCGCGCTGTCACCAACACAGCCGCTGTATATTTCGATGCAAGCGCTTTCGCTGCTCTTCTGAGCCTCAAAACTCATTCACCACCTCATCACTTCACCGTCCTGTACTCTCAACATCGCTTAGGTGCCCCCCGTACATACCGACATACATACATCCATCTATCAGCAGTACGACCGCGTGTATAGCATAACTTGGTACTACTAGCACGGCCACGGACCGAGCACCTGCAATAATATGACTTCGACTACACCGTCGCCCACCTCGATGCCGGATGCGGCATCACAACCACCAGCCTTGCCAGCGACCACTGCATCTTCATCCTCATCCTCCGTCAACGAAGACGGTTCTAATAAACCACCTTCGCGCCCGCGCCTCGGCACCCGCAAGTCGAGTGGTACCATAATCGTGCCTCGGGAACACCCCGTCATCGAGTTGCAGGAGGGAGACGAGGTATTCGACGAGGACGATGCAAGAACGATGAGTCCGAGGAGGAACAGTGAAGACATCGAGAAGATGAGTAAAGATGCCCGAGCGGAGTTGAGCCAGTGAGTTTCACCTATCTATACTTCAGCACCACCTTTCCCTTCTCTCAGCACAATACCAAGGCCGCACATGTCTATGCCCTATCTTACTGACATTTGACTTAGACATGCAAAGGTGCTCCAAGAATCGCTCCTCGAGATCTTCAATCGCATTGAAGCGGTCAAGGAAGAGCACGACAAGCTCGACAACCATAACAAATTCTTACAGAAGTATATTGGAGACTTGATGTCGACTTCCAAGATCACTTCAACTGGCGCCAACGGAAGGAGTAAGCGGTGAACAGACGAACATAGGATAACGAAAAAGAAACCCCATTTATGACACTCCTCCACAACTTATTCTTCAATTCAACACGAGATAACCTTACGCTAAAACACCATAAACACCCACGAAACAAATCACTCACGAAAGCACTCCAGTGCGAGATCAAGTTATGGAGGTTGTGTCTTTGTATGCATAGAACCCGAACACACGGAAATGAACAACGAGACCCACTCTTCCGATGCGGACGAGTCAATTGATCGATCGAACGCACAAAATATATCGAAAGGAAAGGGAACGAATGAACAGGTTAGAAAGGGCATGGCGGCGGCGTTAAATGAATCTTGTCTCTTCTGGTCTCTTGCTTATTACACTGTTTGTTTTCTTCATCCTGCATCTGTTCCTTTGGTGGGTCTTTTGTCTTTTCTCTCATGACCATTCTCTCAGCGTGGAACGTGTAGCAACATTGAAGCATAATTACAAGCTTGTTGCCGTTTTGGGCATTATTCATAGGGCTTTTTGTTTCTGTTCCAGCTATTTCTTCATTCAATTCTACAAACCGTAACTAGGGCAAGGGGCATTCAGCGTTGGCGTAACAAATCCTTACAAATTCATACCCCTTCTGCTTTAACTCGAGAGGATTTTGCCTTTCTTCGGTTCTCTAGTTATTCAATTATATAAGTTCAGATCATAGGCTTGCTGGAGGGAATCCGGGCCGGACCGGCCGACTAGCATTCAGCTCCCTTCCTTTATCAAGAGTTTACGAATAAATCTATTTCTATTCAGCGGACTTCCAGGCTTGCATTTGTATGTAGTGTGCTTTTGTCGCTTTGTAGAGGCTGAGTGCGGGAAGTAAACCCGCCTATGTTGCGTTCTCCTTGCTGGCCATGGCGATCTAGCTATTGATGAGCACGCCAGCAAGCCAGCATGTTTGCTGTATGTATGTATGTATATCCGTAGCTTTAAGTCAGATGAATTTAGACTGAATCGGGACACTGCATGTGTTTCTTGCCCGTCAACTTGAAGAACTTGTCAACCACAACTTCAAACTGTAAATACACCCGTGGAGTGAGCGAACCAGTTAAGTTGATACACTTATGTGCTTGACTTGGACTAGGCTAGTGGAGCACCAACAGCTATCTTGACACGTTCATATTCTCAATTGCTAGAAGCATTTCAGTGATTAGCTTGTGTGCTTGCACCACTGCGGCTATTCTAATTATGGCTCTTCTTAATTCATACTCATTACAAGAATAGACATGCTTAGGCATGTAGGCATAAGCTATTGTTGAAGCATAGACAATAATATTTCAGACGTTCTCAATGCCACTCAATGCCCGTCTTCCTCCCTCTGCACGGCCAATTGCTCCTCGAGGAACCTTTCGCAATGTTGGCGACGTGCTTAGATCCTCAGTACTCTCGGCAGCCTTGACTGTAGATGACTTTCTCTTCCTCTTAGAGCTGGTGCTACTAATGCGAGAGAAATTTTGAGTAAATTTATGCGTTACTGTTTCGTTTTCTTCATCATTTGAAATTGATGAATTCTGCAGATCCTCCCTCTTGTTCTTGATTCCTGGTGAACTGGGTGAACACTCATTACTGACTCTTCGACTAAGTGGCGCACTAGAGTCTGTGACACCCTCTACAATATTTTGACCATTAGCAGCAGGCAAAAGCGCCGCGCAAACACTCTCAAAGGCACCAGCGCTTTGTAGCGTCTGTTGTTGACCATCTTGCAACATATTAGGATTTGTAAACTGTCTGGTTAGGTTTCGAGTATTGGCCCTGGTCGTGCTGGACAATGAGCTCTCCGACGATTGTCGGACGAATGCAGTCGGGGCTAGAGCAGGAAATGCCTCGAATAAAGGTGCTTGCTTGGTTTGTCGGGGTGAATGGGCATGAAGCTCTGTACCTCCACCGAGGTATGGTGGAGGCATATGTTGGACATTGTGCAGGGTAGGCGAAGGAAATCGGAGCCACATGGCTGTATTTGGCCAAGCTATAGAGGACGCTTCAAGAACATCTAGAAAAGCAGATGTCAGATTTCGCACAAGAATTGCGAGGATCGCCTACTCCGTGGTGCATGTTGGAAAGAAAACGCAACTATGTTCTTGATACGATCAAAGGGAACAGAGGCGGATGCACGCGCAAAACCTTCTGCCACAACAACTTTGATCCGGCCAAGATCATCTCCAGGATGCCAAAAATTCTGGGAGAGTAGCTCTTGGTGGAAGGCTGGGAACTTCAACTTGTCGAAATCTCCATTTTTGTCTATTACTGCTCACAGTCAGCATCATGTAGTATCGGGACGAACTACCAGAAATATACCATTGCTCAAGTCAAGTATTGACGGCCAGTTCCCAGTGCGATTGAAATATTTAGTGCTTTTTGGGTTCGTTAGTAACATTCGAAGAATGCTGAGACCATGGTCATACCTCACAAGGTTTCCATCAATAAAGACCCTAGCCTCAAAGATGGCTTGTTCCGCGTACTTGGTGATGCTCTGCAGGAGCCTGCTAGGCTCAGGATCGGTCCAGCAATGGATCGAGACTCGGAAGGGATCGCCTTCAGTCAGAGCAGGAATGAAGGATGTGACTGTGGGTAGCAATGGTTCTTGATTGGGGAAGAGACAACATTCTACGAGTATCCATTAATAAATTGGCTTTCGTAGTGGCGCTTGCACAGCTTTGGAGGTCAAACCAACCGCTATCATGGACGACCTGGCAAGCCGTTTTGAACTCTTGGAGAGGGGCCTTGGACTCATCTGGGAAGATCAGAACGTCCCAGTCTTGGTACCTCATCTTGAACAAATCGGACCGTTATGTGTTATGCTTTGAATGTCTCTGTTGTATATAGTGAGTCCGAATTAATGAGTTCGCAAAGAGCCAGCTTTGGGAGAAGTTGCTCTTAGTGGGAACGGACACTTGGGCAGGCACAGAGTTCTGCAAGAGGAAGTCACTACCTGGTTCTAACCCCAACACCAGGCGGACAAGCCTGTAATGTCCAGTCTGGAAAGTATACAACAAATATTTCCCGAGCAACAGATTTTTGGAGCTATGTGTTTGAACGGCCTGGTTCATGACAAAACTTCGATGTCGTCAGTATCCTTCACTAACAACTTCAGAAAACGGATCCTCATTACTGTAAATACACCATCTTCAAAAAATTAACTCCCTTTAGCCTTCAATTAGGAGCACTCGCTTGAGGCTTCTCTCACTTTAGATGAATATAAAAGCGAATTGTTTGTCTTTATGGCAATCGGGTATGCATGTAGGTTGTCCATAGCATCTCGAAACAGACCTCTCGCGACTCTTTTATAGCTTGTTTGCTACTTTGGAAAAAAGTATCAAAATGGATCCGAATGATCGTTTGCCATAGTTTCATTTTATCTGCTTCATTGTCGGTCTGCCTAATGTAATATGTACAAGTCTCGCACCCATTTACTCAATTGGATCACCGGCCATTCTAGCCTATGATATGTCAGTATTGTTCAACACGGGAAATTAGGTCTGGCCTACTCTGACTGCAGCTGGACCACCCAACTCCTTCTCCAGTCCACCAGGGAACTCTCTTGGTGCAGATTGCTTATCTGGATAGTATAATGACACAACACCGCACAGGCCAAAGACAGCTCCAACATAAGTCAACAACTGCAGTGCACCCTTTCCTGGCTTCACGTGTGTATATTCTTCCGGGGAAAACATGCCCAAGATATCGTTGTCTTCGTGAACTGGCTCTCCATAGTTTCGTCGCTCTTGCTTGTCCCACCAATCACCATGGGGATCACGGAATTGACGCTTCACTGGGGGTGGGTTTATGTATCCTCCGTTCTTCCGACTTGTCAGTATGATGATGTTGCAGGCTTTCGTGAATAGATCATACCATGTTTGGATCCTCGAGTTCGGTCTGCAACCCAACTTGTCAGCAATTGCCATGGCATACTCTAATAGTGTAAGGTATTCAAATCAGTGGCGCGTACCAACTTGGGATATTCTGGCTCATTGGATGGAGGAGGTGCTATAGAAGCATAACGTTGTTGCAGAAGGGTAGCACGAGGGATGGGTATGGCTGCCCGCAGGGGCCTCGCCGTCGCAATTCGTCGCGACAACATCTGTAGAGACTGTGAGCAATTACAGGGATTAATACAGGGCGGGAACTGTGATCTCTTACAATGGCAGGTTGTTGTGGAAGCTGAATTGGATCCCGAGGTGCCTCTTTCAAGTCTCGATGAGGTTGAAGCTGGAGCATACAAATCCACGCTAAGCTATTCTCGCTTAATGTAAACTCCTCGTTGGGTCGCGATGGTGTCAAAAGTTTACCAACATCAGATTTATCACTCTTTTCCATATAACGGCTGCCACAGACCTGTGGTCATGCACGAACTTCGACACAAGAATCTTTGTGAGATTGCGCATCTTCCGAAGTCGGGCAGAAGCACCCAAATGCCACGGTCGTCTCGTTTCCGGTAGTGTCTGGCATTTTATCTGCAAGCATGACAGAGACCGCGTCAGACGCCGAAGAGAAAGACATTGATGGTAAACAGTCAACCATGTACATAGATCACAACAACAGTACTGAACCAATACACCATTCAGATATACCTGCCGATGATGGCGAGAACAGACCGCAAACTCCTAACAAGAATAGCAACAAAAGTGAAGATGGAGATGGAGAGCGTCCCAGCAAGAGGCGTCGTGTCAGTGAAGGTCCATCGAAACCGCGTCCAAAGCCCGAATCACCTCCCTGGAAGAGGATAGTTGCAGAAGGGCCATCTTCGTTTACCCAGGATGGAAAGAGGAAATCAGGCCGGACAAATCAAATACCTCTTGAGTTGCAGCCACAGTCAGAGAAACGGCAGACGCGAGGCGCATTTCAAAAATCATCAGTCAAGAGCAAGTCTTCAGATACAAAGGGCTCCAAGGGCTCGCCTCATATACGCAATACTGCAAATAATGGGGTCAAGAGGCCTGGCTCGTCCGGCCAGCTTCCTGGGCAACAATCTACAAAGTCGCCAGCGAAGACCGCGCCATCTCCGAAAAGATCTCAATACAAGAGAAGCAATGGAGTGGAACAGACAGGAACGCCTGTCCGATCTTATAAGAGAAGGAACCTAAATACGGAACAACAATCTACTACGCCCTCGAATGCTTCGAATCACCGCCCCCCCACGCGTGCCTCAGAGAGTCTGCAAGGCGAGCTTCCTCGCCCCCTACCAAAACTCGAAAAGCCCAATGGTCCAAGCCCCAATTCGAAGCTTTCCAAAATCAAGTTGCTCGTTCGCCAACCAAAGCTACCCCTGGTCCATCCTGGGCTGGTTGTACTTCCAAAAAGATATAGTAATCTAGCAGAATATCTAGCTTCAGCAGCTTCTATACCAGTGGAACAAGGCGGACAGTTGACACCTGAGGATGGAACACTATACACAGTGGAGACAGCTATCCAGGATGCTCGAATCATTCAAGATTTGGAGGACGCTGCGGAGCCTGGAGGATTGCTAGCTCCTGGAGCTTGCTCCGTCTACAGACCAGAAATGCAAGATTCTCCACCAGAACAGTATGCACATCGAGATCATATGAACAGGGCTGTCAAGGAATTTCGTAGGTTGATGCTGATAGAGCATCGAAACCACAAGGCCACAGCTAAGAGGCTTGCGGAAGCATGCCGAGATGAGTGGAGTCGAAGACAGCCGAAAACAACGGAACAGATAGAGGCCGAGGAGACGAAAGCAGCTGAAGGTCGATACAAGAATCTTGTCAAAATTCTCCAGGCTACATGGGATAATGTCAGAATAGAAGTAAATCGTCGTCGCCTGGCCGAATGGGAGGCCCAGGAACAGGCTCGGGTACGTAAGGCATTGAACGAGGCTGTAGATCTCTCGACGCAGAAGTTACAGGCTAGGAGGGTACAAAGAGATTCGGAGGCACCAAGTGATGAAGACGAGGATGAGAGTGAAGATGTGGACTCCAACGAAGAAGCAGATATGGAGGAAGATTCCAACTCAGCAACTGACGACGGTGACAGCAATATGTCTTCGTCAGAATCCGAGCCCGATGAGGAGCAGCCTCGGCCCGATGTAACAGCGGACGAAAACCTATCTGTAGAACAACTCCATGAAAAATACTCAGCTCTCCCCGATCTCCCTGTGGCCAGCGCAGATGATGACGAAAGCATGCAAGATGCTGGCGATTTCGAAAACGACGACAGTGACGTATCTGTCGACATGGATGATGACATGGGTTCAAGTGACGAAGGCCAGGAAAGTGATGAAGAGGAAGAGGAAGAGGAGGAGGAGGATGATGAAGATGAGAGCGATGACCCTGGTGCTTCAAGTCTGCTTGGATTCTTGGCACCTTCGGACAGACAAGCCTTGGTCACTGCTAGGCCCAGCTCAGAGAATGGAGACGAGAATGGCGCCGAAGAAGAAGAAGAGGTTTCCCTGGTGCCAGATGCTACACCAGACCTAGAGCCTACTGAGGAGACTGTTGAGGAGGGCAAAGTCACTATAAATGAGCAGGAATCACTGAAGAGTGACCGTTTCGTAGAAGTGACAGCGGCCAGTCCAGATCGCAGCAGTCAACCTACACCAAGGACAAGCGACACTAAGCCTTCTGATGATGATTCGGCGTCTTCAGTGGAACTCCAAGTACGAAGTCCACAAGTCACTGAGGATGAGACGCCACAACCAGCGATTCATCTCAAAACTCCCGTCCCTTTTCTGCTGAGAGGCACTCTTCGAGAGTATCAGCACTACGGTTTGGATTGGCTCGCAGGGCTGTACGCGAATAACACGAACGGCATTCTCGCGGACGAGATGGGTCTCGGAAAGACCATTCAAACGATCGCTCTTCTAGCGCACCTCGCATGCGAGCATCATGTTTGGGGTCCTCACTTGGTCATTGTTCCGACCAGTGTTATGCTGAATTGGGAAATGGAATTCAAGAAGTTCTTGCCAGGATTCAAAATCTTGACATACTATGGAAGTCAAGACGAAAGGAAACGGAAACGAACTGGCTGGCAATCGGAAGATTCCTTCAACGTTATCATCACATCATACCAACTTGTACTCCAAGACCAACAGGTCTTCAAACGCCGGAAATGGCACTATATGATTCTGGATGAGGCACATAACATCAAAAATTTCCAATCACAACGGTGGCAAACAATGCTTACATTCAACACGCGAGCACGACTTCTGTTGACTGGCACGCCACTCCAAAACAATCTCACCGAACTTTGGTCATTGCTTTACTTCTTGATGCCTTCCGATGGTACAGAGCAAGGCGTTGGGGGCTTCGCGAATTTGAAGGAGTTCCAAGACTGGTTTAAGAAACCATCAGACCAAATTCTAGAGCATGGGCGTGAAAAGTTAGACGAGGAGTCCAAAGCTCTTATTGGCAAACTTCATAAGGTCCTCCGGCCATATCTACTAAGGCGGCTGAAAGCTGATGTCGAGAAGCAAATGCCTGCAAAATATGAGCACGTGGAGTTCTGTCGCCTGTCCAAAAGACAACGGGAGCTCTATGATAGCTTTCTAAACAGAGAAGATACCCGAGGAACATTAGCCGGGGGAAACTATCTATCCATCGTCAATTGCTTAATGCAACTGCGTAAAGTTTGCAACCATCCTGATCTTTTCCTGGAACGGTCCATCATGACGTCCTTCCCAATGGAGAAATCGGCCGTTGCAGATTTTGAGATAAAAGACCTCCTTGTCCGTAGACGTCTACTTCAGAATGATCCCATGAGCAATGTCAGTCTGGAGTTTCTCAACTTGGTTCCAACGAAGCACGAAGCTCTTTCGGGAGTCGTCACCGCGCGAAGTTATGTTCTGAGTGCTCACCGAGTTCTCATGGACATGCGAGAAGCACAGCGAGTTCGTGCTCATAATGCCTTCACAAGTTTCAACCCTTCTACGACCAACACGAATTTGGTGTACCTTGAGAGCGCGTCTCGTTGGGGTCGATTTGAAGAGCTACAACACTGTGTTTACCTGAACGCCCTTCGGAGACAACAAAAACCGATTTACGGAAGCCAGCTCGTACAACTCCTTACACTGGGTGTTAACGAAAGGCCTCTAAAACCTAGGCCGAGCAGACGTGATCGGCTGATGACCTGGCTGGAGGATACTTCCCCAGTTCTCACCGCTATGGTTCCAACGCTCGAGCAACGATCAGAGCTGTTGACCCCAATAATCACGAAGTTCGCATGCGTAACTCCCCCGGTTGTTGCCAGAGATATGACTCCGTTACTTCTCTCGCCCAAGGGTGCAAGCAACATTCAGTCTGCTGCCTCCAAGACAGAACGGGACGCATTTCATGAAGCTAGAATGCGACTGTCCATCCAATTCCCTGATAAGCGATTGCTGCAGTACGACTGTGGCAAATTGCAGACTCTTGATAAGCTGCTGCGAAAACTGCAAGCTGGAGGCCATCGTGCCCTTATCTTTACGCAAATGACCAAGGTTTTAGACATTTTGGAACAATTTTTGAACATTCATGGCCACAAATATTTACGTCTTGATGGTGCAACGAAAATTGAGCAACGTCAGATCCTCACGGACAGGTTCAACAACGACACCCGAATCCTTGCCTTCATATTGTCTAGTAGATCTGGAGGGTTAGGTATTAATTTGACTGGTGCTGATACGGTCATCTTTTATGATCTTGACTGGAACCCAGCTATGGACAAGCAGTGCACAGACCGAGCACATCGTATTGGTCAGACTCGTGACGTTCACATATACCGATTAGTCTCAGAGCATACCATCGAAGCCAATATCCTTCGCAAAGCCCAGCAAAAGCAGATGTTAGACGATGTAGTCATCCAGGAAGGAGACTTCACAACCGATTATTTCAACAAGATTTCTGTTCGGGATGTCATGGATGAAGAACCATCCTCGCTAGATGGCGATGCCGTAGCAAACGCAGCTATGGACAGAGTCCTAGGCGGCGGTGGCGACACGAGTAACAATGTCCAGCGTGTACTCGCACATGCAGAAGATCGCGAAGACGTAGCAGCAGCCAAGATTGCCGAGCGCGAAATTGTGCAAACGGACGCTGCTGATTTCGATGAGAGGGACGTGGATGCCACAGCAACGCCAGCAGGGGCGAGCACGCCTGGCGATGCACTACCTACACCGGCTATTGCTGGCACGCCTGTGCCAGATAGTATGGATCTTGACGAGGACGAGGACGAGTTGAACGCTTGGGGAAAGCCGGTAGAGTCGACGGACGATTACATGCTAAAATACATGATTGAGCAGCTTAAGGACACACCTGTGGAGATTCCCAAGGACAGAATTCGACACAAGAAGGGAAAAGATGGCAGACATCGGTTACATCGGACAAGATAGTCAAGTATACACTAGGCTTGTACCAACAGAACAAAGAAAAACCAGAACAGAAACGAAAACAAAATCTTGTACAATTATATGATCGTCTCCTGCTCCTTCTTTGAAAGAGCGATGTTTCAGTAGACGGATAGGATGGATATTAATGTAACGTGTATACGAATGAGCGAACTGTAGGGTGGTCACGGGTGGTGTTTAGTGTTGGAAAAGATTTGGGCATGAATCGGTGAGGGGTTTAGGTAGAGTAGCACTCTTTAGGAGAACAGAACCGGAAGAAGAGTTGTATGCTATCCTAAATCACCTACACTATCTCTCTCGTAGACTGCTATGCACTTCGCGTTAGGTCAATCGCTGGCTAATTCACACGTATTCGTCAAGTCTCTAAAGCCATTTGCAATAAGCAAATCTGGTGATGCTCACTTGCTACTAGGGTGTAAGAAACCTAAATTGAGAGGGACATCTCGCAAAAACTAAGACGAAGTCTTCGAAGGCGAGAATATAAGCATTTTCTGTTTGGTGGTACCGTGACGCCTCCATTCTGCAAAACTCTATTCGCTCAAATCAACGCAGGTGCTAACGTCTGTTCCTTTCTTGATAGTTTCTGCCCAAAAAAAGGTTCAAAAATATGGGTTAGACGAGTGATCAACGTTCCAAGCAGGACTTAAAAATGATTTGGGTTGATAGATTCTGATATTGATGCTGCATTACTGTCACCATGCTACTGCATATCTATTTCCTCGTCTTCCTAGCGTGCTTAACCAAATTCTCGATTACGCCTTCAAACGCCTCTCTATCTCCCAATTTTTCATCCGTCATCTTGGTCCAAAATGCCAAAACCTCCTCAGCAGTCTCCTGCATGCCTTTCAGCCTTTTCGCATGTTCCTGTAGCTCTTCCATCGTCATGCCATTCATGGCCTCATCTGTGATCGTACATATCTGTCGTGCAGAGACAAGATCGAGATCTGGTGTTGATGGCGCTCCTCTCCTACGTTTCGACGGCTTACCTTGTGAATCTAGAGATGTGCTGGACGCATTGCCATCTTCGTTCTTCAAGCGGGATATTGATCGTGAATCGGTAGATGTACGTGGCGATCCTGACGAGGGATTGAGATGAATGGACGGGAGGATGAGTTTCTTTTGTTTCGAGGCCGGTAGGATCTCATCCAGATCGACAGGTACCCCAAGTGAGACTAGAAAAAGGCGGCGGATTCGAGATCGTATCCAATTTGGTGGTTGAAGTGGAGGTGGTGCAACCAGTTGTGACCATAGTGACGCGCTTCTCTGTGTAAGAAAGATTGGGTTTCCGTCCTTTGGAAGGGGTGGGAGAATAGATGTGTCTATTGTGTCGGCTGGGAATAACGCATCTAAGTACGGTTCCGTAGCGGACCCGATAGCCTCAGGAGAGTCCAACTCTGAGAAGTCTAGCACTGACTGCAAGAACCGAATCAGTTCTCTTCTGGCTAGCAAAAGTGCACCTCACAGATTGTGCACATGTTTTAGATTCGCTACTTACAAATGACGGTACAAGAGGTATGGACTGTGGGGGAGGAGAAGTAAGCTCAACCTCCTGAAAACCATCGTCAAAATCGTCAAAATCAGCATCATCTGCCCCCTCCTCGAAATCATCGAAATCGTCCCCAAATCCTCCCTCCGAGCCATCCTCTTCCTCGTTGTAATCGTTGTTAATCGAGGGGGCGAGAGAGGCTCTTCGGAACCGTTGTGATGCCCCGGATGACTTTCGTCTCGAGTGGCTTAGGAACGAGGACCTGCGGACACCAGGAGACGTTGGCGACACTGATACGGTCAATCGCTCGCTGAAGTAGAAGGTGAACAAACGGGCTTACCTGGAAGATCACCAACTTTATCCACGACGTCTGGTTCCGCATCCTCCTTTCTCTTCTCGTAGGCTTCTGTACCAGGTACTTCGCCAAAACTTGGCTTATCGTCGACCTTCTCTACCCTCGTAATGGGAATTGGAAGGTCACCTGGGGTACTTCCTGCTCTTGCTCGAGAGATTGGGGAAGAGATACTGCTAGAGCGGCTGTTGTGGGCGGATCCTCTTACAACCATATCTGGCACTGCATCCGCTGCACGCATCTCATGTGCAGCAGTTCCTGGAACCTCTCCATAGCTTACAGTTTCATCGACTCGCTCCACAACTGTAATGGGAATGGGACGACCACCAGGCGTAGTTGGGCGGGCATCATCGTAAGTTGTATCCAAGTCCGCATCCCGAACATCTGTAACAAGAGCTATCTCGTCAGGTATTGCATCGCCAGTTCTCATCTTGAATGCTTCGGTGCCTGGCACCTCTCCATAGCTAGGCTCGCCATCGACCTTTTCCACCCGAGTAACGGGAATGCCAATGGGGGAATTCAGGGCTGAGTGTTCGAGGCCGGATCGTGCATCAGAGAAATGGTCATCGGAGGACTCTTCAGATTCTGCAGACAAACTATTAGTATGGACATGAAGAAAATAGTACGTTGTCCTACCAAGATCGTGTGCTCCTGGATCGTCTACGCTGGTCCTAGGAGGTTCCAAGGTGGAGTGATCATCTGGTGCCATAGTAACGAGGGGCCAACAACAAATATCAAGAAGAACTGGAGAAGAAGCTCAGCTGTTGCGCACGTTGTGGTACCTGGCAACAATCCTGCTTCGTCCGAACTTGGAGAGTTGGTGATTTGATTGATCGATAACGGAGCTGGACTTAGGGTGAAGTCTAGGTCCAGGCCTTCGCGACTCCAGACGCCAGACGTACCAGGTTCAGTCGGCTTCCAAGCTCGCCAAAATTTGAAAACGCGCTCTTGAACAAAAAGCTCTCCTCCTTACAATCCACGCGCTGAGCCTTGCGCTCCATTGACTCCATCCTCTTCTCCGCGTCGAGTCGAATCGAACCATCACCGCATATCTCATTGCGTGCCTCGTGTCCGAAGACGCACGAAGGACGGTACAGGGGAAGTCACTTTGTCAACACATCCACGACCAGTAACTATGGCATTCTCATTTGGGCAGAGTGGCAGTGGGAATGGAGGAGCTTCCACTCCGTTTGGTAGTACCGGCAGTACTGGTAGTATCTTTGGTCAAACCCCAGCAAGCTCTGCGCCAGCTTCAAGCGGGAACATATTTGGACAACCAGCCACCAGCACCGCGACAGCTCCAGCAACAACGGGTGGTCTCTTTGGAGGCGCAAAGCCAACAACACCAGCATCAGGTGGCCTCTTTGGAGGGGGTGCTACGCCAACTGCTACGTCGACAGCCAGCGGATCCTCACTGTTTGGAGGCAGCAAACCTGCTGCTCCAGCAGGGGATGCTACAAAAGCTTCAGCGCCTTCGATATTTGGAAATGCAGGCAGTGCTCCTTCAGGGGGTCTTTTCGGTGGGGGAGCTGCTGCTCCAAGCTCTGGCGCACCAGCTCCATCACTCTTTAGTGCAGCAGTCACAAGTCCTGGCTCGGCGTCCTCAATAGTGTCTCCATTCAGTTTTGGCCCGAAGAAGGATGAATCAGGCTCAGCAGCAGCAAAGCCTGCAGAGAACAAACCATCATTGTTTGGGAACCTAGGTTCTTCAAGTGCAGCGACATCTGCTCCATTTGGATCAACCACACCGGCGCCGAGCAAGCTGTCATTTGGGACGTCGACCACACCCGCTGGCCCTCCTCCAGCTGAAGCACCCAAATCGCTCTTCGGAACCTCGACGCAAACGCCAGCCGCAGGAGGACTGTTTAGTCAAGCAAAGCCTGCCGAGCCTGCCTCGAAACCTTCTACCTCCGGTCTGTTCAGTGGTGCCTCGAACCCGCCAGCAAGTGGTGGTCTATTTGGTGGTGCTAAGCCCGCAGCTCCTGCTTCTGGAGGATTGTTTGGCAATACTGCTCCAGTTAGTTCTGCAGCTACAAGTCCTGCCTCAGCGGCGGCGCCTGCCTCTACCCCAGCCACGAGTTTTTTCGGAGCAAAACCTGCCGCACCAGCTGCCACAACCGCTGCTCCATCAACGAGTCTATTTGGAGGAGCAAAGCCAGCTACCAGTTCGGCTACACCCACGGCACCAGCTGCCACAACAAGTCTATTTGGTGGCAAGGCAGGGGGTGCCCCAAACACTACAGGCGCCAGCACTCCAGCCTCCAGCACAGGTACAACATCGGCACCACCGGCGTCAGGATTATTTGGTGGCCTAGGAGCTGCAAGCTCGGCCACGCCTGCGTCTACATCTACGCCAAGCACCGCAGCACCGGCCCCGACACCAGCTTCGAGCCTTTTTGGTGGCGCGGCAGCTACACCAAAGCCTACTGACAAGGCCACAGCTCCAGCAAGTTCAGCAACTACAGCACCGGCCGCCACCAACCCTCAACTTGGAGCTTCTACTGCCGGACCGCAGCCTCAACTGTCCCGTCTCAAGAACAAGACTATGGATGAGATCATTACGAGATGGGCTTCGGACTTATCAAAGTACCAGAAGGAGTTTCAAGAACAAGCTGGAACAGTTGCTCAATGGGATCGGCTCTTGGTCGAAAATGGAGAGAAGATCCAGCAACTTTACAATAAAGCTTTTGAGGCCGAGAAGACAAGCACAGAAGTTGAACGACAGCTAGCATCAGTTGAGAGCCAACAGAATGAACTCGCCGAATGGCTAGACAGATATGAGCAGGATGTGGATGACATATTTGAGCAGAGAGTTGGAGCAAGCGAATCTTTACAAGGCCCAGATCAAGAGCGAGAGAAGACCTACAAGTTAGCAGAGAAGTTGACGGATCGTTTGGATGACATGGGCAAGAACTTGTCGGGAATGATCGAAGCCGTCAATGAAGCGTCCTCGACACTCAACAAAAGTAGCAAGACTGATGATCCAGTAAGTGTTTGTCATACTCCATCTGATGCTAGCTACATACTAACTAATGCCATTAGCTATCAAGTATTGTCCGCGTTTTGAACCAACACCTTCAACAACTCCAATGGATTGACCAGAATGCTACCGCGCTGCAGAAGAAGGTTGCTGCAGCTCAGCAGATGGGACAGAGCATGGGATCATCTGGGTTTCAACAGGAGAACGAGGCCGACAACTTCTATCGCTCATATATGAGCAGAAGATAATATGTTCATGACTGGGATTATAGGTTGGCGTTAAGCATTTCAGTATGGGCGGTCGGAGCATCATCGCCTACTACGCAGTGGGGGCAAGGATTGTACTCTTTGCTAGGAGTAGAGAGTAACGTAGATGTCTTGTACAATATAATGGACTGAGACAAAATCAAACATAAGAGCATGCCGAGCTTAGTTGAGGCTAATTGAGTTGAAATATGTGGTACTTTGTACAAGCGATCATAAATCGTAGATCGTCTTCGTTCCATTCCACCCGTTTGCTTTCATTCGCGCTACCAGTATACAAGTGTTCAACTGTATTGGTCGATGATGATCAGCAAAGTTGTGCCGGCCGAGCTGTTCCGCTGCAATGCCTTTTTGCCTGGAATACTTACTTTTGCTCGCCACCTTGGTTCTTTGAGATCTCGTCGCTGTAGAAAACCTGTCAGTATGCTCCTCTATACAGGAGGGGGTGGCAAGTATTTACATGTGTGCCTCGAGCTTCTTCAGGTGCTCTTGGTTCTCAGCCAGCTTCTTCTTGAGCTCCAAGAGCTTCTCCTTCTCACGCATTCGGATGGTGTAGTCCTCATTGGCCTTCTCACGCTTGGAGAAAGCATCACTATGTGGAGAAATATCAGGGTCAGCTACGGCTTGTCTGACTGCTCCCGGATGTGCAGAATTGAGCTTACCCTTGGCCCTTGGGGGCTCCCAAATCTCCCTCAGCCATGAAGCGCGAGGAAGTAGTAAAGGTACGGAATGAGGCTGGGCGGGCAGCTCGGACAATTGATTGACGAAGCATTATTGCAGACAGGTTGGATATGTCTGGTGTTGACGGAGGGTTGGGATTAGGTTTTGTAGGTCGTGGATGAACTTGGAGCGGTGCTTGTTGATGGAAGGTGGTGATAGGATGGTGTGATACTAGCCGGAAGCTTCCTTGGGTGACCAGAAGCAGGCAAGCACATCAGCTCACACGAGATGCAGAGCTAACCACTGACGTATTTGATCCACGCCTGCCTCAGGCATCAACAAGATCGCGGACGGCAGCGGAAGCGGAGAAGGTGGCCATAGGATCATGTGACAACCACGGCATTCATCCTTGGCATCAGATCACCCCATGCAGCTACAGTGTGAACAACAGACAGAGAGGGCGGGCTTCGAGAATAATGAGGGTGTGATTCAGAAGCGGATGTTCTGGTCCCATGGGGAAACCAGCACGACTGCAAACAGGAGAGCATTTGTCCTTCCTCCGCACCCATGGTTCATGCCGTCTCAGGAGAAGCACATGACGTTGAGTCGCCCAGTTGCGAGAGGGCAGATTGCAGGGCCACAAATAGAAAAGGAAGGCCACGCTGACGAGGCTTGAAAATACACCAATACAATATGCTGATGGGCGACGTTTCAGCCTCGGCCTTCGAGCTTCTGTTGGCCAGCAGGAAGAGAGAGCGAAAGAAAGTAACATACGTGGATGGCAATGCATTGAAGCCAATCTCGACGGCATCAACGCAAGGATGTCTGTCCTCAGCCCTGCCTCGACGAGCTCCGTCAATGCCTCTGACGCCTTGTTAGAAATACAAATAGCAACCTCTGAACACCGTAGCAAAGCCTCTTTTGGAGTCGATACCATACATGCATTATAACGTGCCCAGATCCCGTTCCATTGCCTTCTAACCCGATCCGCATCCTTCCAGACGGCTCTCTTTCTTGCTCACTCACTCACTCACTCACTCGCTCAACCACGCAAGGTGCCACGCAGGCAAATCCGTGACGCACCGTGAAAAGAGCCGTAGAGAACCAAGGCCACCAGAGAGAGACATCGGATAGACCAGTACTCGTGAACCCGAGAAGCCGGAGGAATCTGCTGCTGGGCTGTCGACGTCAAAATTGCAGGCGCATCCAAGTGACCCAGCTTGTTTTGGAGAAGTCGCTTCCCTTCCTGGCCTGCACGCTAAAACTTCCCTTCCCTTGATCTTCGCCCGACCTGTTACGTCCTCGTTCACCACAACCACCTCACCACACCTCATCAACCTCATCCATCTCGACATCTCCTTCTCTCCTCCTGAGACGTCGTCGCGCACACAATCCACCACCACCACTCCTCGAGCATCGCACCGCTCGTCGACATCCCCATCAATCTTTAAATCAAAAACACAAAGGTGAGACGTAGCCCGCTCCCGCTCCTTATTTCGTCATCTCTCCGCGCCCTGCCCTACACAGTCTGCGTGCGCTCTGCGTCCAGATCATCAACCAAGCCGTCGGCCATTGCGACCCTCTGCATCTTTGGGCATATGGGGTCTACGAGGCAAGAGATGGCTTTACATAGGCTTGCTCCATACATTCAGGGGTTTGCGACTACCCCTCAGCCTAAGAGGGGTAGATCCTCATCCACAGGAACAACATGGGCAATGCATAGGGAAGTCTGAATGCTTTGAGGCGCACTGGCAGCACGCAGTTCACGGCAGAATATCGTTGTGGTGGATTGCTTCTTCTTCATTCTCGCCTTTTGCCTTGGAGTCAGATCGATTTAGGGTTTGCTTTTGCTCAAGCCATAGTCACTGCCAATCATCACCCACTCAACCACATTACCACACAAAATTTTCTCACCCCTTGCTAACACCTCTATCTTCGCAGAACTCTTCAATACCACAACCATGGGTTACGAGGACTCCGTCTACCTTGCCAAGCTCGCTGAGCAGGCTGAGCGCTATGAGGGTAAGCATTTTCCAAGTCTTCAGAGGCTACCGCGACAGAGCTGACATGGTTGCAGAGATGGTTGAGAACATGAAGGCTGTCGCCTCCGAAGACCAAGAGCTTTCCGTTGAGGAGCGAAATCTTCTGTCTGTGGCCTACAAGAACGTCATCGGTGCTCGTCGTGCATCATGGAGAATCGTTACCTCAATTGAGCAAAAGGAGGAGTCCAAGGGCAACTCTTCTCAAGTCGGCCTCATCAAGGAGTACCGCCAAAAGATCGAGGCCGAGCTCGCCAAGATCTGCGAAGACATCCTTGAGGTTCTTGACAAGCACTTGATTCCCTCAGCCAAGAGTGGCGAGTCCAAGGTGTTCTACCACAAGATGTGAGTTGGCCCATTGTGCGCATTCGAAGTTCACGTCGCTGATTGCTTTGCGCCACACAGGAAGGGAGACTACCACCGATACCTCGCCGAGTTCGCCATTGGTGACAAGCGAAAGGAGTCCGCTGACAAGTCTCTTGAGGCTTACAAGAATGCCACCGAAGTTGCTCAGACTGACCTTGCACCAACACACCCAATCCGCCTTGGTCTTGCCCTCAACTTCTCCGTCTTCTACTACGAGATTCTCAACTCACCCGACCAGGCATGCCATCTTGCCAAGCAGGCTTTCGATGACGCTATCGCCGGTGAGTGATATAATGATGCTTGCACGGACGTCAGGAAATGAACTGACATGATTTGATAGAACTCGATACCCTCAGCGAAGAGAGCTACAAGGACTCCACTCTCATTATGCAACTGCTGAGAGACAACCTGGTAAGCTTTGCAGATCCACAACGTGAGCAACAAAATGCTGATATTCTCGTAGACCCTCTGGACTTCATCCGAGGCTGAGCCAGTCGCTGCTGAGACCAGCGCTGCCCCAGCTGAGCCAAAAGAGGCCGCCCCTGAGGCTGCTGCACCGGCAGAGGAGACTAAGGCTGCTGAATAAATCATCGGTTCTGGCGTTGATTGGTACTGAGGGTACAAGCGTTAGGGGCTGGTTGGGATCCTGCATGTTTTAGCAGATAACTGGAGCGGTAGAGCATTCAAAGGGCTTGTTGGGGATCTATTGCCAAGCAGCTTTGCTCTTGCATCTGGACTCTGAATGCGCAAGAGTGTCTCTACCCTTCTTTCCTTTCAACTGCACAATGTTTTCGAAGCCGCCAGTATTGTCTTTCTCTCTTTTCTTTACAAGGCCGTCCTGGTATCTCGGTTGGTTGATGCATGCATAGAAGATCTAGGCCAGGTTTAGATCCTCCGTTACGCTTCGCGTTGGCTTTTCTAGACAAAAAAATACAAACCCAAGTAAATTCACAATTCCCTTGACCCTCAAATGAGCTTCAGTATTGCCGCGCGTGTGACGAATATCGTCGAGGGACTGTTTCCACCTCTTACATGTTGAATCATGAAGATTTGCGCGTAAGGTAGTCATGGATATCTCGATAAGAACTTAAACGACCAAGTGATTTCCCTTGAGATGACACCGCCTGCAGTGTACCTATTTAAGGTCGAGGGAGTAGCAAGTGGTTTGCCTGTATATTGAAGCAACTTTCGTATCCTCCCCACTACTACGAAGACCGAATCCGTGGATGTTCCACTGCAGATATCTGTGCTACAGTAGCTGGCCATCTCAGTTCCCTGTAGCTGCTGGTACCTGGTTCTAGCTACCCCTCCCTCTTCCTCCCCTCCTCCCCACTGCGATCTCGTAATCAAGGGAAACTCGCCATTTTAGACTGCAACTGCAATGCTTCTAGTCTTTTTTTCTTTTTTTTTTGGCAGCACTCGATTGGCTGTACCTCGGGGGGAGGGGGGGGGGTAATATCACATATTTCTTTTGTCAGCTTGGGGTTGGTCTTGAGACTTTTCTTGTGGTGTGTACTTCGTTTGGGGAATACTTGGATGAGAGGACTTGGGGAAGGAGGGGTATGAAGGAGGGGGAGAGGGTTTGGTGGGTCTTGAGGATGCTATGGTTTTGGTAGAGACTGCGTGGGGTTTGATCTGAGATTAAGAAGAAACGGGCAGGGAGGGGGTGGTTTTGGGAGGATTGTGCTTCTGAAGTTGGAGAAATCCTCAGTCATCGGCCTCGCTGGGTCTCTCAGGGGCTCTCTTTCGGAATGGTGGGTTGCTTGTTGGGTTATCGTAGGAGGCAAAGTTTGGACGTCCTGGATTTAGGTCGGATCAGGATGGACTTGCTTTACAGGCTTGCTTGCTGACATGGCCAAGAATAGGAAGATCTAGGTGATAATCTACTTGCAGGAGGGGAGGCACGAGAGAATAAAGCCCTTCTAGATTGATTGGAATTTGTCTTTTCATCACTCGTAATGCTCATGAATAATAAACGAAGAGGGAGAGCCCTCGAAATGCAGACCCTGACCAACGACCCCAAACAGCAACCAACAGTAAAATAGACACACACACGCCCTGCCCTTCCCCAAGTTTGCAAGATTCTAGACTAATTCAATAAACAAGAACAAGAACAACGATCGCAGTACTCCTAGCCAAGCACCAAGAACCAAAACCAAAAGCCCCTTCACCATAGGCATCTAAATGCAAAAGGGACGGTGAATTGAAACCAAGAAGAGTAAGAACAAGAGACTGTGCTTCATTGCTTCCTGTGCAGCAATTTTTGTACTCGAGTATGCGGATTTCGTAAAGGTGCAATACCTGGAGCATCATCATCATCATCAGCAACGCCGTCGCCCAATACCGCCAACAGAATCATGCCATGATATGCTCAATTTCCAACGCCGCCGTTATGCAAGCAAACAAGCAAGCATCTAAGCAATCATTATTACAAAGTAACAGGGGTCCGTTTCGCTATTTACAGTCCGGAGACTTTGCGTGCTGTGGGAACACTGGCACTTCCGACTCGACCGCTCGTCTTGCGCACCCCCGTGGGAGCCTTCTCTCGCAAGCCGTCACCGCTACGCTTCGGGCTGCGGACTTTGCTCATGCTGCTCGAACCACTACCAGATTTGATGCTATTGGACTTCGGACGACCGGCTCCAATATTCTCGGTGTCATTGCTGCTATCATTGTCGAAAGTGGTATACACAGTGGTTGTTTGGCTGATTGAACGAGTTGTCTTCTCGCTCCTTCCTGGTGAGCGGGACGTCTTTCGGCTGGTGCGCATTTTCAGCTGCCACTCCTCGTCTCTTTCAGGATCATCAAGGGATTGTCGATGGATTGAAATCATTTCTGTTTCTCTCTGGATGGTTTGCTCGTCATCTGTTGTGGTATATGCAGAGACTGCTCGTCCATAAGGATGATGACGATCCGGAACTCTGCTGGTCTTGCGAGGCTGCCCAGGAGTTGGGGCTGGGAGACAGTCCTCTTGAACGCCAATACTGCTGTTTCTTTCATTGTCAACTTCGCCAAGTGGCGATCTTCGGCTTTGACTGCCATTCGGAGGAGTCGAAAAGTAGGCTTTCTGCGAGACTCTAGTTGGGGTGCTGGGAGCCATCTTTGCCATCTTCTCCTTCATCTTCTGCTCAAATTGCTCCTCAATCCACCATTCTCGGAAAGTACCCTGGTTCAAATGAAGCCAGTGCTGCTGTGGACCGACGACCATTCCAGGTCGCATGAAGCGCATGTAGGCAATGATCTCATTGGCAGTGAAGCCATACCGGTAGATCAAATAGGCTCCAATCAAGCATCCAGTGCGACCGAGCCCTGCCTTACAATGAACAGCAATACCCTTGTTCTTTACAGTGATCATTTCATGAGCCATGTTGATGAATTTCCGAACCGTGCTTAATGGTGGGCATGTGCCGTCATCAAAAATCATGTCCAGGTGCTCGATGCCAAGAGCCGTGAAATATGAGGGCGAGTATAGTTCGGAGTTCAGACGGACTACAAGGCCAACATTGCGCTCGGAGAAGTGCTTCAACACGTTCTTAAATGGCGTTGGCAGCGTGGGATGAGCATCGACGGCTTCTAGTGTCGATGGGAGCGTGGCATAAAGTGGTGATGATGGCTGGATTGGCGCAACAGGTGTATGTTGTGGGGAGGCGAAGGCCAGGAAGTCTGGGGTTAACCAGTTAAAATCTCCTTGGTCTACGCGCTCAAATCTTTCATATTCTTCCAGGTCAAATGCTGGTAGAGCACAGAATCCTTGTTCCTTTGCGCGCCACACTCCATACACTACATCTTGTACTGTGATTCCATAGTCTGCTTGGCTGTATCCTGCATCTCGGAATGGCATCAAAGGTGGATCGACCTGAGCAATTGGCGCAAGAGCAAGATGAGGCGCCCAAGATTGGATGAGAACCATATAAGAAGCTAGGAGGCATGCAGCATTGGATCGGCCTTGAAAACATGGTCAGCTCCACCCCCACAAGCAGAAATCTTTGGACACTTACTGCGAGGATCAGACCTGCTCCAGAATACAACGGGCTTGTTCTTGTTCTCCGGCGCACCAAGGATGTCGTGAAATTGGACCGCAAAACGATATAGATGACCGATGTGCAATGGTCCAAAATCGTGGTGGAAAGCATTATAGAGTAGCGAGTCGTCAATGGAGAAATATACCGGTGGTGTGCGGTTTCGCTCAGGGTTCACAGCCGAAGGACCGTCTACTGCTCTCGCTGAGCGCTTCGATGGTGTTCGACGAGATGGCGCAGGCTCGGGATATGGGAAGAGAGTGTCTTCTCGGGGTGGTGTTGTGTATGAGGCTAGATAGAGACGGTCTGGAAATGTTAGCTGAGCGCATGACAATATGGCATATTGGAAAGGACAGCACTTGGGGGCGCGCCAAACTCGGAATCCATCTGGCAGAGCCCAAAAACAAAGCGCAAGTGCCAAGAATAAGATAATAGACTGGCATTGCGGCTTGGAAGGGTTCGGTATTGTGTAGAGTGATGTTTGCTTACCTGGGATGTACTCGATGACCTGCCCGAATTTCACCGCAGGAGTCATTTTGAGAGTTGCTGCTTCGCTGCGCAAGGTGGTGATCACTTATAAGCTTCAGTAGAAGGTGCTTTTGCAGACAATGGCGTTGTGGGCTGCTCCTGTCGCAAATTGCTGAAGCTCTAGATGCGAAACGGGTTGTTGTGTTTATCAACAAAGCATACTCTGCTCGCTCGCGCTGAAGATGGACAGGAAACAGACTCGAGGGTACAGATGAATAATCTATACTTGGAGAAGATGCTTGGGAAAGGCAATCCGGAGAGCGGGTTAGAGGATGATGGATGATAGTAGGTGGTAGGTAGCTGGGCAGAGCATCCAGAAGTCAAGAATGTTATTTGTGACTAGCGTTGTTATTGCTGAGGTCGGAAGTCGCTTAAAGTTTATTTACCCACGAGGAACGTCTCCCCTGCAGCCAATCAGAAGCCACACGTCGACCCCTGACGGTTCACATAGCAACTGCCTTTTTCTTCTCAACATGGAGATTGCGTCTCATGCGCAGCCGTCAGCCCAACTAGGCAGCGGATCACAGGTACCATCGCTATCGCAACGTCATGGCTTCTCTCCACGATCATGATCTGGAATTCCCCTGCTCTTTGTGAGATTCCCGGTGCCGGACATTCGTCCACCATCCTTCCATCTCTCCACACGGCGCTGACTGTTTATCATTCTTAGGACCCTTGATTTACCTTTGCCAACCCCGCGCCTTGCTTCCGCGGCCCTCCAGACTCTACGCGTTGATACAGAACTGTCTCCTCTGGTGTGCCGGACCTTCTCCATCATTCCATCTTCCAGTGGCGATGGTGCAGAAACCGCCGAGACTGTCTTGCGCACCGAATACAAAGCTACAACCAACCGCATGTTGCGAGTGGCTGTCAATGGGTTCATGGAAAGTCTAAGTGTAGTGCTTGGTGTGATGGAAGAGCTGGATGTGGATGTACTGGGCCAGGAAGCGGAGGGTTGAGAGCATATTATCCAACTCATCACTATTTGCCTTGGAACAGAATGAGCCTCCAATGCAATACTGGCAAGGCGGAGCGGAGCCAGTTGACCCCAACCGGTACCTCCATATTCTCGCAATCTGCGCACGCGTCCTGCATAACACATTGCCTCAAGTTGTGGGACGAAGCTGGCGCGTGGAAATCACAGCTGGGAAGAGGTTATGAGCTGGCTTGGTTGGCTGAACACACAACGAGCATCACGTCCTTTCTGCTACATCCGAGGACTATTTATGCAAGTGCAACAAACAGATGACATGTTTGCCCAAGATACGCCAACATACTAGACTTGGCTCGAGGGTCCATAAAGACGCCCTAATATCGAGGTACTGGGTCACCCAGATATACGTAACAAGTGAAGAAGGGAGTAATCGTACTTGGGTCTGTATTCCTTAGCCCAGGGATCTTTTACAAATCCATGCCGTATCGCCGCCCTCATTCATTCCTGAGTGTAAATGAGATATGGACAAAGTTGTGGAGGATGACTTCTCCAGTGAATTTTGCGTGTTCAAAATCCAATTATCCAGCAAGATGAAATTATCTCTATCCCTTCGAGTGTCATATCGCTACGCCTTTTAGCGCGAAAACAGAGATAATATTCAAACGAGTACTGGAAGTCATACAAGTACCCTAATCTCTTGGTTCTTTTAGTAAACGTAGAGTGGCTAGTTGGATAGATCCTTTCCCCTTCCAATTATTGTGAATTCCAGCTAGGAAGGAGGATCGCGGGGGTATAAACATCTTGGCTCGAGCACATACTAAAGGGCGCATATGACACTTGAAGGGATGCACAAGCTTTAACTTAACAAGTCACGTGGAAGGCGAGCTTGTATTGAGCTTGTATCAAGCTTGTATACTTGGGTATTGGAACGTTAATTTTGGAGCAAGGCTACGCAGGCCCGTAAATCCTCGTTTCTTGTAGACTGAGTCGTGTCGGCAGCGATGACACCCTGCCGCCCTTAAGGCAAATCAATGTCCTGTCCTGACCCTCCCCAGGCCAGGAAATGCCGTGTCGCGGCCAGTATGCGCTCATCAGATGCACTTTTGCAATGCCACTTGGGCAAATTTTCTGCTCTAGTCAAGCGGAGGGAATGATATCCAAGTGTGTTGATTGGAACACAGCGGGATGCCTCCTGTATTTCCGACGAGTGAGATTGGCAGCCAGCCTCAAGCACGATGCAGCGTGCGCGCTTCTGATTGGTGGTGTCGACGACCATCACACCGGTGTTCTACCCAACCACACCTCCTGTGGCTGGGAGGGCTTCTGGAAGGCACAAGAAAAGACGCTCTCGCTGTAGCATCAGCCAGTGTGGGGAGTATCCGACTGTGGTTTTTGGGCGCAGGCTCTGGTTCGGACTTCCTGTCCTGTTTACTTGGGCGTGCTTACTCGCCCTCGCTCGCAAAGCTATCAAGGCACTACTCTACTGCACTGCACTATGGCCGAACCCTTTACCGCTTTACGCCATGGAGCTGGTTCTCCTCGATCTGAAGTAGTCTCGAAACAGAAATCTTCTGGCGGAAGGCATTACGGCCTCTTCCTTGCCCGCTGACAGCCGTGACGGCGGGCCAATCATCTATATATGTCGACTTTTTATATTGCTCCTGGTCTCAAATGAGTCTCCAGCAGAATGTGGCTAAGCCACCTGCACTACCTGCCAATAGACCTCTCTGACACCTATTGGGGGGCCATCTTGACACTTCAACCTGCATGCCTGACCTGGAGTAGCTCAGACCAGAATCAGGACGGAGCCAGCCTGGAGCTGGACTTCAATAGAACACCATACCAAGCGAGCTGTTGGTTGCATCACCATGCAGAACCAGCCCACCATGCCCCGAGCCGACAAACCTTAGTCGGAGCAACCTAAATCGAGCAATCGCTCTGAGCCAGAGGTCAGCGATTGCGAGCATACCTAGTCAAGCATGTTTCCGACCGCTCAGCTGACAGCAGCAGACGCAGCCTGAGACAATCGGGTTGATGGTGGTGTGCCCGTCGGCCCATGCTTGAGCTTGCTGTGTCGCCGCGCTGAAGGATGCTGTAGAGGATGCGGTACGGAAATTATACGCGCCCGGCGTTAATATAGCTTCGTTATAGAGCACCGTACAGTCGAGTAAGTGGCAGTAGTCAGGCAGACGCGTAGAAGAGGGCCCCACGACGCGGTCCAGCTAGCATGCGACAGTGGGGTTCAGGTCCCTGACAAGTTGGGAGCTGCTTGACTAAGATCGCCAGCCCCCGGAATGTCAAGTCCACTGAAGCTACACCTGCAGCAACAATGCAGCCCGCAGTGTGTAATGGAAACGGCGTGGGACGAACGAAGATGGCTCCGTCTCCTTCCACCGCGCCGTCCTCGTCATTGCCACTCATCTTTGATGCTTCGGTCCCTGTAAGGTACGGGATTACACTGGAGACCCGCCCAACACAGGCGCGATTACCGATGTGTGGCCGGTGCTGTGCATAACAAGTCAGGCCTGCATTCTATTTTATCATCCCAGGATCCGAGCAGAAGAGGTATGTCGTTTCGTGGGTACCGGTGTGTTTTGGGTCGGCACCGGAGGAATGAGGTTGGCCAAGTCTTTCGCACAGGGGAGAGTGAATACCGTAGGATTCTGCAGCACCTCTATTCGACTACCGTATGTTGTTCGACGATATCGCAATTTATGACGGGGACGCGTGGAGGCGCATCCGATATATACATACATACAGACTTCCAGACCTGCCCACCGGGTTACCTACCTGTTTGACGTCTCCAGTCAGCAGCTCCCACCGTACAGCGACGGGCGGGCTTTCGTGGCCGGCCGGCAACTCTGAGTACGCCGCCTCGCTTGACATGAGACGGTCTTGCACTTGACCACTTCAAGACCAGCATCTATTTACCTCCGCTTTGTTACCGTAACCTTCATATGACACTACGGCCCTCGCTCCATACGGCCATTCTCATCCCACGTCGCAGCTTCTCGAAAACTTTTTCCGCTTTGGTCGTTGCAACTTCTTCATCACTTCTGCACTCGTTTCTGAAACCTTGTTCTCCTTTCGGCGGAGGATCTATTATTACCTGCTGCGTTGCCCTCCTTGCATGCACCGAAATTTAGTCGAGTCTTAGCAATCGTTCTTTATCACCCACCGCCCACTATCAGTCTCGCCAATCGAAGCGCTGCAGTCTCTGTGCCGCAGAACAGAGGTCCAACATCGACGTTATCCACGACATTCGACGACCATCCCCTTCTGCAGCACTGGAGAACCCGCCAGAGCGCAATGATGGATTCCTCCGCTGTGTGGAATGGCCAGGATCCAACCCTCTCCATCCCGTCGCAAGATGATTTCCAACAGTTCCTCGATATCGGCAACCTCAATTTCGATTTCCAGGACTTCAATCAACAGCAGGGGAATGGCTCGATTCTGCACTCGAATAGCGGGGAAGTCATGGGTATGAGGATGGATAATAGCAACCGTGGTGGAATTGCTCAACAGGATACCATCATGCAAGATCATGTACCAATGACTTCAGCCTCGAGCCATGCATCCATTCCAAGCACCCCTATCGCTCATGGCCATCCCATGGGCGACAGTATTAGTGACTTGGATGCTCAAATCCAGTTTCTACAACAGCAGAAGCATCACCAACAACAACGACAGCTCCAAGACCAACAACAACGCAGATATTTTGGCCAACAACGTTCGATCCCGCCTACGCCGAACAGCGTGGAGATGCATGGCAGCAATGGACACCCTCAATTCTTTTCCCAATCCGATTCTCAGCAACAAGCGATGTACGAAAGCTATCAGATGCAGGCTAAGGAACAGGAGGTAAGACCGCATGGCGGTTTGGACGATAACCTTGTGTTGACATTTCGCGAGCAGATGGCCTTCACTCCACTTGTATCGCCAGCGGTGACACCTCTCGAGGCCCATTTCAATATTCCTGAGTACACCGTTCCAGGTGCTTACTTCAGCCCTTTGAGCTCACCTGCTTTACATGCTCAAAATGAGCACTCGTCGGTATACGATCAGGTACATTCGGGCACAACCAATTCACCCATCGACATGAATCTTGACAGTCACTCCGCACCCACAAGCTCTGTCGCCCTATCTAAGAAACCAAGCAGGAAAGCTCTACAAAAACCCCGAAGCTCACGGCCTTCGGTGCGGCAGTCACCAATTGTCAAGCCCAAAAGGCGGAAGCCTGGTTCAACAGCGGGAATATCATCGCAAGCACTAGGAGACATCATTGAACCATCCAATGCTTCGCCAAATAATGCCAATACTGCAAGGTCTTTAACGGCAAGCAGAGAAAATTCTGAGAGCGAGTCAATATCTCCAGAGCATCTTTCGGACATGGCACCTCCACCTATTCCGCGACAAGGATCAATAGGAAAGTCACCATATATGGCAGCCCAAAAAGAGAACGGTGAAATGCAGCAATTTTCGCTTGGTGCACCAGCTACGCCAGCCTCTTTGATGAGGATAACAAAATCTCCTAGCGTGAACCACGCTTCTGCCAATCAGGATATCGATTTGGATGATCAAGCTATGGAAGGATTTGCTTTGCCGGAGCCCGCTGCAGAGCCGGGCAGACCACCGCTTCCACGAATTGACACAGCTCCTGATGGACAGATGACTCCCACCTTAGGGCCGACATCTGTAAGAACGCCTGGGCTGCATCCTCTCCCGTCACCAGCATTTGCACGCCCTAAAAGTGCTGCATCATCAAGCCAAAGCCCGCAAATCGAAGCCATGAACGGTGGTCCGTTTCGAAAAACACCGTTGCTAGCTGCTCGAGGTACCAAGAAAAGAGGTAGCGTTAGCTCTGTGCACGTATCTCCTGCACTTCGCCCTCGCATATCACCGAGTATAAAACCCCTGCTACCAGGCGGTGGCTCAGTTTCAAACGACACGGCGTCACTGCTCCTGGCATCCAAGTCGAACTATCAGAACATCCTGGAAGGAACACATCTACCAGGTGTCTCATATCCCACCGAGCTTTCGACAAATTTGACCTCTAAACGTACGTCGCACAAGATTGCTGAGCAAGGCAGACGAAACCGAATCAATTCTGCCTTGCAGGAGATTGCAACACTACTGCCTCGTGGTAATAATAAGGACAGCGGTGGCGAAAAGAGTGCGGATGGGGTCGATGGAGCCGACGGTGAATCCAAAGGAACTGGGCAAAGCGCCAGCAGCAAGGCCAGCACGGTGGAACAGGCTATCGAGTACATCAAACAACTTCAAAATGAGGTGGCTGCGGCAAACAAGCGGGCCGAAGAGGCGGAGAGAAAACTGGAGACAAAGGCTTAGGGTTCGAATTGGGGTTTCCTTCTTTTTTCGGGGCATTGGCGTTGGAGCGGTAACGATACCTATGCGTCACCTATTTTCGGGCAATCATGACATCTCTTTCTATATAGCAGGTCTTTTCCCTTGTAGGGCGCGTTTCGCGATCATGGTGGGCGTTTATGTTGTGCTCCCACGGATTGCACCATCTATATAGCTGGCTGGCACTCTGTTGGCTTTTGGAATCTGCCCGGCGCATTATTTTCAACCGGGCGATTGTATCACAGTTTACGGAAGATGTAATATGTCAACGAGGTCTCATAATAACGAATAGAACAACGAATTCCATCTTCACGCTTTTGCCTGTGAAGCGTTGCTTTGATGTCTTTTTACCGCTGCCATGCAAAATTATTAGAGCTCGTCGCATAGCTTAATTCCGAGCCAAGTTTAAAGTACCCAGCGGCTACTATAATTAGCGAACTACAATTAGCCGAAGCCCCATCATATTGTTTTCCTCAACATACGGTTAAGTTACTACTTCGCACCCTTTCAAATCGTTGCAGGTTATAAGCTGACATGTTCAATTTCTTTTGGTCCAGTCTACTTAGGCTTTATGCTAAATGCCTTGAACCTTCAAAGGAGACGTCGAAACTTCATACAGCCCATAAATCCAAAGCTTAGGCCTACTGATCCTAGGCATGTATTAGAAGAAATTACTACATCGAAGTGAGTTATTGAATGGATTTCTGCATAACTCATTGCAGGTTATCATACTGGATATTCTTTAATTAAGGCAGATTCCGCGTGAAGGACATTGAAAATTGTCCCCGCGACGAAACGGTGGACCGCTCCTCCCCCGCGGATGAGACCCAGTTCCGACCAGTGGAGCTTTTCCCTTGCCCGTACACCCACGAGGGTGAGGGAGCCGGGGATGGGGAAAAAGCAACGTTCTTGATTCCGGCAAGCTGTTCTTGCTGCGGCCCACTTTCATGGGTGGTGCAATAATAATGTCGGGTTTTCTCGACGCTCTGCACACGATCGCTTATGGCGAAATTGAAGCGAGACGCGAAACCGTTTGTCCGATTCTGGACTTGCTTCTTCTCCTTTCGGCTCCGACTGGACTTGGCTTTTCATCATGCTCGAGGACTGGGATCTGTGGGCCGGGGGTGTTCCTCGTTGGGTTGGGTGGCGGATCCTGAGTACGTCGAGGTCGCTTTCATCGTCACTTGGCTTCTTGTGTCCTTCTTTGCTGGTTTCGTGGGCGTGTTTGCTTCAAACGGTGCAAGCAGCTGGCAGTTTAGTTTAGCTGATGCTTATATACTACCACCGTTGCTCTATGCCTCCTTGCGGTGGTACGAAGCCACCTTTGACGACTAATCACGGAAGCGCCGTTGTGTAACGCAAACTCTCGAAGTGGGTTACTAGGCACTTGTGAGTAAGTGAGCAAGTGAAGGCGAGCAAAACGTTACTAGGTTAAGTTAAAGCGAACCCGAGACTATCATTTAACGAACCTCGTGAAAAAGCAAGGAATGAAGATAAGGAAAGGCTAACGTGCCTAACTGAGTGAGGAGTTTTCATGACTAAGCGTGAATCTGCACAAACGAAGCAATTCTGAATTTGGGACAAGAGACCTCCAGTGACGAAACCTCGGATGGCTACACGTCGAAATTATATGGTGCTGGTGTTAGGTACGATTGGGGTTTTTTATTACTCCTGCATTCCAACATAATTGTTCAGGAGACCTGAAACACCTATCGAAGCCAGTAGACTGCAAGGTAAGGTAGGCATGGCAAAGGATATAGCTTGAATATTAAAGTCGATAGTATTTGGTAGGGCCTGTCATCTCCTAGTTTCTTGTTTTGACTACAGCCAACGAAGGAGCTTCTACTTAAATGGATAGCGCTCCTTTTCTCAGCTTCCACTAGGTTATTATAGCAACCGAATACGACGTTACGAAGTTCTCCTTGGCTCTTATTCATGATATCTACTGCTGAGTGTATACACACTCCTACTTTATAACATGAAAAACTGTTGACAGCTCGAGGCAATGGTTTCCGACATTTCCCGTATAACATAAAGTGCAGCCGCGTTGAAATTGTTTCAAGAGAAAACGGCGAAACATATTTTTCGCCTAGTATAGCCAGCTACCTATATGTTTCTAATGTCTCTCAAGCAGATTTCGGTGTGTCGAAGAATTTCTCTAAGCTCTGTTGGGCCGAGCGAGATCCACCGGAGTCTTGATTCTTATTGTTATCTTTGTGGTCGAAACCATTCCCTCGTCGGAAACTTCTCCGCATTTCTTAACCTGTAGCTGGTGTTTCGGATGGGATGTCTATGCTAGGGATTGCTAACGCCGTTTGAACCAATCGGCCAATAGCAGGTGTAGCAACGACCCAATGGTCAACATCCACGGCAGAGAAGCCGGAGCAATAAGACATGGTGCTCCAGCATGACCTGCACGAGGATTATACCGGAGGATATTCTCAGGGTTTAGTGCAACAGATTATCCATGGCTGTTTGTTAGTGCTAGAACATCGCGGCGCATATCTTGGCTGAAGCGAGATTTGCGTGGAGATGCAGATGCAGACGTGAGCGCCGAGAAAGTCAAACTCAAAGTAGGTTGGTCATCTGCTCAGAAACGCGCGTGTGAAGAGCCTACGATGTCGTATCGTGACGGCCGACTCATTCGCTCCCAACCACTTGAGACGCCGCGGGACAGCTAACGTGCGTGATTGCGGTCGAATGATAATCGCCATGGTAATCACATGCATGCATGCTCTATCTGCTCACAGGATCCCAGGAGCAAGTCACACGCGGGTGGCAGAATAATTGGCCGATTCCCAAACAGACTCGAACTTTTGCAACAACAATCGCTCAGCCCATAGGCCTCGGACAAACCAAAGGTTCTACGGTTACAGAGAAATTCAGTTGCTGATTATCTTTTGCGAACCAAATATGAAATAACTCTTCTAGATATTGTCTGTTGTCGTGGACAGAAAGATGGTCGAGTTCAACAATCGGCCAATTATTTTGTCACCGCGTGCACGTTTCGAGGGCACTAAAGTCAAAATCTCACGACCAGGATTCGGGCTCTGGCGAGGCGGGCCCTGCAGCACATCCCCCGGCCCGTCGTGATACGCGAGCGCGACTCTGGCCTTCACCACCACGTCATCCAGTCTCCAAGTCCCTTTGCCTTTCGTCCCGCGTCAACCTCCAGCCATCCAATCCTGTTTTCCGGCCTCGATTGCCGTGCAGAGATTCAGCTCCATGACTTCATTCTTGTTTCGCCACACGCCATGTGGGATGCTCCCCGCGGTGTGGCGCAGAGCTGTCGTCCCGTGAAAGGATGAGGTATGTACGCAGCAAGACCAGGTAAGTAGACGTGGGAAAGAGCTCTGCGTTGCCTACTGTCATCATACACCGATTTTTGTGCATTTCATTGCGATTCATCCCCCCGTGTACGTACCAGGAATCCGCAAATATGGGCAGAACCCTATTGCTTGCATTTATCCATGGGTTCAAGGTATGAACTGCTTCGAACTCGGTTGACAGAGCAGCGTGGCTAACTGCGGTACGGAGGGTCAGGGAAATGTAGATACCTTTAAGGACTTCCCCGAGGCAAGACTTCTTACATTCCTGCCCTGCGTTTTGTACCAAAGTTAACACCTCTACAGCATCTGAAAGGCCTTGTCCAAGAGTCTCTGAAGGAAGACCAAGTCGTAACGGCTGTATACCCAAAGTTCGAGACCAAGGGGGACCTGGCTCAGTGTACCGCCAACTTTACAGAATGGTAAGCCGGGAATTTCAGTCATCGAAGGCATCATGCTAATGCAAAGTGATAGGCTGAAGGAAAGGGTCATGGAACTCCGCAAAGAACGATGTGAAACCCCATGGCCACCTAAGGATAACTCGGTAGGAGTCATTCTTGTTGCACACTCTATGGGGTAAGTCAAGCAATTATTTGTAAACCCCGCTTGGTGTGTCCTGACATTGTATAGTGGTTTGATAGCCTCCGATGCACTGTTTTCTGTTCTAGATGACAAAAGAGAGCATGCACACGAGCACATTTTCCCTCTGATACATGGAATTCTTGCTTTCGACACTCCTTACAATGGTCTCGCTCGATCAATGTTTGTCTATGGCGCTTTTTCCAACTACCAAAAGGTCAGCAGTGTCTGGAATGCCATGTCGGCCGTCTCGGCCGGTCTCTATAGTGTTGCGATTCCTCGCGTAGTTGCTTCTAGGGCGGCAACAAGCTCTGTCTCAACTGTAGCACCCTCATCCAAATGGAAGAACTGGCAGTTATTGGCTGTTCGTTCGGGAACGGTGGGTGCAATCGCAGCTGGTGGTGTGACGGCGTATATTCATCGCGAAGAGATCATGAATGGAGTTCGCAACTTGAACAGAGATTCTCTGAAGAAGGGAGCCTCTCAAGCAGCCTCCCAGGGTTATGATGCTTTTGGAAATGGACTTGCTTACATCAATAAAGATAACATCGGCCAGTCTTTTGAATGGCTTTCTACCCACCTACAGTTTGTTGGTGCTCTTATGAGGCAGAAGGAGATGAACCATCGTTTAGAACGACTTGCAGGACTGAAGGGACTAGGAGTCAAGAACATCTATGTTTCGCTTGGAGAAAACGGATACTGGACTGGCGGGTACTTCGTCCCTGAACGGACGTTCTGTGCAGTACCTGACAAGGAACCTGCGAATGCGATATTCACTCGAGTTGTAAATCCTGATGCTAAGGATGAAGTTGTCGGCCATACCACGATCTTCAACTCGAATCTCAATCCTGGATTTGACCACATGAGCACCATGTCTCGGGACACGATTGTGGAATGGTTTAAGGATGAGTCCGAGGTCATCGACACAATACCTGTACCATTATCCAAAGATGAGGAGAAAGTCACCGTCACAGCAAAGGAGCTTGAAAGTGCCGTCGAAGGATCAGAGAAATCATCAGAGACAGATAATGCTCCAGATAGTGAAGACGACTCTCCCCTCGATATTGCTGCCACAGCAGCGGCTGTTCCTTTGCCCGAAGATCTGGAAGACAGCACAAATGCTACCGACCGCCAGAAATATCTACAAAATCTCCTTCGCATCGCTCAGAGTGCAGGTTCGGGTGTCCTGAGCACTGGTTGGACGGCTGGGTCTGGTGTCGCAAATGCTGGATGGACAGCTGGCTCAAGCGTAGCCAGTACCAGCTGGAATCTCGGATCTTCCGTTGGGTCACTGATCCCAAAGCGTGGAGACAGCAGTCTCACAGCGGATTCGACAAAGTCAACCACCGAAGAACCAACCACAGAGACCAACAAGGAGACCAAAGAGCCCGAGGTCAAACAAGCAAAGAACGGATGGGGCGTCAAGTCTTTGCTTGGAAAGTATGGCGGTAGCAAGACGGAGGCAGAGCCTGCAAAGGAAGAGACTGCCAAGGCAGACCCCGTCACCGAGGAGGTGTCTGCTAATGCAGCTTCAAGTGTAAGGACCTGATCTTGACGTTAAGACCACTAGCTAATTATGATTGAGAAGGAATCAAATCCAACCACGGAAGCCCAATCTACTTCAGAAGACGCAAGTAAAGTTCCAGAGTCGGAGATTTCAGAATCAACAGAACCTGCGGCGACAGGGGCTGAGTCAACCTCTAAAGCCAGCGAGGACCAACCTTCCGAAGTCCCTGAGTCTTCAGCCCCTGCTGAAGCTACCAAACCTGCAGAGGTCCCGCTTCCAGCTGAAGACGACGTCAAGATTGCTGTTAAGGACACATAAAACTGAATAGCAAAGCATCTCTTCGCCTCCATCCAACCGGGCCATGGGTATTCTCCTTTCATATACGAGTTTGTCGATCATGTTGGCACCGATGATAACATGAGCTGTAATGCACGATACCAATATTTGCTTCCTAGGGGTACTTTATATTGTCGGTTATGGTGTGGTTAGCTTTGAATTAGTAACGTACATAGTAGCTAGGTTATGGATTGTTTCCCACTGCGATTCTGTGCCCTATGAACAAAGGATAAGCAACTGCTGCATCCATCAAACCTGGTCCAGTTTGAGATGACGCTGCAGGAAAATTCTCGGACGACCAGAGCTGCACATACGCCACTACAGTGAGATCCATTCATTCAACAACAGAACTATATATTCAGTACAATAGATTGCGTTTTCCACCATGGGGTCTATGGTCATTCACATTCTGGAGATTCTTGAATCGTGCTCATCCACCCTCAACCCAAACGCACCCTCCAAGTCCAAAAGAAAACCCAAAATCAGAATACATGTATCATCCGAAAGTAACCCCTCCCTCGAAAGCCCTCCTCCTCCCTATGTTCCTAATCCTTCCCTCGTTTCTCACCACCTACGACTGTTTCCGAAAAGGCTGATCCTCCTGCAAGTTCTTCTGCTGTTGCTGGCCCGTCAAGCCGCCGGTCACGCCGCCTAAGCCCTGGGTCGTCTGGCCCACGGCGCTGCCCAGGCCCTGCGTCGTCTGGCCTACCGCGTTGCCTAGGCCCTGGGTTGTTTGGCCCACTGCGTTGCCTACGCCGCTCAGCGTCCCGCCGACCAGTCCGCCTACGCTGCCGAGCAGGCCGCCTTGGTTGTCTTTCTCCTTGCCTCCCGTGAGGGTCTGGTCGAGGGCGTTGGTGACGCCGCCGAGGAGTCCGGACATAGTGGATGGATGTGGGTATGTGCTTGGGTTGGTTGGGGTTTGTGTATTGGGTTCTTTGCGAATGGGAGATGGGAGTTGGAGTGATTGATTGATTGATTGATAGGTAGAGGAGACAGGTTGGTGTTGGTAGGTAGAATGTATATATACTTACTTGCCCCCCTCTCCTCGCTAAGTATTTCCCCGGTCTTCTGATGAGATCAAGCGTCCTGCAGCACCGCAAGTCATGGAAGAGAATAGGGTTCTTGCTTATGCCGAGCCACATGGTCACCCGATCCGAGACGTCTACTCGAATTATTTCATCGGTGGGCCTAACCTACCCTCACTTCATCGGCACGCAGCCTTAAGCATCTCACCTCGCATGCTCAGGCTCTGAGATTGCCGATCAGCCACGGAGGGTTGGGTACGAAAGTCCATCCATTGGATAGACCGCAGGACGCAGGATGTGGGGTGGCCTGCAGCAGACCAATTATGGAGCCCTGAGATGTCTGAGTGCCCTAGCCACAGCAGCGGGGAGAGTTCGAGGCGGGCCTGCAGTGGGTCCACCGATGATGTCACAGGGTTCTCTGATAGGCTTGGGGAAGACAGTCGAAGAGACGGGAGCACCATGGCGGGACATGGCGGGACATGACAGGCTGGGGCACATGGGAAGAAGGTGGAGACAAGAAACGGCTCTTGCGTTAGAAGCTGGGGGCGTGTCGTGCTGTTGCCTTTGCTTGCTGCACGAATTCGAAGCGATTGGCGATCTGCCCGCAGATCTGCCCACAATCACCACCAGCCTACAGTATTCCTGTGGGCATGCCCTTGTTGCTCTGCCTTCTCGACCCACCGCATCGAGATCCAGACGTCGTTCCCATGCGCGCCATGATCGATTTCCAAGGGTGGGGAGGGAGCCCGGGGGAGACGCTCCGCTTGCGCGACGAGCTGGTCATCCGAGACAGCAACAAGCGCTAAACTTCGGCCCTTCGCCCTCCACTGCGTTGGCCGTTGAGGCGCCTTACTCCAGCTGCCACCATTCAAGCGCGCCAAGGTGGCATGGCGTTTCTCAAGGTCAAGCTACTACGGTGGTACTTCTTCATTCTCGGCCAAAGTTACTCTGTGCATACGCGTCTTTCTACGGATGGCTTTTCCTTAGTTCTATTGCTGCGCTAGTCTTGCCGTTGATATACAATAGTAGCGCTATTACAAGGAGCAAACGAGAAACGGCGCGCGATGGAAGATGACGCTTCCGGAGCTGTCTCCAGTCATGGAAACCGGGCTCCCACTCAAGAGTACGGGGTGATGTTCATAAACAGCGGATACTCGTGCGCCGACTGCAACAGGTCAAACGAGCCCAGATGCGCAACCTCACTCTGCTGGCCCCCACCGACTCGTTCCGCGTCCGGCCCCCGCCCCCAAAAGTTCAGCTGCTCGCCCGTCATGTCGGCAATCATCTGCTCCAGATCGTCGCGGTTGTTCTCGGCCATGCCGGTATCAAGATTCTGCAGCGTGGTCCGCACATCGGCTGACATGTCCGTCACCGTGCGTCGGGGTTGATGGTTCCCGTCAGCGATGAGCCGGAGCACGGTTCCTTTGATGCCTTCGAAGGCATCGCGGTACTTGCGCGAGGAGGTCCAGCGTTCGGTCATGACATAGAGCATGATACTGCAGTCGGTCAGGGCGCTGAAGCTGTTGGGCGCTGCGCTGCTGTTCGGCATGTACCAGATGCAGTAGACGAGCGTGAGTCCTAGCAGGTATAAGTCTTTCCAGCTTCGACAGACAACCACGGGGCAAGATTCCTACCGGCTATGAAGACATTCTGTAACGACAAGGCGGAGAAGGCCATCGGCGTATGGTGATAGATTCGCTTATAGGTTTCGCAGACCCCACTGCATGCTTCCATGCAGAGCTGGAGATACCGCTCGTTCACCACGGATGCATACAGCTGTGGCTGCAGAAGCAATCGCACGCATCGGTGATAAAGCACAATCTAACATGCGACATCATGAACATGTTTCTCCCGCAGGCCAGCGAAGTTAAGATGACTTACATAGACATCGGCACTATACGCCGGCCGTGAGCTGCTGCTGTCGAGATTGCCTTTTTCGGGCGGAATTGCATCTTTCCACGCAGCCAGCCTTTCCAAGAACTTATCGGTAGCTCGGTTGGACGTGGCCGTATCGGGAGCTCGATCAACCCGGTAGATCGTGGTCTGGATCTCGGACTCGATCCTCTTGAGCCTTACCAGATGGATAAAGTAGGTCAAAGTGTTTGGGGGACTGGCCGGTTGCGATGGGTCGGCTTCGGCAGCTTTGCGGAACATTTCTAGATCTTGCGTATCTTCATCGACGTCGAGAGGAAGCTGCCACATATGGTGATTAGAGAAGCGTGCCCCAAGCACGCAAAGAAACTTACCTCAACATCAATATCATGATTCGAGATGGCAGGAGGTCTACCCAAGGAGATAGAGAGTTCGCGGTCCAGGTAATAACAGGACCAGAATAGTCGTTTCTCCATCTCGGATCGGATAGATGGACCCTTAGATCGTTTCCGCCGGTGGAGGCCCAGCTCTACACACAAGCGCATTGCAAACCCCACGAGAGTCCTGCCCACCAGATCAGCATGATGGTTGAGTTGGCTCATGCCACTCACCAAGCGCCCATATTCTTCGGGATTCTCAAGCACTGCTGTGCCAGGAGCAAAAGGTAGATAAGAGTTCGAGCATCTCCGAGACTCAGTATGGCGTCTTTCTTATCGAGCGCCGCCTCAAAATGGTACTCGGATTGGTAGTCACCGTTATCCCCTGTCTAAAGCACAATCAGCAAGCACTCTGAGCAAGCACTCTAAGTGAGATTAAGCAATTGAGTAAAGGACCCGTAGACTTCAGATCTTGGTTCATTCGTACCGTCTCGTACAGAAATCTTCCCCCAAGCGCAAAGACCAGATGTAAGATACCCCTCTCGTACGGATCCTCGAGTTCTGCTCGTCTCCGATACAAGTCTCGAATATGAGCCGTATGAAGCACCGGGAAACTACCCGAGATACGACGAATATAGGCATGAATCAACTTCTCGGCAATGTCCGAGGGGATCATCAGAGAGAAAACCGCGTCGCTGCCCGCCAACGAGTGGTATCCCGTCTCGCTGATGGCTGAGCTTCCCATTCCATGTTCTTGGCCATCCCATGTGGGAAGCGAAGCTTTATAGTGGTCATGAACCTTCCCACCTAGAAGTGGACCCAGGATGCGCGCAAGGGTGATATTGGAGGTGCTCCCGACGTAAGAGCCATCCGTTGTGAGGGATAGGTCTCGGACGGTACTCAGCAGAGGATCGCTCTCGTCGCTGGATGCTTGGGAATGCGTCCAGTGATCTTGTCCCGCACGCGCATTTCCTAGCTCTGCAAGCGACATCTCCAGTTCTGCAACCCGGTCTTCCAGCTCGCCAATATAGATCTTTGCCGCTCCCGGCCGAGAATGATTAGGAATGGCATAATGGCACGAGAGGTTCAGCCGCGTGCAGGTTGAGCACGAGGGCTCAGCACCATTGCACTTGTCAAGTGTCAGAAGGGCTCGTTAGAATGGGAATGGGAATGTCAATGTTGTTGATGCTAGGGCCCATGCCGTTGCCACGCACCTTTTGTTTACGGGCTTTGCATCGTCGGCAGGCTAAGGCAACGCGGGATCGCTTCGGCCGCTTCTGAGCCATTGGAGCTGGAAGAGCAGCAGCAGGAGGAGGAGCAGCAGCTTCATCCGGTCGTGGAAGGACTCTGGGGTTACTGTCTTCCATTTTGTGGACGGTTTCTAGGGAGACTTCCCACCTGTCTCGTTGCAAGGTCAATGTAGTTGAACTCTCTTCCGATCAAAGACCTCAGCAAGAGATGCCGGATCAAGCTCGTTGATTGTGAGTAGGTGCCGATGGCGATAAGGTAGGTACGGAACTCGTATGCATGCGTGCTCGATAGCCAGCTTGGATCGGCAATCTTGCCGTCACCACCCCACTCGGCGACAGTCCTTGCCCGACCCAACGCGAATCCTTAAACGACCAATCTACGATACATGAATCCGATCTCCAAGAGTCACTTTTGCATGTCTAGTCGTCCCCATTATTGATTCAATGATTGCCGACGGTCGAGCTAGGCGAGCGCTTCGGAAAGGCCCTTCCCGACAAGACATCTTGTGATTCACACCCGGGCCTGCACTCCATCAACCTCGCCGTTTGTCTTCTTCTCTTCGACCTTGGGTGCATTCCATTTGAACCGCGAGCCAGGATGGTCATCGGCCAAGAATGGCTTCCCTGGTGCACTGTACACGTTTTCGCGAAGCGTCCCCCCCGGCGCAGGATAATCATCCCAGTATAAGCCTCTTCGCTGTAGTTCGGGGACCAGCAGATCAACAATATCTTCCCACGAACTTGGCATTGACACCGCTGTCCCGAATGTCAGTTGTAGGACGCCCTCGACTTGCACTCTGACTTACGTGACAAATTAAACCCATCGATATCACCCTCCTCCATCCACTTCTGTAATTCATCCGCCACCATCTCCGCGGTCCCCACGGGCCGTGGACCAATGCCTCCAAACGCCAGGATCTCTCCCACGTCTCGGGGCGTCATGTCCTGGTTGTCGTTCATGCTCTTCATGCTATTGACAATCCCCTGCACCGCATTCTCCTTCAGCTCGCCCTTGAACTTGAATGGTTCGTCCACCGGATAGACGCTCATATCCACGTTGACAAAGCCTGAGAACCGGGCCAAGCCGCCTTGAATGCTTGCTCGCTTCCTCGCAGCCTCGAACTTCTCCTCTGCCTCTTCTCTTGTCCGCCCCAGAAAAGGCATCGCTCCCAGAAAGAACTTGATCGCCTGCGGATCACGCCCTGCCGCCGCGGCCGCCGCTCGTACACTCTGCGTGTACCTCTTGCAGTCGGCAACAGACGAGTGCGCGCAAAATATCGCCTCGGCGTGCTTCCCCCCAAAGGCGATCCCGGCCTTCGAGGCGCCGGCTTGGAAGATCAACGGCGTGCGCTGCGGGCTTGGATGCGCTTGCTGCACCCCGGAGAACTTGAGGTACTTCCCTTGGTACTCGATCCGGTGGACCTTGGATGGATCATATGCCATCTCGGGCTCGGCTTGCCACTTCTGCGCTCCGTCTTCCCAGGATTTCTCCCATAGCCTGGCCGGACGGTCAGCTGGAGTTTCTGGGGAAGTTTCACGCGTCTGAGACTTACTGGTAGATGACGTCCATGTACTCCTCGGCTGCGTTGTACCTCTCATCATGTGGCAGCATGTTATCTAGACCGAGCGCTTTGGCTGAGGAGTCACTGAAGGAGGTGACAATATTCCATGCTACGTGCTGAGTTAGCTTCATCTCTTGAATCCACTCCCGGACGCACCCATTCTGCCATCCGTAACATGATCCAAAGTTGACCAAGTCCGGGCTAAGAGATACGGAGCTATGGTGAACACACCCCATCAGTTTCCAAACCAAATCGAATGCTGTAGATCCAGGACTTACGGATATGAGTGGTACTTCCCGTAATGCCAAACCCCACCGAATCAGTGACGGTCGCCATCGCCGAGATGAAAACGGTTGGGTCTAGCTTCGCGACGTGCGAGCCGCCCTTGTACTGCGCATCGGCCTTGCCCTCGAATATCTCGTGGCCGCCATAGCTATCGGCAAAGAAGATCGAGCTGATCTTGCCCTTCTCCGCCAGCTGGGCTAGATTCATGTAGTACGCCAGCCGGTCCTTGGTTTTTGATACGTCCTTGGGGTCTCTGTCGTGGGTTAGGGATTTGTTTCTGTGGATGGGTAGGTTGGGAGGTACATGCTTCCATTGTCCAATTGCATTGACGGTGCCGGTGCAGGCGGTCTCGAAGAAGTTCAGCTGGATCTTCTTGTGGGGCTGATTGACCATTTTGATGTTTTTATATTTATTTTTTGAAGGAGTGGTATTCAAGTTTCAAAGGCTGGAAGGGAATATTGAAAGGGAATATTGGTCTCGTGAGCTTGCCTTAAGAGCTTGAGTGAGCACGCAACCTCGGCTGGGATAATGATATCGAGGCGCAGATCCTCAGTGGGAGCTTTCGGCAGGCGAGCCGAGGAGGTGAGTGGTAAGTGCATCCTATCCTTGCACGTCACTCATGATTCCCGACTGTGATGTGCACCTAGCAGGTTTCCACATTGCTACCGGGCACGATAAGGTTGAGGTCGATACGCATGGTTTTGGGCATATTTCAGACCCTGGGGTTTGGGCCGTGTTGCGTCACTGGTAAGAAAGGTTTATCAAGGATAAGTCCTGCCACTTAAGTCACTTAGAGTCTTCCTACTAAAGGCTGAGTATTTTCGAATCTTGAAGGATGTGTTCAGTTTATATAGATAGCTAGAAATGACCTCTCGGTATCACGCTGCAACCTCCTGAGCCTGTGCTTGCATAGCAGGAACACTTTCACTCATTACGGGAACAACAATCTCAGGGTTTACTGTGGTGCCATTCGTCTCCGCCTTCGCATCAGTGCCTTCAGTTTGCTTATTCCACTTGTACTTGGAGCCAGGATGCCTCGCGTTCAGAAATGAATCCCCCGGTGTGTTGTGTAGATTCTCTCTGTAAGTCCCCCCTGGCACCGTATAATCACTCCACATGAGCTTGCGCTTTTGCAGTTCGGGGACCAGCAATTCCACAATATCCTCGTAGGACATGGGATTCGAGACATCTGTGAACGCGCATTAGCATGGTCCAATGTCAAACTCGCTAGCTGAATCCAACTTACAAACCAGGTTGAATCCGTCGACATCAGTCTTGTCCATCCACTCCTGGAATACATCTGCTACCATCTCCGGCGTCCCAATCGGCGCAGGCGTGTTGATGAACCCTGCCAGCTTCCCGATCTTCTCGGGCGTCAGCGGCTCGGTGGATTCCTTGACTCGCAGGTTGAAGTTCTTGATGACTCCGGTAATGGCCCCGTCGCCGGCTTGCGCTTCGAACGTGAACGGCTCTTTATAGGGGTACTTGGACAAGTCGAGTCCCGTGAAGCCGCACAGTTTGGCCAGACCAGACTGGACGCTTACCAGCGCTTCCGCCTTGCGATACTTCTCTTGAGCCTCCTCCAGCGTCCGGCCCAGGAATGGCATGATGGCCACGAAGATCTTGACATCGTACGGGTCACGACCGTACTTCACCGCTGCAGCACGAACATCCTTGACGTAACTTGTTAAGGAATCAAATGTCATGTTGTCAGTGTAGATTGCTTCGCCGTGCTTGCCGGCAAAGTCAATGCCGGATTTGCTGGCTCCCGCCTGGAAAATCACGGGCGTCCGTTGGGGGGAAGGGTGCGTCTGGTGATAGGCATGGCACCGGTGGAACTCGCCGTCGAAATCGATCTTATGGATCTTCTCCGGGTCGTAGGCCATTTCAGGCTCCGCTTGCCATGCTACCGCACCATCTTCCCAGGACTTCTCCCATAATCTAGGGGGTTTTGTGTTAGGATGTTTTTTCTTATGAGCTCGGGGTGTCCATTGTCTTACTGGTAAACAAGATCCATATATTCATGGGCGGCCTTGTATCTTTCTTCTGAAGGTCGGACTTTGTCGAATCCCATGGCTTGGGCAGCGGAGTTGGAGTAGCTGGTCACGACATTCCAGGCAATTCTTCCTCGAGTAACATGATCTAATGTCGACCACGTCCGCGCGAGAATGAATGGATCTAGACCCCGTCAGCGTCCAGCAAATACAAAAGTGATAGGTAGTCCTGTTACTGATGTAACTTGTGCTCCCGGTGATACCGAAAGCTACCGACTTTGTCACGGCGGCCATGGCAGAAATGAGGACGACGGGATCAAGATAAGCCACCATGGAGCCGCCTCTGAACGTGGCATCCGGCTTGCCTTGATATGTCGACATGAGGCCATAGCCATCGGCAAAGAAAATGGACGTGATTTTGCCCTTATCGGCGAGCTTGGCTAGCCAGATATACTAAGAAGTACTCAGCCAAAAGAAACCTTTCCGTGGTTCTTATTCTCCTTCTCGATACTTACATATTCCAGCCTATCTTTGTAGCGCGAATTATCGTTTGGATCCCTGACACCGTGTGAGTTGAGAGCCTCTTCTCATTGTTCTTTCCGGGAAACTCACTTCCACTGGCCAGTGCACATGTGACTACCATTACATGCAGTCTCAAAGAAGTTGAGGTGCATCTGCCGTTTTTGAGTAGGCCTTAACTCAACTGGAGCTCCTTCTGGAGATGACATAGTGGCAAGATTTGGATGCTTCTTGGATGCTTCTTGTTTGTGAAAATGACAAAGTCAATTTAATTCAGAATATGGTTTGGCCAGTTTATGGCCTTGTCTATGAGCATAGCTGGAGCAGAAGATAGAGAGATCTTGCAGTGCAGGGGTTAAGATCGGCGACAGAATGCGAACTTGATAGAACTATGGTCGTCGGTGGCCGGACCCCCGGCCGAGATCACCCCAACTGTATCGATAAGAACCAGACTTCGTCCGCACTCAAGATTATACGTGCTGCACATCGGCATCGTTTTGTTACGGCCACGAATTGCTTTGAGACAATTGCGTCGACACGAGTTGGGTGCGGAGACGGCAAGCGAGCCGATCAAGGAGACGTTGTCCCGATGATAGTAACGCTCCAATTGCGAAAGTGTAACGACTCTCCACCTTCACCTTTTTCACAGAGACAGGATCTAGGAAACCGAAATGAGCTTTCCAGAACATCGGAAGCAATGGTGACCTTGCATTAGATCCACATGCGGGGCCATGCAAAGCGGGGGGTGCACCTGGAGAGGTGACAGTTTTCAGATCATCGACCTATGATCTCACCCGCATTCAAAACGAGCAAAATTCTCCAGAGTCTTTTCATTTACTGCCAGAAGACTTAAAACCTTTTATCGTTGTCAAGATGGCTCCTAAGAAACAACTCCACCTTAACTTTTTCGATCAGGCATGTACTGGCAGTCATATGGGCGTGGGCCAATGGAAGTGAGTATACAGCTATGACTTAGGTGGATTCTGCTAAAGACGGAATTGTAAGGGACCCCGCCGATAATTCAAGGTACAAAGACCGCATCGAATATTACCAGTGGATGGCGAAACTGGCAGACAGAGGCAAAATCTCTTGCATCTTCTTTGCCGATGTTTATGGAGGCACGAACCTACAACCATCCAAATCCTCTCTGCTTTCGTTCTAATTGATGGCAGTGGACGATAAGTTCAATGACAGTGCGGAAGCGACATTCCATGGGGGATCCGGTGTTGGTACCTTGGACCCTCTAGTTCTGGTCCCAGCGATGGCAAGCGTCACTAAAAATGTCTCCTTCGGAGTGACAGGAAGCACTTCATATATCAATGTTAGTGGGGGCCTGTTCTCGAAGGCATTGAATATACTGATTAGAATCGCAGCCCTACATATTAGCCCGGACCATATCAACCCTCGACCATGTCTCCAACGGAAGATTTGCATGGAATGTGGTGACTAGTTATTCCGATACTGCAGCGAAAGCAATGGGTAAACTACAAGTCACTGGTCACGATCGAAGATACGAGGAGGCTCATGAGTTTATGGATCTCGTATACACGTATGTTCATGTCAAAAGACACACAATCAATCGTATTATCTGACAGACTTAGTCTCTTGGAGGGTTCTTGGGAGGATGGTGCGTCAATATGGAGTGCCGAAAAAGGCGCATATGATTTCAGCAAGGTTCACAAAGTCAATTTCGATGGACTCTATCACAGAACCGTCTCCTATGGCCCCATGCATCCCTCGCCACAGCGTACACCAGTCCTGTTTCAGGCCGGTACTTCCAGTGCTGGGTCGGCCTTTGCAGCAAAGCATGCAGAAGCAATATTCTGTGGTGGACACAAGCCTTCGGAAACCAAACGAATTGTGGATTCGATCCGAGCCGCTGCTGCTGCTAATGGGAGAGACCCCAATCACGTCAAGTTCTTTCCCCAGATTACACCAATCCTCGGCCGTACGGTCGAGGAGGCTCAGGCGAAATATGAGAAAGCTTTGGCGAACGTAGACTACGCAGGAGGACTGGCGAAGATGAGTGGCTACTTGGGCGTCGACTTCGGGCAATATCCTCTTGACGAACCGTTCGTGCTCGACGACAGCAAGCCGGACAGTGGCATCCACGCTATGATCACGGCCCTTCAACGCTATTCTGACCTTCCGATGACCCCTCGCAGGATTGGACAACAGATGGCATTCTGCGGCTTTGCAGCCATGCCAGTGGGAACGCCCGAGATGGTGGCCGACGTGTTCGAAGAATGGGCCAACGAGGGAGATATTGACGGGTTTAACATCGCGTGTAGGTTTTCCATACCGCGCAGCAGAGAACTAGAAATCTAATCTAACGTGACCTACAGACGTGTCTAACCCGATGTCGTACGAAGATATTGTCGAACTTCTCGTTCCCGTGCTGCAGGAGCGTGGCATCATGTGGAAAGACTACACCGTGCCAGGAGGAACCTTCCGGGAAAACCTTCTGCGCGAACCGGGCACAAGCAAGATGCCCGACTGCCATGTAGCAGCTCAATTCCGATACGAAAACCTGAAGAAGCAAGATGGTGTGATTGATGGCAAAGGCGATATTTGGATCAAGCGAAAGGAGCCTCCCCAGGCAGAGAGCACTTTGCCGTCAGCACCTGTTGCAGCTACGGAAGATGCTGTGGAGAAAGTCAGCAAACTGAAAGTAAATGGGACATCACCAACAGTCAACGCGGAAGCATAAATTATATAACATGAATTTAATTGCACGTTGTTCTGAAGAGCTCACGTCAGTGGCCAATAATTGTTGGGCATCTTTGTCCCAGGAGACTTAAGCATAAATTCAACCTTCTTATGCAGAGATTCTGCTTGAAACTTATCTGTACTAAACTGTACGAGTTTCTCTTTTGCTTCAGGATGATACGAGTCTGTACAGTGGCTCTTCAACAGTCAGGTACGTGTATGTGTAAGCCATCCTGCGGAAGCTGACTCTCTACCCGATCGCTTAACTTGGTATTGGCAAGCTTCAACCGCTCCGTGCCTCGGCGGAGGAATCTTTATCTTCTTTGGAGAGAACAGCAGAGCTATACTATTGAGTAACTCACCTTATCAGAGGAAAACGACCTCAACCCTTTTACACGGATCAACCTTTGCACAGTCAATTCTTCAGTCTAGCACGAGACTGGTCTCGGGATAGAATCTCCGTCCAGATTCTTGCAAATTTAGCCACCAGCCAAGGATTAGCGGGTAAAACTACGCATGCGCATGCCTTATCGGTGCTGCTTCACTGATAGGATACAGAGTAATCGGCATGGATCACAATGCTCAGGGTCTTTTGAGATGCCTCGGCCCAGGTGGTAGAACACCGCCTCACGGTTCAGCGCTGCTTATCAGCTAATCGCGGCAGCGCTGCCGATGATAGCAATCCCATCCGTATATGCAGGCTGGAAAGGGTGCCATGTACGCGAGCAACTCTATTTTGACTCAGAGAGGACGATCTCTTGGAAAGGACTGTACCGAAAGGCTGGGTCGCTGCAGATAGGCTGGTTTCGCTCCGAATCGAGATTCTGGGCTTGGAGGAGGGTTGATGCGACTGAAACTGGCAGGGCACAAATATCAGCATGAATCATCTTTTGAAGGAAATCGACAATTTACAGTCGCGTGAGGTCTTTCCCCAAAAGATTTCAGTTATTTTTCTTTCTTCTACTTATTTATTCAAGTTGCTGCTCTCGTATCCAAGCCAAGCTTAAGAACTTCCAGGAGCCGTTGCCAAAAGCTGTGCCCGGGCCCAAGGGATGATCAAAAGGCTGCTGAAATGGGCCGAAGTGCCTGCCCGGGAAGACATCTTTACCTGGCGAGGGACAACAAAATGGGGTAATCACGATCTGTACCCCATAGATCCCAAGGAGTGGACATTTGGATGGCTCGGTTTTGTTGCCATTTGGGTCACCAACGGTGTCAGTGTGTCGACCTGGACATTGGGAAGTTCTTATATTGCGTATGGCTTGACTGCGGGCGAGACCATCGGGTCGATTCTGGTTGGCAGCTGTATTGCATCCTTCGTGGCCTTCTTCGCTGCTCGACCTGGGATGGATTATCATGTTGGCTATGTATGTTTGACTGCACTATTGGCTTTGCTAAGACTGACTCAGTCTGCAGACTATTATGAACAGACCAGCGTATGGTTTGCGTGGTACCTACGTTCCCATCATTGTGATTCTGGTGGGAGGATTAGTCTTCGTAAGTTTTAGACGCAACTGAAATGCCTTATTGAGCAATGCTTGTGGTGCAAATGCTGACACAATCCAAACAGGCTGGAATGCAAGCATACTTTGGATCACTGGCGGTTAGCCTCATCATCGGAGCGGTGATTCCTCAATTTCATAATATGCAGAATACTCTTCCAGCATCAGCTGGAATCACGACACAAGATCTTATCGGATTTATTATCTACACTATTATCTACCTGCCTATTCTTTACTTCGTCCCCCCTCACCAAATCAGAAAATGTCTGTACCCATCGTTTATAATGGTCAGCGCGACGTTCTTGGGGATTCTTGCCTGGACAGTCAAGACGAACGGAGGCACGGGAAACTTGATAGCTCCTCAAGTTACGCTCACGGGTTCACAGAGAGCTTTCCGGATCGTGCAGTGCATGTCTTCCATCGGCGGAACCTGGGGAGGAGCCGCGGAGAGAATTTCGGATTGGACGCGCTTTGAGAAAAAGAGAGGAGCTGCGAATCCCGGCATGCTCTTCGCACTTCCCATCACCGTGACGATCTGTGCTCTGGTGGGAGTCCTTGCGACAACAGCGTCGTTCCAGACATATGGAACCACGCTCTGGAATCCGTTGGTATTGCTACAGTATGCACAAACCACATCGTACACTCCCGCGTGCAGAGCCGGCACTTTCTTTGCAGGATGCGGGATACTGTCATCTCAGATCTTCATGAACATGACGCAAAACAGTATTCCTTACGGCATGGATCTTGTTGGGCTCTTCCCGAAATACTTGACAATGAGACGCGCATCTATTATTTTGACCTTTGCTACCTTGGTGCTTCAACCGTGGCGATTCTTCGGTCAAGCTGCCATCTTCATTACCGTTCTCTCCTGTGTAACCAGTAAGTCCATCGCTCCGCTGTCATGAGAAGACCGAGAATCGATACTAACAACTGAAACTTAGTCTTCTTCTCTGCTTCCACCGCGATCGTCCTCTCCGACTTTTGGATAGTTCGGAAAAGACTCTGGAAGGTGCCCGATCTTTTCGAGCCCGGTGGGATTTATTGGTTCACCGGCGGATGGAATATTCGCTGCATCATTGCACTTCTTGCCGGCATGATTCCGTCCATTCCGGGGTTCTTCATGACATGTATTGATTCAAGTGCGGACAACGCCGCGGTGAAGATCTTTCAGATCACGTATTTCGTTGCTGCGCCGCTGTCACTGATTTTCTACTTGGGCATGAATTATATTTGGCCTCCAATTGGACTAGGAGTCAAGGAGTTTATCTCAAGGGACGACAGCTCGGGCGAAATTATCGAGGGCGTGGAATATAATGGGCCTGCAAACGAGAAAGAGTCGGAGGTGAAGACTAGTAAGATCTCTTCTGTTCGGGAGGATTCATCTGTATAAGAATTTCGAAATATATGCCTAGCTACTACTTAGAGGTAGAGACCAGCTTCTCGGAGACGAAGCATGACTCTCATTTCATTTTGTCCATCCATGAAGCTTAAGTCGAATGGGTTCGAAACGAATGTAGTCAATAGTACATGGAGTTGCCCAGTGAATGTGCTTAGAAATAGCTTATCGGATGATGGTGAACAGTTATAGTCGAATGACAATGGGCTGCCGGACAATATCAACAGTGGGTATGCCAATCGGAATTTTACAGTTGATGTATGCTTCCCCAACTCCAGGTTTTGGTGGCTTCTGATTTGACATGGAGCGTCTTTTCTAGCAGTGGGAAAGGTTGACGATAAGCGGGGTTGGCATTGCGAAAAGTCGAGGCATCTGGACTGATGCATATCATAATGCAACAAAGAGGCGATTCGGCATCGCGACGATGGCGAAATGCAGGGACTAGATGACGAAACCTCCGTCCCCAAATCACCATAAAGAATGCCAGTTTCACCCCTTTATGAGTTGAAAAACATTAGCCATTCTAGTACCTCCGAATCAATTGCCAACGCCTATTGGTTGGAACCTTTACAACCATGTCCTCAACTACAATTACTGAAAGTGCCAGCCAGCAAGAGTCCTTACCTCTTAGCAACGCACAGCAATACGACTATGCTCAGCTTCCCAAGTATTCCCACCCACCAGAGACTAAGGAGGACCTTCCATGGTCTGAGCTGGTGACACTTGATCTCGAAGACTACGATCGTCCCGGTGGGAAGGAGAGACTGGCAAAGCAGCTCGAGCATGCGGTGCACCACGTGGGGTTCTTTTATGTAAAGAACTTTGGCTTGTCTCAAGAACTAGTTGATAACCAATTCACTTTGGCCAAGAACTTCTTTAACCTCGACACTGAAGAAAAGGGGAAATATGAAATTGATTATGCCAATGCTGATTATAATGGGTGGCGTAGACCTGGACGTGGCCGAAGTGGTAAGCATTGGCCCTTTCTTGATTCTGAGCCTTGATCTTTCATACTTTGAAAGACCTTCCATACTGATCGAGGCAATAGGCCCTGTCAAGGACAACATTGAGATCTTCAACATTCCTAAATTTACAAAGGATTTCGAAGGCAAACATCCACTCCCAGATTTATTGAAGGCGCACCTGCCAGAGATCGAGCACTTCTCTCGCTCGCTTCACTCCAACGTCGTGTTGCCGCTGCTCCGGCTCTTCGCAATTGTGCTGAAGCTCCCCGACGAGGAGTACCTTGTCAAGCAACACACGTATGACAAGAAGAGTGAAGACCATTTCCGATACATGATATACCACAAGCGAACACCAGAAGAGCATGCTGCCAGTAATTACGGACAGACGGGTGGCCATACCGACTTGGGAACCGTGACACTACTATTCCGACAACCTGTCGCGGGACTTCAGGTACTCGGAGAAGATGGAAAATGGACCTGGGTCTCCGCACAGCCCGGAACCATAACCGTCAATCTTGCCGATACCATTTCTCACCTGACCGGCGGTTGGTTGAAGAGCTCGATTCATCGCGTCGTGGCGCCTCCCAAGGATCAATGGACGTACGATCGAACTGGGCTGCTATATTTCGCAAGACCACACAACGATGTTGTCCTGAGACCCATCCTAGATTCACCGGTCCTTCAAGAAACTGGCGTGGAGCCGAGATTTGAAAAGGAAGTGACCATGGAACAATGGGTTAAGGCCAAGCAGACTTTGCAGCTCAACCCGGATGAAGCGGCAAAGAAATATGCGGCAGACGGCACGGTAGAGGTTCTTGCAGGTTTTAAGGATCGAAAGTATAAATGAAAGGCTCCCATTCTGTAAAACGCTAGCTGGTCACGAACCATACCCGAGCTCTCTCAGCTAAATGTGTAGAGAGAGGGTCGCTCAACTTGTACAGGTATATATTGTACATAGGATAAATACCATGATTTTATGGACTGTGACTAAACTCCAGAGAAATTGTTTTCAGAAACTGAGAAATATTAGTGATTGAACTAAGAATGCTCACTTGAAGTTTTTACTTAAAATATAAAGATGTAAAACCAGTTAAATTCCCAAAGTTTCTCTACGGTGTTGCTTCCAACTGGCAGTTGACTACCTTATGTATCCAATCCTTTACTTCCAGCCTTATCATTACATTTGACACGGACATGGACTCTCCATACTTATCAAATAGTTTGGTATATTCTTGCAGCCGACCCCAAAAGCTGAACCCTGAGTACGGCCAACCTAGCTTTAAACCCCTATTGAGAGGAGCCCTTTACTATCCTACACGCTACTGAGCTGTATCTACCACACAAACCTAAATTCAGTGGCTAAATCAACACACAGGACGAGGTGGTTCCTGAAATGCGCACCTACCAGCATCGCTTAGCCGGCTCTCGTTTTCCACCCTGTTGGTCCCTGATTCTACTTATGCTTCTCAGATGCACCCCACACAAACATACCCCACAATCTTGACAGCACCGTGCACTAGTGCTTGGGGATGTCCGGGTTTGCTTCCTGCACAGAACTGAATTCTTGATAAGCAGCAGCTAGGGTACGATCAGCATGCGTGGAGAGAAGATGGATAGGTATATGAGCAGTCCATAAATTGGAACTCAGTGTATGCCAGAGTTCCACTATTCCGACTTTCAATCCGGACTTTTTATATGACGAGATTATACCAGTATTTGTACTTTAACTCCTTTAACTTTTCTTCCAAGTAACTCGATAGAATGGAGGAAAAAACTGAGCAAGAAATGATCGAGGTCGCTCCCGGCACTCCATCAACCACAGAGGAATGTTCTGAACCGGCTCCTGTTGTAACACCCAAAACTTGGGTGGTTGTTTTCGTGAGTAGTATGTGGAGGAACTGAAAGTCGCTTGCTTAATGATATTTGAAGATCCTTTCCATGGGATATGGTCTTTCCTTCTGGCCAATTCCCGTCTTCGCTGCTATCCAGTCTGAAGTTGCAGCCTCGTTTGGCACCCCCACGCAGTACATTTGTATGTCAGAGCAACAGAATTGCACATTCTAAGAGCCGTTTCCTGACAAGTTTGTAGGGTTCATTCCTAGTTGGTCGCTTGCAATCACTGTTTGTTTCATGATTTCGTGAGTGGACCATTGTACTTCTATCAAATACTTCAGCTCTCTAACCTCTCATACAGTGGTCCAAACACAGATCTTCTAGGACGACGCTGGTTCCTCGTGGGTGGGAATTTGATCTGTTTCATCGGTCATTTAGTCATCGCGACTGCAAAGTCAGCACCTGCTGTGACGGCAGGAATGGCCATCACTGGCTTCGGAGGTGCGAATTGCCAGATGGCCGCATTTGCGTTGTGCGAGCTATTGCCAAACAAATGGCGACATCTAGGGGTGGTTTTTGCAGACCTTGCTACCCTGGTTGCCGTCATTGTGGGGCCAGTCACAGCTCGATATGGACTTGTTTCTGGCACCTGGCGATGGAACTTCTACCCAACCGCCATTCTCCAAGCGTTTTCCTTTATAGGACTGTATCTTTTGTACCACCCGCCCAAGCATCCGAATGGTTTACCCTATGGACAAGTCTTCCGAGAGATGGATTATTTGGGTATGGAAACTCCTCGTATACTGATTGACTGCTGACATTTCTTAGGAATGGTCTTGTTCATTTTGGGAGCGACGCCTTTCCTCGCAGGAATCATCTACACTACCATATTCCCGTCTTCAAACGTACATGTTGTGGCCTGCCTCGCAATTGGCGCAGTCTTCCTGATTGTTTTCGTCTTATGGGAAATCATAGGCCAAAGACGTGGATGGATAAAGCATCCACTAACGCCAACTCGAGTATTCACCTCCGGCAGAGGTAGAGACCTGACTGCGCCGTGTATCGCAGTAGCAGTTATCAACATGTTTTATTACTCAAGTAGCATTATCTGGCCTACCATGATCAATGTCTTCTACTTGAAAGAACCGAACGACTGGAGGTACGCATGCGTACTTTCAACTGTACAAGGTCTTGCCATTTTAACTGGTGTGATCTTCCTGAGCTTTTTCGGCTCGAAGATTAAGCGATGGAATTGGCAGCTATCTGGATACACCTTCATTATGGTGTTGTTTGGAGTCTTGCTTGCTCTTGGCACCCCACAAAGAAAGGGAATGATGATTGTATTTGTCTTCATTTCACAAGCCGCATATAGTGCATCTATCTATCTTTGTATTGCTATCAGTCAGATGGGAGTCGAGCAGAAAGACCTAGGTATCAGTGGAGGCGTCTCTGGTACTACTCGATTTGCTGGAGGTGCTGTGGCTACAGCTGTTTATACCGCCGTTTTGACCAACACTGTCACAAAATGGACTACCAAACTCGTCCCTGCTGCAGCAATAGCAGCAGGCCTACCATCTTCAGATGTTCCATCATTGATGAATGCTCTAGGCACATCTACATTGACGGACAACTACTCTAGTGCTATCGTTACTGCTGTTGGGAGGGCAAATCAAGTTGCCTATGAGCATGGGGTCCAGCTCACAGCGTACACCTCTCTGGCTTTCGGTGTTGTTGGTATTGCCGCGTGTCTCTGCTGCAAGGACATCAATCCAAAGATGAACGATAAGATTGAGGTTTACATGGAAAATACGGACCTTGCAAACAGAAACAAGTTTCACTAACTGAGGTGGATCTGAAGAAAACACCTTCATGAGATAACTATTGTATATATTTATATATATTTATATATTTATAGGGATGGATAATAACAAGATTTAGCTTCATTCAGGGATCCGTGGGCGTGTCTGAAACCATCCAGCCTCCTCCGCAAAGTGATGAATGCGCTTCAATGGCTCTTTCATGAATGGAACATTATCCCACAATCCCAAAATAACCAGAGAGCGTTCAAAGACGAGAACAATATCTGAAGGCGGAGCACAGCTATATACCGGTTGGTATGCAAGGAGTAGACCCATTGCGATTGCGTAGAATCTGTAGACATCATATATCAGCAGGCAGTGTAGAAACCGAAAAGGCTCAACTTACGCCCTGATACTCGAATGCGACACAAAAGTCTTCTGCATCATGATACCCTCTGAGGCTCTCAGATGCAGCACACAGAACTCCACGCATTCCTTCGCTCTCTCGTGCACAGCAGCTCTCTCATTCAATTCCTCCTCCAAGACCATCTGATCCCCCTCCTCCGCGGCCGCTGCCAAATTCTCGACGTGTCTCAGCACGAAAGGCCAGTAGATGACGCTGGACAGACAAAACCATTGGCTGCGGAGATAGGCTTTTCTCAAATCGAATAACGGTGTTGCATCCAATGCGAAGCGCAGAGATGTTGGGAGGTGTTCGTGCCAGCTTCGTATCTGATTGCGGAGCTCAACTGCCACAATGGGGGCGTAAATTGCTCGTCCCGCTTGGGTGTGATATCAGCATATGTCCGAGGAGTGAAAGAATTGCTGTGCCTACATTTGAACCCGATGGTCTCGATTACCTCTACAAGCAACTTGCGTAGGGATATCAGAGCCAAGAAATAGTAGAGACCTTCCTCGTCAACGGAACTTGTTGGCAGAGAAAGTGTCTCTTGAAAGGCCCGCATCCCACTCGATGGAAGCTCTAAACAGACTTCAAGCTCGCTGTGGAACATTAGTGTCTAGATTGAGCCCATGATATCCCGTACTTGGGCATACTTCTCGATCACATATGCCATCCAGAATGTCCTGCCCGTCATGTCTGCATCCACGCCTCCCCTCGCCATCCAATTCGTCCTAAGCATAATCATGCATTCTCGAGACGTTTTGTTGATCTCGGTCCAAGATTGAACCGGCCGCATAGCAAAACATAAATAAACCCTGTCCACATTTTTCAGAATTTCCGCTTCCCTAGCAAATTTTACGTTTACTCACGCGAGCAATGTCCTGCATTGGAGGACATTGATATCTCCCATTGGCAACCTCGTCGCCCTCAAAATCTCATAGGAAAGCACAAAATACTCGAAGCCCGGTAGCTGCCTGGGATCTTCGTGGTATAGGTACCCATCCACAGCCATAGCACCGATAGCGAAGACAAGCAGGGCCAGGCACGAGGAGATACTCTTGTCCGAGTAATTACTCACCGACGCAGCCTGAACATGCTGAAAACAAGTCTCGTCATCAATGAGTGGCATCCATCGCAGCAGTCCACCCACAAAAGCTCGTTGCAATCTCCAACACGTCTGCGGCGAAAAGTCCGCGTGGACATGGTTCATGAGCGCCTGTTCGATACTGGCATAGAGGATATCCCCCTGCGCGACCTCACCGGTGTAGAATTGCGATCCGTTGTCATATGAAAAATCTACAAGGGACGGCGGTGCTACGAACGTCATGAGATTGGGCATTCGATGGCCATATGGCCTTGTGCTACTGGCTGTGCCATATGTCGGACCACCAGTTCGAGGTCGTGAGTCGAAAGTGGATGCATTTGACGGGGAGTGTGTATAGTCTGCTGGAAATACACGAGAGTTTCCTGGGTTTGCAATGTTGTATACCTGTTGAGTGAGTGCAGCTATCGAGTGTTGGATCTGATCAAGTCGATCATCAACTTTACTCAGGGCAGCGTTGGCAGCCGCTGTGACAGGTTCTCTGACAGTTGTTAATCACTTGGGGCATGCTCTCATTGGAGGATTGCTTGGGATCGTGTTTACCTGTCCCAGAGATTTGGCTTCCTGTATACGCATTCTACCTCTAGTTCCGTGCATTTTGAGCAGGACGGCCGCACGGCATCACATTTACTCCGACGCGTTCGACAGATCTCGCACTAAACACCACTTCCTTTAGAACCTCTGTCTTTCCACTGCTTTTCCAGGCTTACCGCAATTGCAGTCCTCTTCCGCGGATAGTCGGCGCCAGCTCCTTCGACGTGGGCCATTCAATCCAGGTCGCTTTTCTGGGGTTCTGCTTGTCGAGTCGAATGCTTTGCATAAGGCAGGTCTGAGAGGATGCATTCAGAAGGTGTTAAATGCTATCGGCTCGAAGATCCGCTTGCTCAATAATTATGCTGGTATATTTTGGGCGTTTGCGGGGAAGTGTAGTTCGTGCGGGGTGGAATAATGGATGTTGGGGGATTTTGGCGAGGCTATCGTTTTCCGCTTAGCGAGCAGTTAGTTCAGCTGTGGCGGGTGGATAGTGGTGATCATGTATTGATTCAGTTTGATACATAAAATTTACTTGTGATAGTTCAATAATTGAGACGTATTTGATTACCCGTCTTTCGTGAGATACTAGAAAAATCACTACGGACGATCACAGTTCTATAGGTAAATGCTCGATTGAGATATACATAGATTCTGAATCCCCACACTGTCGATCCTTTAATACACACAGAGTAAAACTATATGGTTTTCTTGAGTACATCAAATGATGCTAAAGACAAGCTCTAGAAGTGCCATTGTTCTCAACACTCGCTTGTATATGATCAACATCTAGCTGCGAATCCAACTTAATATGTAAGGCTATCTCTTGACTTTCGTGGCAACGACATTCAAGTGAGGCTTCTGCCAGGTTGAAAAAGCTTTCATATGCTTCATGTCCCCCTCAGCATCCCACTCCACTGCACTATCAGCGTTGACAAGGTCGAAGTTCCAGATTGTGCGTGCCAACACAAGCCTCATCTCAAGGTATGATAAGCTGAGAAAATATTTGTCAGTATAGTTTCAGGGATGGCGGTCAAACAACACGATGTGAATTTTGAAACTCTTACTCTTTTCCAATACATCCTCTTGGACCCAACGAGAAGGGTCGGAAAGCCAATTTCTTCTCGTCTGCAAACTTCTCACTTCCTAGCCAGCGTTCCGGTATGAAGCTATCTGGCTCGACGAAATTGTCCGGACAATGGTGTGCACACCATGAACTGACCGAGACGGCAGTCTATAAAGATTTATCAGTCACCATAACTTTGATACAGCGTTAGAGGATGATCATGACTTACGCCTCCTGGGATATGCTGTCCATCAATCACATCCCCTCCAGGCTGAATTGATCTCAAGAAACCAATCGGTGCTGGAGGAAAGATACGAAGACCTTCTTCGATACAAGCACTTAAGTAAGGCAGCTCATTCACTCTTGCAAGTTTAATTTCTTTCTCGGAAGAAAAAGCTTCTCGAATCTCTGCCTTGAGCTTGGCATATACCTCGGGATAGCGGAGAAGATTGTTTGTGAGCGATGCTAGTGAGCTTGCTGTTGTCTCACTCCCGGCGACACTGTGATTGTTCAAGTCAGCTGGTAATCTGATCGTCTTTCCCTGGTTCCGGGCTGGAGCAACCAACTTACATAAAGAGTGCAGCATTGACAATGACTTCATCCTGTGATAGATCATAGACTTCGGCTTGCTTCAAAATATAGTATATAAAGTCCTTCCTCTGATTTTTGGTATCATTGAGACGTCTGGATTCGACCCATGATTAACTGACTGCCTAGCAGCATGACTAAATATGTAAGGATTCACTCACCTCATGACTTTCTCCCGACTGTAAGCGAGATGATCCGCACGCTGCTTCCGCAAGGCGCTCGGAATCAACCTCGTCATGAGAATCTGGGTGGTGGATCCGGCCGTAGCAAATCGTCGAGTAGCCTGCTCAATCGCCCCGGCCTTGACCGCATCAAATATGACCGAGATCCAGAAATGAAAATCGCCACGATCCAAGCAGCCAAAGGATTCGCCAAACGACAAGTCCCCAATGACATCGAAAGTGATGAAATTATACCACTTGACGATGTCGAAGACTTCCTTGCGCTCAGCAAAGCCGTGGAAATTCTTCATGAGCTTGTCCACAAAGCCCTGAACAATATCTTCTTGCTCCCACAAAGCTTTCTTGGAGAAGCCATGGGAGAGCGCTTTGCGCTGCCGTGCATGATTGGCATGATCTGCCATAGAGATTGTCTGGACGCCGGGGAGGGGATCTACTGCTCCAACATGGATGGGATCTTTGTTGAGATCTTGTCGGCCGTTACGATGGCCGTAGATGTCATTCCACGCCTCTACGGTATTGAATGCTAACTCATTTGGACTGAGTCGCACTACCGACCCGTACTTTTCATGCAGTTTTCTGGTCTCCATGGGTAGGCGACCACGGAGAACCCATATCACACCGGGAAGCTGTGGTGAACGTCAGTGGTTGTCGGGTCGAGAAAGTTTGCACGACTCACATCTGATATAGCATTGATCTTTGGTCCTGGGAATTTGGCGAGGGGGTGAAAATAAAGATTGTAGACAATGGTCCACGTGAGATACAAGATGCTGCTGATACTCAAGAATCCAAGGCCCAGGACAATCCTTGAGCTGGAAGTAGTAACTCTTCCGAGCTCCGTTCTCAATTGGTCCATTCTCGCTAGCAATCTACTTGAGCCTCCCAGGTTTGATGTCAAATGATTTTCTGCTGCAAGTTATACATGTTGGAAATGGGGAGTGCTTTATAGGCCCGAGAGACTTTTCTCGCTTCCAAGCTACCAAAGCAAGTAGGTAGAGTGAATATGGGCATGTTCATGGTTCCGTGAAACGCCATCGGGGTGGAAAGAGAAGATGCTCACATGCATCTAGTCCATTGCGGTGGCTGTTAGCTCGCGTAAAGACTTCCGAACATCCCCAAACCGAGCAAGCTTGCCCAATATTTGGTCTTGCTGCACTCCACGTCAATCATCCCCGCACCTCGGTATTTAACTTAGACATCTTCTAGCCTGAGTTTTTATAAGAATGTTTGTATTGGACAAAAAGTAGCGCCTAATATGGTGACTGAGGACTCAGTTCTTGCACACTGAGCTTTGAGTCACGGCCGCTGTCACAAGCGGAATCCGAGTCCAGAAGCAACACCACAAAAGATATTATTTGTATCAGCTGCAATGAATACTCGAATATACCTGTCTTTACTTGGGCTCAAGCGGTTGAACATGTACTTAATCTGGAAATGCATATAACTGAAGTCCCTAACAGTTCCATCCTCCATCGATACCATAGCATTGTCCACTGATGAAGCTTGCCTCGTGACTCAACAAAAAAGCAATCAATGGCGCGACTTCTTCAGCTTGGCCCATTCTTCCCAGTGCAACCGAAGTAGCACCTCCTTCCTTCTGCTCTTCAGCCTTTGGGTCAGCTGTGGCGGCTTTGAGCATCGGTGTCTGGATATATCCCCTTGTTACCAGATTAGTCAACAGGTTCTTCGTAGAGGCTGAGAAGTGATTGACTTACGGTGCTATACAATTCACCCGAATCCCTCTGGATCCAACTTCCTTTGCAGCTGACCGAGTCAATCCAATAACTCCGTGCTTCGACGCCGCATAAGCAGCACAGCCCACCGAGCCTTGCAGGCCGAGGATACTGGCCGCATTCACGATACTCCCACCGTCTTTCATCACGGGGAGTTGTGCTCTCAAGCAATGCATCACCCCCGTCAGGTTGACTCCGAGCATGAAATCCCAATTCTTCTCGTCCTCCGTCGCAACCGTCCCTCCAGGGGTATTCCGGAAAACCCCAGCAATATTCGCCGCGCCATCCAGTGCCCCGAAGTTCTCCTTCGTATCTTTCATCCAGCTCGCAACCGAGTTGGAATCGCGCACATCGACGACCGACGTCATGACATCTCCTTTCCCGTCTGACTTGATGAGCGTGGCTGCTTCTTGGAGGAGATCTCCTTGTACGTCGGCGATGGATACTTTGGCTCCGCGCGCGGCGAGCAGTCGTGCGGTTGCGAGACCCATGCCGGATGCACCGCCTGTAATGGCTATGACTTTCCCTAGCATCGAAGCCATCTTATCTTGAGTACCGTAAAAATATAGAATACAAATTGTAATGGAAGGCAGAGCTGAGTTTTGATGCCAATTATTCAATCTTTGAAATTATGTGCGGCAAACAACCACATGTATAGCATCTACGGAATCTGAAATTTAGGCTGGACTTTCGAGGTTTGAAGATGGGATGCAATAAGGATATGAACGATACTTGGTTAAGGTAAGGTAAAGCAAGGACTCTTATAAAAAGACTCTAGCGGCGCCCAACCCATTGCTGTGGATACAAAATGGCGTGGGCGAGTACGGGAACACACATTGGAGGGAAATGCTGGATGTATTTGAGCCGAACAAAGCGCCGATGAGATTTCGACTATAAACCCGATCTAAATAGTAGACTCAGCTGTGCATATCCCAATCCAGCTCCAGCGACCGGCTTCTCTCTTAGTCGTTACTCTGCAATGGCTTTCCGCTCTGCTTCGGTACAGGTTCCTCGACCGAGTAAGCGAGCAACTTGCTGCAGAGTTTAGAAAATTGAGAAAAAGATCATTTACTATTTCTATCAAGACAGCATAACACCTCAATTACTTGCCCTCCCACAGTTACAACTGCGACTATGAGTCTCCAATGCCATCTTCCATAGAGCTAAGCTGCGAGGTTCCCTAAGATCCGCGGATCAGCTGACCAACTCCCCCTCAATTTAGTCTACCAAGCGAATCGTTTTCCGGGTGAATCTCCCACGATGCAGCCCAGCCTAGGGGATCTTCGGGAAGACATCCCTCGCTCTTGCTGCAGAGCCGCTGCCTACGAGACGCCCAATCCCAAGACCTTCCCCACATTCTGACCAAGGCCATGGTGTTCCATTTTCCCCTGAGGAAAATATTTGCCGCAGATATGGCTGCTTCAGACCCAGCGGATCTTCGGGCGGAAAAGCCCCCTAGGTGGAAGTACGGCAAGCAGAGCTGGGAGCTCGATGTAGTGGACAATGCCCCGCATGGGGTTCAAGTACTTATGAAGGAGAGACGCCCTATGATGAGATAGTTTATTTTTCTGAAGTATACGCAGCTATTATCTCCCCAGTCTGTTTTCAGTTGCAATTTGAGATCGCCGTATAACGCATAATCCCCCCCAGAAATTGCGAGGCTTCAAAATGACACCAGCTCTTCAACGTCCCGTGCGTGTGGCAGGTGCCTCTGGAGGATTCTCCGACAGAGTACGAGCCATCTCCAGCCTAGCCGCCAACGAAGATGTCGACGTGATTGTCGGCGACTGGCTCTCCGAGATGACCATGACCATCCACGGAACGGGCAAGATCCAAAAGCAAGCCCAACTGACCGGCAAGGCGCTCACATTTGACGAGCAAGTTGAGAATGCCATGTTCGCGGAGAATTTCATGGACTGCTTCATGCCAGCCATCGACGATCTTGCGCGCCGGAAAATCAAGCTGGCCGTCAATGCGGGAGCCAGTGACTGTGAGATTCTAGCCAAGCTGGTCCAGAAAAAGGTCAAGGAACGGGGCCATGACCTGAAGGTCGCTTGGATTGAGGGTGACGAGGTCACGGGTACGGTCAAGAGCATGTTGAACAAGGGCGAGGGCTTCCGCAGCATTATGCACAACAAGTCGGTTCAGGAATGGGGCTTGGAACCTGTGTGTGCTCAGTGCTATCTTGGTGGTCTTGGTATTGCGCGGGCCTTGACCGAGGGCGCCGATATTGTCATCTGTGGTCGTGTCTCTGATGCTTCACCAATCATTGGTGCTGCTGCGTAAGTCTTGCCTGTCAAGTCTTGGAATAAGCGTGGACTAACAGATTCCAGCTGGTGGCATCAGTGGAAGGCCGACCAATTTGATCAGCTGGCCGGTTCCCTGATCATCGGCCATCTGCTTGAATGTGCAGCCTATGTGAGTGGAGGGTACAGTGCAGACTTCAAAGATCTTTTGAAGCAGGGCAAGCACATCAACCTCGGATTTCCAATAGCAGCTATTGATTACAATGGACACGCCATCATGTCGAAGGAGAAGAACACTGGCGGCTGCATCACTGTAAACTCAGTCACCTCTCAGCTACTCTACGAGATTCAAGGACCGCAATATTACAACTGCGATGTGACAGCTCAGCTTGAGGACATTAAGATCGAGCAGGTTGGAGAGGATCAGGTCAAGATTTCAGGAGTGAAGGGTCTTCCTCCCCCACCAACCACCAAAGTAGGGTAAGTGCAGGAACATGGAAGGGCGGAGAACGAAGTCCACTAACGATGTGTAGAATCACCGGGTTCGCAGGCTGGCAAGCCGAGTACCACGTCTACTTCGTCGGTCTCGACATCGAGGAGAAGTGCCGCTGGACCGAGGAGCAAATCAAGTACGAGCTCGGCGACGAGATTCTCAAGAAGTTCACAACCTTGAAGTTCATGCAGAACGGAAGCTCCATCATAGACGCCCGGAACCAAGATGTAGCGACGGTAGATTTCCGCATTTTTGCGCAGACCAAGGATAGAGATCTGCTCAAGATGCGCAATCCCGAAGGCTTCTTCCGAAGGAGTATGGTTACGTTCTTGCAGAGCTGCCCCGTAAGCGTCCCCTTGAAATTCTGCGTGGTATGAGAATATTGCGGCTCGGCTAACTTCTTCGTTCCCTTCTCAGGGCGCCTCACTCGGGAATGACATGCGGCAAGCTGAAGGCAAGCCATACTACGAGTACCACCCAGCACTGCTCCCGCAAGAACAACTCCAGCAACGAGTCCACCTCCTCTTTGACACACCAGAGCCAATCATTGACATGCCCTTGGCCCCTGAGTTCCGAACCTACAACCGCCAACAGCCATCCTACGAGACCAAGAATCCAGTTGACCTCGCCTCCTTTGGCCCTACGGTCCAACTTCCTCTCGGCAAGATTGTCCTCGGTCGATCTGGTGACAAGTGCTCTGATGCTAACGTGGGGTTTTTTGTTCGTCATGATGATGAGTGGGACTGGCTCAGGAGTTTCTTGACTATTGACCGTATCCGAGAGTTGCTTGGTCCGGAGGAAAGCCCGAAATCCCTGAGCATTGATCGATTCGAGATGCCTAACATTCGCGCGGTTGTAAGTTCTCTTAAGGTCTCTATACACGGGTTTGGAACGATGCTGACTTCAAGTTTGTAGCACTTTCTTCTGCATGATCATCTTGATCGTGGCTATGACGCCTGCAGTACTTATGATACTCTCGGAAAGAATGTTTGCGAGTACCTGAGAGCGAGAACGGTGGATTTGCCTGAGAAGTTTGTTGCAAGAGGAACCGTCTAAGTCAATAGTTGAGATTCTATCTGTAGCATAGGCGTATACGAACAATGACTCCATATTCCTAACTGATCTGAGATATGCATCTATTGCCATGCGCCAAGTATGCAATCTATAAGTCGTAGAGTAGTTCTGACTGCGCTTTTGGAGAGATACAAAAACAAAAAATGCACATTACCATGCATCCAGGTTCTTCAACCTGACTCTATATCCACCACGAATCTTAGCCACCACCCCCCATACAATCTTGACCTTCGGATCATCCACGGCCTCGATCTCAAAGCTCCCCACAAGAGCCGCAAGCAAAGCCTTAAACTCGGCGGTCGCAAAACCTATTCGGAAAAGAACGTCAGCCTAAAAAAAGTCCAAGCCAACCCTGGAAGATGTCTCAGATTACGGCAGGAGAAAGAATAAACTTACTCTTCCCAATGCATTGTCTCGCACCATACGCAAAGGTCAAGTACGCCAGACCCTCCATGCCACCATTTGCCGCATTCTCCCCCTCGAGCCAGCGGTCAGGATTGAAGACCTTGGCGGTGTCGCCCCACAGCTCCTTCGACCTATGCAACGCCCAAGTCGGGACCATGAGAGAAGTTCCCTTCCGGACCGCCACCCCATCAACGAAAGAGTCACGCACGCAATACCGCCGAATCAGCGGCACGGCAGGGTATAGGCGGGTGACCTCTTTGCAAACGGCCTCGAGATATGGCAGCTTGTCGAGCATCTCGGCGGTGATTTCGGTGCCGGATGCCGGGCTGGGGAGCTGCGAGCGGATCTCAGACCGTAGGCGGTCTTGAACGTGTTTGTACTCTGGCTGCGAGCATACGTAGATCGCCCACGTCAGGTTGGCAGCACTCGTATCATGACCAGCGCCTAGGAAGGTTTGAGCCTGATCGATAAGACTCTCCGTGGTGAAATTTCCATACTTGGTCGCCACGGAGATGATGTCCTTGTGACGGTCTTCATCATTGTCAGCATCGGCCTTCTCGGAAGACCGCGCATCGAGCATCCCGCGAATATACTTCCGAATAAACACAGAGCCTTCCCTCAGGTCCTTGCCCTTCTTGGTGGGTAGTACGCGCACGAGTTTCGACGAGGTCAACAGTGCCAGCACCAGGATGAACCTCGATGATTTCCCAGGCTGCAGCGCATTTTTATATGCCACGTTCAAAGGGGTCTCGGGGTTGGTTAACGAGCGGAAATCTACACCGAAGCCAGCAATTCCTATCAGGTCGAGAGCGACTCTTGTAGCCCAGTCAGAAATCTCAATCGTACCGTCGGAGGTTTGCTGGCGCAGGTCCTGCTTGATCAGGTCTACCATCTCATTGGATTTGGACCAGAAGAGCGGATACAGCTCCTTGACATGGCGGAATGAAAATGCGGGGAGAAGCGCTTTGCGTTGCATCTTTTGGCTTTCCGTCAGTAAGAAGTTCCTATACCGCTCCCATCTCTTTAGAAGGGAAAGACTCTCCGTCCCGGTGGGAACATTACCTTATGCTCAGCACCCTCCACAACCACAAGGCCATCGCCCAGAACCAACCTCAGCAGCTTCTTGACAAAGGGGCTCTTTTCAAAATCATAGGCATTGTTCTGCAGGAGATCCTTGATGCCCTTCGGCGAGGTGACAATTAGGGTCTCGCGATTGAACAAGTCCAGAGCGCGGAGGATGCCTTTGTTGGGCGTGTTCTCAACGATATGCAACATTACGCTTCCATTCTGGATGGTGGTGAGTATTCTCTTCCATGATTTCGATTGCTAAGAAAGATTTGGTGAGCATTGGTTGCATTCATTATGGGCGGACGCATTAAGAGGTGGGAGGTAGAGCTTACTTTAGCTTGAGGCAATCTAAGATAGGAACTGAAGAAGAGAGGAAACACGAAGGTATTCCACACAAGAAGACCCGGTACGAGTACTAAAGCTGCGAGCAAGGATATCTTCACATAGGAGCGGAGCGACGAGGAGGGATCGTAGAAATGGGTGAGAGTCCAGACACCGATCAAGGTGAGCACCAAAGCAAATTTCGCCATCACAATCAACCTCAAGAAATTTCCCACAACAGAGGCTTTAGGACAAGGATTGCCATCTGCGGTCTTAAGTATCCGATTGCGAGCAAAGTAAGGTTGTTTCGGAAGATCTCAGACGAATCATAGAGCATTGGTATCGAGACGGCTTGCGTGAGCGCTTTGATATTCGCCAATCTCAGCACCGCTGGACAGGGCCAGCCTCCGACGCGAGCACCGAATCAAGGTGTTTTATATATGTACGAGCACGCACCGAGGTGCATTCCACGCTGCGAGACGCTCGAGCAGCAACCGTCACATCACAGCACGGAACTTATTTACCCGTAGCGTACTCTGGGGAAGCGACACGAACTGCGCTCACGTAGAAAGAGCAATGTAGTCAGAATAGCCGAGGACTCATATCTCGACACATCGTATTAGAGTGGCAGCGCGTACTGCAACAATTCCGATGAAAGAGGGTTTTCAGATCGCCATCAATCTGTAGGTAGGAATGAAGAGCTGCCATAAGACGAGCGGGATCACATGAAGCAATCACATTGTCCAACCTTGCTTCTTTTGAAAACCCGTTCCAGAGACCACCCTCTCCTAATTCCCCACGGTCTCGAGCATACTCTGACAAGCATCCTTGACGACCTGAACTGTATCCTTTCCCACGGGGATTCTAGTAGGCTTTTCCAGCCCCTTCGTTAACCCTTCCCCTCTCACCATATCAAGAATCAACTCGGTGCATTTTCTGGGGTCGCCCGGTTGGTTACCATGCAGCTGAGCGGCGGTCGCGGTCAGAGACATGAAAAGGGAGTTGTAATAATTTGCTGTTGAAGGACTGGGAGGAGTGAAGGAGACGGATGTAGGGGAGGTAATGGAGCTGCGGAACTGACCAATATCAAAACGGATAGGGTGAATGTTGAACTGACAAACCTCAGCGTGAAGGGTTCCAGCGTAACCTTTGGTAGCGTTAGCAATATTCTACGTAGGCAGAAGTAATGATACAGGAGGCAAAGAATGAGAGGACGATGAACTTGCTTAGGCATGATTGCTCACGCCATAAGGTCCAATTCCTGGACCACTGGTCGACGTCCAGATAGAGCTCATAAAGACAATAGTGCCGGATTTCTTGGAGCAAAAGTGAGATAGTAAGGCTTGGGTGATGATGACACAGCCAAATAAATTGGTGTTAAATTGAGCCGTCCACTTGTCAGGACTAGTGGTGAGGTCAGTATGATCATCCCATTGCCTGGGAAGATCTAAGCTTAGCTTACGGAATGACTTCCAAGAACCCAAGCTCACAGTAGCCGGCATTATTGACAAGGACATCGATTGCTCCAGGGATTAAGATTGCTTTCTGAACCGTTGCTTCGATGTCCAGCTAGGGAGCGGTCACATCGAGAGGCAAAATCGCCGACCCCGTCTCTTGTAGGTGAGCGAGCCGGTCGACATCATTGCGACCTGTTGCTACAACTTTGTCGCCTCGGGCAATGATACTGTGAACGAAAGCCTGTCCAAAACCAGAAGAGCAGCCCGTGACGAGCCAAACAAGGGAAGGCATTGGAGGGGCTCCCAAGCGTGGTTGGAAATATAAGACTTAATCAATACGACGGCCCTCCCATACCTCGAAGACCCCCATCGCACATTTATAGCTCACTCGAGGCATCTTGCACACTTCAACTCGTCGCCAACAGAGCCGTCCATGTAATCATAGCTCGCGTCTCGCACCTCTCTGGCGAATTAGGGACGATGGAGGAGTGGATTCGAGTACAGCTGGGCCAGACGACTAGCGCTTATGGCAACAGCTGTACTAATGTGAGGATGGCTGTTGGACTCCATCCCGACTTATAACTACGGCCGGCGTGTAGGAGTCCTTGATATTCAGCATTACATCCCGATCCCGTCGGACCAATGTGACTATGAGCCGACGAACGAGGGGGTTGATTTCAGCTGCAACCTGCAAATGTTGGCCACCAGGTTTGTAGTCTGAATGGCCTTCTACCTTGACGCACTAAATTGTGACGGTCTTGGATGAGGCGATTCCAGCAATCTTTTGAGAATGCTTTAAGAATGACCTGCAATTCCTACGCTGAGGCAGCCCATTTTGGGAGGATTCTCGACTTTCATAGCTGCCGGCACGCGCTGCTCGTTTGGGTGTCTTCAGCTTGGCTGGTTTAGCAAATAGACATTCCATATCTCACAATGGCCACGGAAGCTTGCAAAGCCCAAAGCAATTCTCTTTCAGTCCCTAGTCACAACGAGTCATCCTTCAGAGAAGGTTCGAGTATGCCTACTGCCGTCTCCTGAGCCTCGAAAACTGTAGCGATCAATTCCTCACGCTGGTGGTCCACTGGTAGAAAAAAGGCAAAATACCACACACATGAAACTGCAAGACAGAGTCACTCCATTGAAGAGATTGGAACAGATACAACGAAAGGTTTCCTCGACCAGCTTGCAGGATGCGGAAAATGCCCTAGTCTCTTCTCTGAGGGATTCTTCCAGGAGCAGTATGGTGATTCTTCCTTGAAACCCCCGCTTCTCCATATCCTTTGAATTTGAAGTCAAATGTTGCAAACAAAGTGATCTGGCTAAAAATAGGACGGACGAAACGATCCCAAGCTGTTGGATATGTTCTCCCACTGAACCAAGGCCGCATGAAGTTGTATGCTTAGCGAAAGGTACTACGCACAGCCCGCTGGCCATGATATAGTAAACGGCTCCTGCCAGCCAAGAGAATGCCGGGCAACATTGACACGAATGCAGCTGCAAACGAGCACGGACGCCGTGTTGGCCCAGGTACTCTGAAGGCGAGATAATCGGTTTGGGGAGACATCATCGAGTCCCGGGGAGCTAATGGTAAGTGTTCTGGCATGACAGGACCGATCATTCGTCCAATCCCACCTCTTATGCTAGCCTCCTCCACCTATGGAGACCAAGAACAGCTACGGGGGCATGCATTACCGTTGAGCCCCAGAAACTGCTGAGGGGAAGTTGTGTTTCGCACTGTCAGACAGGGCTGATTCATCTTCACCTGACCACCACCAGGTCTGCGAGCTAGGAGGGCAAGCTATCCGAAAGGAGGTGATTGAGGACTGATGACATATACCCCTCTATTCTGGCGGGGCCCAAACCTTCTCCCGCTGGGGGGAAGGTCAAAATTCCGAGGTCTGACCAGCACGGAACGACAGCTTTGTCATTGTGAACCAAAGGAATATCTTGGCTTGGAAGCCATCGTTATCATTGTTGCGTCGTGGGATCTCAGGAGACCTACAGTACTCGGCTGATATCTGACTGCCAAGCATAGCGAGAGCTCCAATCGTCTGGGCATCCAAAGAGCCATCCAACGGCTCGGAAAAAGGTCCGCTTTCGCTTGGCAGGGCTACGTATGTGTGGGCGCTAGGCCGAGGTCTGGAAGAGCGCCCGCTGGGTCTCAAGAGATACCTGCCTGCTTTGGCCCGGGCATGGGAGATGAATGCTCCGCACTCGTATTCTCTCCAGAATGATCGCCCTGCGTATGACTTCCTGCGCTGGCCACATTATTCCAGACAGATCAACGGCAGGCTTGGCACCGCGGTGGGCGAGCATTGCCGGCGTCTCGGCAGAGATGGGTGACATTCGATATTGGGACACACTCTATGGTATGGCCTACTATACTCCTTTCCCGGCGACCCTCTGGAGCCAACCCTCCTTCGCCCTCAGGCAGACGGCGACGTTTGTCTTGGCACCTGCTGGATTGAGACTTGGCATGAATCTCGCAAGAGCCTCTCAAAACACATCGCCGGGGCACCACGGGCCTTGGCATCGAACCAGCCGAAGCTCAGACGTCAGGGAGCACAGGCACGAGAAGGAGAGCACTTACAGTCAAAGCCGCAGGCCCCAAGGAAAGGGTGAGGGGGTCTAGAAACTACGGACAGTCGAGTTGGCGTGGCGAGGAGGCTTGCAGGTACGGCAGCAAAGAAAGTACCGAGGAGCAGCAGAGACACTGCAGATCGCCAGGGACGGCACAGTCATGGGGGCTGGGTCAACCCGAAAAATGGAGATCCTGTCAAGTATCCATGAATCAATAAGTACCGTCTGAACTTTAATCCCAGGCAAGGCGAGGACATGCTCATGAATCGTCCGTATTCTGGCACACCTGATGCCCCCGCCGGGTTCCCACCCGGCACTGAACAATCGTTTGAGCTGCGCATCAATCTGCGCACTGCACCTCGAACTGGGTAGGCCAGGCAAGACAAGTGCCTGACTGCTGTTGCTCGCTTGACGGCGATCACTGCTGATAGGTCTCATGGATGAGCCTTGGGTGGAAAGCATCCTTCGAAGTTATCAGCACCAGCCATTGAAGTGCAATCCTTCGGGGACTTCGGACTTCAAGAAGAACCCGATGCGGTGCGCTGCTCGTTCTTTTCCTGGCTAGTGCTGGCCATCGTCATGCTTATTGGCAGCAGCGCATGTCACCGAAGACGGTTTCTTCAATGTATCTCGAGGAGCCTTGGCAAGGGTCTTCAGTCGTAGTATACTGTAACCTTTTATGCACGCAGCATCTGGAGAGTCTGCCTCGCACTGCCGTCATGGTTTGGAATCCAACATTGCGCAACGGATTAATGCCTGCGAAGTATATTTGACGCGGGTGGAGTCGGCTGGGAAATAAGAATGCGAGGACGGCGAGCAGACGACCACTGCGTACGGTACTCGTTCCACGCGAGGGACGGACCTCGTAGGGTACGCGAGAGGACTGTACGGTATTGTAATTACACGCGGAGGGCTGTCCGCATGGCAAGTGAGGCAGGGCAGTGTGGCCAGGTCCAGAAAAGCCACTCTCGCGATGATCTATGGTCGACGGGCGATGGAGAGGAAGGCCTCTGCCACCCGGACTATCTTGCTTCCGCACCCGAGGCCGTTGGACCTGCTTGATTCGCTCAAGTACGAGAGCTATGCGATATCCTGGCGCAGATACCAGAGTTTGCAAGGGACCGTCCTCCAGGCATTCACCCAAGCAGAGGGCGTCAGAAGCCAGGGCTGAAAATAAACTTGAGACTGGGGAACACAGGCATGAAGCTCGACAGCCATATCCTGAGCAGCCAGGAAGGCCCCCCTTGCAGCCGGAGAGCCTTGTCGGGCTTGGGAGGATTTCTCGCTTCTCGTTGCGCCGGGCACGTTCATGATCAACCATGATCAGGATCGTTGATGATCTGATTACGGCAGAAGCAGCAAGCCGGCCGGCCTACTTTAGCCCCTCGCTCTAACCACCACCACCGCGCACCCATCACCACTCCTCACCACTCCGCCGTCCAACCAAGCATCCCTCCTCGCGCACTTAATCAGCCCAGCCCATTTTGACTTTCGTTTGATAGTTTCATATCGTGCTTGACCTTGTATCGCGCGGCTCAATCACGGGGCCTGGGACTCACCAAAACCTGCAATCTCGTCCTGCGCTGCGTTCACTGACTTCACTACTGACTACAACTATGCGCGCCCATCCTCGTCGGGCTACGCATTGAATCTCAAGGGCCTGCTTCTTGCACACAGTCCGACACCTTGCGTCCTGTACCCCGTTCGCTCTGATACTGGACTGTCCGGTATATCATCAGCCTTTCCCCCGCCGGACCTGCTACCTCTTCAGGCTGTCTCCGTTAATCGTCCCTCAGCTCACGCTTTCCCATTCGCCCTTCTATCCCATCTCGGTCTGGACGTGCCACGAGGCCCAATACCGACCACCATTACCCTCTCTGACCGGTGACCGCCTGGACAACGTCCCCGACCTGCCTGACAATGTCTCGAAGTGACGGCGTTCTGCCCGTTCCCTTTAACCTCCCGCCGTACGAGCTGCTGCACTACCTACCCGCTCACAAAGTCCTGGTTTGCAAGCTCTGTCAGTATGCCATCCAACCCGCCGCCATCCCGCGACATCTGAAAGACCTCCACCATATCTACCGCTCGCATCGTCGACCCTTCATAGAGTATGCTTCCCAGTTTACGCTTTCCGAGCCTTCAGAAGTGGTTCTACCCCAGGCCCATGAATTCCCCGTTCCATTCCTGCCCGTCGAAGATGGTGTCTCCTGTGATGCGGAAGGGTGTGGCCATTTGTGCGTGACCGTCAAGCGGATGAAGAGCCACTGGACGACCGTTCACCATTCAGCGACTCCGGAAAGCCGTTCATGGCGAAACGTAAAACTCCAGACTTTCTTCCGCGGAAACCAATTACAGTACTTCGAGGTCTCGGAGGTGCTTACTCCACCACCCGATCATGAAATGATCCCCAAGCAGACTGAGAGGGACATGAGCTACAGAGATGTTCAAGTAAGAGGCACCGTTCCGACCTAGCAGCGAAACATACTGACCCGCGAAAAGAATGAATACGACAGCCCAGTGCCTTCTCCGCCTAGTGACAACACACTGGCACAGCAGGCACAACAGCCCCATGGCCCAAGGATCCATCTAGGTCCGAGCGAGATGGAACTCCTCAATCATTTCACTACCTCGACTTACGAGAGTGTGGCCAGCAACCCTGGCACCGAACGGATCTGGAAGACCATCGCTCCCCAGCTCGGTATGGAGCATCCTTTCCTCATGCACGGCATCTTGGCCTGTGCGGCACTCCATCTCGCCCATCTGTATCCAGATCATCGCTATGAATACAACTTGCGGGCTGCCAACCACCAAGATCATGCACTGTCCGAGTTCCGCAAAGTTGTCTCCGTACCAGTGACCGAGGAGAATGGCAATGCGGTGTACGCTTTCACTCATCTTCTTGTCATCCATGTGTTTGCGTCCGATGGCTACGAAGACAGTCTCCTTCTCACCGGCGACTCCGAAGGGGATAGCTTACCGCAATGGCTTCACTTCATCCGCAATGGGTGCACCATGCTTGGGCCGGTTTGGATGAGTGTCGCCACGGGCCCAATGAGAAGCCTGATATCCAAGGCCCAAGCTACCCTGGAATGCGTCACAGACATGATGGCCTGGGAAGCCATTGAGTACGACCCACGACCACTTTTGACCTTTATCCCCCCTTTCGAGTCCGAGTTCGCCTGGTCGGAGAAAGTATGCATGACTTACTTCAAAGCAGCGATCGAGCTTGGGAAGGCCTTTTCCTGCGTGGAGGATATGGGCAGTGCCATTTCTACGTGGGATGCCATGCATATGTGGCCCATGCGCCTCACCGAAGACTTTATGATTTTACTTCACGAATGGCACCCTAGCGCGCTGATCTTGCTGGCCCATTACTGTGTATTACTTCAAGGATTGAAGGGCCAGTGGTACTTTAAAGACCGTGCAGCAAAGATGTTGAGGGTTATTCATGAACGACTTGATGACCGCCTTCGCTGGACATTACATTGGCCCATTCAACAGTTGGGAATTAGTGTCTGAGTGAGGCCGCGTACTTCTCCTTCCATGAGGGATACTTGTTGGGTCCGTGATGGTTACTCATCATGGCCAGGAACACACAACGTACGAGAACTGGGAGGTTCCACATGCTACACAATGCCGGATGCCTTACTAAGCGTCTCGGGAACCGAGAGGTATTTCGATTCGGGATTAGAAGATGGGTGATTAGCAAGACAGGCATTACGGAAAGAGTGCTACTACGCTCGTTTCATTCGCTCACTCGCTCACGCGCGGAGATGAGGGGAAAGCATTCCGCGATATTCGGCCGCAATAGTTTCTCGGTGCAGCAGAGCAGAGAACTAGTAGCTTAGTCAGACGTCGCTATGAATAGTGGCCGGGTAGCCATGCAATATCATGGCAGCGAGCTCAAAAGATTGCATTGCCCTGATTGGGAATGAATACGACACACTTCCAGTGCTGCTTCGACAGAACACGGGGCCAAAGGCGAGACATGGACCGGACAAAGCTGGTCGGGCAGGAGCGAATAGACGAAGGAAGCACGAGATAGCCGTTGAAGAGGCCATGATGACGCTCGAAGGATGAGCAATCATGGTGCACGCATCCTCGGCAGTTCTTGGAAGATATGACGGTTATTTTTGTATCTAGGGGCAACGATGCATGCCCATGGAAGATAGGGAATCTAAGCAATGAAGCATGCTCTCAGTCTCGTGATAACGAATGAGATGGATGGATGATGAATAGATGAATGCGTGGAAATCCGCGTGAGCCAATCCCAATAGATGATGGGCCACCTCGCTCGCATCTGATAAGGTAGCCGAGAAGAGCGCGTATTGCGGTCGTCGTCCAGCATAAGGCAAGCAGTTCGCTGAGCGCGCGGACGTCCGGCCGCTGGGGTAACTATCTGCCCGGTTGTCCGTCGAGTGCCAGGCCCAACGCCCTCCCATGCCCTCGGTAGTCCTCGTTCCCCACCCGAAGTCGCCGTGGAGTCGACGTCGACAGCAGTGCAGCGAGCGGCACCGGGGCAGCAAGCGGAAAGCATCAGAAGGGGGAAACCTCCCGAGGCTGCCATGCAGTGCTTTCGCAGGTACTGCCCTCCCCCCAGCCCGTGTCAGATCTTACCAAGACGCCCACGCAGGAATGGTATGAGTGCGACAGGAAGGTCGGCGGGGTGGACCGGGAGCTGGTGAGCGCTACTAGATTACTAAGCCTTGATATGTAAGCATGTAGCTAAATTCCGAACCCTCCGAGAGTCCGACGGGGTGCGTAGATGCAATGCTGGCTTCGAACCGCCTGAGCGTGATGTTGGCAAACACACAGCCAAAAACAAAGGGAACAAGGGGCGCGACTTCGATCCATAGCTATCTAGATATACATACATCCATGATCCGCCCACACAGCTCCCCCTTCCCTTGTGCCTGATCCAGCAAGAGGCCGCATACTGCCGAACCTTGCTGAGGTGCGCACGTCACGTGGTGTGTGTTTCTAGCCTCCCGCCCTCTGCGGCGGAGGTAAGAATGATGACTTGCTGCCACCCAAAACTTCGGCAAGGGTCTGTCTACCTCCGTACCTCACCTACCTGACTTCTTGTCTGCGCATCTTCTGTCAACGCGTAAGGGCCCAGGAATCGGGAAAGGGAGATCACATAGCCAGACCGCAGCTTCAATCGCATGGTGACCCAGCCCAGATAGCTCATTCTGAGTCGGAGAACAAGGAAGAGGAAGGATCATGCAATCCATCGCACCCGCGCCCGCGCCGGTTGCAAATATGGGCAACAATGTAAGTACCTATCTCTCACAGGTCATCTTGGTGGACCCCTCCCTTCCTCTCACCCCCAAAACCTCACTGCGCGCTTTCGGCCCTGGTGGAAGCTCTCGTAATCCGAGATATCCTCGGAGCTAGCTCGAGTTGGACCGGAGGGGGGCTTCTCGTCGCGCGCTGCGCTCCCTTTCCTTTCCTTCTCTTCCAAACCCACTGGTGCATGGGATGCGGAAGATTGTTTGGCTGACTGGTGACGCAGGAGATGAGTGCGGATCAAGGTACGATTAGCAAAGCACCCAAGAACTTCTCTCCTTCCCCCAATACCCTCTAGTTCGTACCACAGAGCAGCCTAGACGGCAGAACGGTCTGGCTGGCTGGCCTGCCTCGGGATGCTACTGCTGAATACATATATGGCAGAGTATGTATGTATGTGAACCGAAGCTGACCTGACCTCTTTCGCGACTCTTGCAGACTTGAGAGCGCAACTTGCAGCCGCCATCTCACCACAGGCCCAACAACACCAACAGCATCACGGTGCGCACCCACCGACGCATGGATATAGCGACGTTCCGCCTTCCAGTAGCGCAAGTCCTCACGACCATAGCAATATCGATCCTGCCATCGGTGGTCCTGCTGGCCCCGGCATGATGGGCAACAGTAATGCCAGCGGCGACGATGATGGCATGGGTGGAAAGGGAGGCAAGCGTGAACTGTCGCAATCGAAGCGTGCGGCGCAAAACCGAGCTGCTCAGGTATGTAGCATTTTCTTTTCGCGATCTGCAAAGCCAGACCTGTAGTTGCGCAAAAGTGCCGTGGTTTCGTTGTTAGTTGAAAGAGAGACGTTTGTCGCAAAGAGGGACGAAGAACGGAGAATTTTTGGTGGTTCCTGTCCTTTGCTTTGTCAATTCTCATGTCATCAAGATCCCCAAAAATCACCACCACACAACCTTGCTTACATAACTAACCTTTTGGTCATTTGGAAACAGCGAGCATTTCGCCAGCGCAAGGAAGGATACATTAAGAAGCTCGAGGAGCAAGTTCGTGAGCTTCACGCTCTGGAGGAGAACTACAAGTCAATCCAGTCGGAGAATTACAGCTTGCGCGAGTATATCATCCATCTCCAATCTCGGCTCATCGAGTCGCAGGGCGAGTACCCGCAACCACCGCCCAATGTCAATCTCTCTCACCCAGCAACCACCCGACATGATGCACCGATGCAAGATCCACGCTCTACTGTAGGCTCTGCGCATGCTCCGCCTCCAGCGGCACCTCACGCTCCCATGAGCTCGCACCAAGCCTCCGCTGCTGCTAGACTGGCTGCCAATGTACTGAACGCAGGAACCGGAAAGCCATTCATTTCCAAGGAACCTGAGGATCCAGACGAGGAGATCAGTCGTCAACTACGTGCTGATGGCTTGCCTACGACTATGTCCATGTAGTTGTTGATCTTTCGTTCTACTACCAGGGAGTCACAAAAACATGGGTACCACGGCGGTCAACTAGTCTTAGCTTTTCCTTTTGTGTTTGTTTGTATTTTGTGGATTGGCATAATGGCGTTCAAGAGCAACACAACATCCTGGCTCGTTTTTCCTGCGACGAGGATTTCTGTTCTTTCGGCCTTCCTACCTCGTTATTAATGGCCTGGCGTACCTGCAGCATCTCGTCGTTTATTTCCCACTGCTTTTGCGAGCCTGTCTCCAGGACAAGGACTCTTCGTTCATGAGGGACGAGGCCTGTTCGCTTTAGGCCATGGAATGGGTGGTCTGTACTGTAACTGGCGTTTCCGTATCCAAGTAGCTCATACGTCATGATATGTACAGGCTCATCTTACCCATTCACCCACACACCATCTACTTGTGTACTGTTCTCTGAAATTGGAAGAGTCTTCAGTCTAAGTTATGGGAACGAAAGAGATCCGGATACAAGACCAAGCTACAATGTTGGAGGTCCCGTAATTGAGATATGGTTCCCAGATAGCGACTGCGATCCACACGCGACTCAGGCTGAACTGAACACGCTGCTCATGGTAAAGTCCAAATAGACAGAGGAGTTGTAGCATAATGATATTCTCATTCATATCTCTTCCCTTGCACCCCCCGACACGATCCTTAGTCACATGGCAAGGCCTCGCAGTAACATCCTTTAAACGCCTTGTTGTGACAAAGACCAAGCCTCGACAATAGCTATCTGCCCTTTTTTCTTCAACTCTTCCCCTAATGACTAATTTCATGAGAACACATTCCCTAGATCATGTTCCTAGGAGTCCAGTAATTAGCTTCGTCTCTTTGAATGACCAACAATAGAAAATTAGGGGAGGCTATACCTTCAAATAATCCACTCCCTTCTCCAGATACTCCTCCCGGGTAACAGCTGCTGCTTTCATTCCACTTCCACTTGCCCACTTGGCTGCACCCTTCCATGCATCCAATATCCCATCGCTAGCTCGACGAATATGCAGCGGTGCGCCTGCCGGCAGATTACCCATCAGACCATCTCTCAAACGTTCGTCGAAATTTTTGAACAAAGTATTTCCGCCCGTGAGGAAGATGTCTCTGAGGAAGTCGTCCTGGGTAGCTCCCGGGATATTGCTCAGTCGGTGGGTGAAGATGTCGGCTGCAATATCGACGAGACCTGCTTGATCTAGTCCTGCAATTGAGGGCTGGAAGATCACTTCTGGCACGCGGATGCGTTCGACATTGAGATGAATCTGGTGTGCTTCCGCGGTTGAGGCGGGGTCGAACGGCCGTGGGCCTCGAAGAAAGGCGTGCACCAGAGATTTGGTCCAGTCGGTTTGTGCGTCCAGGGTGTGCTGTTCGGTGAAGTCAGGGTCGTATTTGAGGAGGTCTGCCTCGAGTGTCTTCAAGCCTGCGCCCAAGTCTTCCTCTTCCTCGTCATCGCTGCCTTCGCCTGTTGCGATTTGTCTGTACACGCCCCAATCGTCGTCGTTGGCACCGAAGTTATCATCATCTCCACCACGTCTTCGTTTCTTAGTTGGAGTGTCCGAGGCGAGATTCGCTATACTCTTCATCCTGATCTGACTGGCAAGGGATTTTCGGTTACCCAAATCGGCCTTGAGACGTTCGCGATCCTTAATCTTTTGAATCATTGTAGCACGAGCATTTCGCCTGTCTGCCACCCAGTTCTCAAAGTCATTTTCTCGTCTCTCGTCGTCAAGGCGCTGCTCTTCTGCAATTCTTGCTTTCTCTTGCTCCTTTTCGGCTTTGGCCCGCTTTCGAGCGTCGTACCCAGCTTTCATCAGTCTTTGCTGGCGCTTCTGTTTAATACCCGCCTCATCTAATTGCTCGTCGGGTACTTCTAACAGCCCAAAATCTGGCTCTTCGGCCACTTCCTCCTCTTCGGCCCCCCCAAGATCCTTGTTGCGTGCCTTTCTGATGGCCTTGTCGAGATCTCTGATCACTCTCTCCAATGCAGCTTCATCTTTGAGATCTTCGCTATCAAGCATTCTCTTGATCTCCTTCTTACTCTCAGTGGCGAGCTTACTTTGCAAATCTCGGAAATAGTCAAGTTCCTGCTCTTTTCGCATCAATTTTTCAAGTCGCATTTTGGCTGCCTGCTCCTGCAATCGTCGACCACTCTCTTTGCGTTTTTCTGCTTGTCGGGCAAGCTCTTCTTCGCTCTTTTGAACAATGACTTCTTCCACATACGGATATTGTATGACGTGATCTCGATCCTCAAGGCCCGTCCAATCAAGATACTTACTCAGTTCCTCGTCGTAATTTCGTGCAAGATAACAGTGATCCCTTATCATGTGCTCAGCTTGAGTCACATTCAGCTTGCCTGGGAATGTTGGGTACTTGAGGCGGATAAGCTTCAACAAGTATTCAGCACTTTGTGAGCCTCCCCAGTTGAGCCGCGTAGCTTGTGTGAGAAGAGGTTTGGAATTTAGAACAGGTATTATGTGCGTAGAACTGTGGGAAGAGGAGACAACTAGCCCAGTCTTGCCTTTGTTGAATTGGTAGGAGAAAAGAGAATCAATTCCAAAGGCTAAGGAAGGTGCAGAGTATGCCTCAAAGATGATCTCGGTCATAGCTAGAAGGACAGGTTAGAAGAAATTTGAACATCTCTGAGGTAGGTCACTTACACTTTCGAGAATAAGGCAGATTAGCCATTGCTTCTGTCATAACAATAGGCATGTCGACGCGACCATTCGATCCATCGATACCCAATTTGATGAAAGTATAGTCCAGTATTGCTTCCATAACATCCCAGTTGCTAATGATGCCGGTCCCTGCCTCAAATGCATTTCTCATATGCCCACGCGCAGTGGTATCTGCATACACATCGGCTCCTACGAAGGAATAGGTCCTGTTGTACTTGCGATCGCGATATTTTGAGTAGATTGGAATAGTATTCAGTCTTGGAACTACGTCGAAGGACCAGCCAGCTCTGATCGAGGATGAGCCTGCAAGAAAACATCAGTCGTGTCTCGTGAAGCGTGAGCGAGGTAGAGAGCTTCATATACCATTGTCAATCACGATAGCTGCTCCTCCCGGGCCCATCGAGGACGCCTTCGCATATCCATCTGACTCGGGCTCTACATATCGCTCGAATTGAGCCTCCTTTGCCGGGTACAGAGTCGGAGGTGAAGCAGCAGGCTGCTGTGAAGCTTGCGCTGGGGGTTCGATGGCTGAAGGTGCCATTATGTTGTGGCAGACTATATGCCTGAGTGCGGTGTTATCTCATCACCAATGTGAGAAGTTGATTTCAACAGGAGCTGCGATATGTTATCTATAATTAATAACAGGTTAAGGATATCCACGTCGTTGCGTTGCTGCTCAGAAGTCAAGCGCAGTCCGCCATTGAATTTGAGGTTGATCTGCGAGGCTGTCAGCAAGGCTGACGGTAGTAAACGTCAATCCACCGAGCCACAATGCTCCGGAATATGCTATAGAACAAAAGTAGTCTTTGGGCCTTGGAATAAAGGAGCTTTGGGATACTTGCCGTAGTCTTGGAGGGGAGTCTTCATCTCGTACTGGAGAACACAAAGCTTTACAGACACAGAAATGGTGCTTTTGCAGGCAAGGCACACACACACACACACATATATATAGGTCACCATTATGAAGACAAGATTTTGATATCATTTTCATTCAATCATCAAGAATCAAAAGTAAAAGCCCTATCAAAAGTTGATATGCTTGAACACAGCTCCGCAACGCCATCGTAACCTGCTTGTATAGCTCCACCACTTGTCACTTGATCACCTCATGATGGCTCCTTCAATCCACCGGTTGCTAGGCATGTCAGAAATTCAAGCCAACGAAATCGGTATGAATCATCTACGGACCTTCAAGGTGGAAAAGAACATTTGATTGGTAGTTCTTGAACATCGATGCAACAAGCTCAACGTTCATGTTGTTGATATTGACTTCCTGAGGTAGAATCAGCTTTGGCATAATAATCAACCTGTATCAGAATATATGGACCTGGAGATTCTTGTTCATGACCATGATAGCTTCATTGAGCTTCTCCTACTTGTTTTCAGTATTTCCTCATGACTGCATGATCGAAGACATCCATACCACATTAGTGATGATGCGAGATAGTAGCAAATTCTGCTGGTGCTCATGAGGACTCTCCTGCCAAGGCTTTTAGCCCATCTTCATATCAAAGTGTTTTGGATTGAAGCTTACCATTGCTTTTGTCTTTGCGCCTTGTTGTTATTGATCCAAGAGCATGATGAGCGCGTCTGTGCCGGGACCAAACAAAGCCAGAGGATGGCGGTGTACGTCGGCAAAATGAGGACGCAGCGCCGTGCAGCTCCTAAGCTCGTCCAGTATTCAGCAGTTACATATCAGTCAGTTCACTCTTCTCAGCATATTTCACAACCACAAAGGACCAAGTCTCTTTCTACCACAATGCCACCTCCGCCTCAAAAAGACGATGACGGTGCCCATCTCAGACTTATCGGACAGCTCGACATCTACTCAGTTCCCAAACCATTCCGCAACCCATCCTGGAAGCCCAACCAACGCCGCAACAAGAATATCAAGACAATTTTGGGTGACGCATCGAGGAAAGAAGCATCTGTAATGGCCACAAATGAAAACAGTGTCGCTGTAACTCCATTTCGAGATGATTCCGCAACATCTACTGATGGGGAAGGCACGCCAGCACGCTCCACGCAGAGCTCTACTCTCCAGCCCAATCTCGCGCAAGCATCTAGAAACCTCTCGAAACTAGTGTTGGAGAGAAATATGCGTTCGAACGGCTTCAATTCTGCACCAAACGTCACGTACACGAATGTCGAATGTGCCCCCTCGTTGGCGCACTCCAAGCACTACTGTGATATTACAGGCCTGGCTGCACCATATACGGATCCAAAAACGAGGCTGAGGTATCATAATAAGGAAGTCTTTGGTGTCGTGAGGTCATTGGGTCAGGGTGTTGCAGAACAGTACCTGGAGGCGCGTGGAGCGCACACGATTCTGAAGTGATGGACAATAATGTGAAAACGGCCTTGCAGCATAACATCAGGGGGGTATCAATTCGAATTTGTGATACGGGATATGAAAAGGACTCACTCAGCATGGATCAGACGAATGGGTTTACTTGCTTTGAAGGGCTTTTCAAAGGGTCGGGCTACCACTCCGGGATCATTCATGACTGAGTCAAGACCTGTCTACGAGTAGAAAGCTTGGTGCGAGACTAGATTGAGAATGTTTGACCGACAAAGTCAGGCTCACTCTACCCACCAAGCATCTTTCAACACTTGGTTCAGGAGTAAGCCCCGGCTTAATCGCGATCTTCCCACCACGCAAAAGAGGTGATGAAAGAGGTTTGGTCTCTGCCTAAGATGACGGGGTACCGAGAGCATATAGAGAAATAAAACTCAGTCACCAGAACAAATGCTCTGATCGTCGTGGCAATTCTAGGTGTAATATCTTTGCGAGTGCTTCACTGACAGATAGAACTTGGCGGGACACAAACCTCGATGCAAGACACACTGGATCTTCCAGCAATAATAAAAGTCTTACAGCCTTCGTTGTCAGTATGTACAGGAACCTACTTAGGCTCGGTCATCCAGCTTGTTGTTGAAACAGGAGCTTTAAGAGCTTGCGTGATGGAAAGAAGATGAGAGGAAGCTCAGTCCCAGCAGAAATTTTTGAAACGAACTTTGTTACCCCAGTCCTGGACCAGTGCGACATGGCGCGTCTCCTAAACGAGCTCGCGTGTCCTTATCGAAGGCTCCCCAAGAAAAAGATACCGTAAGATGATCGTGACAATCTCCTTTTGTTAGCACAAGCTACCTCATCTGCGAAGCTCTCTACCTTTACTCGAACATTCTTCACCTTAAACTGCACTTTCTCGTTCACCATGCCTACCATGTGGCTCTCAGATTCGCAGAGTAAGTTACCGTGCTCCGCCCCTTCGTAGTATCTGGCTTGTGAAAGGTGCCATTTGCGCCCATCCGAATTGTGCCTCAAGCACACCTGTTTTCCAAGGCCACCTGCTGACATTTGATATTTTAGAGGTTGGCGTAGCGTTTTGCTCCGGTGGTATGTATAGTCCGGTCCTCTGTGCATCGGCGCATGGCTCAGCGCTGACGGGATATTTGCAGGCGGGTTCTTCTTGATTGCAGGCGTGCTTCTCTTCTTCGACAGAGCTATGTATGTCCCCCTGCTCCTGCATGACACACTGTCCGAGACCAGTCACTAACACGATTCTTCTAGGCTCGCTATGGGCAACGTAAGTCCTCTTATGTATGAAGCCTTGCACGAACTCACAATGCCTAGATTCTCTTCATAATCGGACTTACAATCATAATTGGACCGCAAAAGACCGGCTTGTTCTTTGCGCGCCGACAGAAGTGGAGGGGTACCGCAGCGTTCTTCGGTGGTCTTGTTCTCATCCTTATGCGCTGGCCCCTCGTGGGTTTCCTGATCGAGTTATACGGCATCTTCATCCTCTTCGGCGACTTCCTAGGCACGATCGCAGGGTTCGCAAGAAACATTCCAGTAATTGGCCCATACATTGGCGTCGCAGTAGACAGAAGTGGCCTGGCAAGAAGAAACCAGGAACTACCTGTCTGATTGGAAAACGTTGGGAGCTTAGATCTGAACGGAATGGGAATGATTTGACGAACATCAAGATCCACGAATATATACTGTACAAATAGGCACACTACCGTACAAGATCGGCAGCGACCCGGCGTCTGGTCACATTGGAGTCGCAGCATACCTTTTAAGAAGAAGTAATCAATGGTGAGCGGGACTGAGCGGTTGCCACTAGGCGTTTTCTGAGCATATAATTGAAGACCTTAAGATTCTAGACATGGTACGAGAACTTGGAATCACTGTGTTATTGCGCAAAGGCCCAGAATCAAGAAGGGCCCGCCAAAGGTACTACGCATGTACAATCTCAATAGCGAAAGTATGAAACTGCTATGCTGAAATCCAATACCGAGTTTGAAAACGCCGAGGCCATAACCACCTACATAAGAACACAGCAGGAGTTCTGCTTCTTCGCCTGTGCTGTAAACCCGTTAGCAGCTTCACCCCCCTCCACGACAATCTCAACTTACAATAAAACATCTTGCTTTGCGCGCTCAACCCATCACTCTTAGCAACCAGATCATCGATCTTCTCTCCTCTCTGCAAAACACTCTCGATAGTCTTGTGCAATACAATCTTCGTCTCGTCCAACTCCTTTTGGATCTTCATGATACTGTCCGCTTGATGCGGGTCCTGGTACTTGACGATATAATCCTTTAACTCGGGAAATGCGAGAGTTGGGTTGGATGTAGCCCACGTGGATCGTGGGTGCTTTGCCAGGAACTCATCTACAACCTTCGAAAGCAGTTGGTGAGCAACGAGCGCGGGGTAACTTTGGTCAGATATTATGATACCGCAGACTCCCTCGGTTCGTCCATAGGCGTGGAACGTAAGATCTGAATACATCGTTAACGACACATGTGCTTGCTTCCTCCAGAATTATGTCCCATACCTTGCTCCTCCACATCTTGCCGCTGTCCTGGTCGTGTTCGCTCTGCAACAGTCTTGCTGAATAGGGTCATGAACTCGCCATAACTACGTAGTGGTCAGCCGTAAATTCCACTGCGGCAAGTGACCTCTCGCACCTGTTCTTGGTGAATCGAGAGTATGCGCTGAGTTCCTTCTCGGCACACAGCTCGTGGGCGGGTTTGGACTCGTTCTTGATCACCTAGATAGCGGTCAACGGGGCTCGTTCTTTGCAGTTATGAGATTCTGCCAGGGTCGCGGCCTACTCCGATATAATGCAACTTCATTTTCGCGGTGGTCAAGGGTGCAAAGATTGGGGAACGCAGGAAGGAATTGTTCGAGTTGGAAGAGGCCGCTTTGTTCCTGGAAAGGAGTATGGGTGTGAGTATGAAACAAATCCCCAAAGATATCTGCCTCCTTGGGAACCAAAGCACGAGCGTCAAAAGGACGTCAGACGCCACATCGGCTTCTCAGATTCCCCGAAGGTTCAGCAATGGATCCCTGCAAGTCCGCTTTGGTGACAACCGCAACACTCACACTTTAAAGGGCTAGGCATCAATAAAACAATATTCGTTCGTGACGCTTCGAACCAATAGCCACTTGTTCTACTCATCAGAAGGAAGCCGATCTCACCAGCAGCACCGCCATGTCGCCGTCAGCGCTCGACTCGGCTGAAGCTCAATGGCAAACGCAACTGGCTGCCATGAGAGCTGCCTTGGCTGAGCTTAAATTGCCTCCAACAGCCACAAACGGCAAATCTACATCTTATGGCGCTGATATCGTTTTTGATGAAGATGAAGACTTTACATCTGGTAACAGTGGAGACGATGTCTGGGACTTCATCAGTGAAAGCGAGGAAGACCTGTACAGTAGTGATCAGGATGAAGACTTCCATGCTGCTACTGATGCCAACTCGGACGGCTATGGGCCAGCATGGCTCAAGAGCAAGTGTATTGGCTTTGCTGCAAGGAAGCAAGGGCTAGCTGGAGAAGATCTTCAAGAACAGATAATGGCCCTTCTTGCGTCTGACAGCGTCGAAGAAGAATTGCAGTCTACACTCACTGACATCATTGGTTTTGATGATCTGGATTTTGTCATCGAGCTTATCTCTCATCGCAAAGAAATCACTGCTCCTTCGCCATTTGCAACAGCTCAGACCGATGGCCTTTTTGGACAGCTCCAGACAAAACGCCAGCGAGAGGAGGCTCTGCGTAAGAGAGATTACGAGCATAAGCATGCTATTCTTGGGCCCAGCTTGGACCGAGACGGACCACAGTATCCGCACGTTTATAAAGCTCACTCTGCTGGAAACACTCTAGACTCGAGAGGAAAGAAATATGCTGTTCCCATAGGAACTGAGCGAACAGAACATCAAATATATGAAGAATATTCGATCCCCGCCGCAAAAGTCGGCACTTTAGGAGTAGGTCGAAAACTTGTTGAAATCGATAGCATGGACGGCCTATGCAGAAAGACCTTCAAGGGCTACAAAGCCCTCAATCGTATGCAGAGTTTGGTCTACCCAGTAGCATATCAAAGCAGCGAGAATATGTTGATATGTGCTCCTACTGGTGCTGGTAAGACGGATGCTGCTATGCTCACCATTTTGCATGCAATCGGCCAAAACATAACACCGAACCCGGCGGAGGAGCCTGAAGCATCTGATTTTGTAGTCAATTTCGAGGATTTTAAGATTGTCTACGTAGCTCCGATGAAGGCTCTCGCGGCTGAAATCACGGAGAAGCTAGGTCGTCGTCTTGCTTGGCTCGGTATTCAGGCAAGAGAACTTACTGGTGACATGCATCTCACTAAGAAGGAGATCGTCGCTACACAGATCATTGTCACCACGCCTGAGAAATGGGACGTAGTGACACGAAAAGGAACAGGAGACACAGAGTTGGTTCAGAAGGTGCGGCTGCTCATCATAGATGAAGTTCACATGCTTCACGACGATCGAGGCTCAGTACTAGAAAGTTTGGTGGCACGAACGGAGAGACAGGTTGAGAGCACCCAATCCCTCATCCGAATTGTGGGCCTTTCTGCTACCCTTCCCAACTACATCGATGTTGCCGATTTCTTGAAGGTGAACAGATATGCAGGACTCTTCTATTTCGATGCGTCGTTTCGACCTGTTCCACTGGAGCAACACTTCATTGGTGTGAAGGGAAAGGCAGGGTCCAAATTATCACGAGACAATATTGACACTACAGCTTTCGAGAAAGTACGGCTCATGCTCGAGCAGGATAAGCAGATCATGGTTTTTGTCCACTCTAGAAGCGATACGCTGAAAACTGCAAAGATGTTGTACGAGAAGGCTATTGATCAGGTTTGTGTGGATTTATTCGATCCGACGAACCATCCGCAGTATGATGCTGCTCTTAAAGATTTGAAAAGTTCCCGAGGCAAGGAATTGCGGGAGTTACTGCCAAAAGGAATGGGCATACATCATGCTGGTGAGTTACAAGCACCTATTAAAGTAGCTATGTTTTTGCAGTTTATAGTAGCACTCCGTCGCTGCTAGAACTGCCCCGTGCCTACCCAACAACACCTACTATACACTATTTAGTCCTTGTAATACGAACCAGCTGACTCGATGTTTCTAGGCATGGCCCGATCAGATCGCAATCTGATGGAAAAACTCTTCGGAAATGGTGTACTAAAGATCCTTTGCTGTACTGCTACTTTAGCCTGGGGTGTCAACTTACCAGCTGCAGCTGTTATCATCAAAGGGACCCAAGTCTACAGTGCTCAAGAAGGTAAATTCATTGATCTTGGGATTCTGGATGTTCTTCAGATCTTTGGTCGAGCTGGAAGACCTCAGTTTCAGGATACTGGTATTGGCATGATTTGCACGACGCATGACAAACTGGCGCATTACTTGCAGGCGGTTACTTCGCAGGTTCCCATCGAATCACGATTTTCGAAACATTTAGTTGATAATTTGAATGCTGAGATTGGTCTGGGCACAGTCACGTCGATTCCAGAAGCTGTTCAGTGGCTTGGATACTCCTACCTTTTTGTGCGAATGCAGCGCAATCCCTTGACATACGGAATCGATTGGGCCGAGATTCGAGACGATCCAACACTGGTTCAGCGACGGCGACTGCTTGCCATCCAAGCTGCTAGAACCTTACAGCAGAGTCAGATGATTATCTTCAACGAGACAACAGAAGAATTGCGAAGCAAGGACGTGGGCCGTATTGCTAGCCAATACTATATCTTGCACACCAGTATACAGATCTTCAATACTATGATGTCACCACAGGCAACGGAAGCGGATGTACTCAAGATGATCGCTATGAGTGGGGAGTTTGACAATATTCAGAGCAGAGATACTGAATCCAAGGAGCTTGAAAAGCTCCGGGATGAGTCTGTTCCTTGTCAAGTGGAAGGCGGGAATGATTCGTCGCAAGCAAAAACAAACATCTTGCTGCAATCCTACATTTCACGAGCCTACCTTGATGATTTCGCGTTAGCCAACGACTCTAACTATGTTGCACAACAAGCGGCAAGAATCTGTCGGGCTCTCTTCATGATTGCTCTCAACAGGCGATGGGGTCATCAATGCTTGGTCTTGCTTTCCCTCTGCAAGTCGATCGAGAAGAGAATCTGGGCTTTCCAACACCCATTGCATCAATTTGAGCTGCCAAAACCAGTCCTCAATCAGCTGGATTCCAAAGAAGCCCTTTCCATCGAAACGCTTAGAGACATGGAGCCAGCGGAGATTGGTAGTCTCGTACACAATCATGCTGCTGGGAAGACAATTTCTAGGATCCTCGACAACTTCCCAACGTTGAGCATAGACTCCGAAATAGCCCCATTGAATCGAGACGTCTTGAGGATCAAGCTGTACCTTACCCCTGACTTCAAGTGGAATGACCGACACAATGGCACCTCGGAGAGCTACTGGATCTGGGTCGAGAACTCGGAGACATCAGAGATTTATCATCACGAGTTGTTTATCCTGAATCGAAAGAAGCTTCTTGATGATCATGAGCTTAACTTCACTATCCCTCTCTCGGACCCATTGCCAACACAAATATACGTAAGAGCGGTGTCAGACAGATGGCTTGGTGCAGAGACTGTTCACCCAATCTCCTTCCAACATGTAAGTTTACACTATTTTATTCATGGTCGCGTTCTGTTTGAAGCCTTTGGCTGGGAGCACGAATGCTCGTAGCCTCCTTTCTAGTACCCAAAGGTACGATAGTGCTAACTATGTTCTGCTGATAGTTGATTCGACCTGATACCGAATCTGTATATACAGACCTTCTCAACCTTCAACCACTCCCTATTAGTGCCCTGAAGAATCCGAATCTGGAAGCGATTTATGGCCAGCGATTTCAATACTTCAACCCTATGCAAACCCAAATCTTCCATACTTTGTATCACACATCCGCAAATGTTTTACTCGGTTCACCAACAGGATCTGGTAAGACCATAGCCTGTGAGCTGGCTATGTGGTGGGCTTTCCGTGAAAATCCAGGTTCCAAGGTTGTCTATATCGCACCGATGAAAGCACTTGTACGAGAGCGTGTCAAGGATTGGGGAGCGAGACTTACAAGACAAATGGGCCTGAAGCTTGTCGAATTGACTGGTGACAATACCCCTGATACAAGAACTATCAGAGATGCTGATATCATCATTACTACTCCTGAAAAATGGGATGGTATCTCCCGTTCATGGCAGACCAGAGGCTACGTGAGGCAAGTCAGCCTGGTCATCATTGATGAAATCCACTTGCTTGGTGGTGACCGAGGTCCAATTCTTGAGATCATTGTCTCTCGTATGAACTACATTGCTGCGCAATCTAAGAATTCCGTTAGATTGGTAGGCATGTCAACTGCTTGTGCCAACGCCATGGATCTTGGCAATTGGCTTGGTGTTAAAGAAGGACTGTTCAACTTTCGACATTCTGTTCGACCTGTTCCTCTTGAAATCTTCATTGATGGTTTCCCAGAAGTCCGTGGCTTTTGCCCACTTATGCAATCGATGAACCGTCCGACGTTCTTGGCAATCAAGACTCACAGCCCTGACAAGCCGGTAATCGTGTTTGTAGCCTCGCGTAGACAGACTCGACTTACAGCCAAAGATTTGATCAACTTCTGTGGTATGGAAGACAACCCACGTCGCTTCGTGAAAATGGACGAGGATGACCTGCAGTTAAATCTCGCCCGTGTCAAGGACGATGCTTTGAAAGAGGCATTGAGCTTCGGTATTGGATTACATCATGCTGGACTTGTCGAATCTGATCGTAGTCTCTCGGAAGAGCTCTTTGCAAATAACAAGATCCAGATTTTAGTGGCTACAAGTACTTTGGCATGGGGTGTCAATCTTCCCGCACATCTAGTGGTGGTGAAAGGCACGCAGTTCTTTGATGCAAAAATCGAAGGATATAAGGATATGGACTTGACAGACGTACTGCAAATGCTGGGTCGAGCTGGACGTCCTCAATTCGATACATCAGGTATTGCACGAATTTTTACGCAAGACTCCAAAAAGGCTTTCTACAAGCATTTCTTGCACACGGGCTTTCCAGTCGAATCCTCTTTGCACAATGTTCTGGACAACCATCTTGGCGCCGAAGTTTCAGCTGAAACAATTGCAACTAAACAGGATGCCTTGGACTATCTGACATGGACGTTCTTTTTCCGAAGACTGCACAAGAACCCCTCTTACTATGGTCTTGAAATCTCAGCAGAAGAACACAACACTATTGCTGCTCAGCAAATGGCAAATGACTATATGATATCTATGGTTGATGAGTCCTTAGGCCAATTAGCTGAGTCTTCATGCCTCGAGATGCATCCCAATGGCGACGTCTTTCCTACACCAATGGGCAAGATCATGAGTTACTACTATCTCTCTCACCGCACTATTAGACATCTCGTGAAGCACGCCAAGCGTAACGCAACATTTGGCGACGTTCTTTCCTGGATGTCCAGTGCAACAGAATATGACGAGCTCCCTGTGCGCCACAATGAGGATCTCATTAATGCTGCCATGGCACCGAATCTGCCAATTCCAACGTCCTCATTTGATAATCTACCGATGTGGGATCCACATGTGAAGGCATTCCTCCTTCTTCAGGCACACATGTCGCGGATCGATCTCCCAATTTCAGATTACGTGGGGGATCAAACCAGTGTTCTCGATCAAGCCATTCGTATCATACAGGCCAGTATTGACGTCCTGACTGAGCTGGGTTACCTTTCCAGTTGTTTGCAAATGATTACTCTTCTACAAAGCATCAAAAGCGCCCGCTGGCCCACGGAGTATCCACTGTCGCTTCTACCAGGCATTAACACGGAAGAAGAGTCTTATTCCAAGATCCAACCCCCAAAATCCCTGCAAGATCTCTCTGCCATGCACGAACCAGCCTACCAAAAGCTGGTCAAGGACTTACGCCTTCCAAGTTCACAAGTCCAGCGATTCCAGAAGGCAGCATTGATGCTTCCAAATCTCAAGATCGATGTCAAAGATATTACGGCCCTATCACTCACCGTTACCCTTAACCGCCTGAACCCGCTAAATGATCGAGAAGGACGCATCTACTCCCCGCGCTTTCCCAAACCGCAGAACGAAGGCTGGTTCGTGGTACTGTGCCGAGAAGACAGAGACGAGATCATCGCTATCAAGCGTGTTGGATGGAACCCAACCAACAGCGGAGATAGCAACGGAAAGGGTAAGCCGAAGGGTTTTTCCAACGGTGCGAGAGTGAGCGCCAGAGCAGCAATCAAGCTGCCCGAAGGCGATGAGGCGACAGAGCAGGATAGAAAAGTGGATGTCCTTGTGGTCAGTGATGGTTATTTGGGCATGATGTATAAGATCACTGGTATCCAAATCCCGGATGTGCCGAAGGTTGATTTGATTGCTGATGGGGTCAAGAAAGGTAAGGGATCAGATACGGACGTTGCCGCCAGCGGAAGTTCTTCATAATGTAGTGCAGAGAGCTGGTTGATGCAAGGTTAGCTCTGAGAGCCTCTCGATACCTTGTAATAATAAAAGCTTGATTTGGACGACATAATTTTAATCGTTTGTGCTCTTTCATTCTGCCCTTTCGCCTTTCGCCATCGATCCTGTGATATGATATGCTTTCTCCCTGTCCTAAACACCATACAAGATGAGACTATTTGCCGGCCCTTCACTTACTGCTGCTTCTTTGTCTCCGTAGGGGCAGCCTGTTTGTCAGATTAGCAAAACTCAGGTCACATACAGGTTGTACTTTTGGAGCATACCTTTGCGATCATCTTAAGTCCGACAGCTATGGACTCGGCTTGTCCTTGTTGACGATTCCAAAATCTATATAAGAGTCAGCTTTGGATTTTCAAATTTTGAACCTGGGTTCTGCTGCATACCGCTCTTCAGGAGTTCCATGACCACGAAGAGTAGAGTTTCTGGCTTCCTCTTCAAGGGTGCTGCGACTAATCTTCTCACCAGCTTGGATACCACCTTTAACAGCCTTCTCAGCTGCCTCTTCGCCCATGCTTTCTTGTAGAAATTGCCTGGTCTCATCAGCATTGTACTGAGGCGTAATATCGCAAGGGTTTATAAACCTTCTAACAGCAAAGCGTTCTGCGCGCTCCTTTTGAAGCCCTGGGCTATCGAGCTGGCTAAGTGCCTTCCTAACAGCTAGTTGGACAGCTAAGTAAATATGCTCCGAGAAAAACATGGTTAGGAGTAATCCCCAAGCCTTGATATCTGAAGGCGTTCCATCTGGTCCAAGTCCGTCCCCACTGAAAAGGAAAACGAGTGCTGCACTGGTTAAGCTTCCAAGCCAAGCAAGAAATCCAAGTGCATCAACCCATGGGCCGATTGAATCTGCTCTCCACGGTACGGGGCGCTGCGTTTCAAGGGCAATCTTCAAAGCATCTCCTCGAAGCTCGATCCAGTTGTTGATTAGGAAGGAGAGGCCAGTCAAAGGCCAGACAATAGAGAAAAGCGATAGGTAGCCTACAGATGTTAGCCTTGGAAAGTATCCAATTCATGAAACATACCGAATTGAACCACCATCTCTCTGAAATCGGTGGTAACATCGTAGATGTCTAGTTCCGCTTCATTTCTAACTCTAACCAAGAATGCAGCCTCCTCAGGATGGTCGTCCACAGCAGCAGGTGCTGGGCCACCGCCGTTTTTTGCAGCCCTGTCCGCCTGGACTTCCTTGACCTTACGGAAAACCTTACGCTTCATGTACGGCATTATAACTTCGAGAGCAAAACCGACGATTTGCGCCGTGACTGTGAAGTAAATTACTTGCTTTTTGAGTCTGTCGGGGTTGATTTGGAAGCCGGACTTGGGGCTTGTCATTTGTTTCTCATTCTCTGCAAATGGCTTCACCGTCAACTGGAGGATGTCAAGATGGGGGACGATGATTTGCGCGAAAGGTACATAAACAAAGGCAGTCAAGAAGAGAGGTATATAAGAAGTGATGAAGTTGAGCACGAAAATCTTCAGGACCATAGCTGCTTCGTATGCTACACCTGTTAGCTTGCTGTTAAGACCTCGGTGATGAACCATTTACCATCATTCGTCTCGTAATTTTCGAGATCAGTTAGCCTGGTAGCAAATCCAGTTAATACAGCGGATAAGGTTGGCATGACTGTAGTTAGAATTACTGTGGGTAGGAAAACCTAGGTGAATTAGTAGATTTTCTATTCACAATAAGAGCCGTGCTTACTAGATATGACTTAAATGGGCCGTCATAAACTTCAGAAATGAAAATTTCGATCGCAAAACAAGTTGCAATCAACGATCCGAGCACAAGTGATGCTGCCAGAGCAAAAGGTATTTGTAGAAGCTGTCTCGAGAGCCGCTTCATAGGCGAATAGACCCTGATATCTTCGCCTGTAATTGGATCCTTGATGATAGTTTCATGCTTGAAGTTTGGTCTTTTTTGAGTGATTTTTGAGACTCCTCTTACGCCCCATTCAACGGAAAGATCTGTCTGCTGTTTCTTCCAGTATTCAATGAAGACTACACACCACAGGCAGTTCACAATGGCATAGATGGGAGAGTATTGACCGAGAAGCACCCAAGAGCTGAAGCCAAATGCAGCTGGAAAAACCAGAAACATGAAGTAACTCTGCAAGAATGTGAAGTAGAAGCCAATCTTCTCGCCAAATCGGTCCTTGATTTCCGAAAGATCCTTTGCATCAAGGAGGTATCGTGTGCTCAAATGCTTAATCCAGGCCTTATTGAACTTGTGGTCGTGCAACGCAAAGATAGACTGGACACCTTTCCACTCTCCGGTCCTTGGGGTGATTCCAGCACCACCCTCGTTGGTCGGCTTCGTGATCAAGAGATATATCAGGCGCAAGCGTTCGGCCTCCGTTACAGGTTCGGAACCAAGGGCCTGTTGCATATCTTTTTCAGGGGCGTTTGTTCGAACCCCATATAACCAATCCTGCACCCGAGATCGGTATACCTCTCCCTTTAGATGTCTGTCGGAACCGATCTTGACGAATATGAGGAGGCCAATATTGTCTCCCGCACGAACTTCCGTAACAAGGCCGACATTATTCAATGCCTCGATGAGTTTCGTAAATTGGGCTTCTGCTTGTTCTTTGCCTACTAAGAATCAGCACGAGATCCAGCCGGGGATCGCAATCCTACTCACCTGTTGTTGCGAAACGGTAGTCAATTACGTAGTCGACACTATAGCCTGTCAGTAAAGAGATCCAACTCCTGTGCTGTAGCTCTTACTCAAAGTTCGTGTGGAGAGCATTGCCCGCGACCTTCTCATCTGGCTCATACAAGCTTCTGACGGAGGCCATGATGTCGCACTTTCAGCTCCTCTCTATTCAAAGTACCGAAGCTCTCAAGAAAGAAGACCGACGCAAGGAATTGGCGCCTTTAAAGCAGAAGGAAGGGAAGAAAGTTGGCTCAGCCCGCGTACCAGGCTGGTCAAGCAAGTTCACGCCAGCTGAAATGCACAAAACAATGACGCACTCGCTTCCCGCGACCCTGAAGCTCCATCCCTGCTATCGATCAACGACCCCACCAGCACCGTGATTGAAGGGATTGGCTGTGACAACTGCAGACCTCCCAGCAAACCACCGCCGTCCTTCCTCGTTCTCTCTTCATCTCGAGACCAGTGCCTCATCAATATGGTCGACTCTTGAGTGAACAGCTTCCAGCAGAGCGTCCCACTGCCTTTTGGTTCCCAATGCCTGTCCCGGAAACTGTTACTGATCTCTAAGCTCTTGCCGTCTCCATTCCCAACCACATCTCGAATCTCGAATCCGAACAAAAAGCATCATCAAAGAGTCGAAAACATGGCTGCGCGGAAGTCACAATGGCCATGGTCTCGGCGAAGCCAGAAATGGGACCCCCCAACGCTTCTCGACAGCATATTGGAGTCGCCTTTGCGATTGTTAGTCCAGACGATCTATTTCGTTTTGCTCCATCTTCGCGGCGCGCCCTTTAAACCACCCCGAAACAAACCGAAGATCAGAGTCATTTGTATATCGGATACGCATACCAACACTTTATCCATTCCGCACGGCGACCTATTGATACACGCGGGAGATCTTACGAACGCTGGGGACGTAACAGAGATTCAGGCGCAGATTGACTGGCTCGATTCCTTGCCGCATCATCACAAGATCATCATTGCTGGAAACCACGATAGCTACTTTGATCCCAAGAGCAGGAAGATGGAAGACAGAAAGGCTGGCAAGAAGCTTAATTTTAGATCGCTTCACTATCTGGAGAACAAGGCCGTCACCTTGAAGTTCAAAGGGGGTAGGAAATTGAACTTCTTTGGCTCACCACATATCCCTGCGTGTGGTGGAGCTGATTTTGCGTGAGTCGCTTCTGGTGGAGCTGCGGACAACGACTGACATGGCTCTTCCAGATTCCAATATCAAAAGGGTGAGGACCCGTGGCAGAACCGAATACCTCAAGGAACCGATGTGCTTGTGACGCACACCCCACCACTTCATCACCTTGATATCTCTCTGGGCTGTGGTGGGCTCCTGAAAGAAATATGGCGCGTTCGACCCCGGCTGCATGTTTTTGGCCACATTCATTCTGGCCATGGTAGAGAAGCTGTCTTCTGGGATGAAGGGCAGCAGGCCTATGAGAGATTGAAAGCACGTGAACCAGCCGGACTCCTGAGGGACTTCCTGCCGAGCATGGCGTGGATCGATGGATTAAAGGTGGTCTGGTATGGAATCAAAGGTATTCTTTGGCAGAGACTAATGGTTGGGCCGAGTGGCGGGAACGGCGGCCTTCTTGTGAATGCTGCTCTGGTGTATCAGAGCACTACCGACATTGGCAATCCCATAGAGATTGTAGAGCTGTGAAGATCTTGTCTGCCGGCGCTCGGGACTTCATTCTATAGGGTACCAACGGATAATAGGGCCTGACTAAACATGGCATTATTTGACTTCAAGAAAACGGGATTGACATGGCCCATCGTCATTCACCAAACACCAAAATTGTCGATCACGTGTGGCAAAAATCCAATAAGTGGATGTTGATTCGTTGGATGAAGTGCTTTTGCTTAGTGAAGCTCCCCCAGAATCTCTTCCCCGCGGAGCAGCACCCCGGCAAATGCTCGCGGTACTGGAATGGGCACTCCGAGGAGGGGCGTCCAGGGAATAGGGATTCCAAACCAGGAAATAATATAATTATAATCATAAGCCCAACAGAAAAAGCGCTTTGATTCCGTCTTGCGTCAATTGTCAAGAGTTCTATGTGGTGCAGTCAATTACGTAGAGACTTCCCCAGTCTGCTTCCTCGTTTTCCTTTCGACCGAGACGGCGAAGACCAGCCTCGAATCCACTCTTGTTAAAGCCGAGCTCGTCCAATAACAATTGTCGTGAAGTCACCACCGCAGCAATCAGTCCGCTCCTGTTCCGCGACTGAGAACTACCGAACCCATAGGTTCCTGTTTCGCTCGGTATTGCGCTTGTGCTTCATCTTTTGCCTCTCGCCCTCATTGTTTCTTGTCTCTTTACACCATATTATCGAGATTTCTCATAGCCGTATCATCCTCGGCATAATCACCGTTGCAGAAGACAGCCCGGCAAGATGCCTTCCTTGACTGGAGCGGACATCGCAAAGCACAACTCGAAAGAATCGTGTTGGGTTATTTTACATGTAGGTACCAAGCACGATTCCTACGACCAGATTTGACCATTGCACAGGGCAACGCATATGACGTGACAGAATTCCTACCTGGTATGCGATCTTGAAGCCCGGCTGCAGACAGTCGACTAACCGCTGCAGAGCACCCTGGGGGACCCAAGATTATCCTCAAATATGCCGTAAGTCGCCCCGGCAGATTCGGCGGGAGAAGGGGCATTGCTGATCCTGCCAATAGGGCAAAGATGCAACTGAAGAATTTGAGCCAATCCACCCACCCGATACCCTCGATAAATACCTCGATCAGTCGAAACATCTGGGGCCGGTAGATATGGATACCGTCGAGCAGGATGAGAAGGCAGAGGACCCAGCAGAAATCGAGCGACAAGATCGCATCGCACGAATGCCAATCCTGGAGCAGTGCTATAACCTGATGGATTTCGAGGCGGTGGCTAGGAATGTTATGAAGAAGACTGCCTGGGCATACTACTCAAGCGGCGCTGACGACGAGATTGTAAGTTTACTGGCTGTTTCTGGATTCAAATCGCTAATACGCGCAAGACTATGCGAGAAAACCACAGCGCGTTCCACAAGATCTGGTTTCGACCAAAGATCCTCGTCGATGTGGAGAAGGTAGACTTCAGTACGACCATGCTCGGAACGAAAGTCGACCTCCCCATGTATGTTACAGCTACGGCCTTGGGCAAGCTAGGGCATCATGAAGGAGAGGTTCTCCTCACCCGTGCTGCTAAAAAGCACAACGTCGTGCAAATGATCCCTACCCTTGCATCTTGTTCTTTCGATGAGATTATGGATGCTGCTGAGGGAGATCAGGTCCAATGGATGCAACTATATGTCAACAAGGACCGATCAATTACCAAGAAGATTATTCAACATGCAGAAAAGCGTGGATGCAAAGGTCTTTTCATTACTGTGGATGCACCTCAGCTAGGCCGACGTGAGAAGGATATGCGAGTCAAGTTCGATGACGTTGGATCGAATGTTCAGTCCAGTAGTGGTGAGGAAACGGACAAATCTCAAGGTGCGGCAAGAGCCATTTCGAGTTTCATCGACCCAAGTCTTAGCTGGAAAGACATTCCATGGTTCAAATCGATTACCAAAATGCCTATCATATTAAAGGGAGTCCAGCGAGTTGAGGATGTCATTCGAGCTGTTGAGTGCGGTGTCCAAGGTGTTGTGCTTTCGAATCACGGTGGTCGACAATTGGATTTTGCCCGTTCTGGAATCGAAGTTCTTGCCGAGGTCATGCCCGTGCTTCGTGAGCGTGGGTGGGAGAACCGTATCGAAATCTACATCGATGGTGGTGTCCGGCGAGCAACTGATATCATCAAGGCTCTGTGCCTGGGAGCCAAGGGGGTGGGCATTGGAAGACCATTCTTGTATGCTATGAGTGCGTACGGTCTTCCTGGTGTCGATCGCGCTATTCAACTATTAAAGGACGAGATGGAGATGAACATGAGACTCATTGGATGCACGAGTGTTGATCAGTTGAACCCGACCTTGGTAGATACACGGGGTCTGAGTATGCACACAACAAGTGTACCAAGCGATACCTTAGTAAGTCAATCCATACTCCCTGATTCACACTGTCACTAATAATATACAGGGCCTTTCGGTATACGATCCACTGATTAACCCCAGCCTGAAGGAGAAATCCAAGCTATAGAGTGTATATGAAATATGGACCATTAGCATTTATAAACATACGACATGTATATATTCAATCTGCTGACTATTGTTACTACCCTTCAAGGTGCTTCTTTTCCTACCTTGCTCGTGATTCCAAACGGCATGTCATACAGCCTCAAGTACCTGGTAATATTACTACAAGGCCTTAAAGCATAGTCACAGAGCGCGAGATATGATGGCTTAGAATAACAGAACATTTGAAATCTTTTCTGGCAAAACCAGAACTCTCGCAAACTTTGTCGAGGCTAGTTATGCAACTCAAGATGCTCTGCACACTTAAACGTATGTACGTAGACTTCTGAAGATAAGGCCCCCTCATCTACAAGCTTGAAAACTTCCTACCAACAGGTCTTAAGGATAAGCTGCTGGGGTTTCCGGATTACCTAGGTTCCATGGTTGCAGAGTTGCATGCAGAGTAGGGAAAACGGCTATACTAACCGACATGTAGGCGCTTACCGTGACTTGCTTACTTCTCTCCGTCTGACTCCCTATACTCTCCTAGCTTATCTTCCGCTCCTAGGCCTGCTCATATGATCTCCTGGCCCCAAAATTCCGAGTAGGCAACCTAATCTCTTCCAACATGATCTCGTCAATCGCTATTCTCTTCTCCTGGTGCATCTCGCATGCTTACCTCCTGCTCCCGCTACTGGCAATACTCTACTCCATCTACGCGAGATATGGCACCGGTCTCAGCAAGTATCCCGGACCGTTCCTTGCCTCAATCACGGATTTCTACCGTCTGGGATACGTGTGCTTGTACCAAAAGAAGCTTCCCGAGATAGCGTTGCACGAGAAATATGGCGATTTCGTTCGCTTTGGTCCAAATTTGCTGCTGATATCGGATCCGCGGGTGATCAAGGATATTTATATGGGACCTGACGCTATGATAAAGGTACGTGGCCAGTTGCTCAGCATAGTACCGAGCACTTTCTGAAGATAATAGTCGGAATACTACTCGGTGGCAGATTTCCATGTGAAAGGGGTACGGCACAGCGCAATCTTCTCGACGCGCGATCAGGAATGGCACAGCAAACTCCGCCGAGCCTTTGGGCCTGTCTTTACTATGAGTGCCGTGGCATCGCTGGACACCTACGTCCACGAAACTAGAGACATCTTCATTGGAGTGCTAAAAGACAAATTTGCTGACCGGCCCGGTGCTGAGGGTCGTGTTGATCTCACCAAATGGTTCCAGTACTTTGCGTTTGATGTCTTGGGTCAGTTGCTGTACGGTGAGCGCCATGGCTTTGTTGAGACCGGGGGTGATGTGGGGGATATCATCAAGATCTTGGATATTTTACTGGCTTATGGATATTTTGTAAGTAGCCTATATGGAAATGGAAGATTCGAACGGCTCGCTCATCTAAACACAGATTGGACATGTGCCATGGTTGGACTATCTCTTGCACAAGAATCCTATCGTAGTCTGGTTAGAAAAGGTGGGCTGCGTTGATTCCACCTTTCCGGTCATTCCGTTCGCAGTCAAGCACCTCACATCGCGAGCGCAACGAGAAAAGAAGTTGTCAGCGGAGGGTGAGCCGGCTGGGGATCTACTGGATCGCATGATGTCGCTGCAGGGAAGACATCCAGAGATCCTCACGGATTTCGAGATCGTCAACATGTGTGCAGAATTAGTGTTCGCTGGGTCGAAGACCATGTTCGTACTCTTCACCCCCTCTTTATAATCTCGAGTCTGAACATGATGTCAAATAGCTCGGCAACTCTATCAGCTCTCTTCTACCACCTCCTCAAGAGCCCCCAAACTTACCGAGAACTCCAAGCTGAAGTCGACACCGCTCTTCCGACCCCATCCTCGCATTTATCCTTTGCACAAGCCCAAACTCTGCCCTACCTCAATGCCTGCCTCAAAGAGATCTTCCGGCTGCACCCTGCATCAGGATTTGGATTCGAACGTGTAGTGCCACCCTCTGGTAAGATTATCCTGGGCCATTTCATTCCGGGAGGTACAATTGTATCAGTCAATGCATGGGTCGTACACCGTAACAAAGAAATCTTCGGAGATGACGCAGCGGTCTGGAGACCCGAGAGGTGGCTGCAAGGAGAGGCGAAATCAAGGGAGATGGAGAAATACCTGTTCCATTTCGGGGCTGGGATGAGGGGCTGTATTGGGAGGAATATCGCGCTGTTGGAGATTCTGGAGATGGTCCCCAGTCTAATGAGAACCTTTGAGGTGAGTTTATCTCTTCTTGAGTTTTCCGAGTCGCTTGATTCGTTTCTTTGCTACTAACAGGTCTCCTTGATTCTTGATGCGCTTAGCGCAGATGCTGATATTGATCTGTTGACAGATGGAACTGCAAGATCCACATAAGGAGTGGTCCACCAGCAACATGTCTGTGGTTAAGCCCAGAGATTGTGATATCAGGCTCAAGAAGAGGTAGATGGGGAGTGTATCTCAGGAGACACAACAATTCAATTGCTGGCAGAAATATAAGTATTTTATCGGATACTGGTTTGAATTCAACCTGTTAAGCCTTGAAAGTGTAGAAAGTTAAGCGATCATCAATCAAGACTGAGATATCTGCTTCGACGAGCAGAGCATCTGTCAAGGGTGGATAGGAATACGAGCAGCCGAAAACACGATGCGGGCGTACAGCTCTCAAGAATAAGACCATTACCTCATAAGATTAGCATATGTGTTATTGCCTGACATTGATCTGATGATTCACTTACCCCGTGATATCACTTCTCACTTCCCACTTTTTCCGCCGTGCAGCGAGCCGGAAGCAAAGTTCCAGCCAGGATTCCAGAGATATTACCACCAACACCGTCCGGAGTACACGCATTTCAGCACGAACTCCGCAATCCGCCTCGGCGCTTCTCAAATATCTCTCGTTGTCCGAAGCAGATCAGCTTTTAATTCCACGTCCCTCCCGTACGGTAGGGCCGTCCGGGCCGGGGGAAGAGTCCGGGTCAGCATCACATGACGGAGCGCTCTCCGCATACTTCTGCGATCCGAAGATAGCAGGGATGGCGATACCTAAGACGTCATACGAACCAGGCTGCTTGGTGCTTAATTTCGATTATTACAGCGGGCGCGCGCGCGAAAAAGTGGATTTTGCGTTGCGTGCTGGGTGCTGGGTGCGTGTTGTTGGTGGTGATAGGCCGGCCGCCGTGATTGGGGACGAGCTGAGCAGGTTCCGTGCGCTTGTTTACAGTACCCGTTGATTTTGGTTCGGTCGGGCTGGAGAAAGTTGCATTCCCTTTGCATGACAGTAGTGCGCTGGAGCAAAAGTCAAAAGCCGTGCAGCAAAGGAAACCCCTTCCGACGTCAATGTAAGATCGATCGATAAACACAACCGATGGTTTAGACTTTGCGACGTGCTTCTGAGCTTGGGCTTGGGCTGGCTGGGCCGAGGAAGTTGGGAGGCAGCGGAGATGAGATGAGCGCGCGCTTGAGACAATTTAGCTACCTGGGACCCAGAACCTCGTTACTACTCAGAGAGCATTTGAACAAAAACATCCTCCATCTCGTCCCGCCCCCATCCGTTTCTCTTTCTCCCTTCCCGTTCTTGTTGCTCAGGTTATAAAATCCTTTTCTCTCGGCCTGGTCAAGGACTCTGGACAGGAATTTAAACTATCTTGCGTGCTTGCCCTGGCGATCCTCTTAACCGCGCCTCAGTCTCGAATCCTGGAACGCTTCACGGACTTATTACCCCTCGCCGTCGACTATTCCGAGCCTCTTCTCCAACACCGTTTCTTCAGTGCCTCCCATTTCGAGCACCGCGTACAGAAGTAGGGGATTCTTGCGCTTTTGGGTTTCGCCATCTACTACTTTTAATCACAGAGTATTGCCCAGAACGGAGTCGAGAGCGGTTCGAGTGCAGAAAGATGACCGGGAGTTTGGAGGCCAAAATTGTAGTGCTGGGGAGTCAAGGAGTTGGGAAAACAAGGTTTGTACTCCACGAATCTCTCCATGTGAACCCCTCGCGTATGGCTTGGTTTGCTGATCGGCCATTCGCATCGCAGTCTCGTACATCGATATGTCAAGAACCAGTTCTCCCCTGCCAGTACCACCAGTACGGTTGGCGCGTCCTTCCTGACCAAGCGCGTTTTGGACGACGATTCCGATACCACAGTACGGCTCCAAATCTGGGATACAGCAGGCCAGGAGAGATTTCGGTACGTACTCCAAGCCTATCCCCCTTCTGAGCGAGATAGTGAGGAAGGAAAAGGTCCATGGCATGCTCAAAAGAAAGATCGCTTACCCCACTCACTTGCTACTAGATCAATATCAAGACTCTACTATCGTGGCGCGAACGCCTGCATTCTCTGCTACTCAATCACGGAGCTCTCCTCCTTTGAGGAGATGGGCATCTGGCTCACTGAACTCCGCCGCAATTTGCCCGCGGACGTAATTCTGCACGTTGTCGGTACTAAAGCAGACATCGTTGCGCAGACACCAACCCTTCGGCAAGTGCCCTTCGAGCGGTGCATAGCCTACGTGGCCGACAACCTGGCACCGGGCCAATCCTCAACGCCGCCGCCAACCGCAACGCCGATGGGATTCGAGCGGCTGCAGGCCCGAGGGGGAGACGGAGGGGGGTATACATCGTCGGGGTTCGATGGGGCGCGCAGCCCGAGTTCCAAACGCAGCTCCGGCTTCTGGGGCCAAGACGTGGGCTGGGATTGCTGCCATGAGGTCTCGGCAGAGAGCGGCGAGGGGGTGGAGGAGGTCTTCCGGGTTATCTCGCGGAAATTGGTCGAGCAAAATCGCAAAATGCAGGATGCCCTCCTCAGCGCCACGGCCACGCCAGGTCTCACGCCGGGCGTGGGCGAGCAGGAGGGATACTTTGACGGCATGAATCCCCGAGGGAGTTTCCGTGTTGGTCGGGACAGAAGGAGTTGGTTGGGATTTCCACCGGGCGTTTTCGTGGACGAACATGTTGAGAGCGAGAGTGCAGCGGGAGGTGCAGCGATTGATAGGAGGGCGCCGAGGAGGAGATGTTGCTAGGTTGGTGATGATAACGACCTTTTCCCCTCTTATTTCAACTCTGGGTAGCGAATATTGCCTACGGACGGACGGCTGGTGGATGGGATACGGATGCAGTTGTTTGTTTGTGTTTCTGGATTTGCCTTGCATGTGTTGGATACCCCTTTTTTTGGTTATCATGAGCTGGCGTTCTGGGCTTTTGTGTCTTCTCTTTACCTCCATTTTTGCATGGCATTGCATCTAAGGTTCTTGTCTACTCGCGCATCCTTAATGATTTGATTTTGAGCATTTGTGTTTGGGACAGGCGAGCAGCATCCGGGCGTTGATTTTGTTCTTCTCTCTGGAGGAAAGCAGTTTTATAGGCATAGTCTCATGCAGCATGGTTGGGGTTCTTTCTGCTTTTCGTCATACCTGTTCCACGTTTAGCCTATAATTTTTTGTTTCTTCTCTTGTACATTGGATCTAGCATCTAGCTGCTGGCATCTTGGCATGTTGTCTGTACTTGGCTACTTGACCCGCTAGCTAGTGCGAGGTTTCCTGTATATAGACGGTGTGCGGATGGACGGACTTCTCTCCACAGGACTCTTCCGCATGAGATAGGAGTTGATCATAAAAATCTATGGACTTTCCCACTCGTCTTCCGCGGGAATCTAGGCCTTCGACATACTTTGAGATGATTTGAAACTTGTTCATATCGGCGGATTGGGCTAGGAGCACCAGTACCTTCTCAATACTAAGGAGTCATAAGAGAGGAGCGTACGTGTAATATGGTAACGGCCGTGTACTTTCATTCGCTTTATGCACGGTGGCTATGAAACCAACCAACGGAATCGTGTAAGATGGATGACTGATGTTAACAAGAAACAAAAACAGGAGAACATGTGAAGACACTGTTCTAGTATCTAAACCCCACAGCTAGCCAGCTAACCTCCCAGGCCCTCAGAGAAGAAGGAGCAAGCTTGATCCTCTTCCATGGTGTTAAAAGGAGTATCAAGAGCTTTCATTTTCCCTCCTAGATACTGCACGCAAATGAGCTTTTCCTTCACTCCCAAGATATAGCCAGCTCTCTTCCTCCCGTACTGCCGTGACAATCACCTTCTAATTCCCATCTCTCGCTCAATAACCCCTAGCCGCAACGAAATCTTGGTCTCCATTGCGCAATCTAGTAGCCAAGGTTGATGAGGTAGTCTGCCAGTTGCTCGACGGTCGTTGCGGCGTTTCCTGCAATGGCGCCCTCGCCGTAGTGGGCCACGAGGATGGCTTGGGTGGTCTTGACTATTACGACACCTTCCTTACCCTAGACAGCCAGGGGAAATTAGCAAACCGGGTGTCGCCAATGCCATCGGGGACACATGGACGGAGGGGATCACGGGTATATCGCACCTTTCTTGCGTAAACACTTCGTCCCTCGGCCTTGGTGACAACATATCTCTCACCCGCAACGTGTAATCCCTCTGCGTATAGCTTATCGACCTGACCGCTGAGCGCCGAGACGACCTCCTTCATTTCCTCGGGAGAGATCTGCGAAGGCCCGTGTTAGAGAGGGAACATTCTGGTATGTATCCACCGCCATTTTCATCCTCAACCCCACTTCAGTCCGCCACTTCATCCCGTCATGATGGCCACGGCCACCACGGGCAGGATTGAAGAGCGAGGGGATACACAAGGGACGGGTTGATGCGAAAGGAAGGTGGGTGGATGCAACGTACAGTGAAGCCTGCACTGGTAGCCCAGACGCTGTCGCCGGCTGCGCTGTAGATAGCTCCCTTATCGAGATGACCACTGCCAACAAGGCTTTTCCGAGACACACATCATCAGTATTCCTTCTGCCCATGAAGCTTTCATCTGCCGTCTCCCGTGTCTTGCGTACGAACGTACCTGGAGTCAACATATGCTACAAGAAGGCGCGGCCACGTCAGCGTTCGTTCATCATCGCAACAGAGGAAGCCACAGGGCTCGTAGAGGGGTAAAGTTTGCGGAAGAGGGGTTTTTGCCCGCCTCGGTGGACATGGGGATCGAAAACATACCCTGCCACGACATCTTCTGTAATGTGGAATATGTGAAATGGGTGGTTTGGTATGGGAGTGGAACTTGGGGGGCGCAAAGGGAAGAAGGACGTTGTGGTCTGGAAGGTTTGAGGATGTGTAGGTAGGATGTTTTGTGTTTCGGTCAACAATCAAGCAAGCAAGCACCTCTTTCGCGACCGTTCCCTCCTTAAGCGAATTATGGTGGGGTTGAGACGACTGGTCGGCTGCGCTGATGGTCGACGTACACATCCTGTTTGGTCTTTTTTCTTGCTCGTTTTTGCTGCCGATCAGCACGTGAGATACGACCCATCGTCCACGAGCGTGCATCTTGGGTTGCTCCTGTTGTAGCTTCACCAGGGACGACGAGAGCGTCGACGGCGCACTCTTGGCTCGCCATCATCATCTGTCTCGCGCGGGCTTGCTCCCGAACACTTCCACCTGCCGTGCTGATGCGATTCCTCCCTCCAATGCCGGCATCAACCTTGTTTCACGTCCGACCATTTATGCACCTTTGTGCGATTGTGCAATCGTGATTCCCATGAATCGCATTGTCTTCATAACCAACACCGCTTCTTTATGAATGGAGCCTGCTGCTGTGTACCGCTTACTCAGCAGCGGACCTTTGTGCACTTTCCATTATCCACGAATATCAACAGGCAATCAGGTGAGAAGCGAGCAGACTTGGTCGACAGAGAATGTGCGGTATGGTTCTTACCAAATTTCCCAGATATCGAGGCAACCAACCAACACCAGGGTTGGGATGCAGGTTGCTGCACCATAGCTACGTACTAGTAGTCGATAGATGCTCTTGTCTGCATGCTTCATGGTTCTGACTCGGTATGCAGCGCTGTTGCCTTAGCAGAGGCCAAATTCAACCACAGCAGTGTTTCCTACCTAGCGTGTTGTAGTCTCCGAATACGATGTAAGCTATCAAGGCTGGGGGTACTCATTGCGGAGCTACTGAATGATGTAGAGGGATCCTCCGAACATACATGCCTCTACGATAGCTCATCCGTCTCGTGGCCCGCGGTCCCTTAATTGCGGTGACCTACTTTTCTCGTTAGTCTGTCTTGTAAATCTTCCGGGGGAAGAAAATATCCCCGCCGTTGATATCCAGACAAGACTCCATGCACCGTCAGCAGGCAGAGAAAAGGTCACCGGACGTGATGCCTGAAGCTCTTGATGCGGGCAGACAAAGGACGTGTTAGAATTAGCATCTCACCTGCTGAGAAGTTAATAACTTGTAATGAAAAGAGGGCGCCGTGATGAAGCCTAGAATTGAAATGCTGCTTCGGTTAGATGCTAGCCCAAACACATCCTACTAGATCATGCATATGCAATGCTCTCCCGGGAAGGCGAGCACAACGAAATGTCAGGATCTGGACTCAGGCCATACAATGTTTTATGGTATCTAGTTACTTTGGTAACGGACAAATCTCTCCTATCTCGAGTATCACAATGGTCTCCAACCATCTCAAGATTCCTGATTGAAGGGGATTAGAGTGGGAAGTAAAGTAGTAAAACATCAACCAGTAGGCTACCACAACGCCCAGGTATAGGATTAGCCTATACTTCTCTTATCTGGAGATAAATTATTGTTCCGCATACTACTGGAACTTTGTCGGACCCTGAGACTATCCCAAGCATAACAAGAATCATCCCCACAATACACCAAGGCTCTTTGAGATTTCAGCTTAAATCAGCCTTGCGACTAGGCCAAGGACCGAATCAGAGAGGCTAAGCATTGGATGGAAAGCGCCTCGACCACATCAAGTTGGCCAATTTCATAATCTAGAAATTCGGTGGGCTCAGAGATATGTTAGTGAAATGCATAAACAGTGGTCAAGCCTAGGTAAATCCAAAGCCGGAAGCTACTTCCAGCTTCTCAAACCCAGGTGATAACCACTATAGCGTAGCTTACCCGTCAGTCGTCTCCTAACGCTGAGACTGGCCTTGCCAGTTGCGTGAGTTGAGACCGGGACATTGGCAGACGGGAAATCTCACTCTGCGCTGCAGCAAGTTCCTCGCACTGGCACAGGGACTGTTTGACGGGAAAACACTGTGTCTCTGTACCTGTGAAGATTGTCTAAACAGCTGTGGAAAGGCTCTCACCCATGGCATCGGCCAAGGCTTTTGCTTCCCAGCACTACTCACGGACGGCCAGCAAGACGACGGCTATGGTCCCAAATGCCTTTCCTGGACATAAAGCCTAGTAGGCATACCGTTTTGATCTTCTCCAACGCTGCCCTGCGATGGCAACTCGCAAGCCAGGAAAGCTTTAACAAATCAGAGTTGTGCAGCAGTTGGCTCTCCAGGCGTCGGGAGACACGACGAAAGTCTGTGTGGCCACACAAGCTATGGAGGATGCACACGAACCTTCATGGTCTATGCTCAACACACAATGCTCAACTTTGAGCAAATCGAATTCGTGCATTCTGGCTTGGCCGAGAGGAACGAAACAAACAGAAACTGGACAGTAAACGAAGAAAACATCAGTTGAGTTTGGGCTTGAGTCTGCCCCGTGACGCCATGGATCATTTGCCATCCAGGTCACGGACATCCGTTGTTTGAATGTGGACACCTCGGCCATAGTGAGGAGAATGTAATCGACCTTTATCACTTATCAAGATCGACACACCAGGAGATCGTGGGTCTGCAAGATTGCGGTGCAATGGTTAATATCGGAGCTTTGATTTCAGCAGATCGACTGCAGCTCATCCGCTCTGTAGTTGCATCTTGCACAAAAGGAGGTTTGGCCACATTCCAACCTTGACGATGGGCTCTGACCAACGGTTGCATTGCACCTATTTTTTCGTCCTTGGTGGGATCCATCAACCTCAAAGGTTCCCGGTTTCTGTTGGCTTCCTGCCCATAAGGCTGGCCATCTGTCGGCAGGTGGTTTGAATCAGACCGTGAAACCGGCATAGCCGTGTCAGATAGCCGACGACATGATGGAGTAAAGTGGACTCCCGTTACAAAAGAGTCGGCTATTCAGATGAGAATCAAACGCAAGACGGTCACCCAAGGAAGACCTCCAAATTGAACCAGGGTTTTGCCGGCACATGTCGCCTCGCCCTTATCACGTTGGAGGGCAGTTACCTACCTTTTATGATAAAGGGGGCTGGCGAGGCTTGCGCCGTGCATCCTGTAGGAGGCGTCGTCCAGCACTGTCTGTCCGTCTGTCCGTCAGTCTGCCTTGTCGGGGAACCAGTGTCTGGGATCTCACGCAGAGGCTGGCTTCCTCGAACCCCTTGTCTAAGAAAACACATGCCCAACGGCAGTGTCCAAGCGGGATACAGCTGCAAGATGATGTCTTCGGTTCTGTTCTGCGCGAAAAGGTGAATCGAGATGACGCCGGTAGGGTCGAGGGTGCAGTGTGGAGTGAGGGTTGTGGGAGGCACGATCCGTGTTTCGTCTGGACTCGAGCTCGAGGTGTGATCGCCACGCTAAGGCAGGGGCCCGCCAGGCACATCGGGGGACCGGGGGCCACCATTCTTCTTGCCCATCCATCCTCTCTCCCGCGCACCTCGATCAATGGCCTTAATCCTGCGCCCATCGCCGTGCTCTCATCACGCCACGATCCATCAGGACACATGTCCACGGCGGCTAGGCCTCTGCCCTCCCTCTCGTACTCATTTCCCTTCAATTTCCTTGCCTTCGTCCTCTACCTTGCGCACGCACGCATGCATCGCGGCTCTCTGATGGCGTCGTACAGGCCGACAGGCCTTGCTCCCCTGTCGAGAGTAAGATTATGCCGTGGCCACATCCACGTCTGATACGCCTGGGCTCTGAGCTGTGCGCGCTTGCTTCTTCCCTTGTCTTCCAGAACACCAGCAGGGTTGGGTGTCCGAGACGCCTGCACCACAGGACCAGCATCCTGACGAGCTTGATCTCCCCGGCCTGGTCTGTTGCATCGGCCAATGCACAACGTCCAGTCCGGCGCGCCTCAATGCTGGTCGTCGATCAAAACCTCGACTTGGAATCAAAATTGCCCGGCCATTAACTTCAGACACAGCAGCACACCACCGCATTCAGACGAAATTAAGGCTGAGTGACTTCCTGCAGGCCAGCGAGTGCTGCCTCAGTCCAATTTCTTTTCCTCGTCGTGCCGTCTTCAAGAACTTCTGGCCTCCTGCCCTCTCTCGTTCTTTCTGCTCCATCTTGCAAAAGGTCAGTCGTAAAACCCGAGGGCTTCCTGGTGAGCCTGTCCGCTCCTTCAACCCGTCCGAAGCGCAGAGAGAAAGCAAAGGGACAGACGTATAAGCATAAACCCTATAGCCCCGTCTTGGTTTCACGACACTTGGCCCCATTCGGCAACCCAAAGGCCTCCAGCTTGCTCCTTCTGGACGAGGCCGCACAGCGAACTCCTCGGACTCGGGCGACGAGGGGCTCCCAGCAGGCAGGTGTGCAAGCAACAGGATGGCAAAGAAGACTATTTTGGCGACGGGTAGTCCAACTACACCGGTTGTGAGAGGTCGAACCGCCACAGGATTCCCTGGGGACCCTATTGATAAGACGCTTGACGTCTCAGGTCAAGCACCCAGACGTGCACAAGCGAGACTCGTGGATCCTGACATCGCACGACAGTTTGACTTCCCCACGCAAGCGCATGCGCATGCGCATGGCCATACTAATAAACATGCACACCATGCTCTTCCAGAGCGACCTAACACCTCTGGTGGCCCAGCTTCCAAAAATCTCAAGTCCAGCTCCAGCCTGAGAAGAAGTCCCGGCAAGAGGGAAACGCGGGACGACTTACATCTCCACCCATTAGGAGCACACGGGAAGGGGACTACCTTCTATGATTTCCCTTTAGCCCGTCCACTACCATCTCCTTCGGCGAGTACGCGGTCATTGTCGCCCGCGCCGTTCTCGCTGCGAAAATCGAGCCTGAAATTGTCACCAAGTCCTGACGTCGCAGCATCACCGACTATGCAGCCAGCCAGCATGGAGAACCAGATGGAGATCGGTATGGCGTTGGGCAGTCCGTCACATCCACCACCCCAACTGCAAACACATGGGCTCGATAATCAGGGGCAGTTCGAACTTCGCCAGGTTGGTTCCCCAGTACGGATGAGCCCGGTAGAACCATTGTCCGATCCCAATGCACCACAGAAGCAGCAGAAGGCGAGTAAGTGGAAACTTCTTGGAGGGCTGTTCGGGGGAGGAAAGAAACAGGCGTCAACGGCTCCATTTTATCAGGTTCAGCCGGAGGGTGTAGCTTCAACAGCGGCGGAAACAGACTCGAGTCAAGCAGTGCCCCCCACGGAAAGCGGGAATGGAAAAAATCGGGGAAGGGGACGATCGAATTCTGTGAAGAAGTCGAAATCGAAGCCAGATCTGAAAAGATCGGCAACGGCACCCCATAACTCGCCAATGGACTTTGATTTCCGAGCCGGCGTGAACGCTCAATCTAATGGAAATCCTCAGATCACCCTCGACGGTGGGCCGATGCTGAACGTTGATATTCCTTCGATACAAATGGAACGGTACAGTGTTATGTTCGGAAGCGTTCTCAAACCTAACAACACGAGTTCATCAGCACTATTAGCAAGACGACAAGCAACACTCGACAAGCTGAAAACGGTTAACGAAGCTCTTCAAGCAAAGGTATGTGCGGCAACCCATACTGCTGGAGAAGGAGCTAATGAAACCCAGGAGAAAGAGCTCGAGGAAAAAGAGAAGCTGCTGAGACCACGGAGAGCCACCTCTCCCCAGCCTACCAGGAGTCCAGCATTCTCTCTCTTCCCTAATACGCCTTCACGTTCAGCTGCTCGAGAGCCACTTCCTAACCATGAGCCTCGACACAAATCTCCTCTGCAACGATCAAATACAGCACCTGGAGCAATTTCACCAGCCAGAGCCAGTTTTGAGACATCTTTCAAAACAACTGAGAGTCGCAAACCAAAAGCACTCCTTCCCGAAGCTCCGCCAATTGCACCACCACAACCACAGTCCCAAACTAACAAGCAAAGAACAAAGCCAAAACATCAGCCAATCGTTACTCAGTTTTCTCAGGAGTGGTCCCACCTTGATTTGACGTCTCCAGTTAGCCCTATGGAATCTGAGAACGGCGAAGAGAATACTGCTCCAAATTTTCCGGCCAAGCCGAAGGTTTACTCACCTGCGTGGGTGATGGTCACTCGCCATCCAAATGCTGGCGCGGAGTCGACCAGTAGCACAGAATCGACCCTCAATTCTGCCTCTTCAGCAGCTACCTCTGTTTCAACTGGCTCGCACCTCGATAAATCTGAAAATCTTGAGGTTCTCTTACCTCCTCCTCCCATCGGTCGCGGTCGAGCAGGTACTATTCAGTCTACCATCAGCACTTCGTCTATGGATATTCCCATTGCGTTCTCTCAGCCTCCGATCCGAGATCGAGCGAATACCACTTCTGGAAATAGGACAGACGTAGAGACCATATACATACGTCGACCGGAAGACAACACTGAATCCTCGCTTCAGAGACCTATAGGCGACCGTCAGCTTTCCAACATGTCCGTCAATCTGCAACCTCAACATATGACGCCTCTGGAAGAAGTTTCAAGTCCTTTCTCTTTTGTGTCATCTAAAGCTGAGGAAGGAAGGCCGTCTGTAGAACGTAGTTCAGGAGAACACAGAGTGTCAGAAGACGAGGAGCGTTTAATAAATGCTGCAAACGTATCTATTGCTCGGCAAATATCGGTGTCGCGACAACAGCGCCAACTTCTCGTACCAATACAGAAGTCATCCTCAAGTCATTCGCCCACTTCCCAAAGGTCTGCGGCCCCGTCACCGATGAAATCGGTCCGAAGTCCAGGAGGCGACCCATATATTTCGGCCCCGTTAGACTCAAACAGGGTTACAGCGGCCATGAGTGCTGAGGCAGCTCCCAAACCTCTCATGCTTACTGATCGCACTGTATCTCGGCCTCGAGTCAATGTCACGACTGATTTCACAGGCTTAGGTGAAAGGCTAGTTGATAGTCCAGTACGAGCACTGACACCGACTCTTGTAGTAGTCGATGGCCCAGGAGAGCCACGAATAAGAGGCCAAGTCAAGAAAGGAAGTCCCATTGGCGCAGGGAGGACTGCGACTTTGGGCGTCGCTGGCCAGAGTGGCGGCAACATGGAATTACAGCATCGTCGAAGCGAACGAGGAGTTGTTGAACGAGCATGAAATCCCTTACACAACTTATTTTTCTTTGTCGATTATGTTCACTTACGAAAGCGGGTTCTTTTGCCACTTCACATTCTAAAGCTAGGGGGTAAGTCTGGATGTGCTTTTGGCATGGTGTTTGGGATGGGGGTTATCTGGATTTAGGAACTACTCATGGGGAAGGTGTACTTTGGCTGGATTTTTTCATGAAGTAATTTCTTGGATTCCCGGAAAGGTATCGAGCATTTCCTCGCTGGTTTTATCCTTTCTTTTTGGAATACTCTGGAAGTACCGCATATTTCGCTCCCCTACTTTTCCTGGGGAGCATGAGCACAATTGCTATCGTACTTGGTAGCTGCTTGAAGTAGAACTTTGCGCCATTGCGCACACAAAGATACCAATTTTCGTATACCTGAACGGCCGTTGTATATAAATTATATTTATACGTCCTCATTCTAAACAAGCTCTAAGTCGGGAATGATGGTGTAGTGTATGTTTGGCCACAAAGAGTACTGGATTCTAGAGGTGAGAAACCTCAAACTCACAGCATCGACTGCCTCAAGAAGACTCAGATAGCATGGTGCACTTGAGCTGTATTGCCATCATTTGATCAATCACAAAGAGTCCTATTCACCTATCAAGCAGTGAGTAAAACATGAGAAAAAATAGAACCTATGAAGGCCTCGAGCGAATTGAGCTCGCTTAATTTCTCATTTGTTTGTCAGGTGCTAATAAAGGGTTAGGTCTTAAACGGGCTCAGCTTGTGAAAAGGATGGTTTGTAGCAGACTTGATATTTTTCATAACTGCTATGGTTTGTCTTAGGTACTAGTCTAGTAGTGGCAAGACTAAATAAAAGAGTGTGGTTTGAGTTGGTGGCTGTCGACGTCTGTCATTGGAAAAGACATTTCATATCCTTCGAACGAGGACTCGAGATGATCAAGAGAGCGGAGTTAAACAGCAGGACGAGAAGAAGAAGAAAAAGCGGATTGCAATAACAGAGCGGTAAAGATACCGTGGCAAATTTACTTGCCACGAAGATCCCAACGGGGAATGATCAATAATCATCGCCTCGACTGATAATCTCCATCTTATCATCATGAAGCAAAAGTGTCTTTTTATGTGAATCAGCAAACATTTATAGAAGAAGTAGACTCAGAAGAACTTACATGCTCAAACTGAGCTACATAAGAGCCCGTCGTATCAACCAAGGGACCATATGATTCAACAATTCCCTTGGAGACCAGTTCGTTCATCTATTGTGGTAAGTTAGTTAGCAAAATATTGCACTACGATAATCCTTCTAGACGCGAAAGACATCAGGTTAGCAATCGAACTTACCCCAGCAAGGTACCTAGTCACGCCCAACCGTTCCAGGTATCTACGAGCGAAAACCAAGGTCCCGAAGTTCTGATTGATCGTCTTGAGGAGTGATTTAGCCGAGCTGAGTTGGAGATTGGCTCGTGGAGCATCGTAGCTTTTTCCGTAGCCGTAAATACCCACCTTCACCACACGAAATATCAGTATCCGATTCTCTTACTAGAAATTTCCGTGTCACTCAAAGAAATGAAAGACCACTTACATCATCTCTCAAAACCCCACTTCCCGTGGTACCAAATGTCTCAATGGCAAAGACCTCGCCAGCTTCCATCTTGGTCTGATCGGAATTCTTGACGAAGGGAATCGATTTCCCGCCGTGGATCTGGTACTGCTTTATGTTGTGACCCGTGATGTTCCTGACCGCTTTCACGGGGATCACTTTGCCGTTCAACTCGACTTCATAGCTTTCCATGGTTTCTTGGATCGCTGCGCTGATGTCGCATATGTGGGCTTCAACTCCCGCTGTCTTTTTCGACATTGTCAGGGCACTTCTCCAACATTTTAGATTCTCTCCAAACGACGTACCTTGATTCCAGTATTCGTGGCATCCTTTACGGCAGCGAGCAGGTTATCATAGACTGGATCAAAAGCGACTGTGAAAGCGCTATCCACGATCCTGCCATTGACATGGACACCAAAATCAACGCTCACAACATCACGCTGCTGCAAAACCACTTCCTTCGAGCCAGAGTTGGGAGTGAAGTGCGCCGCAACATTATTGACGCACAGTCCAGTTGGGAACCCCATTCCACCCTTCAAGCTATCGCCGGGCTCAAGTCCTTGGTGGCCGAGGAGAGCTCTCACACCATCCTCGATGCCCTCTGCAATTGAGGTCAAGGACGCTCCCGGCTTGATGTTCTGCTGAGCCCAGTTACGGACTTGGCGATGCACTTCTGCTGCTTCACGATAGTCGGACAAGAATGTTTCGTCGAAACGTTCAACATAACGAGCTTCTTCTCCCATTGTTCTCTTCAGATTTTCATCGACATAGCTCACAGTTTCACCCATGGGATATGCGCCAGATGGGAAGAGTTCTGAGACCAGGACTCGTGGTGGGGATGACTGAACTTTGGCAGTCTTCGCCGTGCTCTTCTTTGATCGCTTACGTTTCTTTTTCTTTTTCTCTTCTGCAGGGGGATGAATATCAAAATCCGAGAAAATCTTGGGGATTGCATACCGCCATTGCCTAAACCACCACCCGCCGCAACCACCTCAAGCCCCTCACCGTCGCCGTCGGGATCGTCACTTCCTCCATCGCCATCGCCGCTACCCATCAGAAGCACTCCGGTACCTGTACCCGAATTTTTGGATGCTGGTGGCTTTGCGATGTTTTCTATGTCCCGTCAGCCTAGTAGGTAGCAGTGCCACGCGATTCTACGTGGACTCATTTCAGCTTACCAGGATGGACTTTACGTCCTTCGTATGTCTTGGATGCCATTTTAACGTCCTTGAATTTTCGAGACGCAACAGTAATCCTGCTTGTTCTTGTCTTTCAACGAAGATCTTTTGAAGATTGAAAGGAGATAAGCAATTGCTGCACCAATAAATATCGCTGCGGTCAAACGAAGGGCGCGATCACGTGTAGATTCCCTCGCTTAGTGGAGATGTGATTTCACTGCCTTCAGCTGCTACAAGTCTCTAGCTTTTTCCAATGCTTGACATAGATGCAAAAGATCTATTCGACATAGCCCTCATCACGTTGTAAGTATCCCTGACCAAATACACAATCAAGTCTGCTTTTGCTTGACTGACCGCCAACCGATTCCAAACGATCCAAACAGAGTAAGGCAAGTGAGCACAACAGACAAGTAAAACGTATAAGTAACAGCTTTCTCATAGCTCATCAAGACTCCGGCAAGCTCGCTGCCCTGAAAATGGCTACCGATGGTCAGAAGACCAATATTCTCTAGAGTTGTCCCGTTCACTGCTGGAGCATACTTCTTCAGATTAGTATTAAGTTGGGTTGTATATATGAGCTGGCCAGTAGGAACGGCCAGAGCTGGTCCTAGTCCCTGGGCGAACTGGATGATGGCTATGCCAATTGATACATCGTTGGGAGCCAGAATTGTTTGAACGGCGACTTGCGGGCCTTGAAATCCGACTCCAGAACCGAAGCCAAGGAGTCCTTGGTGGGCCAGCAAATTAGCAAGCTTCGCATCTACCTTGATTGTTATCAAAAGTCCTGCAGCGATCGGTGCCAGGACACTGATGCGAATCATGAAAGGTGTGTAGTAGCCAAAAATTGTCGTTCCAGCACCGCCGATAAGTACGGAAATTCCCATACCGACAGTGATTGGAAGACTTAGGAGTCCTGATCTAGCAACAGATACCTGTTTCACTGTTTGGAAGTATATCGGGAGCTGTGCTACTTTCAGTGTCCAGTTGTATCAGAGGCTTGAGAATACATACATAATAATCAATCAAATTCATAGCAGCGTTATTGACAAAGCTAGATGTTAGGCCTGCAAGAACAGTTCTTTGCATCCTGTACTTCATTAACAAGAATATATCTCAAACCAAGGGCTTGCGGTCGATATCAGCCTTTCATCAACAAAAGGTATTGTTCGAGAATCAAGGAGGGCTTTCCAATAATTTATCTACTAATTCGTCAAAGCGGGTACATATAGCGCTGACAACGGAAGTAAGACGGTTGTTTTTCAGTCGCCCGCAGTCAGTCCATTTCTCAGAGAAGCGAGCTGCGGACTCCGACCTCCGACCTCCGGCCTTTCTCATTAAGTCTTGATGCACCGAGAGCTTCTACGTCGATATAGATGCTGACGCCATCAACGATGAATGGGGAATCGAACCTCCTAGCACCACCGCAGAACGCCGGTACTGCCATCGATAGTCGTTTGAGCACAATAAGCGATCTTGAGACGCTTTCTTCAGTACCGTGAATAATACTGCAGTATGATCAATTGATTTTCCTAGTTTACATTCGCCAATCCAGACACCAATCCACCGATAAATAAGACCTAATTCGATGCCGTTGCCTCATTGCCTTCACTGGCAGGTTTGGCCGCTCCACTGTCGGACTTCAAGACGCTTTGTTCCTTGCTCTCATCTGCCTTGACCTCCTTCTGAGCGGCAGGTGACTCTGCATTGCTAGACTCAGGCTTTCCAACAGTTTCAGGCTCTTGGCCCTCAACATCAGGGTGGGGTGGAGCTACTGGGAAATCATCAGGCGGCTGGATTTCATTTCCAGCTGCATCCACCATGCGGGTTCTGGTCTCATATCTCGTCTTGAAGCTGACTTTACCTTCGAGTGACTTGACTTGTTCTGGGTCAAGAAGGTTGCCATCTTGATCCCTGTACTCGACCTTCTCCTCACGCGAGAGAATGCTATGTCCATATGGAAGAGGTGGTGCCGATGACATCTCGGGAGCATCTGATACGGCCGGTGCTTCCTCCATAATTGGCTTTTGCTCGCCTCCGGCGGGTTCTACTTCTATAGGTGGCGGTGCTGCAGCAGAGGTTGGAGAAGATGGCGAGTCCGTCTTGTGGACATTGGCATTGACGGATTGTGTGTTGTATTGGGAGTACTAAGAGAATCAGTGCCACGCCTTGTCTATACTCGGCCCCGAACTGGTAGTTTCCGAACCGGTACTTCGGATGGACTTAGACTCACATCTGTGTGGAAGGTGTTGCAATCCCAATCCCAGCTCTCGAATAACTTGACCTTATTGCAAGCGGCCTGAGTCCATGGGTTACCGTAAGCAAGGGGAGAGTACAAGCCAAATGCAACAACACTCAAAGATAGGAATACCACTGCGCCAAGTTTCCCAAAGAGAGGACGTTCGCGAAGTCCAATACCAGGAATTCGAGCGGTTACATAGTCGTATGTTTGGACAAGGGCAATGACTGCAAAGTAGAGGGCTGGGAAGTAGTGGTGCAGGAAGAGTTGACGTTGCATAAGGTAGAATGGGAAGTAATGGAAAGCCCATCCCAGGACCGAAGTGCCAATCTCGTAATCAAATCGTTTGAATACTGTGTTGTCGTAGTCCTTGAAGCCTCGTTGCCACCTAAGCACGGCAATACCTTTGAAGATAGCAAATACTGCAACTGCGAGTGTGGAACTCCACCAAATGACTGGGTTGCCAATAAGGTAGATCTGGCGGTTATCCTTGCCCCAGAAATTGATTCCGCGGCTAAGAATTGGCCAAGAAGGAGGGCGTGAATCCCAGGCGTGTGACTCGACCAGGCCGGCATTAGTATGCCACATGACCTTCTGCAATTCCCAAAATTTCCCAAAAAAGCCTGGGTTCCTGTAGTTGACCTTCTCGGCGTCGTCGCCAAGTTGAGGGTGCTCGTTCTGTTCGACGTACCAGACACTGTTTGGGAGAGTTCCACCCTTTGCACATGTAACCTCTTGTTGCTCGGAAGCCCAGTCTGGAAGCTTGACCTTGTGCGAGAAGAGAACGCAGCCAGTCATTATGTGCACAAGCTTGAACTTTGTCTGAATAGTTCGGAGGCGCTCCTTGGCTTCAAGACCATCAGACATGCTCTTAATGATCTCAACACGGAAGAAATCGTTAGCATCGCCCTCGAATCCTTCGTAGCCATAAGCCGACACTTCGTTTTGCCAGTCAGCCTCAGTAACCGGTGGTCTCACATCGTGAGAGTGAAGACGACGATCGGTTGTGATATGGTAAAGCTTGATGGTATCGCCGTCCTTGATAAAGGTTGGGGGACTAATGTTATCGTAGGCTCGAGATCCGTTGATTGGCTGTCCATTGCTGTCCAAAGGTGCCGTCTGGTTTTCTGCAATCCAGACGTTGTTTTCGTCCTTGTGAGGGTACAACGTGATCTGTTGTTGCTTACTTCCAGTTGGATACATAAGATTGTGGGAATGCAGATAACCTCCTTGGGTGTTGTGATGTCTAATACTGATGCGACTGCCGAAAGCTACATCGACTGGAACATCTTGCATAGATTTGGAATTCAAAGTGGCTTGGAACTCCGAGCTCATGAATCCATCCCCATCACCTGGATTTTGAAGGCAGAGGAAGTGAATACCAAACATGGCCATGTAGAAAGTCACTGGAATAACAATGAGACAGAAGATTCTTGCAACCAAATGCTTAGCAAAGAGTCGCTAAAGAAAATCAGTATAAATTATTCTCAGAAGGTATACAGGTACTTACTGGAGTCACAGTCTTGACATCGCCAAGCAGAACCCACAATTGCAAGATTGTCAAGCTGCCGACCCATGCAATTGTGAAGAGGCCAACCCATTTGACACTGGCGGTTGCTCCGAGACCAAGACCAGTCATTGCAAGCCAAAACCACCAGCTTGGCTGGAAGGCTTTGCGAGGTCCTTGCTCGTGTTGATTTGTGAAGGATGTGAATGACAATGCTGTCAAGGCAGTCATAATCATTAAAGGAGAATCGAGGAGGATTAGCCGTGCTTGCGTGAGGAGTCCATTCTCTGTTAAGATGTTAGCACTTAGTCAGTTGCGTATCCAAAGAAGTCCCACCAAAAACAATGAGACAAGATCCCAAAGCAGCCATTGTAGTTCTACATCCAGAGGCTTTCAATGTCAAAAACATAGTTGGCACCAAAAGAATACCGCAGACAGCTGGAAGCATTCTCATCGCAACATATGGAACTCCTGGCTCCAGGTAGTCCTTTCCAATGTCCTTGAAATCGAAGTTTCCATCAAATCCAGCCAACCATCCAGCCAGTGTAAGGAGCAGTTTCGCAAGGGGCGGATGGACGTCCATAAAGAATTTCCCTTTGATGTATTTTGATGCGAATCCACCGAAGCTTTAAAAATGGCTGTCAGCAAGAATTTCGTGCGGGCTATCGCAGGAACTTACTGGACTTCATCGAAAACAACACTGCTGGGCTGATATATCCTGAAGAGTCTGACTATGGCGCCAAGCAGTGTGAGCACTGCCATGACCTGGTAGTCAGATCCAGGAAGTAGGAATATATCATGGTCTTCGACGCCATCGGAGGTGTAGTCATCGTGCTTCTTCACAGCCGCTTTGGACTCCGACTCCTTCGAAAGCGCTTCATATGCGGTCTTTTGGACTCTTGCCATCGTTGTGCCAGGTTGCTGCACGAGCGTATGTGGGAAAGGCTGAAAGTTTCAGGGAGCTTCAAAGCTCGCGGATCCCCTGAATCGTCTTAAGTCCTCACACGGTAGGCTGACGCAGGAATTTAAAGAAAGTAAAGAAGTAAGTTGCAACGATATTACAATGAAGTACTGAAGCTGGAGGATAAACCTGACCAAGGGATGCGGGTCCTCTTGAGGTAGTCGAGTGAAGGGAGGCTTGGGAGAAACTATGAAGACACATTGCACATCCCTGGAGTTGACGATTCTAGATACGCGAGCGCGTCATGGTATATTTAGATTCACGTAAGGCCCGGCCCAGTCCAGACACGGGCCTGATATTCATTAATATCATTGCAGTGCGACTGAGACAAGGGATTCCTTCGAAATTCAATTGCTTTTCCCGCCGGAGAATGGTGTTGGAAAAGTGTTACGCTCAGAAGCATTTTCTCTTGCTTACCTTATCGAGCTTGCAAGCTCCGCCAGCTCGACAAGGCTGAACCTCGAGCTGTGCTCAGGAGATTTCCGCCAAGGAATCCTCGCATGTAAGGACCAAAATAATGTTGAAGTCGCAATGTTGCATTTGCCAAAGATGTCGACAACACTCGTTTCTTTGAAATTCCAATTGAGAGGCAAGTTACAGCCTGGGCTCTAGGACTTTCGGAGGCATTGCATAGTCGCTATCTTATGATTGCCTGGGCGTGATCCCCTGTTCGAATGGTAAGGCGTACTTTGGAAAATCAGGCCATGTCTGCAATGGACTTCTGAGTCCACCTCAACATTGGAAGGACAACAAAGGTAACATTAGTATCTCTTTTGTTTTTGTAGTTCAACGATTGGGCTCTGCCCTGTGGGATAATTCAGGCCTGCTTCAAACATTCATACTAGAATCTCACGTCTAGCCTCAATGCTTCCTCATAATGATGTCGAATGCGGGTCGTGATCAATGTTCAACGTGCAAATGAGACCAAAGACGAACGACAATCTTGCATGACACACCGAAGCGGTCCCTATCTACAGAATACACTCTCCGTTCACCGTCCCGTCTATCTCTCCCAAATCTAGTAGCCGTCCTTGCCCCACTTGTTGTACTTCTCGTGCAGCTCCTATGAATAGCATTGCATTGTTAGCTATGGCGCTATTGAGGAACTCGGTGCCCATATCGTCTCTTTCATCGCCGACTTCAGCCTTCGGGTTCTAGATGGGTTCTCTTACCTTTGGCAAGTTGACGTTTGGTACAACGACACTGTGCAGCGCACTTGGGGCATCCTTGGGAGGGTTCTTTGGGTCTCCTCCAGGGTGGTATCTGCGTATCTCCTTAGCATCTAGACCTTTATCCAGACTATCATACGCACTGGTATTTGAAGTTATCTCGTGCGGCATCGCCCTTGGTGCTCTCGGTTTGCCATGGCATGCTGCCAGAAGCAATGGCAACCTTGGTCTCGGAGGTTGAGGATGTTGGCTTACGGCCTAGGAAACAGGTCAATTGGGTTCATCATGCAATCCACTGAAGGTGTAGTAAGGTACCGAAGTAGAAACCTGCGAGACCGAAAGCACCGGACATGACGGCTAGGAGAACCTACAGGGCCAAATTCATTAGCATTGGTCAATTGGAACTGCGCCGGTGCTGGAAGAGGCACAATGGCCTTCCCCATGCTCGGAAGCAGCGATTCTGTTGTCGGAGCTACCTACGTAGAGTTCGGGATCTCTCTTTGCGCCCTTGTTCAAGATATGTCCATCCGCGGCCTTTCCGGCGGCCTTGGCTGCTCCTCGTACTGCTTGCGCTGACATGTTTGCGAGATGTGGGGATGGAATAAGTTGTGTGCGTTATTAGACGGAGCTGGTGGTTCGATGTGCTTGACGTTGGAGCTTTTGAAAAGATCACGGGTTGCTGACATAAGCGGCTCGGGTTGGCGGGTAGTCGTTATGATTCGGCATTTGAGATGGTAGGAAGGACGATTCACAGCTTCGAGTCTTATACTTCATCTTTCTTTAAGATTGTGCTTGATTGCGGCTTGTCTACAGTACCTCCACTTCCACAGATACAGATTTGTCACCTATAGAGGTACAGGCCCGTTCAGATATGGATTGGACGGGGTAATGGCCGTGGTTGAATCTGCGCACTCATGCCATGGCCTATCATGATACGTCCTCCGTACCAGAAAAGACATGGAGTTCTGGGTGAAGAGGAATAGCATGGACATAACGTGGCATGAAGTCGATTCGGGCATTGGACCGTCTCCTGCTGACCCTGCTGCCATACAGAACTGCGTGAAAGAGGAAGGAATTCGGTCTTGCATGTCGGGACGACTAGAATAATGTGCTTCCTGCAGCAACCATGTAAACAATCACGAGTTCCAGCAGGCTAGTAGCCGTTGACGTTGAATAATGGAGTATTTGAACCATCCTTAACAGTTACGGCCCAGACGATCCTTTCAATGACCCCTGTATGCTCGAGTTCCGATTGAATCATATGTCCGCCCTATTGGTACAACCGTGGTACCCTCGGACTTTCTTATTCCAAAGTGAGATGAGGGTCAGGGTTAGGGGGCGCGTAAGTACCGGTACACTGCGCAGACTTCTCCAGACCCAGCTTAAACTTCATACTTCATACTTCACGCCTTTTTGGACGCTGCCTGCGATTCTTCCACTCCTTAGTAATAGCCTAATACCACGGCTCTTCAGTCCAACTTCTTTCTTCTCCTTCCTTCGCTCCTTACAGCCTTCTTCAGCAATCTCCGCGTCCACGCGCTAACCGTCGAACCGCCATCTCCTAAAAACGACACCTTTTCGCGCGAACGTGCAAGAGGAGAGGCCCAGGAGATCTGAGCATTTGAAGGTCTTACCCCGAGATGTGTTAAGGGAAAACATATAGAGTAGACAACGGATCGCATCGGATGGCCCTGTAAAACACTACATATCTCCATTCCTGAAGACCTGACGAAGTCGCAAACATGCAGCAATTCTTGGGTACCGAGGCTGGTGATCGCAGCAGCGTCATCTCGTCACGAATGACAGATATAGCCTCTGAGGATGGACGAGACAATGTACTGAACGATCCCACAAACCCGACGGCCACGCAATCCCCCAACGGCGCCTCCCGACCGACGACAGGCGTGACAAGATCATCGTCACAACGAGCTGCATGGACTCAGGCACCACCCTCACGAAGAGGACAGGGCCCTACGCCTTCAAGCCAGCGAGGCTCGATACCTGGCAGTCTATCAGGCTCCATCAGCAGACCTCCAAGCTCGAGCAGGACTCATGTTCCCTCACTTACCTCGCACGCATTCTTTCGGCCGATGAGTTCGCAGCGCTTACAGGCCCAGCGAGGAGGATCACGTCCGCCCCCAGTGTCACAACAAGCTACGAGTGAAGAGGGCTCTGTAGAAGGGGGCGGCAGTGTTAGGCAGAGCATGAGGTCCAACGAATTTGTTGGGCAAAGTGCGAGAATTCAGGAAGATGCTGAAATGCAACCGCCCCCCTCGAGAGGAACGGAGATGACGGAGCCGGAAATCACAGACCGAGTGACTGCCAATACGAGCCCTACTCACGGATATACTGCAGAGGGGAGCATGGCAGATAGTGTTAGGCCTCTGCAAAGAAATGTTGCGAACACCAAGGGTCTGAGTCTTAATACTGACAGGAACTACATGCCTGGGTCAGGAACTGCGACGCCAGCAAAGTCGCCACGATCTTTTCGGTCAAGTTTTCTCTTGCCATCAAGAGGGGGTGGTACCTCACATACTCCTAGCCCAAACCGAAGTACGCAAGGACGAGAGAAGCTGTCCTCCATTGCTTCATCACCTGGCCTGACTCCTGTTGACCCACCTAAGCATGTTATGAAACAAAACTTAGGCAGCAATTATCAATACTTTACAGGAAACACTGCGTTCTGCTTGGGAGGAAGGTTACAAAACACTAAGGATAAACCCATCAATATTGCCACAGGATTACTGGTGGTCGTCCCATCTGCTCTGTTCTTCGCGTTCTCCGCGCCTTGGATATGGTACAATATCTCCCCCGCAGTGCCAATTGTGTTTGGCTACGTATTCTACATTTGCATGTCTTCATTTCTGCATGCATCTTCATCTGATCCAGGAGTAAGTCCAGCCTGAAGGGACTTAAATATTCCAGCTAATTGTCCCAGATCTTACCTCGCAATCTCCATCCAATGCCACCTCCGGATGAAAATGAAGATCCATTAAGACTTGCTCCACCAACAAATGATTGGACCATGATCAAGTCAGCCACTTCCGCCACGGCAGCCATGGAGGTCCCTACAAAATATTGCAAAACGTGCCAGATTTGGCGGCCTCCTCGAGGACACCACTGTAGAGTATGTGACAACTGCATTGAAACGCAAGATCATCACTGTGTGTGGCTCAACAACTGCGTCGGTCGTAGGAATTATCGCTATTTCTTTGCGTTCGTTACAGCGGGTACTCTCCTCGGAACATTTCTATTTGCTGCAACTTTAGCACAGCTCTTAGTCTATGCAAACCAGCAGTCGATCTCCTTTGATGCATCAATCCGACATTTCCGTGTGCCATTTGCCATGTTTATCTACGGAATTTTGGCTACGCCATATCCAGCAGCATTGATGTTCTATCACCTTTTCCTGATGGCACGCGGTGAAACAACAAGAGAATATCTCAACTCACACAAGTTCCTAAAGAAAGATCGCCATCGACCTTTTACACAAGGTAGTGCTATCAAGAACTGGATTGTAGTCCTTTGTAGGCCAAGGCCGCCCACGTACCTTACCTTCAAGCAGAAGTATCAGGAAGGAGATCAGCGATTCGGCGAGAAGAGAGGGCGCCCTGCTCCTGCGGCCAAGGATGAACAAGCTGGCATGGAGATGCAAAACGTGCCCCCTCCACAAACTGGCTTTCAAGGCCCAACTACTTTAGACGAAGAACGAGCGTCGAGGAATTAATTCTCTTCTAAAGACCTTCGACAACTGCAGTATTGGAATCCCGACCCCCTTCTCTTACTTTTCCTGCTGCGTTTTAGCGTTTTCTACCACCAGTACACACCATATGAATATAATCCCACCTTCTACATGTACCTCTACTCACACGTTTTGTATTTCTTTCCCCAAAAAAAATCTGGTCAAATGATGGATGGATATGCTTTATACCAATACGAGGCAAGCAGCTTAACAGCATGGCGAGTTTTCCTTTTTACGTCCTTTCTTGTTAGAGGCTTCCTTTTTCTTGTATCATGACGGGATTCGGCGCGTAGATAATTATTTTTAATGAAGACTATTCTATGGTTAGTGATTGTGTCAATTGCTTATCATAAGTTCCCGACGAGCACTACATTATGGCGTGCTGAAACCCTGAGACGAGAATACTATGTTCTTGCTCGAGAATGAGATACCGTGACCTCCTTTTGATCAAGATAAACTGTAGCTCAATTATCCAGGTACATTCTATCTGCCCTCCCAGATTTCAAGACGATTAGTTCACCTCACTAGATGATCTCGCCCAAAGACGATACGAGCTTTCACAATGTTACTACGCCATAAAATCTCCAGCAGATGCACATCTACTTTTACAGCTCCACCCAGATCCTCCTAATCACGGGATTTTACTCATAACAAGGAAATCCATTACGTCCTATATTTGGGGTTTGAAGTTAACAGCTCTATCTTCCTGACTTTTTCTGCCTAGCGCGTATTGAGTAGTTGTGAAGAAGACTGGAAGGAGCCTATGTCAAGACGTTGCTGTTTGACTTCTTTATACAGCCGAGTCCATGCGCGCATCCTAGTTTGTCATTGTAGTACGGTTCTTTTGCCTTTAAGTGCATTCAGGCTGCTGCCTGTGACAACCAGATCGGTTTTACTGGTAAATGATAGATATGGGAGATGACTACGTTGGTATTCTTGCTAGTGAATAAGTATGCTTGTGTGCTAAGCCGTCAAAGCTTAGCTATATAATCAATACAGGGTCATCTCGACCTCAGAGGAATTTGGTACTGTTCTAATCTACCTAAGGACCATCACCATGGCTTCAGAAAATCCTGGATATTGGCTGTCAAGCACAGCAGCCAATCAGGCTTCCTTCCTTCATCTGGAAGATAAGATTCCCTCGAAGCTCTGAATAACGAGCGCACACGGCCTCTAGTACCGGTAACGATGGTTGCGACTTCACTTTGCACAAGGGGCAAACTCCTGGCCAGCGTCACCAGTACGGTCATTCAAGAGCTCGTCCGGCTTCAAAGCCGTATCGTACTACAGAACATAGACAAGCATATTACCATAGGGAACTCATGATCTCGAATAGCGTTCAGTCATTTGGTTGAACTCATTTCAAGTGTTGCATTGTTGAAGTGTGTTCTCGCTCTAGACAGAGTGGGAGGTAAAGTGCTTCAACCTTAAGCGAAGGAGCGGGATAATCCACCTGTCGTCCCTCCATCTCAATCCCACATGTACAGGCTGATGAGAAGCCTCTTTCTGGTATGAGAATCTATGGATGAGATGTCTTATCGCAAAGTCTGATTGGGACGTCTCCCGAACTGGAGAACCTGAAGGTGCTTTTATGTCTGCGTACAACGTGAAGTCTCGGAAGTCACGATAGTGGGGCTACCGACTAAGCAACACTTCAAAAATGTGAACCAGCCAGAAGGGTGACATCCTCCAGATTTGGGGCATAAGTCAGCTTCGTCTGGATATCTATGGGGTCTAGAAAGATGTCTGAAACCATGTGGATTTTGTCCACATATCTGAAATGATCATCTTTTTCGGTCGCTTGTGATTGCGATCCGAATACTGCTGCTCGAACCTGCGCAGTGTCTGTTTGTACCTTATGCTTCGGAAACAGGAAGAAAAGGTCTCTTAAAGGATGCAAAATACTCAGCCCGGAAATAAAGTGGAATCTATCGTCGACAGTCAGAAATATTCTTCACTGTTCTCCCTCCCCTTTTACGGAGTTTACATCCAGACCACGAAAGATCTAGACGGACCAGCACGATATCTTTATGCCGACGAGCCCGATTGCGCAAAAGCCTCAATGATCAAAGCTCCCTAACGTCCTGGCTGCCCTACCCAGCCAGCCAGCTTGCTTATTCACGGGGCAGATATCAATGTTGGGTGAGACCGTTGCAGCACTGTGGCGAGGTTCGCAAGGAAAGCCAGTTCCCTGTATGTCCGAGTCCGCAGTTCAACCACGGCCCAAAATTGGCAACAGGAGACAGCTCGCAAAGCATGAAATCCACCTTGATAAACGGAGATTGATCGCCATGCTCCATGATATCTGGTCTTCGCCCGCCAACGGTGTATGTGCAAACAAGACTAAGAGACTTGGACTAAGTGATGCACGACGCAAACACCGCAGTCCAACGACAACGATGCTCAGCGCTCTGGTTGGACACAAGCAGGCAGTAATTGGCCAAGACCGGGCCTGTCAAGAGGTCGAGGTGTACGAAAAGGATGGTTCAAGCTAAGGTCTGAGCTAATATGGGTAGCAAGGTAAGACTCCTCTGCCCAAACCAAGGGGTAGCCTCCCACCAGAGCACGCAAATCACTTGCCTTCCTCCCAATTCATTCATCGACTTGAATAGACACGCCTTCCTGACTTCAACAGCGCCCTCGTTCTTGAGGCCGGCCGAGGATCGTGGACTGTGGAGCTTATTGGTCAGTGCAAAGTGAACTGGTGCCAAACCAAAATAACGCAAGTCCCGCCTCCTCATTTCACGACACCGAAAGTCCACCAGCAACGACAACTGCACCGCACCACTCGGCCTTCCACTCCCACCCATCTCGTGGGAGCTGTCGTGAAAGCCATTGTTGTTGCTCTCCGGTCCCTCCATCCCAATTGGCATTCTTCTGCCCTCCATTGCGCACTTTTTGTCGCCCGGCTCCCAGGTCCAAGCTTGCCCGGAGCTAGCCTTGTTCAGTTCTCGCGTTTGGTGTCTCGATATAACTCTCGCCTGCATTTCATTTCACTGCTGGCTAGACTTCTGATCTATGCTCGCAACTCCACGCGACGTCGCCCTCCAACATGTTCTCAACCCTTCTTGAGCGCATGGGCTCAGCGTCCAAACCTCCGTCCGCTACACGCATCGAACGAACTCGCGCATCGTCGTCGGACTCGTTTCCCAGCACCTCGACCGCTGACCTTCTTTCAAACGCGCAATCGCTGTCCTCTACACCCCCAACCAGCGTGGGCGACAACGTCAGCATATCCTCTCTGATCTCTCTCATTGAGAAAGAAAATGTGCCTGCTCCTGCGAGCACAGAAAACTCACCTGCCGGTCGCAGTCTACGCGCGCGTACCAAGGTCGGTACATATAACATCAAGGCACTTGCCGGCACATCCGTTCACGCACCAACGAAATACAACAAATCTTCCTCAATTCGCGACCTAGAGACGCGTCGCAGAACTCTGTCTGGTGTGCCTGGTGAGACTTTGGGGGGAGCTTTGGCTTCTGGAAGCTTATCTACTGATGCCGCCCAGGAGGATGCGCAGAGACTGGTGCACGATGGGATTGCGGCATTGGATCTTCCGTGGTCTGTCAAAGCTCTGCCAAAATCCAAGAGTGAGATTGGTCTGAGCGAGCGCGCCAAAAAGAAGGCGGCTGCCGAAGAGTTGGAGCGCAGAAAATCGACGCGACTTGCAGGCGAGAAGGTCGAGAGCTTGACAAAAAAGATTTCTGTATTGGGTAAAAGGAGTCGTAAAACTTTCGAGAGTGGATTGTTGAAGGCTTCAAGGGAATTGAGGAAGTTGGCAGATACCAACGAATTCGCACACATTGACACCAAGCCAGTGCTTCACGAGGTATGGAGCAATGGAAAGCTAGTCGTGCCTGGAGAGCCAGCAAACAAGAAGAAGAAGGCCGAAGCAGCTGTCCCGGCTAGTCCAAAAAAGAAGGTCGAGGAAATCGTCGAGGAGGAACCCAAGGAAGAAAAGAAGAGCGTCAAAAAGGAAAAGACGTGGTTGACGAAAGGCCTGTATGCTGGCCAACAAGGAAATCGAGATTGGTCTATTGGATTCTCACCAAGAGAGAGGGAGATGATGGCAAGCCAACGATCTAAGCCAAACACATTATTGCCTTTCCCCATGTGGCATGGCCAGCGTCTGCTACAGGTAGGAAGGGATTTCAAGCTGCCATTTGACGTTTGCTCGCCTCTCCCACCCGGACAACCAAAACCTGACGAGTGGCGTAAATCGACTCGAAGTGAGTATCTATGTAATCTACTGTAAGTGTATACTGATGATGTGCCCAGATCGCTTTATTGGAGATGCAGCAGCAGCGTGGAAGACCTCGAAACACTTTGGTGACTGGGATTCTAGTTGCGTTTGCAGATCCGAAGAAGGATGTGATGAGAATTGCCAAAACAGAATCATGTTCTACGAATGTGACTCGACAAACTGCAAGATTGGGCCCAAGTGTGGTAACCGAGCGTTTGCTGACCTTCAAGAGCGCCGCAAGCTCGGTGGAAAATATAGAATTGGAGTTGAAGTGGTAAAGACAGAAGATCGAGGCTATGGAGTTCGTGCCAATCGCTGCTTTGATCCCCACCAAATCATAGTTGAGTACAATGGTGAGATCATCACAGAGGAAGAATGTGATCGACGTATGAATGAGGAATACAAGAACAATGAGGTATGGCAAAGAATCCTCGAATATTCTATTTCAATACTGATTCCTACACAGTGTTATTATCTGATGGCCTTTGATCAGAACATGATCATAGATGCTACGACTGGAAGCATGGCTCGATTTGTCAATCATTCATGTAGTCCAAACTGCAAGATGGTTAAGTGGATTGTTGCTGGCAAACCAAGGATGGCTCTCTTCGCAGGCGACAAACCCATCATGACTGGCGAGGAACTCACCTATGACTACAACTTCGATCCCTTCTCCGCCAAGAATGTACAGGAATGCCGTTGCGGCAGCGCTAATTGTCGTGGCTTCCTTGGACCCAGACCAAAGGACCAAAAGCCATTGAAGGAGCACGCCATCGAGAAGGCCGTAAAAGCTGGCGTCAAGGCTGGCAAGAGAAAGCTCAAGGAGATATTAGGAGGCGATGATGAATCTAAAAGAAGCCCCAAAAAGAGGAAGATCGCAAGCGCAAAGGGCACCAAGCGGCCTGCCTCTTCCACGGGTAAGAACGTCACCAAGGACGCAGTAAAGAGCATCAAGCGGTCTGCCTCTTCCACGGGCAAGAAGGTCGCCAAAGGCGCAGTAAAGAGCATCAAGCGATCTGCCTCGTCCGCGAGTATGAAGGTCGCCAAAGGCGCAGTAAAAAGCATCAAACGGTCTGCCTCATCTGCAAACATGAAGGTCGCCAAAGACGCAGCAAAGGTGGTCAAGAAGAATGTCTCCGAGCAGATCATCAACGCCAAGCAAACAGTCAGCTCGAGGAAACGAGGTGCCCCAATTGCCGTTAAGAAGACTGTCAAAGCGAGCGTTTTGAAAACCTACGGAAAATCCCAGACCAAATTAGGTTCGCGAAACTCGACTCTGGCAATTGTACCTGCTGTGACCCGTGAGAGCAAAACATCAAAAACGTCGAAGACATCGTCTGCGAGCAAGAAAAGTGTTCGCAACATTGTCAGAACCATGAAAGGCAGGAAAGCAGGTCGACCTGCTGGTATCAAAGTTGTGAAGGTAGCTGGAGCAGCCGATACCTCCAGCGATGAAATTAGTGATGATGAAATTGTAGTGGATGTTGAGAAGATCAAGGGTTAAGGGCGTTTTCGTTATAAACTTCTGAGCAGAGTTTTGGGTCTTGTGGGTTTGTCATGGGAGCGGCATCTGATTCCTTTTTGCAGTCATGGCTTGTCTTCAACAACGGAGGCCAACTTTTGTATGAATATTAATGTTGCGAGAGCTGCAGATGGGTGTCATGGTGTTTAGGAGCTTATTATGTCTTATGGCAGATGGGTTATCGGCGCATCTTGTTATTGTGTGAGATCGGTTCACTTATCATGCTTGATCTCATTTACCATTACACAATCTACCAAATGCGAAACATAAGAAACATTGGAGAGATACACTCTTTTGGCTATAATGTGCACCTTCGTGCAGCTTCAGAAGGCGCCAGGAAGAGAGTAGGCCACTCTCAGCCATGGCAATAATATTGCTATAGATGAAGACAAGGAAGGGGAAGATCGGATGTTACTAACGCCTTTCCGTCGGCAGCCACCTCCTTAGCGGCCGGGACGTCAGCCACATTCTCGGCCTTAGCGCGTCATGGCCGAAGAATGAGAGGTTGATACTCTAAATTTTTGTACATAGTTACCAGCATCTATTTCAAAACATATCTTGTTGACCATCTTATCCAGCTTCCCGGTCATCACATCGCACGTAAACCTTGACCTAAACCATCAGAAACTATCTCCGCAACTTCTGGTGATACAAGGCGGCCTGACATCCTCCTACCGCCGTCGAACCATCTCCATGAATTCTTCAACAACGTCGATAGTTGATACACAAAACCGCAGACCATCACAGCAGATCATTCAATCGCGAGAGGTCGGCGGTATATTACCTGCACAAATACAGGATGCAACCTCACTAGGAGCGAAACCTGTGCCTGTTGCAAAATCATGGGCACATTTTGTAGCTGGAGGGTACCTCACGCTCCACCCATCTCTATCCTACATAGTACTAATGCAGACTCGATAGTGTTGGTGGAATGACATCAGCTGCCTTGACGGCACCTCTCGATGTCTTAAAAACTCGTCTACAATCCAATTTCTACCAAGCGCAACTAGCAGAGAATCGAGCTCGTCTAGGCATCTCCCCACATGCACATCTCTCCCCGGTTCGCAGTGCTCTTCTACACTTCCGCGAGACTTTCCAAGTCTTAGGCTCTGTGCATAAGGTTGAGGGATACCGGGCTCTTTTCAAAGGGTTGGGTCCAAGTATGGTAGGCGTTGTACCAGCGAAGGCAATCAACTTTTACGTTTACGGCAATGGAAAACGAATTATATCGGAATACGTAGGAGGGGAAACTGCTTGGGTTCAGCTTGGTGCAGCAGCCATCGCCGGAATTGCGACTAGTACAGCCACGAATCCAATCTGGATGGTCAAGACGCGATTGCAATTGGACAAGAGTGTTGCTGAGAGGGCAGGTGGCAAGGCTGTGAGGATGTACAAGAACTCATGGGACTGCGTAAAACAGATTGTGCGGAATGAGGGGATTAAGGGGCTGTATAAGGGCATGACAGCAAGCTATCTTGGCGTGAGTGAGAGCACGCTGCAGTGGGTGCTGTATGAACAAATCAAGAATCGTCTCCGGGCAAGGGAGGAGAGGATAGCGCTGAGTGGACGACCAAAGAATTTTTGGGATCAAACCATAGAATGGACTGGTAGAGTGGCAGGTGCTGGAAGTGCAAAGCTCTTTGCAGCACTTCTTACCTATCCGCACGAGGTATTTAGATCTTGGTCACATATATCACCTTTTTACTGACAGTGAGTAGGTTGTTCGCACCCGTCTGAGACAACAACCCACCGATGGTGGTAAACCCAAGTATACCGGTCTTGTACAGTGCTTCAAGCTAGTGTGGAAGGAAGAAGGCATGGCAGCCTTATATGGCGGTTTGACACCGCATCTACTCCGCACTGTACCAAGTGCAGCTATCATGTTCGGGACGTACGAGCTCCTCTTGAAATATTTCGACACTCCTGCCTAAATGACGGCCCATGGAGCCGACACTTTTCCCCAGATCACGAAAAGAAAAAAGAACAACAATACATACACTAATATCATACCCGGCACCATCCTAAATCCCTGTACAGCAACCACCACCAACACCACAATAATTCGATTTTCATTTTCTTGTATACCATCGATACTTGACACCAAAAAAATCCCACTCTTCCTCAGATTTATGGCGAAGAGGGGCGTTTCTCAATTTTTCATTAACTGTGTATACGACTAGTAGACAGAATGGGTTAGAAGCATGGGAAATGTGGCGCCGGTAGGAAGAAACTCGGACAAACAAAACTGGATGGGAGTTATGGGAGGGCTTCTCTATCCACTGTATTAAATGTATACAAGACAGGGACCTACCTGGGATGGCAAAGACGGTCATCCACACCTCTTCTCACTAGATGGAGATATAGAATTGAACTGCATCTCAAGATACTGTTTTTTTGCCTGACATTCTGTGCAGTACTGCATCACTTCATTTCCGGTGCGTTTTGACATGCATTTTTTCGGAAACCCCGGTCTTTACTGGCAAAGACGCAGTGTGTAGAATTGATCAATAACATAGAATGGAACAGGAGATTTGTGATTTGAAATATGAGGAACGCTTGCAATATTACGCCATTGGAAATGAATATCAAAGTAGAGAAAAAAAGTATCCTCCTCCCTCATCCCAATTTCGTGGCAAAATCAAAAACATACCATACAAAGCCACCCCAAGTCGTATCACTGGAAAGACAATTCGCGAACTCTGAGAGGGAGAGAGAGGGAGAGGGAAAGCGCCGGAGTATAAATATGAGCCGTGCTCCCTCCCTCTCTCTTTCTTCTTCTGAATCCTCTTCCTGCCTCCCTAACCTCCTCCCAAGTATTTTGGCTTTTAGTATTCCTCGTCATCGGGTATCTGATCGTTGTAGTTGCGAAAGTGTGTGTGTGGTTATAATCATGCTTGCGGGTCGTCGTCGCTTCTGGAGTTTTCGGGGCGGCCGAGGAGTACTGCCGCTACCTGGCTCGACAGTCGAGGGGGTTCACCAGGCGTTGCGATCCCAGTTTGGATCTAAACACGATGTGTTAGTAAACCGATTCGAACCCCAAAATTCAGAGTCATTGGTCTGTGGTCCAGCTCCCCGCAGGAACATAGATCGAATTGGACATACCTTGCACAAACCCAGCCAAGACTTTGCTTCCCGTCTGCAAGAGCGGATGACCAACGACGATCTGCAAAAACCGCTGCAAGCCCTCCCTCCGATGCTCAATCACGTCGTCACTGAACCGGTTCGTGAAGACCTTTCCCGGCAGCGGTGGGATAGTCACCCGCGCCGACTCCCTCTCCAGAATGTCGCGGAAGTACTCAAAGTCCGAATAGCGCCGGCGCACACTGCTGTGTCGTAGCTTGAAAGCGGGGATGTTGGTGCGGCATACGATCTCGTAGTCGGTATACATGTTGCGGCCCATGCCATGCGTGCGTGGGTTCTTAACCTGGAGAAGGGAGGGTGTCAGTCATGCTGTTGCTTCCGCGGTTGTTCTGATGCTGCAAAGGATCCTACCTCAATTTCGAGGAAGTTCTCGGGTGGCCCATAGATCTCCTCAAAGCTCTGCTGGCGCGAATCTGGCATTGCCTGCATGATGGGCGGTTGTTGCTGAAGTCCTCCGCCTTCGTCCTTGTGTTGTGATCGGCACTATCCGATGTGGATGTAGATAGGGAGCGAAAGTGGATGGGTTGAGAGATCGAGCGGGAGGTATTTGTAGTCACAAGAGTGCAGTCGGTGGAAAGTCGATAGTCTTCTGCTTCGGAAGAGCAGGCTACGAGATTGAATTGGAGTCGACGGCTGTTAGTGCTATGAGATTGCGTTCGTTGTCGCAATACGACGAAACTGGGCAGCGCAAAGAAATCCCCACACAGCAGCGCCCCTCCTCACTATCGGTCATGGCACGCACGTGACAGTGCGCGTTTGTGGCTGGAGGTTTCAATAGTGCTTCTTCACTCGTTGTGCCTCGCTCTTCAAGGTAACTCTTCATATTCAGCCACGCAAGCAGAGTTCGATGCCGCGCCTATGTAACGACGCCGGTTGAGCACCGTTGCAAACAATGCTTCCGATGCTATGGAGGAGGCATTCCAAGCATCCTGTCGCGTACAGTACAGTAAACAAGCCCGCTGAAGTCAGTCCTTGCTCGTGCAGCACATGCAACCACCCCCTCATTGGCGATCGTGCCAACCAGCAAGCCGTCAAGATTCAGGCTTAAGGAAGTGTTCACGCACGTCTTTTTCTTCCTGCTTCTCTCCTTTCCTTGACAGCGCATTCTCTCTCCTTTTCATCCTTCCAGTGGATCAAAGAGTCCCTAGCACAGCAGCCAGCAGTTCATCTCATCTCATCCATTCACATCCATCGTTTAACCCTGTAGAGCCATCCATGATGACGACATTGTTTGCAAAGCTGCTTGTTTCCGTTGGACCTCTTGTGAGTTCTCAAGGTCTGTTCTCAAAACTGCTCATCTAAATGTTCATAGCTCCTCTTGACCTTGATGGCTGTTGCTGGGTGAGTAGCTTCACTTGCTCATTGTCGTGTATCTGGCACATATAACCCTGGTTAATACAGAGCTACAATAGCTATGCCTACCACCAAATTCTGACTCTCAATCTCCCAATCCCACAAGCTCTAGGCCTCCTTACGCTGGTCCTGCCGCTCATAACGGGCATCTCGACTCAAGGAGCCCGCGGCCTGATTCAACGCTCCAGACACGATCAATATCAACTCACCCTCCCGCTGATCGCCGTCATCGGCTTTCAACTCATCTATGAGACTATCATTGCTACGCTGGCACTCACATATATCCTGCCACCAGACTCGCTCGCTTGCGGGCTCGAGACCAGATGGTTAAAGCTGTGGCAAACTAAGGATGCACGGGCTATAAGAGCTATTCAAGACCGATTTGATTGCTGCGGTTTCAACTCGATGAAAGATCGGGCATGGCCATTTACTTCGGCTCCTGCTTGTACAAATGCGTATCCTCTGCGGCAGCAGAGTTGTGTCGCGAACTGGAGACAGACGGAGCAGACCACTGCGGGCATTCTGCTGCTGATTGCACTGATTGTGTTCATGCTGAAGGTTCGTTCATCACTTCCTTTCTCTCTACCATAACCATATCAGACTAATGAGCGCCCAAACAGGTCATCTCATTGATCTACCTCCTCACGAGCTCGTCATGGATGAACGGGTCTGTGACCCGCCGCTTCAAGCAACTCACTGGCATGACGGACGAGGACACGGAAGATAACCGAGCCACTATGCGGCGTTTGATCGAAGAAGGGGACCGATCTGCTTCGTATAGGGACGAAGAAGAACCTGAACCTAGTGATCAAGACCAAGGCCCAAGAGTCGTGCCATCGCCGTTGGTAGAATCGAACAACCAGTGGCGAGAGGAGGACGGTAGGTCCTGAAACCAAGAAGTGCCTGTCTGCATTGTCGACCTGAAGTGTACTTTATTTCCTTTTTTTTCCCTTTCCCCTTTTCAAAGGGAATAACTTAAGCACATATAGCGAGACTCGGGCAGTTCTTTTGAAATGTTGCGAGCGTGCTTTGTTTTTCTTTAGCGAGCAAGTTTGATATTAGCTGTTTTGAAATCGGCGCGTTTCAGTTTTCGGTCTCTTCATTGCTTCCCAGCATACATACATAGTATAGGAGAATAACAATACCTGGGCATGGACCCCCACTTCCCAAGAAAAGGAATCAAAAAATGCTCTGTCACGCTCTACCGGTCCGCTCGCATGCTTGACTACCCTCTATTATCAAGTCTCCCGGCCAGAAGAAGAAAACGAGCTTTGTTTGATGCTTACATGGCTATGTCTTTTGGGCGGGGGTCCAAATTTTCCTCGAACCCGCCAGGCCAGGGTTGTGGAGCTGTCATTAGAAAGCGCCTGTCCTCCTCGGTAGGGCAGCGTCTGCGTTTGTGGCTATTTCCACAACCGTAAGGTGGACCGGGTAAGAAAAATTGAGAGACGAGGCTCATGGCGTGATGCTAGGGGACGTGATGGCTCTTGCAGCGAAGTTCGCTTGCTCGCTTGCGTTGCGGATGCAGCTGGCATATCTGAGCGCAGATGGTGAACATCTCTGCTGGATCAAGAAGCTAGGGAGAGCGGCAAGGCTGCCGGAATGCAGAGTGCGTAGCATCAGGATTGAGAAGCAACAAGACAGCGCGAAGAGGTTTGCAGGTACATGTGCGGGTGGGTTATATTCATGCGGGTTGCGTGTACATATATACAACAGAATGAGATGGTAAGGTAATGCAAGATAAGGAACATATTCGTGAAGTCTCCCCCGCTAGCGCGCCCAGATATGCCATATGCAATGCCGCCAACAACAAAACGAGATCGTGATCATCATCCAATTAAATTCCTCCCCTTGTTAAGAGGAACCATCATCATATCCACTTCCAAGAAGAGAGCTTGAACATATAAAGAAAGAAAAAGGTATGGATGGCAAGACGCGCATCCCAGAAAGAGAAAGGAAAGCAGCCCTTAAGCAGTGTAGCAGTACTCAGTCATACAGCTGGTACAATTAGCTGGCAATGCCTCACCCGTCTTGTACATGATGGCACAGCCTAAGCAGGTTGCCCAACCCGCCTTGCCGCCCTGGGTAATGATGGAGTTTCCATTCTCAATCATAGAAGCCGTCTCGGATTCGGAGTAAGCGAGCTGAGAAGTCGAGACACCGGAAGAGAAGGTCCAGTTGTAGTTGGGCAGGTACACAATCGTGATGACGGATGTGTCGTTACATCCGAAGAAGGTGGCGCGCTGATCCAGGCCTTCGGCGATGAACGTGTCAACCGAGGGGATGTAAGGCATCTTGGTCAAGTTGTGGCTGAGAGACTGGACATAAGTCGTCAAGATCTCGGTACCGTTGGGGAAGTTCTCGGAGGAGTCGGCGCTGTTGTCGTTTACGATGATCACGTCGACTTGACGCGAGGGTTGGAGGAAGGGCCAGATTGGGTTGTTTTGCAAAGCCTCGCCACCATCGACCAGGTTGAGGGAGGTTTGTGCTGAGATGTTGTTTGCACTGTTTGGCACTTGAGTGCTGGACTCGTAGTTGTAGAATGGGTTGGCCTAGAACAAAGATTAATATGTTGGTACGCTTGGGCTTTGGCGGAAAGCTTACATAGGTTCCGTACTCGTCGGAGAAAACCACAGTGTGAACGTAGTCGAGTATTTGAGCAATGGTTGTATAAAGGTTGGTGGTGGAATTGGCAGGCGTGGGAACTGCAAGACAGAATTCATTGAAGAGGGAAGACGAAGTACCCAGGATGTATCCAACTAAGAAGAGTCAGTACTGGATAATCCTGTTGTTCTGCAGATGGAAGCATGCATACGGTTATCATAGTTCGTGGTGCACTCTCCAGTTGGCACTCCACCAGACATGCTCGTGCCGAGATACTGGGTTTCGGTGAAAGCGCTCACGTCGCTATCCCAGCTACCAAACTCATAAGGCGTGAACTCATAGGATGTTGCATTTGGCCCCGGGGAACATTCACCCAACCAGGTCTTGACTCCCAAAGAAGCAATGATGGGGAACGGGACAGCGTAAGAGGTGAAATTGGACATAGATGCCACAGATGACAGAGTGGTTGCAACTCCTGCATCAGTACCCTGGAGCAACTGGTAGCTGAGCAATCTTCCCCAAATATCAGTAAGTGTGGTGTCAAAACCGGCATCTTCCTTGTCATTCAGATCATTAACAATGTCAAAGTATGCAGCAGCCGCGAGGAGGTACTCTGGGTCCAAGAGACTGTCTCGGAAAGCTACGTTCCAGAGGTTTTCTTGCAAGTAAGAAACCGTTGGGTAGTTGTTTCCAGCCAAGGAAGACAAAAGCCACCCGCCACCTGTTGCAGTGTAAGTCTTTCTCCGTCTAAATGCTCCTATCTCTACTATACTTACCAGACAAGCCACCTTGGTAGGTTAGACCCTGGTACAGACCTGCAGTAGACAAGGTCGAATCTCTTGAATCCATTCCTTGAATAACACCAGCGCCAGAGAGGAGCGATCGGTAGCTACCACCGCTAGTAGTCAGAGCAACCTGGATGAGATTAGCCGGACGTTCTTTTACCGCCTCAATGAACTTACGGTGGGCAGAGAACCAGTTCCAAAACTCGAATCGGTATTCGTCAACCATTCTGCGAGGTGAACATCGGCCACAGCTTTCCTTGCAACTCGGAAGGTCTCCTCGCTGGTGCTCAGCCCAGTAGCAGCTCGGACGAGCGAGGTTGAAGGACAAGTGCCAGTGACCGGCGCGTAGGTAGCCGCGGCAGTAGAAGATGCAGAACCCATGATGAGAGGGATAGCGATCAAGAATTGAAGAGCGCTCATGGTGACAAGAATAACGGGCGACGGCGTGAGTTTAAACGTTGCGCTGGCTGGAGGTGCAGGACGGATTGGGAAATCAACCAATGATCTGAGCCAGGAAGACTAAGACACAGAAGAGACTGATGGGAGCCAAGGAGGTCCGAGGTTATATCCAAGAGGTTTATATTGAGAAAATAAAGTCTAATTGCAGGCGGCCTTCGGAGACCCGATTTAACAAGAATTCCACCCCACCAGAGACATCGCGTGGAGAGCAAAGGGAACGGATGATGGCCCATTTAAGCCAGATGGAGCAAGTGGGCAGCGAGCGTGTGTGCAGGCAATCCCTTCATCGCTGCTGGTGCATGCTAAGCATGACATCGGCCCCGAGCTCATAACCTGCTGGCTGGAGGCACTTGTACCGACTGGGGAGCAGATTGGCGGCTGCGCACAACCCTGGCGTAGAGAGAGATGCAGGAACAGGAGCGGGATTGCAGCTCGATTCGAGCAACCAGAGTGGCGATCCAATGCCGATGCCAAAGTGCGTGCTCAGATACGGTGTAATCGCGTGGTGCGCAGTGCTGCAGCACCCACCAGAGCGACACGATCGATGCTTACGTCTTCGTGCACCGGCAGCTGGGCGGTAGGCGACAGGTTGGCGTGCGAAGCGCGAGGCCGATAATTTCACTGGCATCTCCGCATCCAGATGAAGTTGGGAAGTTGGATGCGTGACGAGCTGGCTGGTTGGCTGCAGGGCAGAAGGAAGCGCTGCCCATCCCAAAAGGTCATGTTGATCCGAGACCGAGGCTCGCGCTGTGCCAGTCGTTATCAGCGCCCGCGCACACGTGCGATAGGCCTCACTGCTCCCGCCGCTAGTGAGGCTACAGCATGGGCAGGCCAATCTATATGCCTGTCGTGCCTCCCGGCCCCGTATGCGCGTCCCTATACCGTAAACATATAGCTCGCGACTTGTGGACATTAAACACACCTGCCGGCTGAATCATTTATACCGGTGAGGCCTCATCCTATGGCCGCCGCCGATAGACATGCCGCCGTAGGATTGCTCCTTCAGTAAACACGGGGGCCTGAAAATAGATGACCTGAAATTGGGAGCATTACAAACATGAGCTGAGCCATGGCCGCTGCGAGAAACCCCTGGAGCATTAAGTCCGATATCCTCCTCTCGCTTCGTGACCTCGGCCTGTCTCTTGACCGGTGGACGACTTTGCGTTCTACCAACGCCCGGAGAATCCGATGGTTGGACATCACTGCAATCCAGCGGCTCACATCCTCTCTTACAAGCTTTTCTTGCTCGCTCTCCCCTTTACAATAGCCTTCAAGCGATCCAAGCCAAACATCCTCGGGAGCACCAGATCAAACAACCACGTCCCAAGATACGCGCGAGTGAACCAGATGACGAAGGCCTGGTGGCCTTTCCAAAGCCACTTGGTAGGCTTGGGCTTCAGAGCCGCCGCGACAACTTCTCGAGCATAGGCCTCGTTGGGCATGGCATTTTCCTGGCTGTGTGTCTGTCGTCGCTCGTACTCAGCGGCAAGCGGCAGGTAGAGCGAGTCTTCGGGCAAGGATCGGTGAGTACGTGAGATGTTGCTCTGCACGCCGCCAGTCACGACAACGAGCACTCGAACATCAAAGGGTTCGAGCTCGACGCGAAGGGTGCGGGAGTATGCGTGTAGAGCCGCTTTGGATGCGTTGTACACCGATCCAAAAGCATATGGTAGTATGCCTGCAACACTACCGATGTTGACTCTGACTTTTGTCAGTCCAGATGCTAGTAGTGTCTCGGAGCACACTGTCCCTGGGCATGTAAAGGGGTTGAAACTTCTCAGATGCGCATAAGCAATCCTTGAAGATCCTACCTGCCTTCGCCTTACAATATGCCAAAGTGACCCCAGAATCATACTGAGATAGATGGGTGAAGAACACTTACATAAGGCCCTTCGCTGCAATAAGCAATGGAATGAATGCCTGCGTAAGAGCAATAATAGCAAAGAAATTGGTCTCGAAACAAGCCCGCGCCTCATCAAGATCGACGTCCAGAGCTGGCATGACGTAGTTACGACCACTGTTGTGCCACAGGTCAGTCCATTTTTCGAACCAAAATAGGATTCATAAGTCCCGAATCTCGTAGGATGTAGACTGAGTGCTCTTGGAAAATAAGACAAGCAGCAGGACCTACGCATTGTTCACCAGAAAATCTAGCTTTCCACCCGTCAAGGCTTCGACATCTCGCCTCGCCTCGGCGATTTGGGATGTATTGTTCACATCCAGACTCAAAGTCGTGATGCCGAGAGCTTCGAGTTCCGGAATGGAGGATCTGTCACGCACGGTTGCGATAACATGCAGACCTATTTGAAGCCATGATTAAAATCGTTCCATATCTCGTACGCTCATACTTGCCAGAACGCCCCCCTGGTAGAGAAATGGAGGCAGTGGTGAAGAGCGTGGGTTGTTGGGAGAGAAATCATGGCTAGGAAGCATTCTATGCATAGGCATGGCACGGTACCTTTGGAATGGAATTCTTTGGCGAGCGAGTAGCCAATGCCTCCGGGAGAACATCTGATGACAAGATTGCAGTTGTTAATACGTGGTTAACGCCAGCTGGCACTTCATTGGACGTGAAAGGTTGGAGGTCTCTTACCCCGTCACCAATACGAATTTCTTGCTCGGCGATACAGACATTATAACTACACTGTCACTATTCTTGCTTCGGGTGCCGTGCTGGCAAAATGGTGTTATCGAGGTGGGTTCCTAACGAAGAGGTTGAGCGCGTCTCAAAGACCAGTGGGACTGTCACACGTGACTCGGGCTTCGGGGGGGGGGTTGGAGCTGCTTCACGTCACCAATTATCCAATTATTCATCCACCTGCAGGAGAAAGCTGGGAGATCCTTTCGGGCGTAACGTTCTTAAGAAGTCACCCTGTTCCTGGCCCGTGAAATCGCTAGCCTCGGTGATTGTCCAGCCAAGGGTATTCTACGCACGTGAAACAATTGAAGAACTTCTGCAGCTAGGATCCCAGCATCAAGCTCAAGGCGTTGTGAAGAGTTGTCGACCAAATGGTGGCCTCTAACATGCGAATATTGCCCACTTGCTTGGTATGGAGTTTCTACGGACTAGACTCACCACAGCATATCTTTCATCGTCCCAGCTCGTCCCACAAGACCAATCGCTGGTGTATGCTCATCATACATCAACAAACATGTCACCACAATTTACAGACCAATAAAAAACACCACTTCAAAGAGCCATTTGCTCCGTTGATTTCAACTTCTGCTTGGACTTGATGATTTGATTACAATTTGAACATAGAAATCCATTTTGGCTTTTGAGTTTGCTTTTGATTTGATTACAACAGGGAAATTTCTTGATTTAATTTTGATTATCAGTTCCAAATCCAATCCGAACCACACGCATTGGCGCCCCCCGACTTCACACAAACCTTCCGCTGGCAAGACATGACCACTTTGTGTCTTTCGCAGAGGAAGAGAAGACGGCGCAGCTGGGTTGGTTACAAGCGTGCGCCATCGTGCGTAGGTCTCTCGATCCCAGCAAGCGTACCGGCTGGTGCATCATTCAAATACAACCCGTGATTGCAAGTGGCTGCTTGGGACAAGAATCCAGTAGGTTATATTCTGGCATTATCCGTCTCAGAATAGACATCATGGCTGAAGCACAATTGCCTGCCGCTTTTCAGATGATTTATCATCATTGAAGCTCCAGAAACAAAGCCCAAGAAGTCACACCAACAAATCCTGTGTCTCTGGGTGACGAACAACCTTGCTCCCAAGAACAGAGCAGCTCTGGACAAAGTAGAAAATCCTAAAGCTCGGACATGCACCGAGCCCAAGTACAGCACCAAGCTCAGAAATTACGCTCCCACCTAGCAGCAGCAAATGACGGCCAAAGGAACCTGACATTCTATGTCTTAGTGTGGGGCTTTAAACGCCTGCTGTAACTCTGAGCCTGGATCGCCAATCGTTAAGCCTTGAGAGGATTGATGCTTATTCCAAATCCAATGTGAAAGGTTAATAATCATATACAAATGTAAGTTCCCGCCTTGAAGGATTAAAGATAGTGACTTGTTTGAGAACGAAACCCCCAGATTCCCCGCCCTACTTTCCGAGGGTAGGTGGCAAGAGAACGTCAGGCTTATTTGGGTTGGGGAATAGGTGGAACATAAATACACATTCGCGACTCCAACCCATATTTGAACGTTAACGGACCAGATAGTGAGGCAGAAGAGATCTCGCCGCCCCGTGATTGTCTCGGAGGTTACATCCCGAAGATATCGTCCGGTCACATCGTTGCCGGCCTCATTTGACTTTCCTTACCTCCTATGCCGTGACCAGTATTTGTTTCAACCGGTTATTTGTTTCCAACCAGTGCTAGGGCTGAGTCAGGGTTTGGCAAGAATAACATTGTATATGCGCAAGCCTTGTATTCTCGAGACACTGCTAAACAATACACAACTCACATTGTTAGTGAAGCGATCTAGTCCCGAAAATGCCAGCTCATGACGGTCGAGTGTGAGCCACGTCCTCAACAGTGCACTGCTTAATGGATAGTGGCCGAGTCGATAACGTGACGATGATTGAAATTCGGACGGTGATGGCTTCCGTCTGATCACGACAAGGTGGAACGAGGCAGACGAATTTATGCGGTCTCAAACAAATCTGGAGAGTTCAGTGGTAATGAATAAGCATGCGCGAGGGGCCGTTATGTCCCATGGCAGGCCAGGAGTTCGCCAGCACAGATCACTGAGTGCCGCCATGAAACGCAGAATTTCTCGCAAGGGGAAGTCCAGCTCGTTGATGTGACAGCGGGCAAGCACTGACCAGCGAGGGCATGATCGGAGGGCGGCAGACGAGGAAGATGCCTCGAAATCCCCACAAAGACATGTGTGCAGCATAAACGCACTGACGTCCATGAGGGCTTTGCGGCCTTACGGACGGACTAGTTACTACAGCCCAGAAGAGCAGTCATGCATGATGTGTCAACCACAGAAAAGGCAAACCTGCCGGGCTTTCTGGTGTAACGGCAGTTGAGGAAGCATGCGGCATGGAACTGCGGGAGGGAGAAGGAGAAGCCGTTACAGACGGAAAAGCTCTGAAGCCCGAAGCCTGAAGCCTGAAGCCTTCGGTGCTAGAGCCAGGATATTCTTAGCTGTAAACCAACGGCGGACGGCTGGCTGGCTGGTGGACACCAGGACCCGGTCTGGACTTCTCTTTCACGCACACACGTCTCGTCGATGAATGTCGCATTCTTGGAACAAGTATCCTTGCGTCCTTCCGCACCCGCCCCCAGGCCATGAAATTTTAAAATTAAACAATCAGCAGCAGTGGTTTCACAATGTAGATGCTGTGTGAGTCTCGCAAAATCTGATGTCGAGGTACGGCCGGCCGGAAAGATCAGAAGCGAGTTGCGGGATGCCCAAGCCCAAGCCTGAACCAGACCATGAGAGGGCCGGAGTTAGTAAGGTTGCAGCTTCATCTACATTCAGTCCCTCTTCAGACCAGGCGCCGCAGCACAGAGAGGTCTCGTTCGTCAGACTGGCAAGGCAAAGTCGTATGGGTTGTGTTGTAGATGCACGCCCTGCAGCTGGGGATATGGGGCGCATATTACTACGGGCGCTCTTGAACGATGGATTTTGGTGACTCGCTCTCACGCAATACAGTTCCCTCTGGTGACTTGCTACGCGGCTGGTATGCACCAAGCATACTGAAACCAAAGCTGGCGAGCAGAAAGCCGCTCTTCTGCTGCCAGTGCTCGTTATGCGAGCTACCGGCCTGGCGAAAGCTGAGGCCGTTCCATACCGATGGTAATGCCCGAAAAGCAAGATCAGGTACGGACAAAGGCAAAGCTTAAATGATGGAATGTGCTGCCCAGGACCGTTAAAGGCCTGGAGAGGGTCCAGCATCATACGCAGCGTGCCTGAGGATGCTTGCCGATCGCCATGTGCGGACGGACGTACATAGCCACCGCCGACGAGCAGGAGAAAAGGAGTAACAGGGAAAAGTGGGAGAAAAGGAACGGCGGCTCCACGCCGTATGGCTTGCCCCCGTCCGGACTATCGGTTGGATCGAGAACAGCAGTCCCGACTCGACTTGGCGCTCGCTCGCTCGCTCCTCGTACTCTGCTCCCATGGATGCCGGCCTTGAACCTTTTCCCGCGCCGGTCTCGTCTCTTCTCTCAGCTGGCAGGCACTCCCCTACTGAAACGTGCTGATCCGTGGGACATTTTCAATTTATTCTGGTCGATGAGCGGTTGGCCCGTCCGCCGTGTTGGTGCTGCACTGTTTACGCTGCCTCACTTTTCTCCTCCCCCTTCCTTCTGCGCTTCGAGTCAAGCAAAAGCAAGCAAGCTCGACTGATGACGTGAAGGCCGAGAGCGACGTGACCAGCACCGCAAAGGCAGCGTCGACGGTATAATAGCTGCCCGCCGCCCGGGTGACTTGATTATCTGTGACCGAGTGGCTTTCCTGCTTCCCACTTTGCACCCCGGTCGCTCTCTCTCGTCCTGATCCGGAGCGCCATTTGACGTCCATCTCCTCGCTCGTCACTCATTCATTCATTCATCCACCGGCCAGTCACTGCCTTGGTCCGCTGCGCTGGTCTTTGGTGCCTCAATCCCGTGAAATCTTCGGTTGCGCTGCTTCTCCTTCCACCGTCGCTGTACCGCGTACGTCACTCCGTCCAGAGCGCGGTGACATTCAGAAGCAGAGTAGTCAGCTGCGCTTCTCCTGCCCAACCCACTCCACTTCTACACGCCACAGCTCCCTTAGCTACCTGAGCTACCCTGAACTCCGGAGGGACTACTTACCCTATCTATACCACGCATTTCCATACCTACCTACTATCGAATCCCCCATTCCACATCCACCACCTTCAGCGTCTATCGATTCTCCAGCTTGCTTCATCATCGTCACCTGGAGCCAGGTCTAACCGGATTCTACGTGCCACCGATTCCAACCTATGCACCATCCTGCCGCCAACAGCCGCTAATGTTTGTCACGGCAGCCCAAGACGATAGCCTTTCCTCTGCTTCTAGCCCGACAAGTGCGTTTGGCCACTAAACGCTAATCTTTACACTTTCGGGGACTGGAACGCCCAGAACGTACTTTTGGGTACCCAGGCCGGCGAACGACCATCACCACCTTCGCGGATGTCTTTCCATTTAATCCAGCGGCACTCTTTGCAGCAGCTGCGTTCCTTTGCTTCCGCTTCCCCTCCCGCGACTCCTCAGAAAGGCCAACGCCCGATCTCGACCTCTGCCTCATCGTCACCGAATATCATGACCGCGGTCGCAGCTGCTCCAGGTCTTCCCTCGTCACATTATCTAAGTCCGTACAATGACGAGGATTCAAGCATGAGCACGATTCCGGATCCGCGGAGTCGAGCAATGTCTCCGGCATCCGAAAACAGCCCTTCCAGCCCATCTCCACACCCAGATCTCTCCGATGAGGTTGCAACTCTGAGCAACAAGTTAATCAATGCTATTAATCACACCACAAGCCTGGACGATTCTCTCTCTGCCACCCGCCACGATCTCGAAACCGCCAAAGAACGAGTGAAACAGCTTGAGCACGAGAATCGGGAATACAGAGATATGATGTCACGAGGAATCTTGGTCAGGAAATCGGTCACCGACATCGAGAAGGTCAAGCTACAGATCAGCCTGAGTGAAGAGAAAAGACAACGAGCTGAAGTCGAGAAAGAGAAAAAGGGTATTGAGTTGGAGCTTGAAAACCTTACAACTGCTCTGTTTGAGGAAGCAAATAAGGTAATGAATAAGTGCCCCAATTGATTAGGGGTTTCGCTGATGTGGATAGATGGTCATTACCGCGCGAGAAGAAGCCCAAAAGGAACACGACGTCATCAATCGCAGAAATGAACAGCTAAAGGCTCAACTACAAGATATGGAAAGTTTGCTGAAGACGCATCAGGACCAGCTTGCCGAGCTGAAGCAGGTCATGGAGCAGATGACGGTGGATCGAGACGATCAAACCAACGCAACCGAGCCATCTACCCCAGGGCTGAGCAAGTTCGACAGCAAGGACGATAATGGTGATTCGGCTATAGAACGATCTTCAATCCCCGAGCTACTAGTTCCATCATATCCTACCAGCTTCACGCATTTGATCCAACCAATTTTAAGGACCGATTTGGCAGCCTATGAGGACTTCACGTCATTGTTGCGCATGTCCAAGAATGCTAGCAGTAGCAGAGCTTCTAGTGGCTCTTATGGAGGAATCAGTCTTGGGCTTGGGCTTGGTGGTTACGTCAGCCATGCTACTGGGAGCCATATACCTTCAAACGGATCGACGTCTTCGATCTCGACAGCTGGAACCGTAGGCTCCTCTCCAGTAACGCCGACTACGCCGGCATCTACAACTAGTGCAAATTCAACTAATGCGCCAAATGCTCTGACGCCATTGAAAGAAACAAAATTTTACAAGAGAGCTTTGGCTGAAGACATCGAACCGACGCTGCGACTTGACACGGCGCCCGGACTTTCATGGTTAGCTCGACGAACCGTCTTGAATGCCATGTGCGAAGGTGGCCTGGTTGTAGAGCCAATGCCTTCTGCCATAAAGATTTACAGTTTCGCGTGCTCACTCTGCGGAGAAGCGCGCAAAGACGAGCAACATCAACGAACACATAGGTTCAGAACAAGTGAAAATGAGAATGCACAAAGATATCCTCTATGCAGGTACTGTCTTGGCCGGGTAAGGTCAAGTTGTGATTTCTTGGGATTTCTCCGCGTCCTCAAGGATGGCCACTGGCGAACTGACGACGAAGAATCGGAGAAGGCTGCTTGGGAGGAGAGTGTCAGGTTGAGGGAACAGATGTTCTGGTGCCGAATGGGTGGTGGAGTGATCCCTACCTCACAATATCATGCACAAGAACCATTCAAGAGCCCTCGTGTTAGTGAAGACGAAAGACAAGAGGAAGAGAACAAATTGAGCCAGGAACTGGAACGCACGGGAGAAATCAAGCCAAAAGACATCACGCCTGTTGACCCCATTAGTCTCAAAAGGGTTGAGACTCAACTGGAACCGAGTCAACCAGAAGAGAGTCAGCAGGAAGAGATCCTCAAAACTGATGGGCACGCTGATACTCCAGCCGAGGAAATTGTGGCCCCGCATGTTCCTGCCAATGCTACTGACGAATCACCCACTGCTGAGGAACAAGTTCCCTTGGAAGATTCGACACTACATGCTGCGTCATCCTCTGAAACAGAGAAAGATGACGTTAAGAGATTGTCAATAACTATTCCTGGAGCGTTTTCCTGAATTTCTAGTACATATGTTCCCATGGCGGCGTTTGACCTTTGATTACAAAATAATGGATCTTGTTGGCGGAAAAGGGAGGATGGAGAGTCCGGGTGGACCCATCAAACGAATGGCATATTTCTGCCCCTAGTAGGAGGAGTTCTGGGTCTGGTGAGGTCTTTTTCCTATGTAAATATATATAATATTTCCTTACGGCCAAGGACGGAGGCTGAGTTAGGACTACTCAGCCTGGGAATGGCAACATAGCGTAGATACCATAAAGTAATGAGTAGTGAATGAAATCAAGATCATCGAGGCGAGCTAGATAATACTAAGATGTTGGATGTTAGTGCCCTTGTGCGACCTTTGGAAGACCCTCTCAAGATCGATACCCAGTGCGACAGAGCAATTCAGTCCCTAACTCTTGCACTGAGACCGAATAATAATTTGATGTTTGAATTGTATTTAATCTTGAACTATGCACATGAGAAGTTTCAACACTTCGTTTTGGATATAATAGATTCGGAGCTTCCCCAGAATGAGAAGGCGGCGCTCGTGATTGGCTGCATCAACAAGGCTGGAAATTTCTCCATGACTGCATCGCGACTCGTGAATACCGGAACGGCCAGCAATTGCGCGCCTCCACACCAAAGTTTCATCGATTCTACACATAATGGCGCCATCAGCTACCAGTGATGTTGCCATGGGCGGTCTCGATGAGATTAAGCCCCCACCAGGAGTTGTCCTTCCTCCAAAGGAGATCAAAGGTTACCTTCGTCCCAACCTTAAGAGTCAACAGCTAACAGGCGCATAGCTATCCTCGAGAAGACGGCAGGATACGTAGCGAGGAATGGCATTGTTTTTGAAGGTAATCATGGCTGCCATGTGTCGCAAAAGCTGCAGCTGACATCTATAGACCGAATTCGAGAGAAGGAAAGACTCAACCCAAAGTTCTCATTTCTCAGCACGAACGATGCATATAACGCATACTACCTTTGGCGACTCAGCGAGATCAAAGAAGGCAGAGGAACTGCAGTCGCAGCGGGGAGAGCGGGAGAAGTGGCTGTGGAGGAGGAGAAGCCTCAGGGACCACCTGAACCACCAGAGTTTCACTTCTCTGCGCGTATGCCGAACATCAGCGCACAGGATCTCGAGGTTGTACGATTGACTGCACTCTTTGTGGCGAAGAATGGACGTCAGTTTATGACGACCTTATCGCAGAGGGAGACAGGCAATTATCAGTTTGACTTTCTCAGGCCGAATCATAGCCTGCACAACTTCTTCCAGCGACTTATCGATCAATATACTACTTTACTACGAGCGGGAGGGATTGATGGTGAGGGCGGAAAGCTTCAGCAAGAGAGGGTTAAGGAGTTACAGGCCAACGTAGACGATAAATTCCATGTTTTAGGACGAGCCAAGCAGAGAGCTGAGTGGTTTAAGTACCAGGATGAACAGAAACAGAAGAAAGAGGAAGAGGTTGAGAAGGAGAAGCTGTCATATGCCCAGATTGACTGGCATGACTTTGTCGTTGTCGAGACTGTTGTTTTCACCGAGGCGGACGACCATACCAATTTACCTCCGCCAACATCGCTGAATGACCTGCAGTTTGCATCGCTGGATCAGAAGGCGATGATGTCTATTAACTCGCACAACCTGCGTATCGAAGAAGCTATGCCCGAGGACGATTACTACACTAACTCCTATCCACAACAACCGCAACAAATGCAACCACCACCGGTACCAACACCCCAGCCGGCTTACCAGCCACAGTACCAAGAAACCCGCCCAGCGCGAACTGAAGAAGAAGAGGAAGAAGAGCAACGCATCCGAGAGAGGACCGAAGCTAGAGCTCGTGCCCAACAGGCACAAGCTGAAGCCAAGGGCGGGGCTGCACCAATGAAGATCAAGGAAAACTATGTGCCACGAGCAGCTGCAAGAATGAATAAGCATGCTTCCCAAATGGCGCTGTGTCCCAACTGCAAGCAGCAAATTCCATACAGCGAGCTGGATGAACATATGCGAAGTAAGTCGTTCCTGTCTCCCGTCGAGAAAGTATACTAACCACTTTACAGTCGAACTTCTTGATCCTCGGTGGAAAGAACAGAAAGCTAAAGCGGATAGCCGATTTGCAACTACCAACCTCTCCACCAGCGACGTGGCGAACAACCTCAAGCGGCTGGCCAGTCAACGAAGTGATCTCTTCGATGGGGTCACCGGCCAGCCCATCACAGAGGAGGAGGCAGCCAGAAGGAAGAAAGCAGCAAGTGGTTATGATGGAACGCCACTCGAGAAAGGTGATCGAGCGCGGTTGGAGATGATGCAGAACGTCAACGTTGAGGAGCAGATCAGGGCTATCCATCAAAAGTTTGGCGATCGAAAATAGGGCATCTGGCTTGTAAGGCACTTTGTTAACATTTCTCTTGCATCACAGGGCATGGGCGTTCGGGCAGTGGTGACTTGGAAGCGGTCGCGCTGGCGGTGCAGTTTGTATATCATGTATTCCTCATATCGATTCCTATCTATAGTTTGTGAGAGTGAGAGGGACAAAGCATGAGAGAGGCTCGGAAGGTATTCTACCGCATTCCTAGTATCTGGAGTCTGCAAGAAAGAGGTCTCGGATGATGCATCATGTGATCTGATGACTTTTATAACTTCCACTTGGTGACCACGGCATTTGCTTTGCACAGCAGATCTAAGATAGGCACTTAATCTGTCGTGGTTATATCCCGTATCCGCTATTGAATCCACGTCCACTCTTTATGTCTTTCTCCTCATCCGAGTATACCGGTACCTGTCTCCTGAGCGAGACACACTGTCGCGGCAGCCACGAGTTCGAATCCTTGGCTCTCGTGCGCCAACGCCCTTCTCCACAGCAAGCCAAAGCTTGATTAAACTTGGCCGTCAGTCCGGGCCGTCGCATGCTGCAGGATCATCATGTCCGCCCTTTCATGCATGCAATGCAAGAAGATGTCACGCAAGTCTTAGGCATCGACGGCCTGCTCAACGGTATGCCGTAGGAAATGCGACTTTGCGGTTCGGTACGCGACCGATACGAAATCTGCCGGTTGGGCGCCGGAGGTGTATCTGCGCAAGATTGCGCAGCGCCATAATGCCTGCTCTTCGTCGGGGCTTTTCCCCGATTGGAAACAATGATCGGAGAACAAGCTTTGGAGATCTAGCAGTTGTACGCAAGACTGAGCGAGTCAATCCCACGGAGAAGGGTCAGGATTGGGAGACTTGTCGTCAGTCTAATCAGACAGGTCCTTGAGCGGCGCGAATGGGAGGTGTTGAAATAGATTGTCTTACCCCTATGCTCCGAACTTCCTCCTGGCTTGCTGAATATTGCCTAGGTACACTATAACGTGCATCCTAGACGTTGCAATTGCGCTCACCACTTGCTCTGTCCATGCTGTTGTGGTGGTCTTGCACCGACATCCATGGACCATGTGGTTATCATGGCGCGCGTTGATTTGCTTACCTGCCGCACTGGTAGTTGTGGCTCACGAACGCTTCCTTCTCCTCTATTATTGATTTCGCGTATTGTTCGGATCTTCACCGAACGCAGGCCGTGCATGCACTGCGCATCATAAAGCAAGATATAGAAGTCCGTAAGTTGCTGTTTCTTGGAGGGCAAGGAAAGCATCTTTTGTTTTATCTTCTCACCCTCATTTGATTAGGTGCCATACCTACTCGTGCGCTCCGTTGATTCTCTCGCTTGCACTGTCCCTCGCTTCAGGATGAAGTTCCTAAGCATCGTTGGTCTCTTGTCGACCGCCTTGCCGCTCTTGACCAATGCCTTGACTATTTCTGATGTTACCAGACAGTCCATCGAGGGCTTGGCTTTGTCCAAGAGAACCACCATCTCGACCATCTTGACTGATATCGAGGATGCAGCTACTTGCACTGCTTGCGAGGTAATATCTCACGAGACTGAGCTTGGTGGATTCTAGGCTGACATTGTGTTGTGTGCAAAAAGTCGCTGTTGGTTGTCTTGAAAGCTCTCGCGCATTTGGGAAACGATGATTTCGTGGATGTCATCACTACAGTCTGTGTCGACCTCGGAGTCGAGGACGCCGATGTATGGTAAGCCTTCCGTCCAACTTCGAGGAAATCCAGGACCAGACTCATGCCTAAGCACAGTGAGGGAGCAATTGGACTTGAAGGCCCTATCCTGGCCCATGATCTGCGCTACATGACTATTGGTACCCGCACGGCGCAGCTCTTCTGCTTGACTGTCTTTGGTCTTTGCCAATGGCCAGACGTCGAGGCCTATACCGTTACTATGACCGATAAGCCAGCGGATGCCGCGCGACCTGCTGTCAGTGGCCAGACGCCTATCCAGATCGTGCACTTGTCTGATATCCATATCGATCTGAGCTACGAGACTGGTGCAAGCTATAACTGCACCAAGAATATCTGCTGTCGCCCGTAAGCATCTCCTTGTTTCATTTTTCTTTTAATTTCAGTCCTCGCTCTGCCGAAGATTGTGGATTTACTTGTTTGTTAGTGGTTGGGAGTTTGGAACGGACTTATTGCTGACTTCATCGTTTCCTTTGGTTCAGATATACCGCAGCCGATGCTGTTGGTACCACCGATTACCCAGCTGGCGAGTATGGCAATGTCAACTGTGATGCTCCTGTCACCCTGGAGGAGAGTGCTTATGCTGCTATCGAGAGTTTGGTTCCTAACAGAGCTTTCACGTAAGTCTTCTTTGACCCATTTATTTATGTTTTGGATGGATTGCCGAAGGCCTCCTGCTTCCTCTCCAGGTTGGGAGGCTTCATGCTCTCAAATATCTTGCTACTGGAACTTTTATAATATACTGACTAAGACATACAGAATCTTCACTGGAGACGTTGTTGAAGGTGCTGTTTGGCTTGTTAATGGTAATATCTAGACCCTGAGTTCTCAAAACAAGATCCTGATTTCTTTTACAGAGACTGAGGTTACCAACGATCTCAATGATGCATTCACCAGGATGGAAGCTCTTGGAACTGTGTACGCCGTTATTGGAAACCATGATGTAGCACCAGGTGAGTTTCATTTCGACATTTCTGAAGAAGCTATAGCTGACTTGACATAGTCAACTCCTATCCACCAGCCGATGTATCCACAACCATCAGCAGTCAGTGGGCGTACGACGTCAGTAAGTAAATACTGTACCTGGTCCATTTAAGCAGTACTGACTCTACCATTACTACAGTGTCAAGCGATTGGGAGACCTGGATTGGTAGCACTGCAAGCACCCAAGCAGATGATAACTACGGTTCTTATTCTGTCCTGGATAGTGCCACAGGACTTCGTATTATCAGTGTTAACACGATGTTTTGGTACAGTAAGTCATTCTCCCTTTCCCTATGAACCCAGCCACTGAGATTTTATAGAGCAGAACTTCTGGCTGTACCAGGCCACGATGGACAGGGACCCATCTGGACAGCTCGCTTGGCTCGTAACTGAGCTTGAAGCTGCCGAAACAGCTGGTGAACGTGTCTGGCTCATGGGTAATGCAACAATAGCTCCTTCGATGCCAGCAATTGAAATCTGACTTAAATAGGCCACATGCCCCTCGGAACCACGGATGCATTCCACGACCAATCTCAATACTTCGACCAAATCGTACAACGTTTCGACGGAACCATCGCAGCCATGTTCTTCGGCCACACGCACAAAGACGAGTTCGAGATCTCCTACTCGACTCCAGATGCACCGGCGTTCGATACTGCCAACATGGTCTCATACATTGCTCCTTCGCTGACACCCACCTCTGGAAACCCTTCGTTCAGAGTATATAGTGTAGACCCTGTCACCTTTGCGGTCTTGGATGTAACGGTGTATTACGCCAACATCAGTAGTCCTACCTATCAAAGTGGTCCAACTTGGGAGGTATGGCTCAAGATTCAATTTTCACCCACTGACTCGTAGGAGATGTGTGCAAGAACAGAGAAAATAATGTTACCTCTCCATGCTGACCCTTATTTAAATAGGTCCTTTACTCTGCCAAAGAAGCATATGGCTCCCTCCTCACACCCGCTGTCACCGATGCCTCAGCAGAACTGACTCCAGCATTCTGGCACAACGTCACAACGCTTTTCGAGAACGACGACACTGTTTTCCAAGAGTACTACCAGAGAAAAACCCGTGATTATGATACCTCAACCTGTGACAGCACCTGCAAGACCAGCGAGCTCTGCCAACTCCGTGCTGCACAGAGTCAATACAACTGGTGCGCCCCCTTCATCTTTCCCTCTACTTCAAAAAAAAAGAAGGTGCAAAACTAACATATCATCTTACCTCCTTATAGCGGCACAGTCAGCGTTGGAATCAACTTCAAGAAGCGCACCGTTGACGCGGAGACAATTAGCGACTCCACCCACAGCGCTCACGGTGACTGTGAGGGCTCAGCCATCATTCCCATCCTCGGAGCCTTGACATCCTCTGGACTGGCGGACCTGCAGGCTTCCCTGGCGAATATATTGGGTGCAGATTTCATGAACACCACGGTGCCAGACAACTACACCGTTAGCGGCTTTACCTATTAAGTATGATTATGAAAGAGAATGAGTGACGGCTGGAGGATTGTATATACTTCGTTTCTGTAATTGATTGGGGCATGTCTTGGGACGCGTTGCAGATATGCCTGCAAGCAATCGAGGGCCACCTTTTTACTTTCTTTTGTGAATTATATATTAGGGTCATGTGGATGGAGAATGCCAAGGCCTGGTGGACGACCAAATCATTAATGCAAACTCATTTGAGCTCAACTTGGCGAAAAGGTGAAAAAAAAGGTAACAGAATTTGACATCATCACTTGCTTTTGTTTCGTTTCGAGGGAGTGTTGTTGGGAAGAATTATTTTTGCAATACGAACGCAGAATGTTTGAAGAATAGAGACTTGTCCGATTTTTTCAACTCCAACCTGTTGGGAGGACGAGAAGTTTGCCTTGCTGGTGATATCTCGAATAAGGACCTATGATCGAAAGAGTCAGTTCACCGTCTGGCCACCAGGGGTGCTTCTGTTAAATTGGGGGTTCACGAGAGCCCCAAAATACCCCTTGGCTACCCGGAGGCCAAATTTGAATTTTTGACGTCCCCCATCCCGATGAACGTCTTTGGTATTCTGGTTGGGTGCGGAGGATTTCGCTCATTTTCTCTTCTTAAAGCGAGCGTGGAGGTGCGTGTGTGGGCATAGTGTACTCGAGAATGAAGATTTCATGGCTTGGTTGTCAGTATACTCTTTCACATTATAGCACAAGGGAGGAGCCAGAATCAAGGGAAGGTTTTATACATGTATATATAATTACTCAATGCGAAAGTAAGGTCCTTTGGTGGAACAAATAAGAGAGATGTCTGAGATTGCATGTGTCTCAGACCAGCCTGTAAAAACGGTATGGATAAACCATTTCTACGTGGAGCTGTGCCTGCGACGGGGCTCGTTCTTGGAACACTTGTGAGGGCCTGAAGAGAAGTGGGATATCTTCTACTTAAGCGTGACAAATACGGTTCCGATGGAATTTGGACTGGGAATGAAATGGGAAGGGATAGCGGGATTCCGACGACACTGCGTACTGTTGATCCTCGATCCCTCGTGCACTCAACTCACATCACCATATCACCATGTAGATCCAGAACTCATCTTCTTCTTGTCTGTCGAGGATGTTGAGCTCTCATTCCTAGAGATTCTGCACGGTTTTTATATGTTCCATGCATGCAACGCTAAAGCCTCTGACCCGTCATGTCATCCCGCAAAGCAAAAGAAACCCAACCAGAAAACCCCACGGCCCACCAACCATACCGCTTTTCAACAGCTTAGATAGTGGTCTCGTATGCGATCGGTACAACGGTCTCTGGTACATTGTCCTTCATCGAAATGGTCCTCGACTCCCGTGGCATCAATGGCTGTCTCTTCAAGTGAACGTGGGTACCCTCAGCCTTGGACTTCTTCTTCAGCTCGGCGTTGGTCTTGACTCGTCGAACGAACTCCTCTCTTGATCGCGATAGCGAAACGTGCTCGACTCGGAGGTTGACGCGCTTCTCGATGTAACGGTGCTTGACCTTCTTGTAGATGATGACACCGACGGCGGACTTGGTGACGTTGTAGACGACACCAGTCTTTCCGTGGTAGACCTTGTGGGGCATACTGTTGATAGTCAGTATGACTTGACTCAATCATCACCTCCTGCACAATGTCCTTCCCCTCCTCATTGCGCTCCTGGTGCCAGACAATAACTCACCCCTTTTGGACAGCACCGTTGGCCTTGATATCAACGATGTCTCCGACCCTGCCAAACTGTTAAACCCAAATTCTCATCCATCATCGCGGATTGACTGACTTGTATTGTCTCAAGTAGGTAGACAACTTGATCATACCCTTCTTCCTGCTCGGAGTTAGTATCTTGTCCGCTCTGCAGATTCCGAAAGCACGAACTTGAAATCTCTGGAGAAGGCATAGCGGGTACCCGCGCGAAGACCAGCTGGATGACCTGTTGAAGCAGCAGGTTAGCAGAGCTCAATAATACACTCCAGCGCAAGCCAAGTCCCAGAACATGCTCCGGAGACCACGAAAAGTTCTCCTGGAAGCAACTGGTCGGACGAGCTCCATTTCCCCAGGGATTCTTACCCATCTTGACTGTATGTGAGGATTGTCGAGGAGGGCGGTGTTGTAGTTGTCGATGTCGTTTAGAAAAAGAGGTTTCTCACTTTGGCGAATTTCAAAATTCAAGTGTGCGAGCCACGCCGAACATCAATCTCGTCACGCGATTGGCCACATCCTCGCTACCCGCTGACTCAGCTAGCACCTTTGCACCCACACAATATTCTCAAAGTTCTTCTCGAATCTTATCTTCTCTGCAACGACCAACCTCGACAACATTAACCATGGCGCCTCGGTCCTACAGCAAGACTGTGAGTTGCCGTATCTGCACCTGCAGAGAATATAGAAACTGACAGTTGGAACAGTACAAAGTCCCTCGTCGTCCTTTCGAGGTAAGTTCATCAATTCAAACTTCTGCGCATGACCGCTTGCTAACTTGTCGTCCAGTCCGCTCGTTTGTTAGTACTCCCAAAAGACCAATGTACATGAGCTCGTCTCTGTTCAAGTCACTGACCCTTTCAATAGGGACTCCGAATTGAAGCTCGTCGGCGAGTATGGACTCCGCAACAAGCGTGAGGTCTGGCGTGTCCAGCTTACCCTCTCCAAGATCCGTCGTGCTGCCCGGTACACACTCGCAAACCATCTCGCAGATAAGCGCAACACTAACGATTTCCAGTCAATTGCTCACCATGGACGAGAAGGACCCAAAGAGACTTTTCGAAGGAAACGCCCTCATTCGCCGTCTCGTTCGTGTCGGTGTCCTTGACGAGTCCCGCATGAAGCTCGATTACGTCTTGGCCTTGAAGATCGAGGATTTCTTGGAGCGTCGTCTCCAGACCTGTGTCTACAAGCTTGGTCTTGCCAAGTCTATCCACCACGCCCGTGTTCTCATCCGCCAAAGACACATCCGTGTTGGCAAGCAAATTGTCAACGTCCCGTCTTTCGTTGTCCGTCTCGATTCCCAGAAGCACATCGACTTCGCTCTCAGCTCGCCATTCGGCGGTGGACGCCCAGGTCGTGTCCGCAGAAAGAAGGCCAAGGCCGCCGAGAAGGGTGATGGTGGTGATGGAGAGGATGAGGATGAGGAATAGATGCATTGAATTTGCTGGGTCAGGTTTAGCTATGGCGTGCAGATATCTTCTGGTTCTGGTCATAAGGCATCGAGTGTAAAATACCTCGAGGAGTTAGTGAAAAATCCACCAAAAGCTGCAAATGCACGAAGTTAAACGAATCTTTTTTTTGTGCAGAGTACTTAATATACCTGCATTGTTCATAAAACATACCTTCAACGTGACCGCAATCGTAGCCAGGCCTTTGGATCGCAGAGCATCTAAGTTTGATTTGCTATTGATTGCTTTTGCAAGGCTTTAAAGCACAAGATATAGACCCATCCAAACACAGACAGCACTAGACATTCACACTAGAGAAGGGAAATACAAGTCTTAGGGAATTGATTACAAAATCCATGTAAGATGGCCAGGTGCAGGTTAGCACATGGTTCCGTACACCATATATTTAGGATATCTCAGAGAGCGCCGACCCATGCATCCCCAGTAAACGCCAATACCCTTTTTCCTTTACAGAAGTTCGTCCTTACCCAGAAATGCGGCCATTGGATCATTAGCAGCAGTACGCTTCCTCCTATATTCGTCCATATCGTCCTCTGTGATTCCGCCTTTCATCTCTTCCACCGTCCGCTTTTTAGCAACAAGCTCAGGTTTGAAAGTCTCTTCTTGAACCTTTTCTTTTATTGCGGTTGAATCTGCTGGCCACTCGATCTCCTTCACGGCTTCCTCTTCTCCTAGGACACCGCCCGTACGTAAGCGATCTGCCTCTTCGAAAGCAGCCTTTCCATCCTCTCCTGTACAATAACTGTTCTTGATCATGGAATGACAGCAAGCATAACCCCATTGGAAATTAGACCACCAACTTCCCCAGACTGAGGTGTGATTGTTGATAAACTTATCCTCGGGATACTTTGACTTTGCTGCAGCTTTCGGTGCACCTTTGATAGCCCCAGACTCGTCATACTCCACATATCTTTCTGATTCAACGACAGCGGCATCACGTAGTGTTGCAGCTTGTGTGTTGTTCACCTCGCCATACTTCTCCAATAACATCTTCTTGTGGGCCAGTCTCTTGGCTTCTGTTTCTTCTTGCTCCTTCCGACGATAGTATTCTCCTGAGGTAGGATTCGCTTGCAGATGCTGCTTTGTATCCCCGGCCTTCTCCTGCGACTCCCATGCGTACTTCTGCGCCTTTTCAAACTCCGCTGCGTCGCCAGAAGCTCGCATGAAACCTTCTTCAGCAACCAAAGCAGCAGCGGTATCTGCAGTAGCACCGCTATCAACCATAGATCTCGTCTTTGGATCATATTTCGCAGAATCGAGATCCAAGTTCAAGAGGTATTTCGCGGTATCCTCTCGAATGCGCAACTGTTTCGTTGACGTGCTTTGATGACGGCCCATATCTGATTCCTCCGCATATTTCGCTCCGTCACCATTCTCCTCATCTCCATCATCCGTTGATTCGCCTTGCTGGGTCTTCTTTTTTAACTCTTCAAGTTCTGCGTACTCTTCAATGACTGCTCGGTATTCCTTCGCATCATAACCGTTCCACCTATCTCTCTTCGCATCCCATCCTAGGCTGACATCCTGCACAACCTCATCAGCCTGGATATCCTTCCCTGTCCACTTTGCTCCTTTCGCTCGAGGTCTGCTTAAACACTCTTTCGTTTTGTGGGTCATAGCTCCGCAGTTTTCACATGCTCCTTTACGAAATTTGGTTGCAGCAGGCCCAAGTTTCTTTCCTCGATCGTACCATTGTGACTGGTCCGCTTGCGCTTTTTGAAGCCGTTGATGCTCAAGGTAATCATTCTGATCGTCATCTTCGCCGATGTAAAACGGCTTCTTTGAGATAAAAGAAGGGATATACTCGTTTGCTTCCTTGTTGGCAGCCGATGGCGCATTTGGCTTTCGAGGTTGCGTGCCTGCAGGAGGCATGGTGGAGGTTTGTGGAGAGATCAAAGACTCTGAACGGCAAGAAAGGCTGAGGTTCACTGACTTACTGATGTTCTGGCTAGCCACCAAGAATATCCGAGCACGTGACAATTACATCATGTGAGCTCGCGCTTCTTTAAAGCCTTTTCCACGCGTGAGAACGACAACACTAGATAGGCTTGGAAATACTGTTTTCTGTATCTTGAAGCATGTCAACAGATGCCTCGCGGTATTTAGGTCCTCCTGGCTGACACGCGCCATGGATATCTTCCGTCTCAGGCTCAACTGCATAGATCATTATCAGTCAGTACCTACGCGATTCGATCCTCAACTTCGAAATAATGTCAAGCCATCACAGTTGCAAAAAGAGCCAAAGGTGCCTGTAATCAGGGTTTTTGGTGCTACAGAGACCGGGCAGAAAGTCTGCGCTCATATACATGGTGCCTTTCCTTACCTTTACATAGAATACCATGGCAGCCTTCTCCCAGATGATGGTACGTAGACGCGACCTTCTCATACCTTCCTGGTACTAATCATCTTCAGTCGGTGTCTATGTACACCGTCTCCATCTTTCAATTGATTATGCTCTAGCGATGAGCTACCGACGGAATGTGTATGATGGAAACGCCAAGTTCGTTGCACGAATTGCCCTTGTCAAAGGCATCCCTTTCTACGGATACCATGTAGGATACAAGTATTTCTTGAAGATCTACATGTTGAATCCCATGGTTATGACACGACTGGCTGATTTACTACGCCAAGGAGTCGTCATGAAAAAGGTATTTCAACCTTACGAGGCGCATCTTCAATATCTCTTGCAGTGGATGACCGATTACAATCTCTACGGCTGTGGCTACATTGATTGCAAGACTGTCTCATTTCGGAGTCCAGTGCCTAGATACGAAGAAATGGACAATGCTTCTCATCTTTGGCATGACCGCTCAATACGACCGGAGCAATTGCTAGATGAATCCGATCTTCCTAGAGTTAGTCATTGTTCGATAGAAGTGGATATTTGCGTTCAAGATATTATCAACCGACATGAGATTAAGCCTCGGGAGATACATCATGACTTCATCGAGCGTGTCAATCCTCTACCACCAACCGAAAAGCTTGTTCAGAGCATGGCCGGTCTGTGGAGAGACGAGACACGCCGACGAAAATCAAAGATGGTAAATCCTACTCCTGGAAGCAGTCCTTTCCCTCCTGAGGTTATGATCTCTATGTCTGCTGATCCTCGATATTCTCAAGCTGGGGGGTGGATCCATGAGGAAGAGTATCGGGAAATGATTATGGCTCTCATCACCGACGAAGGGAGTAATAGTGATGGCCGAAAGATGTCCTTTGAAAGTTTTGTGAAGCCTGCTCCCCTCGACGCAAGCGTGAAAACGAGCCTTCAGGCTGTTGAAGATCTGTACCCTGAGAACCTTCGTCCGGCACTGGGTTTAGAGTCTGAGATTGATCTCTCCGATATCCCTAATGGTCAGAACAATACCGAAGTTGATGAGAACAGACTGAGAGGTTTTGGACTCGAGGTCGATGATGATTTCCCTTACGATTCCGATGAAGAAGTTATGCGGGGTCTTGAGCTATCTCAGTTACGGAAGGGAGACCAAACCGAAGAAATTACAACAGAAGTTTTCGGTGCTCAAGACTCTGATTATGGAGGCAGTATAGACGACGAGCTTGTTGACGAAGGTGTTGCTCCGCACATAGCAGCTGCAGGTCACTCACGAGTACGTTGGTCGGAATCTCCATCACGCGATGCTGTCGATTGCAAACGTCGACGAACGTCAGAGGCCGTGATCAACTCAGATGCGCCACACCACCATCTCGGTTCTCTTGCCGACGTTGAGGATCTCTCAACTAACTCGATGGTTCCTCCGTTATCTTCACAGAGAAGCAGCAGCAAGCGGTGGGTTCGCAAGAACAAACAACCAACCGTGAACAGTATATTCCGCGCCTCTGGTCCTGTAAGGCATACGCAAACACATCAGCAACTTAAGCATCCTGAGCGCTCAAGCGGCAAAACCTTAAACTTTCCAGTTGTGAAAGATCCACAAGAACCATCTACGATCTTGAGACTGAGTCAGAAAGGCTCGTCGCGATCAAGTGTCAGTGTATCTCCGAAAAAGAAAATATTACTTGAGCCTTCCATTGCAACAGTTACCAAACAGGCAAAGACAGATGTGTCGATGAGTTCAGATCCAATCTCAATATCTTCTAGAAGCTCACCTTCCAAAATCCTCGCTTCCATGGGGAAGAATTTTGGGGAAGACTACAAATTACAAGTAGTTATTCGCAAAGAGCCACCACCTTCTCGCCTTTTCGTAACATCGACTATGTTAGATCACCATTTGCCTCAGGTTATTCACCGTGATGCATATTACAGTAATGAGCAGGATGTTCCTGAGCGTGCAAGAGAATGGGCCGGACGAGAGTTCAAGCTGGAGAGCCTGACAGTTCCATTTCTTCCAGATTTTGATGCCACTGGAAGCTCTGAAGCCACATTCGGCCTGAAGGCAGGTGTTGTCTTTGACAAGATCCTGGAAGAAGGCTACTATAAAAGGTTGCGAGGCGGGTGTAGTATTCGTAGCTGGAAAATTTCAGAACCGCCACCAGCCTATTCGGCCGTCAAGAAGTGGTCACGCCTTGAGACTGCAAGGAAGATCACCAGAGCAACCAAAGCAGCAGGTCCGTCAAGAAGGGAACGGAGTTCTCTTCACAAGTCGAGGCTTTCTCAAATAGACGGGCCAACACAGAAGAACAAACATGGTTTCAAGTACACGCAAAATCAGCAGACCACTAGCGTTCGGCATGAAGTCCAGTATATGAGCACAATGAGCTTGGAGATTCACGTCAATACCAGAGGCACCTTTGTACCGAATCCCGAAGAGGACGAGATACAGTGTCTATTTTGGTGTTTGCAGTCTGACGAAGAGGGCCTGGTAAGCAATGGAATCATGGAAGGAACGCATCTTGGTATCGTAGCACTATCGGAGGACGGTACCATGACTCAGAAAATTGGAAGGCAAGCAGCAGTGGAAGTCCAAGAGGAGAGTTCTGAGCTTGATCTTATGATTCGTATGGTGGAGATAGTCAGGAGCCATGATCCGGACGTATTGACAGGCTTTGAGGTCCATGGCAGTTCATGGGGCTACCTGATCGAGCGTGCGCGACTGAAGTACGATTACAACCTCTGCGATGAATTCTCGCGGATGATAACACAGTCTCATGGACGTTTCGGGAAGGAGAGCGATAGATGGGGGTTCAACACAACTTCTACAATTCGTGTCACAGGCAGGCATATGATCAATATTTGGCGCGCAATGCGAAGTGAATTGAACCTCCTCCAATACACAATGGAGAACATTGCCTTTCATCTTCTTCACCGCCGTGTACCGCATTTCAGCTGGGCAGATCTGACCCGTTGGTATACAAATGGGAAGGCTCGAGACTTATCGAAGGTCCTGACTCATTATCTTCAGCGTGTCCAACTAGATCTCGAAATCCTGGAAGAAAACGAACTTATCCCCCGCACTAGCGAACAGGCCCGACTTCTTGGCGTGGACTTCTTCTCGGTGTTCTCAAGAGGATCGCAATTCAAAGTAGAATCACTTATGTTTCGAATCGCCAAAGCTGAGAACTTCATGCTTGTTTCTCCAAGCAGGAAGCAGGTTGGTGGTCAGAATGCTCTAGAATGCCTTCCTTTAGTCATGGAACCCCAAAGTGCTTTCTACAGCAGTCCTCTTCTAGTGCTCGACTTTCAAAGTCTGTATCCAAGCGTGATGATTGCATACAACTATTGCTATTCTACATTCCTTGGCAGAATTGTCAACTGGCGTGGAACAAACAAGATGGGATTCACAGAATTCAAGAGGCAACAGCGACTACTTGAGTTATTGAAAGATCATATCAATATTGCGCCCAATGGCATGATGTACACAAAACCAGAGATTCGCAAATCCCTGCTGGCGAAGATGTTGGGGGAAATTCTCGAGACTCGAGTAATGGTTAAGAGTGGCATGAAGATTGATAAAGGCGACAAGACACTGCAACGACTACTCAATAATAGGCAGCTCGCACTCAAACTGATTGCAAACGTTACTTACGGCTACACATCCGCCTCATTTTCCGGCCGCATGCCATGTTCTGAGATTGCAGATAGCATTGTGCAGACAGGTCGTGAGACTCTGGAAAAGGCAATCGCACTGATTCATTCTGTGAAGCGATGGGGAGCTGAAGTTGTCTATGGCGACACGGACAGTCTCTTCGTCCACCTGAAGGGACGAAGCAAGGACCAGGCCTTTGATATCGGCAATGAAATTGCCAAAACCATCACGGACATGAATCCGCGGCCAGTTAAGCTCAAGTTCGAAAAGGTCTATTTTCCTTGCGTGCTACTTGCAAAGAAGCGTTATGTCGGATTTAAGTACGAAAGTAGAGAACAGAAGGAGCCGGATTTCGATGCCAAAGGTATAGAGACCGTCCGCCGCGATGGTACTCCTGCAGAGCAGAAAATGGAAGAAACGGCGCTAAAGATCCTCTTTCGAACAGCCGATCTCAGTCAAGTAAAGGAATATTTTCAGGAACAATGCGAGAAAATAATGACGGGTTCCGTTTCGATTCAAGACTTCTGCTTCGCAAGAGAGGTGAAGCTTGGGACCTATAGCGATAAAGGACCGCCCCCTCCAGGAGCGCTTATCAGTACCAAGAGGATGCTCGAAGACGCTCGGGCTGAACCACAATATGGAGAGCGTGTACCGTACGTCGTTGTCACCGGCGCGCCTGGCGCACGATTGATTGATCGGTGCGTTGCTCCAGAGGAACTGCTGCAGAATGATCACAGCGAGCTTGATTCCGAGTACTATATCTCGAAGAACCTTATCCCACCACTGGAGCGTATCTTCAATTTGATGGGAGCCAATGTACGCAGTTGGTACGATGAGATGCCAAAAGTACAGCGAGTGCGGAGAGTTGACGCAAATCTTCAGCTACTAGGGCAATCTAAAGACCCGACAGTGAACAAAAAGACGCTCGAGTCTTATCTGAAATCATCCTCCTGCCTTGTCTGCAAGGACAAGCTGGAGTCCGAGGAGGCAGTCTGCCCGAATTGTCTTGCAGATAAGCCGACGGCACTACTGTCTTTGAGATCCAGGCTGGGTAACGTGGAAAAGAAGTTTATGGATCTTCAAAGGATTTGTCAAAGTTGCTCGGGGATCTCTCCATTAGACGACGTCAGATGTGACAGCAAAGATTGCCCAGTCTTTTATACGAGAACAAGACATGGTACACAATTCAAGATTGAGCGAGCCGTGCTGGAACCAGTCATGAGGGCGCTTTCTGCAGAAATGATTGACTTGAAGGACCTGGAATGGTAAATCCTGAGTGGATTGGTCTTGGGTATAGGATGTGACTGGTTGTAGGTTAGTTAATGTATAGTGACGGCGACGTTAGGATATGGGAAGGCGGCGCTGTTGGGCAGAGGTTTCAGATATCATGGTCGTGGAGATTGTCTCCCTGGTGGGAATGTAATATCTTATTCAGGCACTAGGAAGGCGTTAGGCGGTGTTTCTTAGGCAGATTGGCATGTACGGTCTACATCGCCGAAGAATGTCATATCTTGCCCGCTGTAACGCGCATGAGTCGGAATTCCCAGTTATTAACAGATGTCCCGAATTGTCTCAACTATGGTTGGGATCAGACGGAGGCTTCCGACAGCCGAGCGAGCTGCCGTCGAGATGCGGCCCATCCGGACGTCACTAGTGTGGAGCGGCGAGCTGTCTAGCCTTTCGACAAGGCTTATTGTAACACGCTGCAAGGCAGCCAATCAGCAGCTTCAAAACATGACATGGACATATATCCTCGAAACTGGCATCTTCTCACTCGCGTCAAGTTGTGCAGAAGGCAGCTGTACAACCTCCGAACTTGTCGCCTCGCTGATGCAATGATGGGTGGTTTGACGGGACTTACAGGTTTCCTTTTCGTCTACGTCCTAGGTGGTCTCACCTTCTTACCGCTGCTGCTTCTCGCCGTCCTCGCTCATGCCTACTTCACGTTCCCTATTCGCACAGATGCACTGCTTCCGACCCAGGGAGGGCCGGGCTCTATCGTGCAGGAAAGCGACGATCTCGAGACTTTGCAAACAGTAAAGAAGACACTGGCCGAGAAATTTCGTGCTCCCAACAGCCTCGAGCCTGATGTTGCAGAAGGCTGGTTTGCAGTCTGCAGAGAGTACACGCCAGGCGGCGTAAATGGAGCTCCACCAGAGAGGAAAACGCCTGTCGGATCTACGACAGTGTCTGCAGCGAGCCCTAGCGTTTATCAGAGCATGTACCGGAGCATCTTTGAGAGAAAACAGGTGGCTGGACCGTTAGACAACAAAGGTGTCGGTAGGCCGCAACGAAAGGGCGGCAATGTCTTCTATGTAGTCTTGAGGTAATGCGGAGCCAATCATATTCTCCCTTCCAGTCTTCCTGCTAATCAAAACCAGACATGGTCATTTGATGCTCTTTGACGACGACGACCAAATAGAGGTTCGACATGTTGTCTCTCTTGCACATCATAACGTCAGTATATTCTCGGGAGAGAAACACACGCCAGAAGGTGAACTGTTCATCAAGAGGAATGCAATATGCCTTTCCAGGAGAACAGACGCTGGAGAAGTCACAGTAGACGGGACAGTGTCGAAGCCATTCTTTTTCTTTTCAGAAAACTGCTCCGACAAGGAGGACTTCTATTTCGCTTTACTGAGAAACCAGGAAAGAAAGGCCGATGCGAAGGATAACCCGCCAATACCTCTACAGTACGATGTCAAAGATATGATAACCCTTGTGCAAAGGCTACATTCATCTGAGGAGCATCTACAAACAAGATGGATCAACGCTGTCATTGGCAGGATCTTCCTTGCCTTGTATAAAACACCAGAGGTCGAAAACTTTATCAGAGCGAAGTTCACAAAGAAGCTTTCGAGGGTCAAAAAGCCATCATTTCTATCGAGGATTGTCCTTCAAAAGATCGATCTTGGTGATGCTGCACCTGTTATCACGAATCCTCGACTCAAGGACCTCACAGTGGATGGCGAGCTTATGGTCGAAGCAGATGTTCGCTACGCTGGCAACTTCAGGTTGGAAGTTGCCGCTATTGCCCGTATTGAGCTTGGAACACGTTTCAAGGCTCGCGAAGTTAACTTGCTTCTTGCAGCTGTACTAAAAAGAATTGAAGGCCACGTCCTGATTCGTATCAAACCGCCCCCATCGAATCGAATCTGGATGACCTTTCAAACGATGCCAAAAATTGACATGAGCATTGAACCTATTGTCAGCGCGAGACAAATCACGTATACTCTAATCTTGCGACAGATTGAAAACCGCATCAAAGAAGTGATTGCTGAGAGTCTTGTGTTTCCAAACTGGGACGACTCACCGTTCTACCAGAGCGAGTCAAAAGACTGGAGAGGTGGTATCTGGGCTACTGAAACGAAGCCTGACCCGCCGCCAGATGCTGAGCAAGCAGCAGCGGAAGAAGGCGACGTAGACGAAGTACAAAACCTCGATGGCGATAGCGAAGAAGCTATTGAGGCTTTGCTAGCCGCTGAGAAGAGCATGAGCATGCCAAATCTCGAGGCAACTCCTGTCAACACGACCTATGCAAGAAAAGCATTTAAGTCAGCTATGAACTTGAATCAGACGAAAAATGCCGGATCATCTACGAGCGTCGACACTATGTCCCCAGCATCAGATAAGCCTAGACTTATGCGCTCAGGCTCTTTTGCAAGCGCATCTCCCAGTGTGGGCACCGATACCACACATGCGGAGACCTTCAAGCCTTCAAGCCCCCCAGAACAAGCTGGTGCCATGGCTGCAATATCAGCACTGTCACAATCTAACTCGCCAGCGGGCACTCCAGTGGGATCGCCATTACGCCTAGCAAGGACGGAAAAGGCTGGCAGTTATTCCTCGGTCTCTTCACAAGACTCTTCGTACATGGATAGTGACAGCAATCACGATCTCACACCTCAGCCTACAGCCCAAGTACTGGATAATGCAGTCTCGTCTGACTCTTGCCCAACAAGCCCATCAAGCATTGGTGGGCTATCTTTCAAATCCGAATCTGTTGCTGCAAGTTCAATTGGAAAGGACATGAGACGTGAAAACACAAGTTCTTCGTCGAACTCAACGAGATCCGCTGAGGCGAGGCGCATATCTTTGGCTGCGGTTACGAACGCTGCAGCTACCGCTAAGAAATGGGGCTGGAATGCAATACAGCAGCGAACAGGGGCTCAGAACAGGGAGGGGTCTTCAGACCCTGATGGTCCAGCTCACCCGATTGTTATGGGTCGTGGACGTCCTCTTCCACCGCCAGGAACACCTCTACCACCCCCAGATCGTAGAACAAAGACTGCACCTATTCCGGTACCAAAGCGCAAAGCTATACCTACTCCCTCAAGCCTGACACGGAAGGCCACAGAGCCCCCTCCTGCTGTGCTTGAGCAAAAAGACACGAATGAACGGCGCCAAGTACCCCCACTTCCACTACCACCAAGGCCAAATCAACCTTCGAAAACTGACAGCATCGATGATGGACTACTAGTTGTTGAAGCCCCACGAGACTCTGCGCCTGCCTCACCTGTAAGCGAATCTGTGCCGACATATGTACAACCTTGGGCCGAGGATGACGATGAGCAGGAATCACCATCTCACTCTGTGAGTACTAGCCCTGCGCCCCCACGCTTGCCTAAGCGGCGACATCCAAGTCGTGTTCTTTCTGGGAGTCCAGAGGAGGATAATCAGCAATTGCCATCATGGGTAGCTGCTCAAGAAGAGGAAGCAAGATCGAAGAGTATTTTTGTTGATGAAGATTCTGGATTATGATAAATTGCATGTATTGGAGTTATGGTCCAGGGAAGCGAAGAATATCTTTGCAGTATCGAGTGTGTATGCCAACACGGAACTTGGCACAGGCATGTAAGGGCGTCCTCGGAGGGATTATCTGGGAAGCAACATCATCAACAAGGATGAGCATGGAGTTCTTAGTGATTAGAGTTACGACCCATCCATGCGTCTTGTAACAACTCAGCATCTTAAACTACCTTTGTCGTAAAGAGTTATCCAATTGTTTTCTCGGTTGTCACATAAACGAGACTTGCAATGTTAGGTATTTCTTGCACAGAGGATGGTTGTGTAAGTGCTTGTTCAAAGCTAGACCTAACGCTACCTCCGTTTTCACTTCCGGCAAGCATCTTCACATCTCTCCTTTTCAATTTACCTTCGCATCACATTTGATTGTGATTCGCAAGGAGTGCCCCGTCATTGCCTAAGTCACGTTACCTCATTACCTCATTTCACAGCCTGCCGCGTAGCTATCGGCTCATGGTGGTGGCTATCCGAGCGAGCGAGCAAGACAGTACGAGGCATCACCTTTCTTCTGTTCAGCATTGTCGCCCAGTGCCTCAAACCTCACACCGCACGACGTACACCTTTATGAGTCTCGCTTTTGGCGTCTAAGATTCGAGCGCTGAGAATCGCACAAGATGTCGTTAGCCTATGCGCCGACGACGAGGAACGTTGACCATACCAAGTCTGTTGCCTTGAAGTTCCCACCCCCCGTCACGAATACGGGTTTTCACGATCCTTGGTGCTTCTGGTATACTGACATGGTCTGTCTACAGGTCCGAAAATGAGCTGGCGATCAATATCCGAAAAGCTACGAGCATCGAGGAGACCGCCCCGAAGCGTAAACATGTCCGGAGTTGTATTGTCTACACATGGGATCACAAATCCTCTCAGGCCTTCTGGGCCGGCATGAAAGTGTCAGTAATATTCCAAGATTCTCTTCAAAATATTCCAGAAGTCTAGGGTTTCTTGCGGTGCCATTGACTGGATTTGGTTGCCCTCAGCTGGCGAATTCTGTGAATTTAGGTATAAGGGGGTTTACGCTGATTTTTTGGTGGACAGACAGCCAATTCTTGCCGATGAGGTACAAACATTCAAGGCCTTGATCACCGTACACAAAGTGTTGCAGGAGGGCCATCCTACAACGTTGCGCGATGCGATGGCAAATAAAAGCTGGATCGATAGCTTAAACAGGGGGATGTCAGGAGAAGGATTGCGGGGATATGGTCCATTGATCAAGGAATACGTTCACTTCCTGCTGTCAAAGTTGACTTTCCACCAGCAACATCCTGACTTCAACGGCACCTTTGAGTACGAGGAATACATCAGTCTAAAGGGGATCAATGACCCAAACGAAGGCTATGAGACTATTTCGGATCTCATGTCTTTGCAAGACAAGATTGAGCAGTTCCAAAAGCTTATCTTCTCTCATTTTCGCGGCGGGGGCAATAATGAATGTAGGATTTCGGCATTAGTGCCTTTGGTCCAGGAGAGTTATGGTATCTACAAGTTCATAACAAGCATGCTTCGCGCAATGCACACCAGTAAGTCATAAGGCAAGTAGCGGGGGACTCTCAGCTGATGAACCACAGCCACCGGAGATGACGATGCTCTGGAACCTTTGCGAGGTCGTTATGATGCACAACACTACCGCTTGGTCAAGTTCTACTACGAATGCTCCAACCTGCGATATCTCACCAGTCTGATCACCGTCCCAAAGCTTCCGCAGGAGCCACCCAACCTGCTGTCTGAAGATGAGTCCGCACCAAGATTGCCGCAACGACCAAAGCAGGAGATTGAGCGACGTATAACTCCTCCACCCCCACCCAAGACCGAGGAACCAGATGATATCGGCGAGTTTTGGAAAAATGAACAAGCGAGACAGAATCGAGAATATGAGGAGCAACAGCGAGTACTGGAAGAAAGACAAGCGCAGCAATTGTATGCTCAGCAACAGGCAGCCTTGCAAGCGCAGCGAGATTTTGAGGAGCAGCAAAGACAATTGGCTGAGCAACAACAACGAGAGCAGCAAGCATTGATGGCACAACAGCAGCAATGGCAAACTCAGGGTCGATTGGCAGAACTTGAGCAGGAAAACCTAAACGCACGTGCGCAATACGAACGTGACCAACTCATGCTTCAGCAATATGACCAACGAGTCAAGGCCTTGGAGGGAGAACTCACCCAGTTACAAAACAACTATGGCCAACAAATTGGCAGCAAGGATGACCAGATTCGGGCACTGCAGGAGCAAGTCAACACGTGGCGAACAAAGTATGAAGCCCTTGCCAAATTGTACTCTCAACTGAGACACGAGCATCTCGATCTGCTACAGAAGTTTAAGAGTGTGCAGCTGAAGGCTGCTTCTGCTCAGGAAGCCATTGACAAGCGTGAAAAGCTTGAGCGTGAAATCAAGACCAAGAATCTTGAATTGGCCGACATGATCCGTGAACGAGACAGGGCTCTGCACGAGAAAGATCGTCTCACGGGTGGTAATCGGGAAGAGATGGAGAAGCTCAAGCGGGAGTTGCGCATGGCTCTGGACCGTGCCGACAATTTGGAACGAAGTAAAGGCAACGAGCTTTCTTCAATGCTTTCCAAATACAACCGCGAGATGGCTGATCTCGAAGAGGCTCTTCGAAAGAAGTCGCGAGCACTTGAGGATGTTCACGCCAAATACAGTGAGGGCGGCTCAGATGCAGAACGCTTGTTGAGAGAAAGAGAGGACGAACTTGAGGTGTATAAGCAAAGCTTGGACGATACTTTGATTCAACTTAACGAGCTTCGAATGTCCCAAGGAGAAACGGATAATGCCTTGGATGGACAAATTGATGCTATGCTTCTTGCAAACGTGGGTAAGATCAACGATATCATTGACTCAGTCCTCCAGAGCGGAGTACAACGTGTGGATGATGCTCTATACGAGCTGGATTCCTCCATGCAGGCAGGAAACCAAAATGCAACCCCTTCCTATGTCTTGTCACAAATCGAGAAGGCATCAGCTAGTGCCACAGAATTCGCTACAGCATTTAACAACTTCATCGCGGACGGACCTAACAGCAGCCATGCGGACATCATCAGAACCATCAATGTGTTTGCATCCTCGGTGGCTGATGTTTTGAGCAATACCAAAGGTCTTACTAGACTTGCTACGGATGATAAGAAGGCTGACCAGCTCATGAACGGCGCACGTCAATCTGCACAGTCAACCGTCAAATTCTTCCGTGGCCTTCAAAGCTTCAGACTTGATGGCATGGATCCGATGCAAAAGACGGACGTCGTCATCAACAGCAACAACGAGGTACAGATGAACTTGCAAAGGCTGAACAAGCTGGCCGACTCATTCGCACCCAATAGTGGCAAGTTGACTAACAACAAGGGAGACTTGGGAGACCTTGTCGACAGCGAGCTGAACAAAGCTGCTGATGCCATCAGTGCAGCTGCAGCTCGTTTGGCCAAGCTGAAGTCGAAGCCCAAGGATGGATACTCAACATATGAACTACGTATCCATGACTCCATACTCGATGCGGCCATCGCCGTTACCAATGCAATTGCCCAGTTGATCAAGGCTGCAACCGTGACTCAGCAAGAGATCGTGCAGGCCGGACGTGGTACTTCCTCCAAGACGGCCTTCTACAAGAAGAACAATCGCTGGACGGAAGGGCTCATTTCGGCAGCCAAGGCTGTGGCATCGTCAACCAACACCCTGATCGAGACCGCCGATGGAGTCTTGTCTGGGCGCAACAGCCCCGAGCAACTGATTGTCGCTTCTAATGGAGTTGCGTCAGCCACAGCACAACTCGTGGCCGCCAGCCGAGTGAAGGCGGGCTTCATGAGCAAGAGTCAGGAGTCGCTGGAGCAGGCCAGCAAGGCGGTTGGATCAGCTTGCCGAGCTCTGGTCCGACAAGTGCAAGACATGATCAAAGACCGTGATTCGGAGGAAGAGAAGGTCGATTATGCAACCCTGGGAGCACATGAGTTCAAGGTTCGCGAGATGGAACAACAGGTCAGTCCTTCGCGCTCCCCGCCTTCCCGGCATCTTACCAAGCTAACTATGATACGCGCAGGTTGAAATCTTGCAACTGGAGAACAACTTGGCTGCTGCGCGCCAGAGGCTGGGAGAGATGCGGAAGGTTTCATACCAAGAAGACTAAGCAGCGTACAAACATTAGGGGTAGACACCTTGTGGACATATATTCTGGACTTTCCAAGTTGAGCGGATTCAGCGTAGCACTTCCCGATGGAATCAAGATAACTGAAATCTTCTCTGCGTTGCACGTAATGAATGGTTGGGAAGATTGGGACCGGGTCAAGCTTCTCTACCGAAATGGAGAGACTTGGCCATGTTAATCCTTCCTCTTCTCCATGCTTGATGTCACTCCTCCCACATGGCCCTTCCCCCTTTACCACTAGTCCATACCGCCCCCCGAACGTAGGCACTGCCCATCTCATGCCAGGAGCGCCCCAAAGGCAGCGGCGGGCTTCCTTGCGTTGTGGTGGAAAGCCAGATGGTGCGTCGTTATCCAGGCCTGCGCATTTGTTGCTTTCCTATTCTTCGACGGACCCAAGCCAGGCTGAGCCAGGCTGTTTCACGCATACGCGGGGCGAGTTTCGATGCAGCAACATCCGCGCGCGCACACACACTGATGAAATTCAAGAAAATCCAATCAACACAATTGAAGCCATTCAGACCTCGGATTCATGGAGGTGGGGGGAAGGGCACTAGGGGGGGGGGGGTGAGGGAAGCCTGCCCGCGAAGGAGAAAAGCCAAGCAGGGCTGAGTTGGTGAATATATCCGACATGACGAATGAGGAAGAAAAGGGGTAGTGGTGATCTCTATTGGAGAAGATGTTGTTGGCATGCCCGGGAAATGTACTCCAATAAGACCAAAACAACTCACGTCAAGATGGTCCCATTTGCGGGAAGATGGTCTCGGCAATCGTGAAGGAGATTCCACAGAAAAAAGGAAGGGGAAAGAAAAAAGAAAGAAGAAAAACCATACAGCACAAGTGGCTGGCGTCTGTTCCTTGGGTGAGAGCAAGAGAGGCGCGGAAATTAGGCTTTGTCGCGTTACACAGGACATCCTTTGGAGGGGGAGGAGATGGCTGCGGGGCGGCTTTCTTCGTCTCTTCCCGCTGTCGACGGGCCCTGGGACTCGGTCAGGTGGGGCCGTGGCCAAAGGCTCATGGCGGAGCGGAGAGCCGAGCGGAGTTAGTCGGCATGGCAGCTAAGGCGAGATGCGCGATGGGCGATGGCAGATGGGACATGCAGATGCAGCATTCAATCAGACTTTCGCAGGGCCCCCCACTGCCCTGCACGAACGGTTGGCCCGTTGCTCGCTACGCCCAAGTGCTGCTGCAGTAGCGCTGGCGTGGCATGGCATGGCTCTATTTGCACGACCGCTGCCTCTCCTCCCATCTCATGTGCACTGCAGCAGTCCTTGCTTCCCTGATCCGAACTCATCACGTCGCTGCTACTCAATCGTCATGCCTGGTCGCCACAGAGTTCTTATTGACGACAATCTATCTACCTATCTACGGCTCCCGAGACCGGGATCCCACCCCTGTATGCAAAGAATGCCAATGCGCCGTCCACCACCCGACAAAGAAAGACCACCGCGCTGAAGACAAGAAAGAAAGAAACAAAGAAATGTGTAGTCCCGCATGCCTGTGTGTGATCATTCCGACCGCTGGTCCCCATGCTGCTATGGGTAAGACACCGGCCTCTGCAGGCCATTCTTGGTGCGTGACGGAGGCATGCTCACGCTGCTTCGAAAACTCAAGCCGACACAAAAGCAAAGACAATGCTGCATCGCTCGAGTCGAGGCACACCTGTGTGAAGAGGCATGCAAAGTACGAGACAAAAGCAACCCGTCGCCCCCTTCCGTGCTGAGATGCGTCCTCCTGATACCCGAGTCTGCTGGGATAGTCGCGGAGCTTATCGCGGTTGTGGAGTCTGCGGTGATGATTTCCATGGGCCTTGCCAGCTTCGGCGGCTTCTACCGAAGGCTGGTGGCGTGGCGTCGAGATCCAGGCTCAAGTGTCCGCGACTGTGGTGGGTCAGTATGCTTCTGCTCGCCGGGCACTGCGTCCAAGGGCTCACCGGTAGGGATCATCCAACCATCTTCAACAGCTCCCATCTCGGCCAATATGCGATCAAATGACAAGGGGTCATTTATGTCACCAACTTGCCAATTCAAGCCATATGTGAAAACCTCTGTATTGATATGGCCCTCTTCAGGGTGGTAAATGTCTGCCATGGTGTCGTTCCAGTGCTGACTGGGTCGGTCTGGATCGCAGCTGCGGGGAGTACCAAGCATTTGATCGACATCGAATCCAAAGACCCGACTGGCTGCATATTCTGGGTCCGTCATAACTTGGTGAATAAAAACCTTCTCGGAACGTGCTTCTGGTACTCGCGCCAGAACCTCAGAGGTTGAATTAATTCTTGGCCCTGCAGCAAGCAGCTTGACCTGCCTAGCTTGATTGGCCATAACGACAAGTCTTCCGGAGTCAAATCGGGTTACATACTGTCTCTCAGCGCAAAGGTTGAAGATCTCGATCTCAGTCATGCTGGTTCTGGTGATTATCAAGGGCAACAATTCGAGGTTCAAGGCTTTGGTCTGCACGAGGCTCATGGATCCGTCTGCTGTAGCAGTAATGGACCAATTGAGAGTTCTGAGGTAGTCCTCGGCGCCAATGATACCAATCGCGGGAACCACGATACTAAGGTAGCGATCAAGGCGAGCGTTGTGCTTGCCGACAAGATCACGAATACTTGAATAAGCCTTTGCGACGATGGCCCATTTTGCCTTAAATGGATCACGGCTCCACAAGACCGTGAGATAGGAGGAAGCCGCCTTCTGCTGCGTCTTTCTAAAGATTCTTGCGTAAAACGCTGCGCATTTGGTCAGTTGCAGCTTCATATGGAATAGAGGCACATACTTCTGAATGCCATCCAAGAGTTGAGAGGTCTCTTCTTCTCTGGGAGAGCTGGGTGGGGCATAAGATTGCCTACGTATACCTTCGCATCTGAAGGCGTGCTTGCAGGAATGTTATAGCCACGCTCTACTGCCTCTGCTGCAGTAATTGGGATCTTGTGTAGAACAAATTCATTTGGTAACCGCGATGCGCTGTTGAGTTGGGTGTGCGGTGCAGGTTCAGATGAATTAGGTGCCATTTGGTTAGCTTGCGTAGCCATTTCGATGATAATTGAAGAGGAATCAATCGGAGTCTCGAAATTTTGAATGTTGCTGAGCTTGTAGAAGGTTGAACGGATTTTGCCTCCAGATGATGATGAGGATGTATGGTTTGGGTGGGCTTACGAAAGAACAAAGAGATATGGGTTTAATGGACGCGTTTAAATTCACCTTCGAAAACCAAAGGAATGCTCATATTAGTCAGCATATTACTACTTCCACTGCGAGTACCTTGCTTGTCCAACGCGTTTCTGAACCAAGGACTCTGTGAAGTCTCTTTCCTTCTTTGATTTAAGTTGCTAAATAGGCAATTCGGTACATGCCCCTGTTTATATTCCCTCTTACGGCATCAATCCCGATCTTAAGCTACGGCTTGTATGCTACTGCGAATTTGAAATAGGGGCAATTGCTTGGGAGAGCTTGTGAATATGGTTCCACCCTCGAACGAAACACGTCTACCTCGAGAGATTCGAGAGTCCTGATGCCATTCGAATCATGCTTCTTCCGCCAACCACGCTCAAAGCCCAAATCATATTCTCCTACAGTCTGGAATTGAGACCATGTCATATGCTTATACGCATCACCAGGCTCACCAATGTTTGCATTTGCGTCCTACCCTACTGTTCAGCCCGGATCTTCCATATTTTAGCTTAATACAAGACTTACCTTTCTGTCCCGAGTGTACGACTGCTCCTGCAAGTCTTTCGTCAGCTGGGCATCGTCAAAGATCCAGGAGGATCAGAATACATACTGCTTCAAATTGAGTCTCAAGTGATTCATACAGACGCGATTGGTGCCGAATGATTGTGTCTCCCACTTGAGGTATCTTTTGCTGAATTGCAATCCACCCGTCGTTTCCCTTTGCACTATTGTCTAACCAGTAATTCCATGGATTCTTGCCACCTGGTTGTCCTGGGAAAAATGGAGGTAGCGCACGTTCTTCAACAATCTTGCCGCTCTCATCCTTGCTAATGAACTTCCAGGGCAGATATTCATGGACTTTAACTGCAAGGTCTTCATAACTTTGAAAGATCTCCCTATAATTTGCCATGATTCGTGTCAAAACAGCAACTTTCCCGAAGAAGTCTTGCCTCGAACAGTCACATGGGAAGAGTTTCGGAAAAGCTTTGAGTCTCTGGCATTGCTTCATGACAATCCTAAAATAGCGCAAAATCTTTTGATTCAGCTCTGATAAGCTTTGGCCCATGAATCCCGATTTAGAGGGTGGTGGATTGTGATGAACGAAAGCTCGCACCAACGCTGCGAGATGGCGGAGCAAGGCGTCAAGGAATTCTTTATCGCAAGGCTGCACGGCAGTCTCTTGACCTGGAGACTTAGCAAGGAGCCCTGTAAAGCTTATGAGGAACGACATACCTGCTTCAATACCGCGGTTGAATTTATAGAAGTCCGGATAAGTTGGTAGGTATCTGAAATGTTCAGGTTGCGCGCGAGCCTTGCGCTGTCTTTTGGGTAGGCGTTCCAACTGAAACTTGCTCGAATCTGAGATATTCATGGTGAATATATTTCGTGATTATCTAGGTAGAGAGGAAGTATTCGTGTATTTGAGGCATTTGTGCTTCAAGAGAGAAAAGCGTTGCTGTTGTGTTGTTTCATTGCTGAGCGATATTCTTGATTCTTGAGAAGTGAAATAAGTGGACTGAAGTAAAAAGCAGCTTGCGCTCACGCGGATTTTCACCCTCAGCTTCAAAACACTTGTATTCACAATACCAAAGCTACTTCACACCAAGCTAAGCAAAGCAAAACAACAAGACACGAGAATTCCCCCACCACCCACAAAATTCCTTCTCCTTTCCAACTGTCTATCAAGAGCATCAATTCTTCCACCTTGAAGCAGATCCCTTTTGCTAGCTTTTCTGACCTTTCCTCCTCAAAAGCAGAAGCAAACCTCCGTTTCTCATTCAAATTTCCATCAAGCGATCTCATGATGGCTTCCAAAACTGCAGAGCAAGCTCTTCCGCTGAAAATCTTCGAGCTCACCAGTCTTGAGGAGCGACAAGAGTTCCGAGCTCTCTGGGCTGAGCACATTAAGTTACGCGATCAAGGTATAATTGCCTACTTCTTGCCCAAGGGCATTGTCAAGAAGATGGGTGGCAAGTTAGCCGTCAAAGAAGTCGCACGTCGCCTGAGGTATATTCTCTAACCTTTAGTACAATAGAATACTAACAGTATTACAGCATTTTGCATAAGCGGGCTGTCTATGTTTACGTCGATGATGACCTCGAAGCGTTTCGGATTGGTGATCATATCAAGCGCTGTGACCAATTCACCAAAGTCCTTCGAATGCCTTATCCACCTCCACAAGATGAACACGGCATCAAGATTCCAAAACCACGCAACTCATTCATCATTTATCGTGGAGACAAGTCACAGGGAGTCAAAGCCTTATTTCCAGAACTCACCGAGACTGAAAGATGTAAGTCTCCGCTTCTTCCTTCTATTGGCCAGACATTTGACCATCAACAGCGAAGATCATTGCTGAGTTCTGGCGCAATGAGACTGCCGAGGTCAAGGCTCACTATAAGGAACTGGCAGAATTGGAGAAGCAGAAGATTCTTGAGCAAAACCCAGACTACAAATGCACTCCTCGAAAGAAGTGGGAAATCAAGCGTCGCAATAAGAAGGCTGCAACTCGCTTGGAGGTCATGAGCACTTCTCCAGCTATCACGGCTGCAGCCCAAGGAAACTCCAACGCATTGCCTCCATCTCAATCGACCAGCTCTAACATTGGACCAGCTTTGACTCAGGCTCGAGCTTTGATTGCTGCCAATCAACCCTAGGGACTGAACACTAATTTTCTTTCGAGCGCATCGGTTTTCAAGCGCGCATGTTTCCTAAGTCTTCTGCATAGCGTTTTCAGCATGTCGTCTTCTGCATACCATCTGCATGTTATCACGAACGTCCACGACTTTTGCTTGTCTCTTTTTTACCTAACCAAAAACAAAACACGTGTAGAAAGAAGAAGAGAAGGATTTCATAAGATATTACAGTTTCGACGCATCCGGATTCCTCTCTGCAGATCGTCTTCAACACCTTCGCGGTTGCCAAAGCTCAATGGTTTCGTATCTTTGTCGTCCTTCCACAACAATCCTCTTCGATCTCTCGTTGCGGAAAGCATTTCAAAGCTACGACTTCTTCCTCATGGTCAATAGGCGTGCATCACCCTTGTGAAGGATGAAATACATAGTCAGAAGGCAAGATTGAGACACGTTTCTACTCATGTACAGACTATATTTCCTTCTCGAAATTTATTTCTTTGCGACGTTGTTATCGACACCTCGTGGCTTCGGCATAAGGCTTCTTCGTCCTACTCTTGAGTTGGAATTGGTCACACTGTCGACCTGGTCTCTTGCAATGGAATGGTTTCTCACCTTCGGCTACACTCTACGGAAAGGTTACTGATCAGTTCTCTTCAACTGTGGTTTGTTGGGAGGGCTGGTGGATCGCTATTCATTTTCGGACTGGGGTCGTGCTTCTGCTACTACATTAATCCCTCTGTTATTTTTCCTCGTAGATAGATAAAAGGCATAGCATGCTATAATGGAAATAAAAGCAGTATGCACAAATCTTCTCCTCTGTCCAAAGATGAAATCGTGATGAATTTGAAGACCTGGTCAAAAGCTCAAACATCATTGTCTATTTGCTTATTACAACTGCATGTCATCTTGGCGTGGTAACAATACCTTGGTGTTTTCTCGGGTGATGTCAAATAGGCCAGCTACGTCGCTCGTGTGTGTAACCTCAAGTTGAGTAATAAGTTCTTCTGTTGTGGAGATAATTGAGGATAAGAGCAGAGTGAAAGAACTCTGCTTAAAGATAAATACATGACATATCTACGCCCTAAAAGTATTGAAGACTCACTACTCTTCTGAAGCGTGCTGCAGCAAGATATTCATGAGTGTTTGCAACGAATACTTCCTCTAAGTAGAGTCTATAGACCTTCTCTTCGACCATCGTCTAAACATGAACAAGACAGAATGCCCAGGATGCATGCTTGCCATGCAGGTTACGAGAACGAGGTTATCTAATTTGAAACAGCAGTGCTAGCTCTTCAGAGCGGAGGGCTGAGCTGAACTTTGTTGCTTCTTGCTCAGAAGCACGATGTACAAGTTGCCTTGTCAGATGACTGGATGAGCATGGACAGGCTTGAAGCCATGATGATCTCGATAGCAGAGGTGACAAGGCCACTCATATTCTTAGAGTAATATCCAAATTAGCAGATATCCTTCAGGTTTCGTCCCCGTTGGTCCAATCACTGCTCCAGATGAATGTACCGCACCGCCACTGTGAATTTCTCTCCTTCTGACCAGAAGGACCAAGAGGCCGCGCACACATGTAAAAGGACCTGCCACAATTCTCCCCAGGCTTCTTGGTCTTGAAGCTAATGCAAGACTCATTATGCTCGCAGCGTGGCACAACGCGCTTTCCGAGAAGCTTTGACCAAGACTCTTTAGATACAATGGGGTCGATAACACTTTTTGACTCAGCCAACACAGAGGACAAACCTAGGGTTGCCATTGAAGACTTTGTGGAATGGGGGCTTTCTGGCCCTGCTAAAGCGTCTAGCTGTTGTACCTCGGGAGCATTTTCAGAGACAGTGCCATCAAAACCTTCTGTCAACTTAGCACCGCTGCTTGGAGAAGTCATCGCTGCCTTCGGTTTGAAATATCCAATGAGGCTACTTTGTCCTTTGCCAGCAGCACCTTTCCCTGTTGTGAACGTGTTGGATTTTGATGCTTGTCCAGACTTCATTCGCTTGACAGGCCGGATTGTTTCTGACGAATCACTGTCTCTTTTGGCACCATGCCTAGAATTGCTAGGAGTTGAAATAGCCTGCGCAACTGGTAGCGCTAAAGATGCTGGTGTTATGTGATCTTCTGTGGCCGATGGACCTTTGCTAGCCTCGCTAGATCTGTTCGCAATGCTCTCGGCATCTGATTGTTGTGATTCTTCAAGCGGAAGACTGGCTGAACTTTCAGATATCTTCAGGGATCGTTTCCGGGAAAACATATCTCGTATGTTGCGCCGGCGATCGAATTCAGGGATGAGTCTTGCTGACATTGGCAGCAGATCCTTTGTAGACCACTCACGTAGACGCACGCCGTCTTTGAACATACCTGGCGGATTCATAACGTCTTTGATATGTACCTCTTTGCCATGCACTTCAACCTTCTCTTTCATAATTGCGTACACAGGACAATGGTCTGAGCCAATGAGCCCTTCCTGAATATTGGATTCACAAAACCAATGCTCCCAGTCCTTGCTACATAGCACATAATCAATCCGAGATCCAAAGTTTCCTGGTCTTGCGTTGATTTTAGTTTCCCAACAGGTGAACATTCCTTTCCTTGTTGCGTGGAAGCTTCGACAAATGTCTACCAAGACCGGATTTTCTCGCCCTTCATCGCGGTCCCCAATGACCTTTCCGCCCACCAGGAGCTGATTGAGCAGACGTCTTGCAGGTGTTGAGACATATTCTTCGCCCGTCATCCCGTGCTTTCGTAGCTGCTCTTCAGCATTGGCTGTATCGATTTCTTCCCTGATGATATTCAAGTCGCCTGTGAGAAAAACTCGTTTTCCTGCTGCTACTAAATTTCGTACCCGCGCATCCAAAGCATTCAAGAAGCCAATACGAAACTCGTCCCTTGATTCATCTCGATTTGCAGGACTGTAAACCCCAATCAATACAAAAGCGGCAAACTCAAGTATCACACAACGACCTTCAGAATCCAAGGTCACAGCATCCAAAGAGCAGTCCGATAGTTGAGTAATACTTGGATAGCCACCAATCTGCTTATCTTCGGGCAGATCATAGAAACTCACAGTAGAGTTTGGGGGAGTGAGGATACCAGTGATGCCTTCTTCAGCTCGGATTGGGGCGCAGACAGAACTCCGGGTGTAGATGGCAACACCAGAGTACCCTGTGTATGCACGAATCAGGTATTATTCTGTCCTGCTGCTTTCCAGAGGGAAACTGTACCTTTTTTGTGCTTCGGAAGGCTGAAGTACACGTCCCAGCCTGGTACAAGAACCATGTCATCTCGAAGATCTTTCCTCTGGATCTTCGTTTCCTGCATGACCACAATGTCGGCCTCGAGAATGTCAAACATGGCCTTAAGCACTCTCAGCATCGAATCATAGGTGACCAAGGACAGCATTGCTTACCTCGAAGGTTCGTTTGTCTCGCCATGGCTGATATCCGAACGGGTTTCTAGCGTAGTATCAGCGTGTGGAGCGGTTTTTATACGGAAGCAAGTTTAGACGACGAAACCAAAGCGAGGTAAATCACACACCTTATTCCATTGACTATCACGAAGGGATTAGCAGATGCGCGCTGGTCAAAAGAGAGCATAACTCACCATTCCATGTCGTAATCCTCAGGCCAGCCATCTTCCTCAAGAGCTCATCTCAATGCTTCAAAGCTATCGAAGTGGTCCATGAGTGTGCAAACCTATCGGATGTAGTGACAGACGAGAGATACCGTCATCAACCAAGCTCTTGCACCAGGTTAAACAAGTTGTTCCAGTCAAAGCTGAGCAGTTTCTGGCTTGAACCCTGGTCTCCTAACAGGACAGGATTAGAAAATGAGCGTGAATCACAACCAACAACAGATTCATGGATGGTGGACGCGCCTGTGGGACACGAAGGAGACGCCTTTTCGTCATCGCTCACGTGACTATGGGGATAAGCTAGGTGAAGATCGAACTTCTGCGGTACAAGCTGCGCCATCCCTAATTAAGAAAGGTGCTACTTTCAGCCACACGTGATTCGCCGAGACGGAACGTACGATCAAATGCCCTCCAATTCACGGTAAAATCAACCAGACTCCAATTGAAGCAACACAGCTCATCAACGTCAATATGTTCCCACAACGATCTTTGCTACGTACCTCGCAGCGTTTTGCTGCTCAGGTCCGCTCCCCAGCGGTCCGCTCCGGATTCCAACGCCGATTGGCCAGCTCCGAGGCCTCTGCTTTCACTGGCGCCGAGGACAATGCTTTCAACCGCGAGAGACAGGCTGTCAAGGCCCACGCTGCTGCTACCAGTGGTAGGTAAAGGCATACGGTTGCTTATCGTATCTGCTGACGTGAATACAGACCTCTGGCGCAAGCTCTCTATCTAGTAAGCTCTATCCATCCGGAAACCAACGACCACGAACGGAAGTTGCAGGAATTGGACTGACACAGGCACAGCGCGGTCATTCCAGCGCTCCTTATCTCAGGACTGAACGCATACAACCTGTGGAATGAGCATTGGGCTCATTGGGAGCACATGCCACCTTTGGAGGAGAGAACTGAGTACGAGTACCAGAACATGCGAGTCAGGAACTTCTTCTGGGGAGACGGAGACAAGGTATGTACCTCTCTTTGATATCATATAACGTATCACTAACTTGACTACAGACTATATTGTGAGTGCAATCCTGAATTCGTGACATTGCGCACGAAGATGGTTTCGGTGACATGAACTGACTGGGATGTAGCTGGAACGACAAGGTCAACTACCATAAGAAGGAGTAGATTGTGAGTGCAAGTACATAGTGTCGAGGACGGGAGAGAGAAGAATGTGTGTATGGGTGAAGGAGTTCAGAGGAGATGCTAGATGGCCATTGGCGGTTGAGTGTATTCTTTGCGAGTCTTTAGCATAGCCAAGATTCTAACTCTCCAACGGTTGTGTCCGCAACTGCCTCAATCAAGTCCATTTGTTTGTTAAGCTTCAAAAGACGTGGCCTATGTGACACCACCTGGAGAAGTTTAAGGTCAGGCCATGTCTTGCAGAGCTTCTGTAAATCTCATTCCTTGCTTGTGACCATGACATTCTGTCCTGAGATAACGGAAGATTGACCCTCCAACAGCAAATTCAAGTGGATGGCATATCCATTGTGGAACCCTTCAAGTAACCGCACTGATAATAGCATTGCCCAGTTATCAGAGTACGGGGAGAACGAAGCTCTTGGAATTGTTACTATTTACAAGAATCAGCGGCGAAAAGGCAGCATCCATGACATTTCTGTTTATAAGCATTGAGCAGCTCCCTATGCTACGTCTAAACCTGCTCCCTTCTTCAAATCTAAATACGCACTCGCATAGTCATTAGCTAGTACGTCATCACCGACAATCCTCATAATCGTTGCCTTCTTAGCCAAGGTCTCCTGTTGTCCCTTGATATCCTCCATTGCCGAGTACTCGCCAAATGCTCGATCAAGAAACTCCAAGCATCTCGTAAGATTCTCTGTTCTCCGTGAAGAGCCAGCTGGTGCTTGTCCCGCCATGCCCATATATGCATCAACCAGGAAAGAATATAGTCGCGCGTTCATAGCACAGTTTTCACACTCCAATGCACGAGGAATGATGGCTATCAGAATCTGGGACGAGGCCTGAAACTCTGTGAGAGATGTGAGGATATTTGCCACGGCTCCCATCGCGGCCCAAAGGGCAGGCATAAGTCGAGCTCGCCAAGCTATGCTCGCTGCTCGAATAGCAACCGAGAATCCTTTCTGTGTCCGTCCACTTTTGTCATACAACAGTGCCTTTATGGTCAAAAGCTTGACACTGAGGTTGAGATCATCACCGTCTTCTCTTAGCCGGGATACCATCCGCTCAACTTTGGCAAGAGCAGCGCTATAATCAGTGCGCCGAATAAGGTAATCAATGTGAAGTAGGTTAATCTCAAAGATAAGTTCTGGTTCGCTCTCCGAATCACTGCATTGCAATAGTTGTGATAATAGATGATCTGCACCATCGAGATTGTTTCTGTGGAGGTCTTGCTTCAGACGAAGGAGACCGCGATACTTCACCCAATATTGGTTGGACTTCCAAGAACGGAGAGAATTGCTGTCAAGGCCGTCAAGTCGCTCGAATGCCTCTTCATATTTTCCTTTATCCGTCAGGAGTTGTGCGATTCGACAAGTAAACCTCAAAACATCGTCGAATGAAGAGTATTCGGCATGGCAGCGAAGAAACAATTCGCAATACTGCCCTGAAATGAGACTAACTCCTTGGCGACCCCATATCGAAGAGTACATCGCCATTTGAGGGCCAATCATGCCTCTCATATTCTTCTCTAGGGTCAGTTGCGAGCTTTTGAGAATGTTTTCAAAAGCTGTCGCAACACTTTCACCATTTGACAGTCCCAATTTGGCTTCACTGAGCAGAGTCGAGCTCCATAGAGTCCACATTCCGGTTTCTTTTGCTTTAATCCTGAGAAAAGCAAGCCCCTCCCGCTCTATACCAAGCATATTCGTTGACTCAGCCTCACTGATACTGCTTGGGTGAGCTTTGCCAAAGTGATACAGCCAATTCAATGCGAAATTAAGGCAGGCCATGTCCTTGTTCTCGCGGGCAGTAGAGACTGTTTCCAGCATAGCAGCGACAGCTTCATCATAGCAGCCAAAGTCTGACTGTAGGACTGCAAGATTCATCAGGGCGTACTGATAAAATAAGCGGTCCCTATTCTGCATAGTGTAGTCAAAGTAACGATGTAAACTGTCAAAAGACGTGGGATAATCGCCAGCTTTCCAAGCATCTAAGAAGCTACGTAGGTCAGTAAACATGAACAAACGTATCAGGATCATACCCATACTTTAGATAATGCGACAAACTTGGCACAATAACACTATCAACAAGGACGCTCTTAAACTTGTCCTTGACTTCGACCGGTATGCGATTACCGAGCTCTGATCACCGCCATTAGCTTATTCTACGTGCAAATCCTTGCAAGCTTACTTTGCATCTGCTCAACCTGAAATTCAAGAAGCTTTTCAATATCGTCGGTGCTTACACAGCCTTCTTCTTGCTCGGTGATCCCATATGCAATGGACGCAAGCATATCTGCGCTATCGAGACCCCATTCCTCTATGCCTTCGTGCAACGCCTTGTCACCAGACCACCTACTCAATCCTGCGTGCCGTCTACTCCAGTAGGATTTAGTCTCTTGCCTCCAACGGACGAGGCCTGTCCAAAGTGATAAGGTATCACCGAATCTGAGTCGCTCAAATTCGACATTAGCCTTTCGAATGAAACTACCGAAAGGTGAACTTCGAGAAAGGAGGATCACATCTGCAGAGGGAGGAGATATCCCCATCTCGCCATCTTGTCTAATGTCCTCCCGGCTCTTCGCCAACAGGTGCTGTCTCTGGGCAAAGAAGACATGCAATGCGTCTAGGCTGTCAATGCCCCAGAGCTTTTTGAGGAAGTGGTCCCATAACGAGCGCCCAGGAAGCCCTACAGCCAAGGGGTACTTCGTTTTGAGCATTATCTCAAATGCCTTCAGATCGAGAACAAAAGGTAATGGACGCGACTTGTCAGCTAGCTTTTGCGAGGCTTTGGGATGCGTTGCAGGAAGAATCTGATTAATGACAAAGGACAGTATCGGAATAGTCGAGGCTGTGGGGACTATGGCATCCGTGTAAAGCTCTATGAGAATGAGGAGGCCAATCTTGGCTGGCGTCAAGAAGCGCGTCATGGTGGAAGGTCTGAAGTGAGGAATGTTCAGAATTTCTGAAGCCAGCAACAACAATCCATGTTATGGTAGACTACCCCGTATGACAAGTGTGCATGCCTTATAGTCTTATTATGGAAGATTCAGTGCAGCCTGGAACAGAGAGACGAAAGTTTAGATCTCTGTCCCATCAAAGTATGCATAGTTTTTGAGATTCGCAAGTTCCATGTTTTCCATAAAACACGAGATCACGTGCTATGTCGGTGTGCTCATAGTGGGAAGTTCATGCTGCAAAAGGATGTTTTCAAAAGACAGATAAGTGGCTCCTTTCTTTTCGTAGAACCTTTTCCCAAATTCAGCACCTCCGGGGATCCTCATTGATGTGCACGTAGTACGTCATTTCTTCGGGAGAATCTTTTCGATTCTGCTTTAGTCTCAAGTAGTAATTTTGCTGTACATATAGAAACCTATTATCTCAGTCTCCTGTTCGGATAGTTTCGCAATGATTTAATTGCTTCTCAACTTTAGCCTACTTTGATTTTTTCCATCCTCTTCCTTCTGCGGGTGCCGAACTGATTGATCGAAATGGCTACTGCTGCAGAAGCCGTGACGTACCTTGTGCTGCTAGGATGCATCTCTAATCGTTCGACTACTTCGAGATCCTCACTAGAGCATCAATGCAATAGTCTAATTGTTTTTCCCGCCATTGAAGTATCAAGATAGATTTGTGGTTGCTCTATCATGATTCTGAAATTGCAATGCTCAGTGCGATGGTTTTTCCTCGGCCCATCTGATCTTCTCACCATGTTTGCTTTTGAGTTGTCCCTCCTCGATCCTGCCATCTTCTGCCATATCCTGTTCGCTCAAACGGTTGGTAGCCCATATACGCTCTATTGACAGGTCGAACTCGCCAGGGATCCGATCAATCAAGCCAATCCCTACCGTTCGAACCTTCTGCCGTAATAATTCCGCTTGTGGCTCTACTACCACACCATGATTTGTCCTCACAAAGTCGTCCCATCTAATCAGGACTGTCTCCCATTCTCCCGGATTCCTCGCATACAGTCGGTGTTGGTGGAGGTCCGTAGCAACTATGGACTCAGTTTGTAGATTCACGAAATATTTCCTGCCATCCGATTTGATCCGCAACGCAAGATATGCATATGAATCTATGTCCCAGTAGGACTTTCCGAATATTGTAGAACCGCGATCAAGTGTTCTCCAGGCAGCATATCCTGTTCGTTGTATGTGAGGTCTATTGAGTGGTAGTTCAATGGATATCTTCCCGTGAAAACGAACATGGCCATTTGCGTTCTCGGAAGCAAGATGCTTGGACTTTGCAGATGGTGCAACCCAGTCTAGATTTGCTCGTGAAAATCCACCAACATCAGAATCGCACATGATCTTGCAACTCTTGATGTTCTCGGCATCGTGAAAGGATGTGAGCATATATGGCTTTGTCGGAACTCGGGTTGCTTCTGCCGTCAAAGCTAGAATACAAATATCAGTCAAGCTTTGAAGGGTACAGAATGACAATTTGGGTATTGAGCTAGGCTGGCTTACCGATTGATGACAGCCTCTTCAGTTCATCCAGGCTTCGACCGAGGAATCCCTTTCCCAGGCACTGTGTGACACGCATGATTGACTGTTGCAGGCCCTCAAAGGACAGTCGCTACACTTGAAACTACTGTCCAGGACCTACAATTCTGGTGATGACTTGATTAGCTCATGCAGCCATGAAGTTTCTACGGAAGGATACAAGTACCATTCGCGCAGCCACCTCAACTGTCATTGTCCAATAGATCCTTGAACTTAGTCTTATGCAGCTTGATCATGACCCACAGAGACTCCAGCCAGAAGACAAGGCTGAAAAGGCTATCATTGTCACGTGGTTTACTTGAGAAGGCACCCAAAGCATCTCAGCTTGATAAAATGTCTTGAAAGTAAAGCCATCAAACAACTGCACAACCTTCTGGTTTGACTCCAATATCTCAAAGATCCACCTCCTCCATCAACTCCAGGACGCGTCGTATCCTCTGGAACCGTCTTTCAAAGAGATACCTAGCTGATGGCGTACTCTTCCATACATCCATTCTGCAAACAATGACATCGACTCTCACTTGGCGCAGACGTTGACCTGTGGTGTTGACACAACCGATTCCGACCCGGCAAGCATTAACCAAAGGCCATACAACACACAATCATCAACCAACATCATCAATCTTGCAACTCTTGAACTCAAATATAGCTCACTTCTAGCTATTGGCGTCGCCAGACTCTAACCGTTGAGCTCTTTTCATCTAAGCCAAGATACCCGTTCATCGTCTAAATGGATGGCTACCAGACGTGTACATTGTATCAGAAGTCTGATGATAGTTTTTGGCTGAAACACAATCGTCCGATACTGAAGATCAACGACTCAAGTGCCAGAGCAGTGCCTAGAGAGTCCTAGAGGAATGTCGGTAATGAAGCACCATCAACTTTGGTTCATTATTAGCCGTTTGAAGACGTGGGCGCTTGAGTATCAGGATGTTGACCAGATTCCCGATGAAAGGGACAATAAGTCTGCCCGGAAGGACCAAACTCGCAAGCGACAAAGTATTCGCTGGGGGTGATCCCAGATATATACCCGACTATCGGATGGTGTCCAAACGCGAAGGGCCTTTTGGGCAAAAGATATGGAAGTTGACTGCTACCAAGGGTACAGCTTGGTTGTCGTCGTAGTCACCAACACCAAGGCTACTGAGCCACAACGTTGCATTCTCACTGTACTTTCTCTTGAAGTACGAACACTCCGCTTGCAATAAGGCTGAATGTCCCAGTATGTACTACGCATATAGCTCAGTGTGGCTCTGTGGAATGAGACCTAATTGTAGCAACCGCTTTCGAGGGAGGTTTATTTTGTAGCACTGTCCTCAAGTACCAAGATCTTCATCGCAACAAGGCCACGGTTCGGCAAGTGAGCACCAGAAACAAGCTCAGGGTGGCACTTTTTCGAACAAGACTCACTGAGGAAGTAACCGCAATGACAAGACGTTGCTGTACCACTACTCTCCGAGCCTCGTCGTAACAAGGCTGAATGTCACCAGACAAGAATCTCGGAACACTCCAGTGAGAACACTCCAGCGAGGCACCCGGTACCAGCAAACAGAGCGACACAATGTGTGCACTTTCAGCAAGTCCGCCCTGCGCCTTTGATTGGGTGAAATGCTGCTCACGTTCAAACGTGGTTAGAGCTTTGGTCTCTGATAGTGCCGAGTGGCGAAAGTGTCCTACCAAGTATTATGTCGACCCTTGGGAGAAAATAGTTTCAACGTTTCTGGCTGTGCTGCATCCTTCGCATAAACCGCAGTTGGAAGTCTTCTCTTTGGTGTTGAATTGAATGCATTTAACCAGTATAGCGAGAGCCAATACCACCGTTGCAGCAGCACACCCAATATGCATTCTAGCCTCTTGTGGAAGCCTGGTGAAGGCCGAGTCGAGCACTGCTTCTGGGAAACCAATTATTAGTGTCATTTCTTGCGGAGATTTGCTAGGCGCCATTTCTAGCACAAACCAAATCAGAATGCTATTCTCTTGTGGAAGTACAGTTAGCGCCAGGGTCAGCCATGGGTCATGGTGAATGTGTCAGACTAACCACAAGCCCTTCCTTCGGACAGAGCATGGTAAATATCCTTTCTCAATCCAGATGATCTGGTGTCTCCGAGCACCGAGCAGTATTGACCACGCCACGACTGCTGTCACATCTATGTGCTGGATCCGAGTGGTCCAAGTCCCCCTTGGGCGATATACTTGGTATTGCTTGCATTGTGCGCGCTCGAGATGGTCAAAGACCAACGCCCAAATGCAAGGCGTAGATCTGGGATGTGCTTGATATTAGGATAGCGGCAGTGTTTCCACTCGTGGCTCTCCTATGTTACCGCCTCTAGCTGCGATGCTTGCCTTATATAGGAAGATGCTCGTTCCCTGAGGGTGAGGTGAGGCGAGGCGCTTGTTGTGCTTCGACTTAGTTGCTAGTTACCTTTGAAATACCGCGTCGGGCAACTATTCACGGACGGCAGTGCGCCCGCCCCGGCACAGACGTCGGACCGGGCCGCATTTTGGCAGCTACCATACAATCTCGGGCCACTCAGTACAGTACAGCACAGCACAGCACAGCACAGGACCTGGCACGGACGGACGGGTCTCGGTGCTGTGGAAGGCTGAGAACCAGGACAGGACCTTACTATCCCACAAGTTCCCAGTCGGACAAGCTCACTGTCGCCAGAGACTAAGTCCACTGCCGTCGGTTCCTGACTCGGTCTTTCCATTGTCACACGTGAGCCTCTACTTTCTAAATGCCACTGTCGCCTACAGACGCGTCTCTTCAACAACGTCTTAGGAATTTAGGACGCTACGCTATATTCTCTCGCCAACTACAAATTCTGGGAACCTGACCTCCATTTCCTCTCTACTTCTCTCTCTTCTACTTTCTCAGAAGTTCGATACTCAAACCACCGCACCTTCACTCTCAAAATCGAAAGCCTCCTTGTAACCCTCTGCTGGAGATATCTCCTAACCTGTTCCACTTACAGATCACTGCACCTCTCTTTACACTACTTCGTTCTCACTCACCTCTCTCACATCATCCGTCTTGACTTACGCACCGTCGCAATGTCGCCAACCACTCCAGATACATCTGAAACCATGACTTCCATTCGTGCTGACGGCCTTGGTACAGCTGGCTCGTCTTCTGAGGCTAAGCCTGCCACAATGACCTCTTACGACGATGGTCATGACGACGGCATTGTCAGCGAGTCTGGTGATGAAGCTCAAGGTATGAATGCTCAAAGCTACTTCTACTCTACTTCCTCTTCTCCTTGTCCTTGCTACTTCCCTCCTGCTTCCTCCTGCTTCCCTCCTGCTTCCCTCCTGCTTCCCTCTTGCTTCCCTCCTGCTTCCCTCCTGCTTCCCTCCTGCTTCCCTCCTGCTTCCCTCCTGCTTTACTCCTGCTTTACTCCTGCTATCCATTTCATTCCTTGCGAATACCATCGCGAACCCTGAACCGCGACCTGCATGGGAACGCACACTTCACCTCTTCTGTTCCCTTTTGACACCTTCGTGCGCCGTGGGAAAGCATTTTCCTCCGATTTTCAGCACCGCCCCCCTTTTCTTCTGTTGTACGTATGCAATGTACTCGATACTCCTTTGCTTGGCCAACTTCCATTGAGGTGGCTCTACCTCCTGCACGTACTCTTATCCATGTCCAAAGTACATTATCATAACTCCAACCTAATCCTCTTGCCATTACTTCGGCGTTCACTGTGTTGCAGTCTTGCACACTTTCATTTTATTCTCAGCTTTCATTCGGCTCTTCCATTCACTTATATTTTGTCGACTCTTTGCTAATATTCCCATGCACCAGGAGGTGTCTTGCTTCGTGGCATTGGTGCACTCTCTTTGGAAGACGACAATGCGGTTGACGTCACCGTCAAGTCCACCGGACGTTATTCAACCAATGTTGTAAAGCACGGCTCGAGCAGCAGCAAGGGCTTCACTCCTGCCGGCACCAAGCGGTAAGATCTTCCTTTAGTTTCTCACTATGTTCTAGTGTATGATATGATGGACTGATATTTGAGTTAGCTATACGCACCCTTTTGTTCGCAATAGCGGTCGCCGTGATGACCCATTTGCGTTCACCCCTTCCAAGACGAAGCGGACCTCCGGTGGTAGCTTCAAGTCTGCCGAAAAGGAGTCGCTTATGAGCCGCGATTGGCGCTCTGGCTCTGATCGATCCGGATCTTCCTCTAATGGCTCTAACCGTCATGCTTTGGCGACGCACGTCGGCCGTGAGATCTCGGGTAACAATGCCCAAGCCTACTACCCACCTGCATATTGCATTTTCGTTGCCAAGTAAGTTGTCTCCAGGCCTGAGCATGGCTGGCACTGACACCGATAACAGCCTGCTCGCTACAGCATCGGATGAAGTCCTCACTGCCTCCGTCACCGAAGTCTTCCGCAAGTATGGACTTGTCTTCGTTAAGGTCCGTAGAGACAGCAAGGGCATGCCATACTCATTTGCGCAATTCACAGTAAGCGTTCTGTTTTCTCAAGCGCGCCCTGTTAAATCTTTTGCTTACATCTGGAATAGTGCCAGGAGGATGCTGATGAAGCCATGATTTACGGAAACGGCAAGATGATCAATGGCCGAGCTTGTCGAATCGAGCCAACTAAGGCGAACCGTGAGTTATTAGAAACAAAGCTCACAATCGTTGCTGAGCTGACAGATCCATGAGGCCTGTATTACATTTGCAAGAAGGATGGTTCTCTCTTGGAAGCCTCCGAGGCCAAGCAAATCTTGAGTATTTATGGCAAGGTGAAGACATGGAACACCTCCGTTCTTGAGCAGCAGTACCAGAATCTGGGCCCAGGTGTTTTAGCATACTTCGATCTTTTCGAGACTGGACGTTTGGCTTGCCAGGTATGCCTATGTTCTTGCAAGCCTTAGACTCGGGTTAACATTGGCAGACTTTCTCTAACCACCCACATTATGCAATGCGCTTGGTGGCACCCCATAAGTCTCCAAAGACTGCTTCCATTGCTCGAGCTGACGCCGAATCACGTGTCTTTTTGGAGAAGTATGAGGTTGACAGACGCTCAGTGTTTGTTGGCAATCTTCCCGGGGGCGTTTCAGGATATGACATCGGAGGTCTCTTCTCAGAATTTGGTAGCATTCGTAATGTGCAAGTTATGGATCAGCCTTCCAAGCACCCTGGTATGTCAATCTCTACAGTCTTATCATACTCTTACTTTTCGGCAGCTGACAATCTTAAGAGGGCGGCCAATACTTATTTGCATTTGTCGAGTTTACTACTGTTGAGAGTGCTCAACGCGCTACGAGTAACATGGTATTTATCCTCATACCTTGAAAGACGTCCTCCACTAACATGAAGAAGGATCGTCGATCTTATCAGGGCAAGACTTTGAGAGTTGCGGCAAAGGACTCTAACCATGGTCGCAAGATTGGACTTGCTTCCACGCCATCAAGCTTTGTTCGTCATCGTCCTTCTGCCGATACGTTCCAGTCGCCAGCCCCACGTCGTCGCTCGGAGCAAGACCATATGCCATTATCTGTCCTATCGCCGGTCCACCAGCCTGTGGCCCAATACCCACCACCACCACCAGTAGCCCAGAGCTATTCTAACTATCCAATCTCGTATCCGCAGTACGAATGGAACCCTTACTTTAACTGTCTCACATTAGTTCAGAATCCGGGCTATGGATACGCAACTCACTCATCGCCTCCATATTCTGGGGTCCCTTTCACTCCGTCATACACAGGTTCCGGCTCCGGCTCTGCACCTTTCATGTCTGGTAGCCCTGGATACCCTGCTGGTCCTACAGGCGCTCCTCAATATCCCCAGTATCCACCCCAGTACCAATTGGCTACTCCGCCTCAATGGCCAATGGCTCCTCAGCAAGTTGCTGCACCTCAACCAGAGTCTGGTGAGGTTGTTTCAGTCCAAGGTGGAGATGAGGAGGTTGCTGAGCAGACAACCGAACACCAGTAGATGGCTGTCAACAAATCACCCTTTTGCGGCCCAGCCTCTCTTCATATGCACAGTAGTACTTGTCTAAACCAGTCACCATGAGTTTACGAATGTAACGGTTGAGGCTTTTGTTGCTGTACTCCATAGGCACACGGAAAAAGATCTGTTTGCCTTTGATTTTCTCTTTTTCTCTCCTTATGATTGCGGGTTACTGGTTGCTGGTATTATGGCCACAGAGACATCTTTCAGGCTTCGGTCTGTTTCTTTATTTCTTGCTGCAAACAAAAACTGGCCTAGGTTGATATCTACTGGAGGGTCAGGATAGTGGGAAGGAAGTGCAGTCACAGGTTGCCCTGGTTATGTAGCTAAAATTACAAAAATGATTCTGTAAACTCCTTGTTCCTGCTTTGCCGGTCCTGCACTTGGTCGGGTCTTTGATATGTTGCCGGTAGTCAATGACAAAAGGCAAGAAGAAAAGCTTTTGATTGAGACAGCTTTTAGAGTCTCATTCTCAACTTTTGTGATAACCTTGACGAAGGGTATTGGGAGTGGACTTTTTTCTTTTCAAGTGTATGTATATGTTCCAATGATATAGCCAGAGCAGCAACGCTATTATCGTGCACACAAATATTGCCGACTTTTCCTTCCCATAGTCTCAGATGGCAGTCAAGAATTGGGGTTATGGAATAATGGGCACTGGAGAGGAAACCCCATGGCGCGCCAAATCAAATAGGCATGGCGTCCTCGGTTGTCTCCGGTGCGGGATGGATGACGATGAAATTGCAAAAGAATTTGCTCCGCCTTTCCTACGACACCGTTTTTGCATCTTTCCAACACGCGCAGGAGGTTCAACGACTTCAAAACTTCTCTGTAGGGACCGTTGTAGACATTTGGTTAAGCTGTGCCTTTTTTTCCCTTGATTATTTGCCGTCCTGCCAACATGGGTCAACCCTCTACTCAGGTATGCATCTGTGCACTCATGCACTGTTCTGCTCTCTAATCTGCAGGACACCAAGACTGATTGGATGTTTTTCTGCCAAATGTAGGCTTCAAATGCTATCATTTACCTCACTTATGGGGCATTCTTGTATGTGGATCCGGAACAGACCGAGACCTTATACTGAATAGACTCTGCAGGGTTTTTGGTTGCTATGTAGCATGGCGACTGAGACACCAAACCAAGGTAACAGTCTACCCCGACCATTACAGGAGCATTGCTTAATTTGGTTCTAGAGTGATTACTTGTCCTCGAACAGGACACAAAGTGGTCAGTTACTTCTATGCGCGCGTTTTTGTTGAAGTCGGCACTGAGGATCCTTCGGTGAAGTGGCGGCCTATGTGCTTCCATTGATTGACAGAGTATTCTCGGTCGTTTGCTGACTTCTTGCAGCTTTTCCTTTGGCTCTCAACTTTATTGCGTCTGGTTAGTCCACCAACTATTGCGCTGTCTTTTGAGAGCGGCAGCATCGCTTTCGCCAACCCACCAAACGCATAGCAAGTGAGAAGAACAATCTGTGACAGAATGAGTTGTGAAGAGGTTCGTATTTAGAAATTAATCGCTGCATCTTCCTCGCAATTCTCGGATCTCATATTGCTTCGAGGTGATAATCTCTGTTGCTTCAAGAGTGATGAGTCGAGCGAGGAAGAGAGCAGTGTGGCTTCACTACGGGCGCCGAGTCGAAGCAAGAGCTTTTGATCCACCTTCTTGCTTTGTTCTTGAAGAGATCATTAGTTCTGCAGAGACAAAGCTGAGATTGCACCGTGAATACTCGATCAAGTTAATGCTTGCGTGGGAAAGTGTTTGCCGCTTCAAACCCCCTTCCTTCCCCTGATCTACTTTACTAATTATGCCCTATCGTGACTTCACAGCCCTTGGATCCGGCATACTTTTCTCGTACCCACAGCTTGCCACGATCACTGGTGTCCAAGGTGTAGTAATCTACGCAGTCACTTCTGCTGGACCGTTGATGATCTTTGCGTACTTGGGCCCGATCATCAGAGCAAAATGTCCTGAGGGCTTTGTCTTGACTGAATGGACAAGACAACGCTACGGGTTGATTACCGCTCTCTACTTGAGTTTTCTGACACTGGTCACCATGTTTCTATACATGGTAGCTGAGCTGTCAGCCCTGCAGCAGATCATGACTGCTCTGACCGGCATGGACGGTCTCCCAATGGTTATTGTTGAGTGTGCTGTCACGACAATCTACACCTGTATGAGCACTTTGCATCACTTTCTTTGCTTGTACTGACATCCAACACAGCATTGGGCGGCTTCAAGATTTCTTTCATCACCGACAATGTACAAGGCGTTATGGTAATTGGATTGAGTGGGTGCAAAGTTTTAACACGTTGATGAACATCCATTAACTTATTATTTAGTAATCATTGCAACGATCACTGTTGGTGTTGAGACCAAGATTGATAAAAGTCTGATTGACTCATCCGGTTTGACCGAAGCAAGTCTACTTGGATGGCAGCTTTTATACATCCTGCCCGTTGCTGTCTTGACGAATGACTTCTTCCTGTCCAACTTCTGGATCCGTACTTTCGCCTCTCGTAGTGACCGCGATCTTTGGATTGGAGTTAGCATCGCAGCAGTGGTCACACTCATTATTTTGACACTTGTCGGCTCTACTGGTCTCATTGCCACAGTAAGCTTCTCTTACCCTTCCTTATATGATGGACCTTGGAATTACGCAATGACTTCGAACCTTTGGTGCTGAACTTGAGCTGACTTGACTTCTTGATAGTGGTCTGGTGCTTTTGATCCTAATAACCCTGATCAGGATGGCAGTGTTGCTTTCTTCTACCTCCTGGAGCAACTTCCCGCTTGGACGGTTGGAATTGTTCTTGTCATGGTCGTGTCCCTAAGCACAGCAGCTTTTGATAGCTTCCAGTCAGCTATGGTTTCGACGGCTTCCAATGACCTTTTCCGCAACAAGATCTCAATATGGTGGATTCGTGCCGCCGTCGTGGCTATCATCTTCCCAGTTGTGGTTATTGCACTAAAAGCACCAAGTGTACTTCAGATATACTTGATCTCTGACCTTGTATCTGCCTCTAGTATTCCTGTTCTGATGCTTGGTCTCAGTGATCGGTGCTACTGGTGGAGAGGCTTTGAGGTAGTCGTTGGTGGTCTTGGCGGGCTTCTCACAGTCTTCATCTTCGGAACCATCTATTTCGGCAATGCTCTAGATGGTGCCAAATTGATGTTATTGGAGCAAGGTCTATATGGAAATGACTGGAGTGCTTTTGGTGCCTTTGTTGCCGCTCCAGTTGGAGGACTTCTATGGGGTTTTGGAGCACTGCTCGTCCGTTTGACCTATCGATTTGTCGAGGCCAAGGTTAAAGGACATCGATTTGATGCACTGGACCGTCCACCTTATCTTGACAGGCAAGTTGATGGCGCGTCTGAGAATGCTGACGAAGACGAGATCAATAGCATCCCTCAGGCACGTCTGGTCACTGTCGATCACAAAGGCAAATTCTTTTGAGTGGGCCATGAACCACAACAGTTGCAGCTGGACATTGATATGGTGAAATCTGTTCAGTATAGCACTGTTGCAAGTATATACGCGGGTAAAGTGCTGCGAGCTATAGAGGAACGGGAGAGGGGGCAATACATATGGAGAGGATTGGGAGATATATACGGGCTAAATTGCTGACGTTCTTGAGGTGGTTTTGGATCTGAGATGGTACATACATATACTCCTTTTGCAGAAACTGTTTCGACAGTTTTCGCTTTTGATATTCTTACACTCTGATTATACAATCCAGTAATATACGCGTCAACTCCATCCCATGCAAATGCTTTGCAATACATCTTGAAATCAACAAGTCTCATCTACAAATCCTTATTCAGTTCAGCTTCCAAATCTCCAAGCGTCGTCACATCTGTGGTTCCCCAGACCTTCCACTCCTGATCCTTCCAACCGGAATACATCTTCTGTATTACAACATACTCGACTACATCTTTCTCCTTACCAGTGCCTGGTACAATGGTGCCATTGGCTCTGTATCGAGTCAATCTCTGTCGTGACGATATTCTCACTACAGCTTGCCTGACAGCCCATCCATCAAGAGGTAATCTAGCCGCTCGATTTGACATCAACTTGGCCCTCTTGTTATATCTAACAATCTCCCACGCAGTCTTCTCACCCCTTGGCCTCGAAGCGATACGGGCACGGAAACTATCATGGATCCCATCCGTACATATCTTACGCAGCGTAGTTGTGTCTCCTTCTGCGAAAGCTGTGTACATCGTCTGGTGTAAGGCCACCGCAGAGGGAGCAATTTGGCTCCGGTTGATCTTGACCATCCTTCGATACCATGATTCTTTTCGCGGAGAAGACCACACCAAGACTAAGCTAGAAAACACGTCGCGCACGCGAAATCGGAGCCGCCACCATTGTAGTTTGAACAGCCCCTTGGGGTCTTGGAAAAGAGAAGGTCGTTTAGAGCCGGACGGTGTAATGAATGTGCCTGCAGGACTTCTTAGTTTTACTGCTGCCGCACCTCCCAATTGGCAAGCATACCGGGGAGAAGACCAAGGTCAGAAGGGATTTGCATGTTCTCCTTTGAGGCTACTTTCAGACTCCGCTCGGGACTTTGTGCAGCTCTCGCCGCTCCTGGCTGGGCAACTGCCCATCGTGGCGCGACTTGCGAAAAGTATCGATACTGAATGGCGGAAGGAATGGAAGGGACGAGACCGACACCCGAGAGGACAGGCCTCCGCAGAGATTGTGCCATACCGGAGTCTAAGCTCTTCCTGAGTTGATGAGAGGAGCGGGGCGGCAAAGGAGAGTTCTTGAAGGCGCCAATTCAATCATCCAATTTTTCCCTTGGGCTCGAGTAATTCCGTATCGTCACTATCAATAGTATCACGTGACTGTGTCGAAATGCCCACGCCGCACCAGATGGAGAGTTTTTTCAGCAGTCCAACTCTATGTAGCTAGACAAACGTGCTCCTGAAAGGTCTCTTTCCAGCCGTTGCAAGCAAGTTCCCTCCAAACTCTCGTGCTTCCGGGCTCCTATCATTGACGGCATACGACAAGCCCAAAATACTCTAGGGCGGTGTCAGCCAGTTGCTCCGTACCCGAATTCTGGGGTAGTAACCGAAGGGGAACGCCGCTGCATGAACCCCTGGACTATACATGGCCATCGTCATACGCCGTCGTCGTCGTCGTACTAAGTGAAAGCTTCAAAGTGCTGTCCGACAGGTGCTTCTCTAGTCGATCCTTAACAGTTCAATATCCGGCTGAGCTTGACCCCGACCTGTAATACCCATTTGACCTCCCAGCGAGCAATTGTTTCTGATTTCTGGCTTCATTTTCTATTTTCATATCTGGTATGTGGTAACAACAAGGACAGTGCATAAGGTACACCAAGGATATTTACACCAACGCCTCGCAATCTAGCTCGCAGATTCGACCTCTTCTCTACCACTCTTTCTCGATTACGTCCTCTTGGTTCATTCTTGTCGCTAATGCGCTATGCTGCAGTCAACGACAAGGACGATCATATTCCCTTCGAACCCATCAACTGCGATGCGGCAGCACATGCCGTAGAAACCCTTTCTGATCTGGCTTCCCAGTCCTCTCTATCTTTGCGAGTCACCGGTGCCCACAGAACTGTGTCCTCGATTCCTCGCCCGCCCTCATACACCCCGAGCCCATCTGCCAGTGATTCAGAACAGGAGAACTCCGTTTTGCACCCTCGAGTGGCCGTCCTGCTAGGCGTGGATAAACGCTGGCATCTGCCACTACTACTATGTCGAGCCATTAGTACCGTCCCGGCTGCATGGTGGGGATTGCGCTGTGCTCTTACTTTCATGGGAGAGCTCTTGTTGAATGACGATCCAGCATTACCAGCGCAGCCATGGAGTGTGGAGAAGCGATTTAGGGTGACGGAGGTGTTTCTTGCCGTTCTTTGGGTACGTCTCACTAAAAAGCATCAGAGGGAAGAAGAGATCTCGGCCGAGTAAATGGGGACACAAGGTTGTCTTGCAGGTAGTGGCATGCTCGTGCGGGGAGGTCTCAGTGAACACACTTGATCTAACATGCTCGCAGTGCTGTGCATCCGCATATCTCTCCTTCTTTTTCACAGACTGTCTCATGTCTAGATGGTAAGCACTTTGACCGAGATTTGACTCAACCATATTGACACTCCATAGGTTGCTGCACTATACGCCTCAAGGTAATTATCTACCCCAGCTTCAAATAAAGTACCAGTCCCTGATATATGCCAGCGACCCTCGTCCGTCTTTTGACAACGAACTCGATCAACGCCTACATCACCTCGTGGGTTCTTTACCTTTCTGGAGGGTCTGAAGATCCTCGTCTTCTGCTACCGGCCTGGATTAGCATTGCTGCGGTAAGCCAGATACCTAAATCCCGTGCCTTGGCGTCTGGGCAGACTCGTGGAAAAAACGCAGGCTGACAGAAAGTACCTTGTGTGAAGACACTAACCTTCCTGTACCACCTGACACATCCTCGGCTTGCAATTCTCAAAGAAACCTCATTATCCATCTCGGTCTTCTCGATTGCAAGTTTCATAAGTATGGTCAGCCTGCTTTTCCAATTACACTTGACTCGGGAGAACGACCCCCCTGTTCCTTTATTCACGATTGTGAGACTTTGTTGCGAGTATTTGAAGATTGCCGTAGGCATGATTGGTATGGTCGGCAGGGATCTACGGTAAATTGCTCAGCGTCTGTATATTCGTGGTGCTTTAGCCCTTCTGTAGGTACAAGAACTACGTTTAGAAGAAACCAGACAAGCAATTTCAAGAATCAATGTGTCGTGTTTAAATGGATCTTCATTCACTTCTCACTTCCAACTAGTCCTGTAAAAGAGCTGCCTTGCGGCTTATACGCACTCTAAGGAATATCGATAAGCTGACGGCGAGGCGGTTAACCTGGTGCAACCAAACTGTTGTCATGACACACATTGCAACATTACTCATAACTATTCAAATCGCGTTGGATTGTGGCAAAACTCGTTCTTATTGTCTGACCATACCACTCAAGATCCTGGGACTGGAGAGGGTACGATCCTTGCCGCGAGGGTTATCGTATGAAAGCAATACAGAAGCAATATCCCATTGCAAGGCGAAAAAATGAAAATAAACCATTCCATCCATACCATGCCAGTAATGCCTTCTATGAAGAATGCGGGTATCATCGAACGCCCCAAATCGAACCGTACCATAAGCAACAGATCGACCCAACCATCGTTGTGGAGGCAGGGCAAGAAGTGAAGGGGGAATTGGCGCTACTTCTATCGGAGCCCCTGATCGACGATAGCTGGTGGGGTGGAACCGATGGGCTTAGAAACCGTGGACCTAGGTAGGAGTTAGAATAGCCTCAGTTTTAAGAAGTATTTCAGCCTTGCCTTGATGGTCTTAGCATCTAGCTCCAAACCCTCCTTCTTATCTGTGAGGAACTCTTGAACATCCTTTCGCTGATCGCCTTGAAGCTGGATCACCTCTCCCATCTCAGTGTCAACGACAATGGTGCCATTGCAAGCTTCGGATTATGTTAGCCTGGGGCGTCTGACACCAGCCAGCTTCAACCTACCGAACTTCTTTTTGATGACCTTGAGAATCTTCTTCTGGTCGAATTTCTTGGGAAGACCTTGGACAGTTGTCAAAGTCTTACGACCATTGCGTTCTGAGCCACAGAATTATTAGCTTATCGCGATGCAAGATTCGGAAGAGCAATCGAAACTGTGAACAGTGACATGCTAGCAGGAGCGGCAAGATATACTCACGCTGGATTCGGATGTGAATGTAATTCTGAGACTGCTTAGTCTCTCCTGTATCTTCGTCGGCCTCGGCGAAGGGGTCTGTTTGCCGCCGAAATGTCAGCGCGATCGCACAAGTACTGAAGGATAAGCACAAGGAACAGCACAGATGAGGTACGGCCAAGCGCAACTAGAGGCGAAGGCATCCAGAGGATGATTTCCCGCTCTTCGCTGCGACCTCATCATACTATCAGCCCGTGACTGGGTGGTGAGGCTCACCGAAAGATTTCAGATTTTCAATTTTTGAAGTCATAAACTCGAGTGTTCCTGGCGTTCTTTGGGGCAGGTTTTGGGGACGTATGTCAAGAAGGTGGTGCGAGTGGCTTCGCTTTGTAATATGAAGAATGTTCGAGTGTAGAGTGGAGTTGTGCAGTGTGGTTGTTGGCAGATGAGGTTCGAGGGGAAGAAGAAGAGAGGAGGGGCCGCTGAGGATGCTAGCCCTTTTGAGCCTTTGTGGCAACTGTGGTCATAGGCACGTGACCATGATCTTGAGGCCGAGTTCATTCGAATGCGATCAATAAGGCCGGGTTTGGCTGGAGTCTGGACCAATAGTGACTTGCATGGTTATGGCCGCGCCACGCAATCAAATATCTTCCTCTTACTGTATGGTATACTTGCATTACATCAACGCTCCGTCTGTTCCACAATTCAACTTCGAAGTTCCACAGCACAATTACTTAGATCTTTAGATCCCGAGGCATGGTCCGTCGTCTGATGTCTTCTTGAACCTCTCGATCACAGCAAAGCGGGGGATCGAAGGTGATGTTTTTGCACAAATTCGCCTAAATCTGACATCTGAAAGCTCAGATGCCGAAGGTAAACAAATGGAAGTCTCCATGAAATATCAAAATATCCTCCTTTGGTATCTTCAATTACAAGTATACAGTTTTAATGACTCCCATACTATTTGTACATTAGTCCTTACTCTCTAGCCCTCTATGATGGCGGGGCTGCCGCTGGAGCTTCAGTCCCGGTGCCTGCTCCTCGAGTGACTGGTGGTGGAAGGAACATGGGGAGGTAGGTGACCACGAGAGCCAGAACTAGGAAGAGACATCATGTCAGCACATCTCGCACGCCAGCAAGAACCAAGACCACTTACACGCCATGCCAACCGAGAAGATTGCAGGTTGACTCGCAGTCTTCCTCGCCTCTACGCTTTCTCCCAACCAATTCTGGATAGCAAACACAACAGATCCCCTAGTCCATTAGAAGCCATCCTTGTTACGTAGCAGCCAGAGGTGACCTACCAGCCAATGAACTTGTTCCGCGTGAACATAGCAGCCATTGGCAGTGTGCTTCCCATTGTACTCGAAATATCACCACCATCTTTCTTCGGCTCGGGTTGCTGGTAGGGGATTACTGCAAAGAAGCGTTAGTTCCCATGGGTTCAGGACGGAACGCAGGCCAGGCATTACCCAAGTCCGGCCTTCTCATATCCTTCTTGGACGACATTTTAGAGGTGTGCGTAAATTGGGTCGCGGTCTGGGGGAGGGTAAGAGGAAGAGGGGAGGAAGGTGATTTTGGCTAATACGGAAGCTTGAGGTTGATTACGGTACCCGCCACGAAGGTCGGCGTCCTCTGGGTAGGCGGGTGCGGGATTGTCCACTTTCTTCGAGCGGAGCAAGCGCCGTGGCCGACCGACCACTAGGCTTTAGGTAAGCACGGTATGCGCTCCTGCTCCCGTGGCCCTCCAGTAAGTGGCCCTCCTTGCAGCCCCATCCTCGCCTTCCTAGCTGGGGCCTGTCCGTACGCCCGTCTCGTGCAACTGCAACTGGCAACTGCGACTACGAGAAACCCGCCGGACAATACGAGCCCGCATCAGCTACTACCTTACCCATACGGTCCGCACGGCAGGGGATGGGACACCACGAGCACCAAGCGCTGACGGCCATTACCAATACTGTATCATCGCACCAGTAGCCGTCGTGAAGAGACTGGAACCATCGTATGTCATTCCCTTCGCGACATCGCATATCTCCTTGTCAAGCCGCGCCTCCATATCGGGGGTTCCCTCACTCGCCCGGCCTATCGAAGCCAAGCAATATTCCCGGAACGTCTTATCCAGGAGACCCACCACACCACACCTGGACGACATACCGTACTGTACAGTCCCATGGTCACGGTTCAACCTCTTGCTTCAACAACCAGATCCCATTGTCATACCTCACCTACAGCATCGTCTACCGCAACACGACCGCCGTTCGAATTCCGCATCATCTTTAGCTGATAGCAGTCTCCGTCTTGCCCTCTTGCCCTCTTGCCGCCCGTGGTGGCAATACCAACCTCAGCCCGTCACTAAACAACCACTATTATCATTAGCCCTCGAATCATTATCCAAGGTCTCGGTATGGAGCCAGCAAGCCCATCATGACCTCTCGTCCAGCTGGCCAGCGATCGCTGAGCGGTAACAATGTGCTCCAACGGCCACAGCAGCAACACCGCTCCTTGTCGCACCAGTATCCGTCTGCGTCCTCAACGCCGAGGAAATCGAACGAAGCCTTTGTCGATTTGACCCTCGAGAACACGGATCTTACTCAATCCCGGTATGGGAGCGCGCAACCTAGGATTGGGGGTTCACGCTTGAAGCTGGAAGTGACAAAAGATTCCAACGATGCCGGTCCATTCGAGTCTCCGAGGCCTATACTCGATGCGCCATCTAATTGGAAGCCTCCGGCTACACGATCGCGAGGTAGGCCGACACTCCATAGCGATTTGCCAAGTAGCTTGAACTCTGGCGCTGAGCAGGAACGTGAGGTGGCTGCTCTGCCCATCAGACCTATACCTATGCCCATGCCCACACGACCAGGTCAACAAGCACCGGCCACGGTAGCGAACAAGCCCAAGTCCACACCTGGGACCAGCGCAAAGAAAGATGCGCGCCCCAAACCATACACATTAGAAGTCCCTTCTGCAGCTCCTCACTATACTCCTAATGGTAAGTCTTTTTTTTTGGTATGCTGTGGTATAGGCTGACACAGGAAAGGGCACGCCGACTTCTTTCCATGGACTGGAAATCATCCAGAAGACCAGTTTTCCGAATCTGTGATCCGTCAAGGTTTCTACGACAAGACTCAAATGACTCAAAATGAGACTGGGTCCGCAAAAGCCTCAATTTTTCCATCCTTGAAACACAAGAGTGGTCTGCTGACGCTGTCCTCCCTCTTTACTGGTGTCCTTGCACAAAGACGAGCGTACGGGCAGATAACCTCTAATTCGACATTTAAGCCACCTCCTCGGGTTACGGTGACAGATACAAAGAGGGAGATGTGGCTGAAGGATTTGGCCAACCCTACAATTTCTTTACGGCGGCTTAGCCGCTCCATTCCTCATGGTATCAGAGGAAAGGTGCTATTGGACCAATCGTTAAGCAAGAATATTCCGGTCGAACGAGCTATCTGGCTTGCCAAATGCGTTGGTGCAAATGAACTCCGATCATTTCGTCGGAAGGGCGTGAGTGGCACATTTGCCATGGGTGGTGAGGCGAAATGGATTCGTGATTTTACTGTTTGCGTAGAACAATTCTTGGAGGGCGTTATTAGCTTGTGTGGAGAGAAGGATTTTCGGAACAAGATTAATTATGCGTAAGTTGCACGAAAGTACAACATGGCCAGACTTCTACTAATGCCACTGCAGAATCCGACTTTCCACCACCTTTCATGCCGAATACCTTTTGGATCGCGAGCATTATATGGACTGGCTGGTGTCTTCACTAGAAGGTAGCACGCAGGCCAAGCTCCCTATGTGGCTTCTCATCGTACAGATCTATTGGAAAGACCTCCTCTTATATCGCAAATACGCTCGCCGCATATCGGCAGCATTACTCGGCCATTTTACTGAGGTAATAAAATTCTTTGCGTTCCCATCACAACAACTGACACAAGAAATAGATCTTAGCTCTAGAAGATGTCGATATTTTGGGCCCTCTGCTTGAGAGACTTGATATTCTGCTCAGGGGGCTTCTTATAACAAACCCAGAGAGCTTTGTGTCCTCAAAGCAATGGACAAAGCACAGGCAAGCTCTCTTGTCGAAATTCAGCGAAGATGAAAAGGCATCCACAATTGTGGAAGCCATAGATTGTCGCAACCAGAGGCTTGAGGTTCTAAGTCTGGGAAAACCAGAGTCTGCACGGCAGCAAGTCATTCATCGACTGGATCTCGTCCTGTCTGAAGTATTCGTCAACGAGCTTCCTATGCGATTATGGTCCCTTTCGGACGATAAAGGCATGCTGATGAAAACAGTATTGGAGTGGGCAACTTCGGCATATCGACCCGGACCAACTAAGGTTTTTGCTGGCGTGCGCATTATCAGGTCATGGGGCAAACTAGGAGCGCCAATAACTGATGCAGTACTCTCCTTCCTCGACTCGTCAGCTTCTCAATCTGGGAGATCCAGAGCAGCCGTGTATCATCTCGTATCAGAACTTGCACGCTCAGAACATTTTTCTGTGCCCATCTACCTTCAGTGGCTAATTGCATGCGGAGCAATGAATGACAACGCAGAAGTGAGAGTGGATGGCGCTTTTGCTACCAGGCTTCTTGTTGAATTGCCAAGCCATAACCTTAGTGAAGCCATGAGCGAATTGCGGGCTACTCTTCTGAGCCGCGCCGGCTTTGATGTTGAAGAAGAAGAAGCTGCGACTAGAGCCTGTATTATTGGCATTGAGTCCTCTCTTCCTAACATGTTGACGAGTTTGGAAGTTGAAGATGCTATACAGCCACTTGGCGGCGAGGACCTCTCGCGAGCCATCTTGGCATCAACAAGAACAACTAGATCTGAGCTTGGGCTGTTTCTGAGGCAGAAGGTTGCTGAACATGTTACGAAACAGCCAATTTCAAGCTCCCGTGACTGGGACATGGCAAAGAACGGTGGAATTTCCTCAATCACAGTATCCGAGCTCAGCACTATTCGCCGCTACCTTGAGATGATAGATGACTATTCAATGCTTGCCGATGTGTTGAAGCTTGTCACCTCTTCCACCGATCCTGAAGTGCTTGCCTCTGTCGCAGACAGTCTGGACCTGCACCTCGAAACTTTTGGCGCAATTGGTGCAGTGAAAGACCTATTCGAGGTTCTACTAGCACGCCTTAGAGTTCATGCAGAGGAACATGACTACTGTCCGAGAGTAATGCTAGCCTCGCTGACAAGTCTGGCTTCAAGAATACCGGACTATAACCTGATTGCTCAGCAACTTTCTCAGGAGCTTGCACGGAGTGATAGGAAAACTGCTGCGGACGCTTGCTCCCCTGTATCCGATCACATGGCCGGGGTGCTCCAGGTTGAGGAGGCTGACTTCACAGACGAAATTGAGCGGGTCTTGGCAAGTGGCAACAGTATGGATCAAGCAACTCTAGAGCGTTTATTCCAAAGGATTACTACACGTCTAGAAGAGTCCTGGGGGAAATCAAGCGAGCAACAGCGAAGTTGCGCTCTGCTTTTGACTCGGCTTCGCACGTTCGACTCCCCTCAGTTTGACAAACTTATGGCTCTCTGGGTGCATCAATTCAAACAGATGATGAATCGGCCAAGCATGACCACTATATTGGGCCCGCTAATCAGTTTTGGGTGTCTCGAGTTCAAAGAAGTATTGGTCGACACACATGCACCAGGTTCGAGTCAATCAGCTCAGATCATTTCACGGAACTCGTTGGAGGAGCTTGCTCTTGCCATCATCCCAGCAAGCGTTCCGGAACTCATGACGGTTGAGGAATCCTACCGCTTGAGAGTAAAGCAGGTACATTTGCACAGAGATCATGCGGCTGAGCTATTGCAAGTCATTCGTCGAGCTCTGAACCAGCCTTCGGCCGATGGCATCAAATCTGCTTCTCGTCTTTTAGATGACAATGACGCACGCGAAACTATCCAGCTCCTCGTGGTCATTAATTCGGAAGCAATAAGCAAGAGTCTTGTTCTGCCAATTTGCCAAACCGGTAGTCCTGCGAGTCGCGCTGCAATTGATAGGCTTACTGATGGCCTTCTGCTGCCGGACCATGGAAACAGTGCAAGTGGAGTGATTCAAGCTGATGCTGTCCTGAGTCTAGCCTCTGACTTTACTCTACCGTTCTGTCAGTTGAAGCTTGCATCGACGTTTGGCCTGGATGCTTCATCTTCCGCAGAAAATGAAAGTGACCAAGCCAGTCGACTGGAGGTATTTGAGCAGGCTATAGCAGCAGCTGTTGCCAGCGGAAGCACGACATGGGCTAGCATTGTCCCTCTCCTGAATATATCAGTCGCAAAACACCTTCGTGCACAAGCCGAGTCCCAATTCCTTTCGCTATTTCCTTCGCCGAAGTCAGCTGCCTCATATGACCTCTTGGAGGACAACGCCGCACTGGCCCAGGCGAGAAATTTACTCCTGATTGTTAGCATGACAGCGTATAGCGGACCAACTTCTGGGACTTCCTTGGCTGCAGAGATCGTAGCTAGTCTTAATGGCATGTGGCAGCTTCTAACCAACATACAATACTGTTGTTTGAAAGATACTGTCGTCAATAACTGGCTCCCTCTCCTCGTGTCCTTCACTGTCACGAACAACTCCGCCTTCGAGTCTTCGAAATCTGGAAATGAACATCGGGCCAAGGCATTACTTGCACTTTCGGCGCTCCTTCTTGAGCTTGCAGCATTCGACTCCGATGACCAAGTGATAAGCAGACTTATCGAGAGGATGTTTGACCTCGCTATTCTCATGGTAGATACTTTGCCGGATGACTTAAGACACCAATGTATCCGCGGTTTGCACCAAACCACCTGGACTAAACAGCTAAGATATATATTTAGCTTTGCACCAAACACTTCAGACTGGCTGACCCTAAGTCAAAAGGATAAGAGCGGGATTTCAGGTGCACAGGCCGGCTCAGCTACCCCTACAGGTGCCGCAAATGAAGGTAGAACCGCGGATAAAGAAAAACTTGTTCATTTCACTTTACGGCGATGGGAAATGCTTGGTGTCGGCTCTGGCTTAGGGTGCGAAAACGATACCAGCTTGAGTCTCACTTTATTTGGCGCACGGAAGAGCTGATTAGTGTTTAACACTGATGCTGTTTAAAGATGTCTAACAAGCCATGCCTTGTATTATTGGATGATTAAAGGGTCACTGGCAGATTTCATTTGCCACATTGTAAAACATCTTACATAGACGTTCGCCACAAAGCCCGGAATTTATATAGATAACTGTGTTTCCTGGATATAATGGACTCAGAATTAATTGGAATTTCCCACAAAACACAAGAAAAGGCAGAGAGGTCAGAACCTGTTTAGGGTAACGCAGCTCTAGCTTTCCACGTCAAGAGAATTGCATTTGGCAAGAAGTCAAGGAATGAGAGCCGTGCGAGTAGCTAATCAGTCGCTAACCATACACAAATACGCCTAAATACACATAGAACTATCCAGATGCAGCTTTTGAAGTTTTTGGTCAATCGAAGGGTATTTCTTCTTCAATCGTCGTCGAAGATCTGGTAGGTGTTATTGAGTATTGTATCAATAACTTTTACTTGCCATCCAGCATCTCCGATATTATGCCCCGTATTTGAACCCATCAAGGTTGGTCCAAAGACAATTGCCAGATTGCTAGCACTCATTCTGTTGGCAGCGGAAGCCTCCTGCACGCGATTGAGGTGGAGCGTTAGTGCTCGCAATGTTGCATAGTTGGGATCAGGGAGACTGTTAATGATAGCGTGTAGAGAGTCACGGCGAACAACATCATCGTCAGATTCTGCGCCGGGTGTAAGTAACGATCACAGCATTGGGGATGGTTTGCTTACTAGCAGCATCGATAAAGCCGGCGTAGTGCTCGGTGGTCAAGAGTGGATCAGGAAGGTCTCGGAAGAACTGCTTCAAGAGGCCAGCAACACTGTTGACATCGTGGAAGAAATTTTCAGGATTGCGGAAATCAACCTTCGAGGAATCTGCACCGTCGTTAGTAGTTATATGTGTGAAGCTAGGCAATAAAATTACCATTGTCGAACATTGCTTTGATCCTGGTTATGTGTGAGGCTGTGCCAGACAATCGATAGATGCCCTCTACTTCCAACCCAAACAAATCGACAGCCTGGATACATTGATAGACCACCATCGGAACAGCCGAGCCATCTCTTTCGAATAATTCATTGAGACTCAGTCCAAACACGGGTTTCAAAGGGCTTAGATGCGTTGTATTGGCAGCCATAGGGGGTGGCGAATGTGGAGATTGGATAGGTGGCGGGGGTGCTTGTGGCTGATAAGGCGAGGGTAGTTGTGTCTGTGAGGTTTGGAAAGGTAATGAAGAGATCTGTGGGGGACCAGAAAAGCCATTGGACCCAGAGGGATATCCTGGACTCACAGCACCACTCATGGCATTGCCATTGTGAGATTGCGTGACTGGCGTTTGGCTGAAGCTCCTCTCGTGCTGCGGGTAAGGAGCTGCTGGAGCTTGACTAAAGTTTTGATTCATTGAGTGCTGCAGTTGCGGGCTAGGTTGGGAGACTGCGAAGGTTTGTGGTGGACCTTGCCGTTGAGGTGAAGGTTCAGATAGACGCTGAGGTGTGATCTGTTGTTGTGTTGGATTGAGAACCTGGGTTTTCAAGTGAGCGTGATACATTAGAGCTGCCTTAGGAGGAACTTACTGCGTTGCGTTCGTACTTGATTTCGGCGCCTCTCGGTGGCACTTTGCTAGCAAAACTGGTGATGTAGTTGCTCAAATCTCCCTCGTTATCAATAGCATAGACAACTTCGCCAAGACTGCGGCGTTGACTCCCCTGCTCTCTGCCCTTCATAGGGCTGATATTCAAACCGTTGCTTAGGAGAAGCTTCTCGTTAAATGACGCTTTGCACCAGTAAGTTCAGATGTCTTCCCTGAGGGAAAAATGTAAGACTTGTTACTAACCAAACTTTTGCATTTGCAATGTTAGGGCGGAATCGCATTCTCTGATGAGGTCCTGCAAAGCCTTGACAGCCTCGGGCCTCAACTTAGACAATAGCTCCGCGCGTTGATTCTGAGCATTCGTCACTTTGGATGCATAGTCGGCGTCCGCTGCCTGAACTTTTCGGAGCAGATCCTCTTCGTGCTGCGCAGCAGACTTTGGTCCCTTGAGTCCAAAGATCTTGCCTGACTGGCGATCACCTGTCCTAGCACGATCATAATCATCTGATAATGTATCATACTTGGTCTTCGACTTCCTCAACGCCGACTCAGCATCGGCCACGCGTTGCTCTGCGGCCAGACCATTCGTCTTCCATTGTTTGCGACCTCGCTCGATATTGGCAGCTATGTCCGTCAGATCCTCATGCATTTGATGCAAAGACATGGCGAATTGGGCCCCATTGTCTGCCATGCGCTCATGTATAGAGTTGAGTTCCTCGTGCGATTGTAGGAATGAGCCATTTCGGTGCTCAGACTTGTGTATGCTCTCATTTGTCGCGCGACAGAGCTTCTTCAAACTACTTGAGTGTTCCTCCTCGATCGTGGATCTTTTCTTCAGAAACAGCGCAAACTCCTGTTCCACCCGTCGTCAGCCAGACTCATTTGACAACACCGCACGAGGGTTGGAAGCTTGTGTACCTTTGCTGAGGCTATGCTCTGCTTGAGCCGATTCAGAAGAGTAGCTACTCCGATCTAAAAGGCGGAATCAGCTACGGCTTCTAAAGCACTTCGTTCGTACCAGTCGCAACCAACCTCGGAGTTCACCACTTCTTGGACTATCTTTGCGTTAGGATCAACCTCTGTCGGTGCGGGTTGAGGGCCGGGAGCTGTAGTGGTGGAGTCCCCTTGAATCGGAGATACATCACCGCCCATCGAAGGTGCTGCACCGAGCGACATGCTGCCATTTCTTTCGTGGGCCATCATGCTGGACGTGTTTTCTTGATCTGGATCCATGGTAACGAGAGCCAGGAGCGCAATCAAGGTCGGTTGAGAATCTCAGACAGAGGGGGAACGATTGAGGTTCGTGCCGGAGGATGCAGCGGACAGGGTTGCGCGTCAAGGATGAATGCCAGCTACCTTAGCTAGTGAGCTCACTCAAGTACAACCTCATCCACGCCGTCAGCTTGATGGGACGAATACGAAACCGCTCAGCCCTTGAATCTTATGCGAGGGGAAATTAAGGTTGACAGAAACAGGGCGATGCTAAAATGAGGTGCGTTGTACTGTACAGAAGTACGAGCTATACATGCGCAAGCAATTCCCTTGTCGTGCATCTATCAAATCAACAATCAGTGGCAGCCACGGCGTTGACCTCAGTTGTGCCACCTTTGGACAGCAGAGTCTTTCACAGTAGCGAGCATTATCGTCGGGTACCAGAGTCGTCGTTCGCCGTTCGTCTTTTAGACAATCGGGTGAGTGGAATGCCATTACACCTATCACTGGCGCCGGCCGTAGTTCGTGCAGCCGCGGTGGCGGGGTCTGAGTAGGCGGTCTAACGTATAGAGCCGCCGACTATTTTCCATGCTAGCTGGCCGGCTACTTATCAGATCTATAGAAAAAGTATAACTTGGGATATAGTTAAAATCTTCATTCGGTTGGTCTATGTACATTGTCGTTTGTCGCTTGAGGTGAGGCACATGGCCTCTTCTACTATCGCTATCTCCTTAAGGCGCTACAGTAATACAGTATGTGCACTTAGACCCTAGTCCGAGCTCGATTGCAGAAACGTGGATTGCAGGGTTGGCCTTTAACCTCCCCATATTCGATGCTTCGTCGAGCCAAGTTAAGACGAGTTTGAGTTATCTGCACATGAGAATGCAGAACCTGCCGCGAGCCCCGTTAGCCAATGCCGCTGCCAGCCAGCCACAAACACATCTAAACATACCAATTGTTCCTGCTGCATAAGCATCGATGATCAGCTGAACGGTGGCATAAGTGCCCGCAATCATGATGAATACTCCCAGGGCCACCAAGAGCCAATGCAGCCAATACGCAATCTTCTTTCCTGCAGACCCTCTTCTCCAGTCACTGTAATCATGCAGCCAGAAAAGTCCTGGCAGGATGATTGCCAGTGGTGCAAAGCAAATCGATCCCGTGAGCGATAGAAGGTAATTGAAAATCGGGATTGCCTCGGCAAGGATGAAAGACAGGAATGCCAGTCCAAAAGTGCACGAGCTATACTAGTTAGCTGGCGCACTGTACTTTATAGAGGGGACTTACAGCCAAGTTGCCCAGTGCACTACAGAATTGGACTGAAGATGCTTCGAATTTCGCAGGAAACGAACAAACAAATACTTGGCAGCAACATGGAGGTAGATCACGGCACTAGCAATCAGACCAACCATCCCTATGCCATATGCGACCATCTTCACGGTTTGACCAGCGCTCTGCAGGAAGTCAGCTCTCTATTCTCTCAATCATCGGACGGGGGCTCACTCCAAGCGACGGAGAAGCAACCCATTGGCCGCACCAGCGATACACCACGAGTCCGAAGCTCAAATAGGCACTATTGACAATTGCATTGCAGACGTATAGCGCTTTGCGGTAGTCTCTTGGGTTTCGCATCTCTGCAATTACTGGAATGAAGGCGCTCGATCCCGATGAAGAGATGAAGATGGTTGCTGATGCAGACATTCCTGCTATGAATGTCGGATGAGCAATAACATAATAACCAAGATCAAAGTCACCAAATTGAGGAGCTGCTGCTGGACGATCAAGAGTTGTGACGGCAATCCTATATTTTGAGGCGTCAGTTTAACATGTTCTCCTAGCATTGTAGCAATGGCAAGGCCGCTGATAACTAGCTGAACCTCACTATCTGTGCTAGAACTCTCTAAAGGGGGAGTTTGCTATTAGGATACTTATTCCCTTTTTCTTTCTGGTGAGCAGGAGAGCAAAAGGATGCACTTACACGACGATCATTACTGCTGTAAAGATGGAAATAAATCCAGCCCAGGTGAGCCAGCCGATGGCATGGAATTTACGAATACTGCCACCAACTGCAATAGCGATCGTAGCTATGACGGACCAGATCACAGTGCACGCTGCGTGGTGAGAAAGAGCATTGATCCCAATAGAGATACCAAGAATGCCAGATCCTGTGCACAGGATGTATCTGGAGCATCAATCAGTCAGTCATTTCGATATCTTTTCATGCAAGGAGTATTCACGCAATGACAAAGAGACCACCACACAGCTCTCTGAGCCAAGTCCCTCCCAGAACAAACGCCATGTCAGCAATCGTGTGACACCCTGCATGTCGGTTTCTAAAATCTCCTTGTATAACAGCAGCATCTTTGACGTGTCAATATTTCCTCGGGAAGTCTTACTTGATATTACAGCTTACAGGTATTTAAAGCACCCCATCCTATAACTGAAAGAGCACCGCCGAGAGCACCTGGAATGAGTCAATTGGCTGGACTGTGATACATGATAGGGAGGGATGGGAGGCATACCAAGAGAGTACATTGCGGTTGGGATACTGAGAACACCAAGTGCGAATTGAACTAGAGAGTCGGTTCAACTACATTGAGTATCAGGTTCAAAAGAGTCTACTGACCTTTCAGAAAAATGATGGATGCACGTGGCCATCCAACAGTTCGAAAGTCGACACCATCCTTGGTTTTCTTGAAAACCTCAAAGTCGTCGGTTTTCCCAGTCAGCTCTTCTGTATAGCCAGCCTCGACAAGTGCCGGTGAATCGACCACCGGCCCTTCTTTCTCATCTCCGACTTTGGTGGCCATTTCTAGGCGAGCTAGAACACTTCTCGATATGGAGCGTGTTAGAAATGCGGCGAAGGTGACGATCTACCGGAGCAGAACAACATGCGAGAGGGAGAGAGGGAGAGAGATACAACTCAATATTAATAGTAGTACATTGGACCCAACAATTGTCTCGGCCTGCCTGGACCAAAGACATTCCATCCCACCTTTCTTATCCTGATCTTGCCTTACTCGCCGGAAGCTGGTCAATGACAAGGTTGTTGAAAGCCTAAATTCCTTTCGCCGCGTGCAAGTCTAGTGTCTAAAGGATTGAAGGGCCTATCGTTTCTACCTCGAGGGGTTTTTAGCAAGTGTGTAACATTGGATGAAAAACTGACTGCTCTCGACACTGGAGGTATTCTAGAGTCTATACATAATCACTATAATGTTTTGAGAGAACATCATTTGGGTTTAGGACTTGTCATGTCTATAAGTTATATAAATATCAGAGAATAAACACATTGACGAATCATTGCTCGGGATCTACAGTTTGATGTGCTTTCGCATATCGCACATGTCGGCGAATGCTCACATCAAGCGACGAGCTTCATAACTTGCTGCAAAGCACCCAATTCTTTGGCTACAAAAGGGCATTGGCATAAACTTGTCAGTAAATGGGTCCAGACGTTCAGCTTTCTTTATTCACAATTTTGCCTATGGTGCCCTGATACATACGAGGGTATATTTGCTTTTATGGCAACGATCTTTATGCTACCTAAGTACCGGAAGCATGATCGAGATCCCGAAGTCACTCCACCACTTTCGGTACTGCGGCAGCGGGTCCGTTATCAACACTCCATGACCTCAATTGATAAGGAGGAGAGAAAGGAGCTCCGGGTCATGAACGCTACTAAGTCTTATGCCATGAATTAACCGTAACGTCGAGAATTGCTTCCAGCCAAACACCTGGAACACTGGAAGTCCTCGTCTCCAAACCCACTGCCCCGCTCGAAGTCCAGCATCACACTGTTCCGGAATCTCGTGCGCAGTAATTCCGTGTTGGAAAACAAGTAGATCACCATGATGCGCAGAAGCCTTGCGCCATGGTTGTTGTATCCTTCATCCCATGGACGCGGGTCAAGCAGAGAAAGTCTTTGCAGTTGCCGAGCAGGGCAACGTTCTAGAACTGCTCGCCTGTATGTAAATTATATACACGCCCAATTGTTGGGTCGGCGTATTCTTGTCGATCGAGCTCTGGTACCAGTCCGCATATAAGATCCAGATTTCCCAGTTAGTGTGGGATGACTTTTTGCATGCATGGTTACGGTTTTGCTTGCAGTTCGATGTTGACTGTGGCTACATGGCATTTACTGAGGGCAATTCTGGGCGAAGAAGATATCATGCATCCTTCTCCGAAATCAGCCTTTTGAGGGGTTCCCAAAACCGCAGAATATAGCAGGTCTGACGTATAAAGTAGCATCTGTCTAGTCTTGGATATTTAGTCCTAGCTAGGAACAAACAACCAAGCTGGTACTGTATGAACTGGGCTGCTTGTCCTTGTTGACGTTGAGCCCACTCTGTGTAGGTATCTTGGACGTGGCAAGCAAGTAATTATGTAGGGCATTGTGGTTACTCGCTGGTTGGTAGAGACGCAAGGGCTACGTTGCCCAACATGTCGTTTCCGTCATCATTTGCCATTCCGCAGTACATTTCCAAACCTGGGGGTTGGAAACCAAACCGAGTCGCACAAAAACAGTTGAGGCCTTATACGGCAGACTTCATTATGGTATGTGTAATATATCCCGAGAAAGCTGTGCTTGTGAAAAACTCCAAGCCATTAGCAATTCACTGACATCAGATGACATGCTAGACGAAAGTAGAGCACAAATCCATGCTGATTCTTGGAGCTGGTTGGACGTCGACTTTCCTCATTCCATTGCTGGAGGAAGAGAACATCTCATATACTGCAACATCGACCACCGGTCGGGAGGAGACGGTGAAATTTGTCTTCGATCCAACCTCTGATGATTCAGCGCCTTATAAGAAGCTCCCTTCGGCGGAGACAGTGCTGATTACATTTCCGTTGAAGGGGCAGGGACAGAGCAAACATCTCCATGATCTCTATAGCAAGACGCATCCTCAGGCTTCGGCCCGGTTCATCCAGCTAGGAAGCACGGGGATATTCCAGATTCCTAATCAAACCTTGTGGGTTACTCGGCACTCGCCTTACGACAAGACTGATCCTCGAGCCATTGCTGAGGATGAATTACTTGAGCTTGGAGGATGTGTGTTGGATCTTGCTGGTCTCTGGGGCGGCTCACGGATGCCTAGGACGTTCATCAAAAGGGTGGTAGTTACGAAGGAACAATTGAAGACTAAGAAGTCTCTTCACCTCGTCCATGGAAAGGATGTCGCACGCTCCATTTTGGCCTTACATCATTCCTTCACGCCCGGTCAACGATGGCTGTTGACGGATCTGTTCGTGTACGACTGGTTTGCGCTGATAATGGGCTGGGGAGATGGGAGCAGTGAAGGAGACGCTTCCGGCCCACATATTGATTGGGTCCGGGAGGTCATGGAAGAAGAAGGCATCCAAGCGCTGCCGAGATCCATGGAAGCTCTCGGACGATGCTACGACTCGAGAGAGTTCTACATCACGTTCAAATTCTCCCCAATTCAAGCTCGCGTCTAGGCGCAGCGACGAAGGAACTTGGATACTAGATGCATCGCAAAGATAGGGTGCATGCTGAGAGTGGTTGCGAAGACATACTGTCCCTTCGCGTCGGGACGCCCGTGATGGAGGGAGGAGTGGACCACGGTCCTTGTGGCGGGTGTTCTGATGGAGATCGAGCTGCCGAAGAGTGTCCTACCTTACATAAGTCATGTATATAGCAACTCATCAATCGGGTGAATTCAGAAGTGCGTTGACCCGTCCCCAAGGCTATGCAAGACAAGGCCAAGGTAGGCAGGCAAGTACTCACTCGATCAATTGAACGTGCTGAGGTACATGGCAATGACACGAAGTGTTTCGTCTGCAAGGGGAGACAAGGCTGACTTTGCTGTGGCGAGCCGGCGGTGGTCGTGAGACAGAGTGCGAGGAAAAGCAACGATGGCAAGGCCTTGTGCCTTATCTTATCTTCCGGGGCTGGAGGGGGTTGGCGGCATGATGTCCAGCCCAGTACGACGACGTACGTCCAGATATACATACCTACGGACTTGCTGTACCAAGCTCCGCCAGTCTTTGGCTTGGGTAGTAGGAAAGTCATCGCATCAAGCCATCTCCTTGACCAAGCCATGCCAACTCCCCCCTTGCACCGAACGAAGCAAAAAGCTGGTCTGCAGCTTCCTCGGTCGATCCATACATCTGCCCCATTCGACCAAGCGCCTCTGCAAGCATGGTCTCGGTCTGCACACTACACATCGCCAACAGCATCGCCATCGCCATCATCCGTAGTATCGGCAGCCAATGCGCAGAGTGCGTAGACGCTCATGCTCACGCTCGCCTTGCAGATACACCGTGATGATCGCCCTACGTCAGCTCACCTTTAGGTCTGGCACAGTATGGGCCATCCATCCTATTTCATATTCCACACACCACGTCCAACCCTGCATAGCGAGCTCGCGAACTCGGGAGCTAGGACCGGAGCAGAGCTGTCTGTAACAGATGTGATTCAGGTGCGCTTCGACCTGGGCTTGACCTCCAACGCCCTCGCTAGCATACGAGTGCTAGCTGCCTGCATTGCTCTGCGTTGCGTTGCGTTGCGTTGCGTTGCCCAGTTCCAAGCTCCCCAGGCCCCGAGCCGGGTGCAGATATGCAGACAGCTCGTTGTTTGTCGCGTCCCGCAACGCTTAGCAGGCATGCAACGCGAGAGCTGCCATAAACAGCGGGCGAAGGAATGGTGATGGCGATGGTGGCATGATCAAACTTTCGCACCTTGCCTTGCGCAACCACATCGTGCCAAGCGTGTTCGTTTCAGTCCGGTCGTCCCAAGCTAGGCGCACACGTAGAAACGGTTTTGGCTGGCGGAAGGGAAGATCGTAGACTCCTATTGCATTATTCGTGAGACATAGCATTCCATGGCTGGGAAGGAGCCGAGTTCAAACGTCCAAGCACCCGTCTACAGGGCTTCGCGCGGCCTGCCTATCACTATCACGGGCGCCTGTCGTCCCCTAAAGAACCCCATCCCAAAGCAGAAGCCAATCCCGACTTGCTGCCAACCACCTCGACTGGCCGGACTCGACTTCAACCACCTCGACCTCCTCCCACCACCGACCATCGCTCGTGCCTACGACCCCCCCGTACTCCTATTGCCCCGTCCTACGGCTGGCCTCTGTCCTGTCCTGCCCTGCCCTGCCTTGCCCTGCCCTGCCCGGTGCTGTCCTGTGCTGTCCTGTGCTGTCCTGTGCTGTCCTGTTCCAGAACCCGACAAGCTCTCGGCCCAGTCCCAGTCCTAGCTCCCAGTCCCTGTCCCCGTCCCCGTCCCACTCCCAGACCCTTACGCTTTCAAGTACGCCGCCGAAACCTGTCGCGCTTCTTCTTGAATCAAATCAGGGCCTCCAGCTGTGTGAAAAGGTATGAACTTCTTGCTTTCTCCGTCTCCGTCTCCTCGTCCCCATCCTATCCACTGCTCGCCCTTACTGCACCCTACACCACTCACCCTTCCTGCGGGACACCCAGCTTCCGACGTGTCAAGCGATCTGACCCTTATGCACAGGAGCACGATCGTAGCTTCCACTTACCCTCGATCAAAACATCTTCGACATCCCATCCCATCAACCTTCCTCAATCTTACCATCTAGTCCTCCCACCCTAAACATCTTCAATATGGCCGCTCCAGGAACACAATCACTCAAGGTTAGCTAACTCGATCCTGCCCCCATGCGCCACCAGCAATACTCAACGGACAAGGAGGCTGATTAGAGGTTCGTGTTGTAGTGCGTCGTGACCGGCGATGGTGCTGTTGGAAAGGTAGGATCTGGCTCAACTCTGCTGCCCTCCATCACAGACAGGCTAACCTCCCCAAGACCTGTCTGCTTATCTCTTATACCACCAATGCCTTTCCTGGCGAATATATCCCAACAGTGTAAGCTCAACCAGCTAGGCAGGCGAGCGATCCGTCGATACTGATATGGAACGATAGCTTTGACAACTACTCCGCGAGTGTGATGGTTGATGGCAAGCCAATCAGCTTGGGACTATGGGATACTGCCGGACAAGAGGATTACGATAGACTGCGACCTCTTTCTTACCCGCAGACTGACGTCTTCCTTATCTGCTTCTCGATCGTCAGCCCACCTTCATTTGACAACGTTCGAGCTAAGGTATGCAGAGAAAGCAGAATGGACTAGGAGTGACTCGTGCTAATGCTGCTGCTAGTGGTTCCCTGAGATCGATCACCATGCACCATCGGTCCCAATCATTCTTGTGGGAACCAAGTTGGATCTGAGAGAGGATCCCGCGACCTTGGAGAGCTTGAGACAGAAGAGAATGGAGCCTGTCTCTTATGACCAGGCTTTGGTGGTTGCGAAAGAGATCCGAGCTCACAAGTACCTTGAATGCTCAGCCCTTACCCAACGAAATTTGAAGAGTGTGTTTGACGAGGCTATTCGGTGAGTTTGGACCATTGTAGTGGCGAGGAATTGGACTGATCTGACTCCTCCTTCAGCGCTGTTCTGAGTCCCAGACCCCAACAAGCCAAGGCAAAGAAGTCGAAATGCACAATTTTGTGAGCGAAGTGAATGGACGAGATTGCACAGAGAGGGGGAGAGGTGGAGCTTATACCAGATGAATATTTGTCATTGATCAAACAACATTTACACAAGAGGAGGAAAGGTCGTTTCTCATTCTCAATATAGAGGCGGAAGCACGAGCTCCTGCTACGATACCAGAAAGGGCGAGAGACAGTTGGGACCAAGGTTGTTAGCATTCTTTTTCCGTTTTACCAGTTTCTGGATGTGGGTACTCAGGTCTCAAAGCTATCACCGGTAAGCATGCATGATGAGGATATCCGGGATTTCTGTAGATAATGCATGCGGCGTAATGATCAGCGGACTCATCCAGCTTGTGTGTATGTCTGCTTACATGCAAGCTTATTTCTTATCTATGCTACAGGATATCTAATGCACATGAAATCTTTCCTGAGGCGCCGTACTTCAAGCTATCATGCCCCGGGCACTATAGCTCTTCTGCTGGGATGAATACCATCCACAGCCGTTGCGGCAGCGGTCTTTGCATATTTTGCCTTCTCCTCCTCCTGTATCCTACGTACTCGTTGCTCATTGAGTTTCTCGTTTTTGCCTTGTATCTTGGCTTTCCTATCTTTGGTATTTCCACCTCCACCGGCACTATCAAGACAGTTAGTCACATTGACCATCCATAAAGGGACGTCAGAGAGTACGTACGTGAGCTCTACATTGATCTTTCTTGCTGGAGATATCCCATCATCGAACGTAGAATGGTGGAAGAGCTTTAAACAGGTCTTCATATGATCATATCCATCAAACTCCAGGAATGCAAAGCCCTTTGATTTTTTCGGATCCTCTTTCTGTGTACGATGTCTGACGGTCGGCTTCACCGATGCAAAGTGTTTCGCAATCGACTCAGTCGTCGCGCTGAATGGCAGATTTCCTGTTGGAGGGTCAGTGTTGCCCCATATCAGATTCCTGTGGCTGATTGGCTGTACATACCTATGAAGACAATGAATCTTGCAGCTTTCTGCTCCCCCTCGACTGCCTCTGCCTTAGCCTTCCTCTTCTTGTCCCGATTGCGGTTGTTCTTCTTCTTTGGCGCTTGCTCGCCATCCGCCTTCGCAGTTATAGCCTTGCGATCTGTAGGAGCAGCATCCGCTGCGATATAAGCGCTTTCACCTGTTCCCTCTGATGTTTTCTTCTCCTCCTTCTTGCCGCCCTCAGCGAGCTCTTTCGCTCTCCGCTCGGCCTTGCGCTCCTTCTTTGACTTCTTCGCCGTGGCAGCTTCCTCTGATGCATCCGCAGACTCTACCAGCGCTGACTCCACGTCCATTGCCTCCGCGGTGGCATCAGCATCGCCCTTCTTGTCCTTCTTCGCCTTCTTCTCTCGCTTGGCAGATTTTCGCTCTTTAGATGGAGACTCAGCAGCACTCTCGGCCTCCTCGCCAGACCTCTTTCTCTTCTTGGAGGTTTCGCTTTTAACGTCCATGGTATCCTGCTCGTCTGCATCTCCATTGTCATCGCCGCCGGGTAGATCTGGGATGGCATCCTCGGCCTTGCGTTTTTTGGATTTTCGTTCCGCTCGTGACAGACCTGCCTCTTTCTTAGGGGGTCCCATCTTGGTCGGTAGATGGGGTGGAAAGATGCTAATTGAACGGAACTGTCGCAAGGAGAAAATGTCGTAAAGATCCGTTCTGACGTCTAACGCTTTGCTGCTGAATTATTTATTTTCTTGACACGAGCCGATATAAAGCCGGTACAGCGGCAAGGCGCGGAAAGACAAATTCGCGAATCTGGGGTCCGGGACTTAATGATCGATGGCTCATTCCAGATCTGTGGACTTGACACACTCGGAATCTCTTCTATGCCCAAAAATAACCACGGCCTTTAGACACCCATGTTTCGGTCGACTCTTGATGGAGCCCTGCGATACACATTCTATCCTGTCACGTCCCCAGCCTTATTCTAGGCACAAAACCTGATATTTCACAATCAATACAACCTAACCCCATCCCCCCCCACTTGTCTTTGTCAGTTGAGTAAATGGGCTAACTATTATTCAATACTAGTTATGAGGCTCTACAAAATAGTAACATCAACCCATTCCTTTCCAAGTAACAGACATATATAGATATGGAGGCAGAAGTGGGCAAACGGAAGCGGAAAACTTCAAGAAGCAGCAAGCTGTGCAACAACTCCTAAAAGCAATACCGATGCTGTAATGTTTTACGAAGAAGGTATATCCAGGAACGTTGCTCTCCAGACCCACGAGTGAACAGAAAATATCTAAGTCGTGTCATGTCGGATCGAGTGGAGCTGCTAGAGATATCAAAGTTGTAACGAATGGGCCGAGTTGTTAAAGTGCGAAGTACAGTGCTGTGAGAGTGATCATGATAGGCACTGCTATGACAGGATCTGTATCAAGCGCAGCGCCTGTGAAGAATACGATGCCGCTGGAGGATTCGTCACCGGCACTTGTAGGTATTACTGAGACAGTGGTATGAGTCGTCGTAAAAAGCGCTGCTGCGTTGAGGGTGAAAGACGACTCTGTCATTTGGACATTTGTAAAGCATGGTGTGCCAGCACTTTGAGTCAGGTACCCAACACTATTGGAGGGATAGCCAGCACTTCCAGTGGGAGACTCCATAGCCGATCCTGAAGCCTCAAACTGGGGCCCAGCAAGATAGTCCAGCTCTCGTCTACGCAGACTGTCATGATCGGGAACTGGTATCATGCCAACAACCAGCTCATTGATTATTGCCGAGCACTTCAAGATCGAATGATGTAGAGCAAACCCAAAATGCGCCGTGTCACACTGTGCATAGATGCACTGGTAGACAGACTATCAAGCATTAGCATATTGCCTACATCCTTTATCACCGGCTTGCTCACATTTTGAAATTTTGCTTCGTTGCACAAACATGCTTCGTCAGTCCCACATTTGCTGACGTATTTGGTATTCTCCCAGCATTGTAACGCGCAACCTGGAAGGAGTCAGCTCTTGATGCTGCGCCGAAAACTCAAAATCATACTTGGTGGCACCATTTCTTCCATTTCGCCGTACACACAGAGTGTCAAGGCCATAAATACCAACCACTTTACGCCAAGCATCCTTTCCAGCGTCGAACCCTAACCAGTTGTAAGTCCTACGTGTTGATTGCGTCAGATTCTTGTGAGCTGCAAAACGAATGTGTCCGCTATAGATGAGACGAGGGAACAGAGACTACAGAAGTCGAATTATCAGCCTGAAAGAATGGCAGGCGTCTTTTGTAGAAGACTACAATCCTGAGGATTTGTGACTTTGCGGTAAAGATGGAAGTTTGAGTGAAGTTGGCGATATGTCTGGGAAACCAAATAGAAACGCTCTTGCCAAAATCGTGGCAGTATACCTACCACAAAGGAAAAAAACAAGCAAGAAACACTTCGCCAGTACTAATCCAGGAAATTGTCAAAGAGAGAGTAGGTGTCAGTGAGTTCCATTCTTCAGATAGCTAGTAAAACAACAATTCGATGCCATTGGGCGCTGTTCCGTATTTCTCACGAAATTCTTGTCTGCCAAGCCAAGTAGTCAAAGGAACTTGTGTTTCCTTCATCTCCAAGATCCCCCTTTTCTTCATATCGATATGCGAGGCGTCCACAATAATTCTCTCTAGTCTATCAATTGATAAGGCGCCTGCAATGAAAGTATTAGTCTATGCACCTTGAGCAAGAACCTCAGGTCACCTACCATCATCCATCAGGTCCTTGAGTCTGGTAGGAGTGCCAACAGCTATGCCAGTTCTAGTAGATTTCAGAAATTTGACAGAATCTTGAAGCTTGATATGTTTTGCAAAGAGTTTAGCCACCGTAGCGTCCTTTGTTTGAAACTTTCTGATGACTCTGTGAAATATTAGAGCCGTCTGCTGAGTTCATTGATTGACGTACCGAGCCAATTCAGCTGCCCTCAAACCTGCTGCAGTCACTATAATCGTATGAGGTGAACCATTTTTCTTCGAAGCAGACCACAACTTTGTAGGGTTGGCAGAGAAACCTTCCAGGAAGGCAGGGAGGTTGTCGATGTTTCTCGGCTTGTCGAACGATGTAGTATCTTTAATATAGCTAGCTGTGGGTCACAAGGAAATATTAGCCAGACACTGTGGCAGAACCTCAATTGACTGCTAACCTGGGAGGTACTTGTCGTCCAACTCCACAGAGCTTAAATCGCTCTCATACCTTCTTGTCCTCTGAGCAACATAATCTGCTAGGAGCTGGCTATCCATATGAGAGAAGGCATTGTTAATCCCTGCTTCTATATCCAATTCTTCTTCGTCGACATCTTTGGCCTTCTTCTTCTTCTTCGGTTTGTCAAGGGCCTTCTTTGCACTCTTCTTGGGGGTAAGTTCTTCAGCCTCGCGCTTCCTCTTTCCCTTGGATGATATAGCACTCTTAGGTGGTTCGGGTTTTGGTAAAGATCCTAAAGGTTCTAGCAGAGGCTCCTTTGAATTCTCCGTTATCGACATGGTGAGAGCCTCGAGGCGTATACGAGCAAAGACTGAACTGGAAAGCAGAAGCAGCAGACAAGCCTGAAGAATAAATTCTGCCACGTTCTTTTCTTTTGTTCACCGCTTTCGGCCCCTCCCGCATTTTCTGCGGGCGGTGGAGCTTTCGCAGCGCGACGCGCTTTGTCGATGAAGCTCGTCTATCGCGACTCCAGGCGATAGGGACAAAACCATTGAAATCCACCCTCCATTGATAGGAGATTGTCTAGTAAGGCACCCCAAAGGTCTCTTGCCAAAATTTAGTCCCCAACAGACCCAACATGTCACCAGGACAAAAGGTGCCAGCAGCAGAGAAAAGTGCAGCTCCCAAATCGATTGAGGCGCGACTGCCACGCATAACACCTCGCAACTCTGACGCCGAGATGACCTCTGAAACTACTGCCACTGCCAAAGAAACGCCATACGAAACCCTTCGACAGCTTGCAAATGTCATACCAAAACCCCTGACTCCCCAGCATCGAGCCTCTAGTGTTGGCCCTTCATTGACAACGGGACGAACACCAACCGCGCAGGCAAGAACTCCAGGTGCTGGGCAGAGACTTCTAGGATCTGCAAAGAGAACAAATATTTTAACGCCACATGGAAGAGCTGCAGTTCGCGAAATTGAGCTTCGCAGAGCTGGCTTGACACCTGGGAAAGATCGACGCCGCAGTGGACGGCAGCAGAGAGAAACACCTAGAGATATTTTGAGAGCATTGAGTCGAACCTTAGCACCAGCAACAAAGCCGATCGAGTCTTCACCCCCGCCACAAGTACCTTCAGAGAGGCTACTCTTACCTATTCGTGACGTATCAGACGACGAAGCAGATGGGGAGAGACCCAGGCTTTCGCTACCTCTTGGAGACGACGAAGACGAGGATGATAGCTTCCTCCTTCCTCCTCAATCCGCAGAACTTTTGGATGATAACTTTACTGTGCAATCAGTTGAGTTGCCACGAAGAGCTACTAGTGAGCAGCCAGGACGTCTTTACCGTGGCAGCTTTGGCAGCATAAGGCTGAGTGATCGCTTCGCTGATTTGAATGATCTGGACTCCGAGGGTGCAGGTTATAACCTAAATGATTCAAGTCAGCTTGGGGCAGGCAACTTTGAGTACGGTGAAGTTGCGGGTGATGATATCACACAGCTTCCGGGGTAAGTTCAAAATTGCGTACTGCAAATCCTGCTATATTAACAAACTTTAGCGATGGTTCTGATCTTTTTGGGGACCTCGCTCTAGGATTTCCGATCTCTCCAGGCCGGCACAGCGACGTCCGGCCTGCTTTTGTGCCAGATGATGACGACCAAACATTTGCGTTCACGATAACGCAACAAGAGGAACCAGCCGATCTTGTTGGGGAGCGTGACGGATTGGAAGGAAAAATTGACGAGAACCCAATGGACGAAGATTCTGAATCTGATGAGATGATTGTTGAAAGACCGGAAAAGTCCATGTTTGAGGATAGTCTTCTGGAAACCAGTCATAATCCGGAAATTATTGGCGCTGCAATCCGAAAACCTGCACAGAGACGACGTATGAAAATATCCAAGCACGGCATACAATACCCCTCGCTTCCAATTGGTGTTGTTAAAAAGCTTGCAGGAACTTTTGCACGTACTGGAGGCAACAGCAAGGCGAAAATCAGCAAGGGCACTCTTGAAGCTATACAGCAGGCGTCGGACTGGTTCTTCGAACAGGCAAGTGAAGATTTGGCTGCTTTTGCGAAGCACGCAGGGCGTAAAACTATAGATGAAAGTGATCTTATTACACTTATGAGCAGGTGAGTCTACTCTCAGCACATACATTGGTCCCATTCTGGACTTAGCACCTATATTTACAAATGTTTAGACAACGTCAGATCAATGCTACGACTACCCCTTTTTCATTGGCACAACGCTATTTACCAAGGGAACTCCTCCAAGAGATGCGAATGGTACCACCTACCAAGTCGAGAACCGCAAGGCAGCTTGATTTGGTCGAAGAAACCGACGAGGGTTGAGAAGACCTGGAAGACATCTATTTTATCAACAATTCATGACCAATCCTTATTCTGACGCACACGACGAGTCAGATCAGCAGGAGGTTTCTTAACCACCATCCACAGCATGACGGACGTAGCTGCAGCTAGGGCATACCTTGGGCTTCTAGTTAGTAGAGTTTGAGCTGGGCATTCGACTTTGGACCTACCACGTGAATATGTACTGAGTATGATTATTCCTCAGATTGACCTCTGCAGGTCTACCGATGGGTATGCCTCGGGCTTCACGATCCCATGATTTGAGGAGATCAGGCTCTGTGGGCCGTGTAAGTAAGTAGTTTAGTTGCCGAGTTCTGAGTCATGGTACATACCCATGGTCTCTTCAATCCAGACAGCTTGACTTCCAGTCAGGCTGGCCATTTGATTGACATCTGGGAAAAAAAATTCCTTTGTTTCAGGCTTATTGTCTGGAGTAAACCTGTTCTTCTTCCAAGGCTCTCTCAATAAGCCCTCAACTGTGACTTCTCCTTGGGGTAAGCCATCGGGGCGGTCTTTCTGTAACTTGAGCTTCTTTGGTATCCAGCCTCGGTTTACTAGTACTGTAGTGCCTTCGCCTTCCCTTTCCAAAGGGGTGACAACTAAGTACCCATTGGTGTCTTCGTGCATGCGAGGACCTATGAGCATCTCCTGATCATGTCTAAAGTGGCCTGTTGCATATATCCTCCGATAATCAAAGTCTTTGATCGCAGCTGGGTCGACATGCGGAGGGAGTGGTAGTGGATCTCGCACTAGGCGGTCTTCAAACTTCGCCATCAACTTGGACTTCCAATCTAGCCGCTGCACCTGCCATGTACCAAGAGCGAAGGCGGTGATGGGGATCAGAGCTGCTCATGTGTCAAAAGCTGGGCCGATGTATTCGCATAAACGCCATACCTAGAATAATGAGGCCTGGACCATGTTTTCGGCCAGTCCGTACCAGAGTCGCCGGATTATCAACAATGGACATGAAATTCGGATCATCAGCCGGTTGTGGTGCTGGTCTCGAACGTCGAGCGCTTGCTGAAATATGGCGACATGCTGGACAGCTAGGAAATGAACGCCGCAAGAATGGTTTGTGGCCGGAGACGCGCGCAATCCCGCTAGACTTGAATTGACTGATGAGGACGGGTGACCCTCTCATGCTTGCCAGGTGCAGACGTTGGATAGCCTAGCAGCAAACATGTATCTCCGAATTGATCGACTGATGCGTTTTCTGGCCGCGATGATGATGATATCGATCGGTATTCGTCAAAAGCTTTAGGTCTGGATTATTCGGCCGCACGCACCGATTGGCTGCTGAATGCAGGGGTCTGAACTCCAAGAGAAGGTACCGACAGTGTGCAGCACCTATTCGATTTGTCCTCCTTCAATATAATAAAGATCTCCACAACTACACTACGTCCAGTCATTGCGAGGCTCGTCATTTCTAGAAAAGCCAAGATGTTTTACGAAGGGGACCTGCAGAGTGGCATCACTAAAGCAGTGGAAGAATCCAAGTTGGTAGCATGCTTTGTCACAGGTACGAGATGCTCCCTTGTTACTGCCCAAGTTATTCGTGGCATGCTTTATGAACTTCCACTTGGATTGCGTGACTAACCTACTGTACCTTCGAGTAGATGACGGTGATGAGAGTCGGTCTTGGGAGCACGATTTTTTCCAAGATTCAGATGTAGGTCGAGATTCCACACATGGCGTCACGCTTCTAATCGTGCGTCAGCTGAAAGCCGCATTGGTGGAACAGACCATACTTCTCCGACTCCAGGCGTCTTCGACAGAAGCCGGGTACTTGGCAGCGATCTTCCCTTTGCCTAAAACTCCTACTCGTACGTCTTCTTCCCCTCAATATTTAGTGTTGCTCAGTATCTAATAAGTTCCGGTTATCAGTCGTTATTATTCAGTGAGTATAAACATCCCCTAATCATCTGTCATGTGAAGGAAGGTCAGCTAGCACCTACCCACGCTGTGCAGCTTGCATAGTCTCAAGAATATTGACGCTTGTGGCTACTTGCTTCACTTTTGCCTGATGTAGTTGGATAAACTGCGTGTTTCGAAAGACCACTGGCTTTCATCAAAATCCCGCTGACCTGCTGTTAGAAATGGACAATTGAAAGAGTACCTTGCGGCTGGAGTATCAAAAGAAAACTTCTTCTCTAGATTGTGGAAGGTGTTGCAGCCAGTTCAAGAGTTAGTAAATAATGCAGCAGAGGCTTCTCCAACAGTAGTAGCTCAGCCGGCAAGACAGGCGGCTATTGAGACATCAACGCCAATTCAGGAAAATGTCCAGCAAGGCCCGCAAGAGCATCTCGGGGAGGATCGGACACGGGAAGTCCAGGAACTTCTGGCTGAAAGAAGCGCACGTTTAGAAGCACATAAGAAGGAGCAGGATGCACGAGAAAAAGCAGATAAGGCAGCGAAAGCAAAAGCCAGACGTGAAGCAATGGAAGATGCTGCACCCGCTGCGGGTTCAAAACAAAATGCTGATATGAAGTATGCATTAATGCAAAAGAAAAGACAACAGGATGCACGAGATGAACGCGCGCGAATATTGAAACGAGTGGAAGACGACAAGGCTGAGAGGAGGGAACGAGAAGCTCTCCGGAAAGCGCAGGCAAAGGCAAATCAGGCCGCATCGATCGAAGACGAGCGAGGTTCAAAAGCAGCGTCATCGTCAATCAAGCCACTGGTAAAGGAGTGCGCGTTACAGGTTCGACTATTTGATGGTTCGACCATTCGTTCAAAATTCTCCTGCCAAGGGACACTTCGAGCAGATGTGAGGCCCTGGATCGACGAGCAGGAAGGAGTAGACGTGCCATATACCTTCAAGCATGTACTGACACCTTTACCAAATAAGAACATATCAATCTCGGATGAGGAAGAGAACCTTCAAGCACTCGAGCTTACTCCAAGCGCAACACTAATTCTCGTTCCCATCAGCGGGTATACTTCTGCATATGAAAACCCCAACACAGGAATTGTATCAAGAGGGCTCTCAGCGGGATATGGCTTGGTCTCTTCGGGCGTTGGTATGTTCACTGGTGCACTTGGGGGGTTATTGGGATCCGGTTCGAGCTCAGCGAATGAAGACACTCCAGGCACACCTACAACAATGGCATCAACTAGCGCCACAAATATCAATGTCCAAACACTGAGAGATCGGGAAACAAGGCCAGAGGATCACCAACTCTACAATGGCAATGCTGTAAGCTCTGGGGTTATTACATCTATGGTAAGATATGCTGACAGAGCCATAGTTGAACTTTGAGCCTAGGAAGGATGATGAGGATAAGAAGGAGGACTGAGCATGGTCTTTATAGGCGCTGGAAGATTACGACGAAAATATAGTCACAATCAAAGTAGAGAAGCAATTGGTACAAAGGGTGCGTTTTCTGGGCTGACTTCAGCCAATATCTGTCTTATTATATGGAGTGGCGTGCTGCATAAATTTGATTCTACTCTACACGATTCTTTTGGTGTTCCTAAAATGCCGTACCGAAAACGCTATTCTACAATGCGAGATTTGTGATTTCCATAACCTAGTATTGGCTTGCGGCAGATTGGCAAGCTTTCTAGAGGCACATAATGGTTAGCGATATATCCTCCCAAGCATATAGCACGAAATAACTCACCAATTGTTCCAAGTACCAGCTGCAGATCTGCATGTTTCCCTGGTTATCGTCGAGGCACTTGGTGAATTGCTTTGCGTCGGCCTCACAACTTCTTGCGCCCCAGCTGTTGTTGTCCTGTGCCTGTCCCTGGGTGGCAACAGCTTGGTTTTGTTGCTGTGATTCAGCAGGAGCGCTGGATCCACCGCCAAAAAAGCCGCCGATGGCATGTCCTATCGAAGATCCCACCGCAACGCCACTACATACCGTCAGTTTATCAGCGCGCTACAGTGGTAACTCCGAAATGCAACACTTACGCTGCCGTACTGGCCATTTGGCCGAAAAGACCTGGGCCGGCTGAGCCTTGGGCTGGAGCAGCTGGAGCGGCTGCTGGTGGAGGAGCATGCTGAGCAGCTGGAGGGTATGCGGCGGTTGTCGCAGGACGGGTCTGTTGCTGAGGAGCAGGTCTAGCTGGGGCAACAGTTGGGCGAGCTGGAGCTCGGGCACCAGATCTTCCCTGACGAGCCATCTTGGTTGGATCCGGTGGTATATGGGGATGAGATGGAATAGGAGGGAATACGGTTGAAGCGTTGAGGACGGCGGAGGTTCAGATGGTTCAAAATCAAAAGGTGTCTACGGACTGCATGGATCAACATTATTCAATAGCAAGACCCTCGGTCCCGCCTTAACTTCGGTAGCCAATTTTTGGTCAGCACGGGCTCTGATTGGCCGAAAGTACCGCCCGCTGTCAAGTCCATTACATCCGAAGCGTCCTACCCTGTGTTCCGACGTGGAAGGACGGTATGAATGGCAACAGGTATAGATGCGCATGGCCGCTGTGAACAGCCTCTCGTCTTCTTGCCTATTGGGCCTTCTTCCCGATCTGTAGCGACGCTGGTTTGCGATCGGCTCCAAGGGCCCCCATTAGATACAACGTGCGAGTGAGAAAGAGGAAGGCCTAGTGGGAAGACTCAGTAATAATAAAAGATTGGGGATAGCCGTGCTTACGGTTGCTCCAACATTCCCCCAAGTCATTGCATTCCAGTTAGCAATATCTATGAATGTCTCATATCCAAGAACATAGTACGTAGCAGCCACATGTCCGATGTCTGCAATCCATAAAGCAATGACATAGTTTCGGACCACTTTTGCTTCGGTGGTTGTGTATAAGACAGCCTATACAATGTTAGTTGTCGAGTCGGATCCTTTCTGATTTGCACTTCAGAATGATAACAACGTACTATTCCAACCATAGCCAAAAGTGCATATATATTCCCCAATTGCAACGCAACTGCCCCATAGATTAGAACACGCTACTTTACACTTCCTAGGATGATGTACTCACCCATACGAGAATTATCAGTAACGTTAGACGCTTTGGTCATAGGAATTTGTTCAGCGATGAACCAGGGTGGAGAGATGAACGGTGCAACAGCACCAGCAATCCTGATATCTCTGTTAGATTCCATGTACGGAACAACAACAGGACTTGGGCTTACAGAGAGATGGGTTCAAAAACAGTGAAGACGAACTTCGGAATCGGAGCAAAAATAGACGTCATTGCGAGGACTGGCACAGTACAAGATATGTCCAAACAATAATCAGATCGAAGTGAATTGTTTTGGGTTTTGGCTCGGTCTCATGGAAACCAAGTCCAACAGTCCTCAGGTAGCTCAGTGAGTGGGTTGTAGATTACGATTATACTTGCTTTTGTAGTGCAGTGGCCAGCCGAAACTGGACCTTTGCTGAATACGAATACGATTGTGACTATAATAGCCAAGAGGGCGAGAACATGACCGACTACTATCCGTCCATGTTCCCGTCCTGTCAACATAAACCCATAACAGAGCGCGAACAAGAAGTAATCGATTTCGAACACCCAGTTATGTGCTCAGATGCAGCTACTGTGATCGCAAGTCGTCACCAGTTGAATTAATATTCTTCAAGAGCTTGAGACGCGCCAAAGCGACTCCTTTCGAAATGATCAACCGATGAGAATGAACGCAACGATTGAGCCCAGTCTCCTAGCTCTGCTCAACAATGATAAAGTGGAGGATTACTTGTCCACCCCATCTCTTGAGCTTCCTCCTTTGCAAGATCCGAACATCCTTAAAGCCTCCGGCCGGCCTCTCCTCCTCGAACCAGATGCAAGCCATCGCGTGAATAAGACGTCTTCCACCTCTCAGCTCGTCTCTCAGCATGCAACCTTAATAAATACCTCTTTCGACGACGGAGAAAGCCGCCATGACGGTAACGAGTCCAGGAAGAGCGGCCGGAAGGAACATGTCAGGACTGATAGAGCCCTTGGAAGTACATCACCCCAGTCTCTGCGCAAGATCCTGGATGATAGTGGTGCAAGTGCTACAAACCCCATTTCAAAGAAGCGGCACATAGATAGTGCGAAGGAGGATTTTGTTCAACTGCCACAACCGCTGCCGAAGAAGCAGAAGTCAACCAAACAAGTGGTAGTTCCCCCAATTATTAATGGCATCCATGAACTACCTCCTCAGGTCGCTTTATTTCCACCAATTGCTTCGAGCTCTTTCCATGATAGCCATGGTAGAAACAGTCTGAACATGGTATCAGCGAGTCCCAAGGAGCCAAAGGAAAACCCATTTCCAGAAGACGCGCCTCTCGCTACGTCAGTAAGTGACAAGCAGCCTTCGGACAAGAGAAGCAAGAGAAAGGGAGTAAAGCCCTACAAGAGGTGGTCCGAGGAAGAAACTAGTAGCCTTTTGAAAGGTGTACATAAGCACGGGATCGGCTGTTGGGCAGATATCCTTGGAGATTCTGAGTTCTCATTCAACAACAGAACGGCTGTAGATCTTAAAGATCGCTTCCGGACGTGTTGTCCGGCAGAACTGCGTGGGAAAGTCGCCAGAAGCGCCAAGTCTTCTCCCAGTCCAGGCAAGGATCCAGCCAAAGGCCACGCTTCAACTAGAGTAAGGTCGAGTCTTATGACGGAGAACATTTTGATTCCCACAGATATTTTGTCTGAAGATGCTACACCAGGCCCAGAGGATATAATCACCAAAGCCACGACCGGCAAGAAAACACGGAAGAGAGGGAACCATCGGAAAAACTTGGATGATCTTGCCAGTCTTGGTATTGAGGGTCCATTCAGAATGTCTCAGCGCCGAGGACGGAGACTTTTTTCTGAGAAGGATGATAGACAAATATTAGAGGGTTATAAATGCTACGGTACACAGTGGACGAAGATACAGCGAGACCCAAGGTTCCAATTACAAGACAGAACTCCTACTGATCTGCGGGATCGCTTTCGCAACAAGTTCCCAGAGAAATTTAGCCACACCGAGGACTTGACCGAGAAAGATCACTTGCGTACAGCTGAGCCTGACAAAGAAAGGGAGAAAGAGAAGGAAAAATCTGAAGCGGCTGATCTGTCCTCCCTTTTGAATCCTTCAAGTCGTGAGCATCTGAGAATTCAACAGATGATATCAGCAGACCCCGAAAAGAGCGTGCCGAGCACTGTTTCTCAACCAAATCAAGCACAGTCAACCATTACGAAAGATAGCTTTCCACCGATGCCAGAACATTCCGGGGTGCTAACATCTGCCGATCATCTCTCTTTCTCGCAACCAATCGACTGGAATGAAGGAATCGTGGCCCCCTTCTCTGGCAGTCTTGGAGATATGGATATTTCACGTCTCCTGTTAGAAGAACCGTGGTCGGACAATGTCTCGAACTTCGCAGGCGGCAAGAAGCAAAGTTACACAAATATAAATAGCATCTGCACATCAAATGCAGATGCACCATTGAGCCAGGCTATGTCGTTCACGAATCTGCTGGGATATGACATTGAGCCACTGAGCAGCATGCAGTCCTCAAATGGCATGATCGATTACTCTGGAGAATAAGCGCTCGTGGGCATGAACTATATCACATGTTTTTAGATTTGGCCAGGTGTGCATGGATGGTCGGCACAGAGCGGGACTATCCAGGATTGGCTTTTTATAAAAAAATATAAAAAATGGATCATTAGAGATCTATGGTATAGTAGCTACATCAAGACATCCAATTTCATGTGGAAGACCGCTAGTTACAGTGATATGTGATAGCAATCATGTATCCGGCACGTCTTGCTATAAGTTTTGGACTCTGCCCCCTTGTCTTAGTGCATGAATCTCCTCAGAGCCTGAGCCCGCAAACTAGGAGTCATGCGCCTCCGTGATTCATCTTCGTAGAAATTGGGGTCTCTCTCCAATTTCTGATTAACTCTGAGGCCCATTTTCGGCTCTGCCTCGTCTTCTTTTGCGCCGTCATTCCATGAGTGTACAGTACAAGTCCCCGTAGACATTCCATACCCGCTCCAAGCAGAAGCTGTAAGAAATGTTAAGTCTTTTTCAAATACAAAGTTCTTCATTTGACTTGCCTGCAATTATAGGTGCGTTCGGATGCCAGCTCGCATCTCTAACGCAAGTCCTCCATCTGGAATGCGTAATATCTTCATCATCGTCATAGCCCCTCATGAAATCATGCATAGGTCGGGTATCCTTTGTAGCACCATAGACATCGACTATACCAGCGAGTGTTGCGTCCAGATTGTATATGTATACTTTGCCATCTTCACTGCCTGTGTAAACGTAACGAGAATTGGTAGAATCTGGAGGTGAGAAATGGCATCTTATCAGGGTCCTCAAAATTCGATGGCCGCCACGGAAAGTGACCTATAATTCCAGATTATCAATAGCTAGTTCCCAAAGCACCAACGCTTAAGATAATAAAGAACCAAGGGGACTGAAGTAAGTCAATTTTGAATAATAGGAGATTATACGTACCACACTATTGTCGTTGGGATGAGCATACCACTATTGCAGTTAAATGTCAGTGACGGTTGACTCGAGTCATCAAATGAAGAGGGCCCATAGCTCAGCGCGGTAATGTAGACAATCAAGATACGTACGTCGTCATCATCATATGTTCCCCATCTATAGTCGAAGTGAGACTCAATTCTCCTGCTTGGCCGTAAAGCTGTAAAGTCTGACGGCGACATGACCATGCGGAGATCCCATAACTTCATACTCTGATCCTTGCCGTTACTCAAGATGTAGCCTGAAAAACGTGAGCATGGTCCTCTTGGTTGCAATCTCATCCAGAATACTTACGACCGTCACCCTTACTATCGATATATGTCAGACCTTCGATATGACCTACAAAAGCTCCCGCTTCGCGACTGTCTCCCATACTCCGCGTATCCCAGACCTTCAAAGTCGTATCATCAGATCCCGAGTATAAGATGTGGGGTGAAGATTTATCTGCGAAGCAAACAGCATTTACATCCTCTTCATGACCAATGATTCGACTAGTTGTGCGACGAGATTCAATGTCGTAGACAACAATTGAGCCACCTGTTGTGCCGGCAACCAGATTTCGACCGTCGCCAGAGAAGCGAATTGACCATATTCCAAAAGATCCACCAAGTCTTGCTCTACCATTGTTCCCTACCCCAGTGCCTCTGTCGGCAAGGTCTAAATTGTATGGATCTCCCATGTCATTGGGATCGGTAGGCGCAAGACACACCGTGCTACGAATAGATGTGTACGCTAGGTACTTATTATCTGGACTCAGAGACGCATCGGTCAACGTCCATTGCCCAAAAGGATATTCCACCGTCTTGTAGTAACGCCATTTATACGGGTTTGATGTATCATACATTCGCACACGAAAGTCCTTGTTGACCGAGAAGAAAAAGTTGCCATCATCTGAGAACTGGCCAGAATAGACAGGTTGGTCGTAATGTATTACCATGTCTGTACAGGTAGGAATCATTCCCTGGTTGAAGCACAATCAGCCGATAAGTTTTCATCAAATTAGTAGACCCCTTACCTGTGCCATTATTTTCCTATTGACTTTCTGCCGGTACTCTGAATCCACTGCTAGCTCCCGATCAAGTACTCTTCGCGCCAACCTCTTTCGCGTTCGAAGTCCATCCTCAGAGGCTGCGTTATTAGAGATCACATCGTTAACACCAAATGTTCCGGAATTCATGAGTTCTGTCCCAACATCACTCGGAACTTTTGGAAATCGATCTGGATCTGGACGGGCTCTCCTCCTTCTACGACGCCACATATGACCTATCCTGTCATCGTCATCTTCATAATCCTCGTCATCGTCGTCGTCGTCGTCGGCTGAAAATTGGAAAAGTCTTCCAATGGCAGTGTGTTGTAACAGTCGCATGACCTGTCTCCGCTGGCGAGCGACTGCGAGTCGGAAAATAAGCAGGACAATATGAATAAAGGTAAACAGGAAGGGCGGCTCACTTCTCTCCTGGTCTGGCTCGCCGCCGTCGTCGTCTCCTCGAAATTGCACCTGTATCTCAGTATATCGCGGCTCGCCACCTGAGACGATTAGCAAAGCCAAGCCTTAGGGCAATGTTCCAATTACCATCAAGATCAGCCTCATCATCATCGTCATCATCTTCGTCGTCATCGTCCTCTTCTTGAGTTGCCAAAAGTCGCTCAATGAAAGCCACTTGATCCCTCTCACTTCCCTCCTCATCTTCATCTTCATCTTCATCTTCATCATCATTGTCCTGTGTCGGGCGGTCATAGGCCAAATCGTCGCCTTCATCATCCTCCTCTTCGGGAATTGCGGGATGACCGGTTAACGGATCCATCTTCTCTCACAATTGCTGCCACGATATGTTCGATGTATGTGTCGTTCTCGTCAGTCAGTCAGTCTGAGAAAATCAAAGCATTCCCGAATGGTTAGGTGGCAGGAGCTGGACACATGAGCATTGAGCAGTCGAGGGCGAGTGCGGTTAGATGTTTGAGGTTGAAGTAGTCGTGTAAGTTAGGTGATTTAGGATGAAATGATGACGGACATACCAAACACCCTTCAGTTGCAACATTAAGCGACCATCCCCACTTCCGATAAGCTCTATCTCGGCCTTTAGCCTTCTCAGCCATGGATTTAAGTCCGTCGCGTCTATAAGACCCTAACAGTTCTTTTAGCCGCTTACCGCATGTGCCTCACGTGCCGTATCCGGCTGGCTCACGATTGGCTCGCTAGGCTAGCATACTCTTTCACCCACAACCTTTTCGAACTTTTTGTCGAACGACCGACTTTCCTGACAATCGACCAACTCACAACGACAACACCTTTGTATCTCGATTCAATCAAGACGCAAACATGGGTAGAGGACCGTAAGTGCACTGCAACCTTTTTCTTACCATGCCAGCGTGAGAGAGATCGGGTCTGCTTTTGGAAGAAATCCTTCACCTCAACATGGAGAACATTATCCGATAGTTAAAGAGTGAAAGAGCTCGATCTTCCTTGAAGGCCTTGTCTCTGAGAGCTTGAAATGACTACCGATACTACTTCCAGCACCCATCACCTTCCGGAAACAATGCTAATTCGAATTTATTCCACAGAAAGAAGCACCAAAAGCGCCTTAGCGCTCCATCGCATTGGCTGTTGGACAAATTGTCTGGTGCCTATGCTCCTCGTCCATCTGCTGGTCCTCACAAGCTCCGTGACTGCATGCCTCTGATCGTTTTCATCCGAAACCGCCTAAAGTATGCTCTCAACGCCCGTGAGACCAAGGCCATCGTTATGCAGCGTTTGATCAAGGTCGACGGAAAGGTCCGAACCGATGCTACCTACCCAGCAGGCTTTATGGATGTCATCAGCATCGAGAAGACTGGCGAGCACTTCCGCTTGGTCTACGACACCAAGGGTCGTTTCACTGTCCACCGCATCCAGGCCGAGGAGGCCGAGTACAAGCTTGGAAAGGTCAAGAGAGTGCAATTGGGCAAGGGCGGAATCCCATTCTTGGTCACGCACGATGCTAGAACGTAAGTTCCGTCAGACATCATTCAGCCGTTGGTCCAAGCTTTGGTCGATCCACCTCGACGATACTATACGCTGTGACGTTCGAGGGTTGGGGATTGGAGCTGGACCAACGGTTGCTATACTCCCATATCTGATGCTAACCTACCTGCCTAGTATTCGTTACCCAGACCCTTCCATCAAGGTCAACGACACCGTCAAGATCGAGCTTGCCACTGGCAAGATCTCTGACTTCATCAAGTTCGACACTGGTGTGATCGCAATGGCCACTGGTGGTCGTAACATGGGACGTGTTGGTGTTATCACTCACCGTGAGCGTCACGATGGAGGTTTCAACATTGTTCACATCAAGGATGCCATTGACAACTCATTCGCTACCCGCGAGAGCAACGTTTTCGTCATTGGTTCTGAGAAGCCATGGATCTCTCTGCCAAAGGGCAAGGGTGTCAAGCTTACCATCGCTGAGGAGAGAGATCGCAGACGTGCACATGCCATCGCTGGCCAATAAATGTGTACTTCGCGTGGGCTGGGCAATTAACATAGGAACGGAGTACTGGGGCTTTATTACGCTTGCTTCGGAGGTTCACAAAAGGAGATGCCAGATTAGCATAGAACCAATACCATGAAATATGAAAGCCTTCTCAGCCCGGACACAAATATGATGGAGAGGCGGTCTGTATTGTGACTAGACTTTGCATGCGCTAGTATGCCGATGTGCTCTTCGCGATGGAATTGATATGTGGCGTGCTTCCTCGCGGGCCTCCTACAGTCACCAATTCTTGGGAAACCCTTGCCATAATTTGTCACATAGAAAGCCTGGGTAGACGGCTTTTGGACTTCCTCTCGTAGGTAAATATAAAATGTCGAGCATGAGACCACCTACGATCACGTGGATGCGCGTTCGCGAGGTTCCTATGTGTAGTCACCTCACTTTTCCCTTCTGTGCCAAAGCTGTCACCTACGGCTTGATAGTTTGCTTGGCAATGGCATTTGTTCTTCGAAACTCAAGTCTGAGATCCAAGCTCCCTAAGGAATTGGTGGCTGCTTGCCATGTCACTCTTTGCAACAGAGCATTCAGCGTGTTGAACCGCCCTCCTCCCAATTATAAAGGTCATGTTCCACTTACTGGACTGGAGCGTGCAGGACTAGCTGTTGGCTCTGCAGTCATGTCCCTCATGAATCCTTACCGACATGGCATGTGCAATATTCTAACTTGGTCCTGTGGAATTTGACTAATACACTGGTGCAGATCTGATAGCAGCCTTAGGTGAAGCCACGGCAACACCGTATTTCATATACCGTCTGCGGGATGCCATGCTTTCAGATCCCACTGGGCGCCGAATTCTGCGCGATCGACCCCGGATTTCCTCGAAAACTTTATCAGTGAATTACCTACGATCTCTGCCCGAAAACACCGTCGGACGTGCCTACGTAGACTGGCTGGATCGAGAAGGCGTTTCACCAGATACAAGAGACGCAGTTCAATACATAGACGACGAGGAGTGTGCATACGTCATGCAGAGATACAGAGAGTCCCATGACTTCTATCATGCTCTTACTGGCCTACCTGTATTCATAGAGGGGGAGGTAGCCTTGAAGGCATTTGAGTTCGCCAATACCTTGCTTCCCATGACTGGCCTGAGTACTGTGGCCATTCTTAAGTTCAAGCCAGCGGAGAGAGGAAGATTCTTCAATATCTATCTGCCTTGGGCTATCAGCAATGGACTGACTTCCAAAGAGGTGATCAATGTGTATTGGGAGGAGATTCTGGAGAAAGATGTGGGCGAGCTACGGTCTGAGCTGGGTATTCAGCAACCTGTTGATCTAAGGGAGATTCGGAAGCAAGAGCGCGCACGGAAGAGAGCAGAGAAGGAGGCTAGAGAGGCCAGGTGATAGTCTTGGAATCAACTGATATTTGTCTCCTGCCTGCCCTGAGTAAATGTCCCAATTTTTCAAATGAGCTTATCAATCCGCAGACGCTCAAGTATTGCCAAACGAGATGAATCCATGCTACAAATCGTTCAATAGATCATCATCGTCATCCCAACCTCCTTTCCTTCTACTGATAACAATTTTCTCTTCCTCCTTTTTCTCAGCAACAGCATTCAGCAGCTCTTTGAGTTGCTCCTCAGTGACCTTGGACCGCAGTTGCCCTGATCTTGCAAGCATAATTAGCCTATTCTCGACATCCGCGGCTCGGGATTCTTTGACAAGTCGTATGCGCCCAAGTCTATCTGCTGCTTCGGGTTCAAGGATTTGATTTAGAATTGATTGTCGCGCATCTGCTGCGGAAGCGGGTCAGGATCTGACAGTCGTCAAAGTTTGTGGGTTAGCAGTACCTTCTTGCTGCCTATGGCCTGGTCAGGATCTGTCGCATTCAGTAGGGGGTATGGATCAAACCTACTGTCTTCCATCTTCTTGTCCAACTCCTCCACCACTTGCCCCTTCTCCACCACGTCCGCTAGCCTTGAGCTGCTCAAGTCTAGCTTTCCTGATCTAGCCGTGTCTTAGTATAAGAAATATGTGAGTCGAAGCCTAGCTACTGACCTGTTCAAGATCATCGTCTGCCATGTTTCAGATAAGTGTGATGTTCGGCGAGTGAATGATCAAAGTTGTGCGAGTCTCGAGTTGAGCGGCGAAAATGGAGCTGCAGCCTCGTCCTCGCGTGATTCTGCCTCACAGCATAAACATTCTTGGCTAGTCAATTGTGCTGTTTCTCTCCTTTTACCCAGCCCACGAATCACTTTATAGTAGTGTAGAAAATGATACTGCAGGACGGCAGCAGCAAATACTCTTGGCCCTTTATTTATCAATAGGTGGAGATACTTGTTACATTGATTTCGAAAACGCCTATCGCTAAAGATCTATTTGTACAAATGTCCTTCCTTAATGGACAATCTATTGAAACATATCTACCACGAATTACAAACATGGCACTAATAGGCAAAAGGGATCTTGTTTTGCATTTTTCGATCAATGATTGACTGTTTTCCCTTGACGGAAAACAACAACATCTCATTTAGCGGGCACGGTATGTCCAGTTCAAGAGCTCTCTTGATCAGATATCCATTGAAGTGGTCGACATCAGTCCGTTGGCCGTTCTGCACTTGAATCAGCATTTCACTATGTCTTCTGCCAGTTCTGGTGAGAACAGAGAACACAATAGCTTGCAGTCGATCAACACTAAAGTTGTGCTCAGCCTTTGGCATCCGTTTTACCTCCGGCAGGTTTCGAATGATCTTCGAAATTTCGGCGATGAGCGGTCTCATGGTCCGTGTAACATGATAATTGTATAGAAGCTCATCATTCAAACAATCAAAAACAACCGACAGCGGCCCTATTACAGCATTGACTGCAAGCTTCTCCAGTTGGCTCCCCATATAGTCAATATTGGTGTATCCTGTGGCATCAAATTCTGGTACTCGAGTCAGGACCCTCATGAGGTAACGAGATGTGTTGCTTATAGTACTCCAGCCATTGTCCATGATGCTGATTGCGGGCCCTTCAAAATCAGGATTTGAGTGATCCTTCTGTCGTTCCAAGGACGTGAGTGATAATTTTCCAATAGAATTCTCTATGACGGCAAAATTCCAGTCTGGGGAAGCCTGCACATTGTGCGACATGCTGCCTAGTACATAATTGGGCCTTATGAGCGGGCTAGGGAACAGCATCGCATTCACCTCGTCCACAATTCCCAAGCCATCGGAGATGATGCAGACGGTCGAAAAAGTTCGCAGTCGGTGCTTGATTGCTTTCAGTGCTGGGATCGTAACACCTCCTTCCGTAGTAACAATCAAGTGGTCAATTACAGAGTTTTCGGAATGCGCCAGCTCATTGGCATCTCCCACTGGATATCGTTGTTGGGACGGGTAGGAAGTGTCGATATTTACATCGCAATTAACATCGACATGACTATCTTTAACAAGTCGTATTGCTTGGCCTTCATCCTGCCATTGTTGCAATAGTAGTGGGTGGTGTAGAATCAGACTGACGGGCGGTGGATTTGGTAACCTTGAAAGAGAATGGGCAACGTATTTTCCAATCGGACCAGAACCAAGGACATGTATAGTTCTGGAAAAGGGCCTCAACTTGTCTAATCGTCTAAGTCGCAATGTGTCCTCGCCGTCGCCTTGAACTGAATCACGATGAGACTCATTGTAAGGATGATGTGGTTTATCCATCGGGACGGCCAGTCTTTCTCGCGTCGCAAGCAACTCTTTCCGGGCCCCATCAAAAACGCCCTGGTCTGTTGTCAAGGTTGATTCATATAAGTCTGGACGTCCACTTGAGCTGTTATCTGCTCCTGTGAAACTGATCTTGGAACCCTTGTCTGCAGTGTTGGTGGTCTCCTTAGGATTTTGCACTTCTTCCACATCCGGGTCTCCACTCTTGAGCTCCGTTCGAACATCAAGAACAGGTCCTACATCAGACTGGACTCCAGATTGGACCTTGTAACATTTTGTCGATTCTGTTGCAAGCCGTGCTATTGCCGGGTCGCCAAAATCCTTGTTGTCTAAATCCCCTGAAGGCTTCGAATATTGCCCTGGATCATCTAAGGGTGTTGGTCTTACTTGCTCCTCTGACCTAAACTTCTGAACATTGCCTCTTCTCGGAAGATCGTTATGCCAGGAGTTTGGTGCCAGATCTTCATGGACATCTGTGTCGGCGCTTTTCCTAGAAGCCCCAGTGGCCTCCATCCCGTAGTTTCTCAACCCGTATATGTTTTGGAAGCTATAATAGCCATTTCGAATGACATTGTTAAAACTCCTCCGTGCCACGGTGTGCTTCCCTCTCGGCCATCCTTGAACTGCAAAGCGCACGAAGCTCACTTGCCTGGCCACCCGGCCCACATGAATGTTATCGCAGTACCATGGCGAGTGTCTAGGTATCCGAGCAAACACCCGCGACAGCGGACGACTGCAAATTGGTAGAGACAGGGTGAACGTTTCTTGATGATTATCGAAGGCGTCTCATGGCAGACATATAGTCTTGTATTTGATCTTGGGCGGCAAGCGCAGGGGAACTAGAATTGATGCCCGTCCGCCTGCATAGGATATGTTGTATCTGGTACACGAAGGGAGATGGAACTCGACAATGCGGATGGGCGAGCGTCAAATTCCCAGAACGTAGCGCAGTTGATTGCCACCCCAGGAGATACGGTACAGGATTTAAGCAGGTCTCAATGATATTCGTACACCTTGACTAGTGGTAATAGTGGCCGTACAGATGTGGACGGGTAGTGGCGTGGAGGAAGGGTAAAGAGTGGTAGACGTCAAGACTTATAGGAGCAAAGCTCGAAAAGAAGCGATTCAACTTTTTGAGCATCTAACTCTGACCCCCGTCAACACAGGATCCCTGCCAGCAATGGACCCGCTAGCCAATCTTGTCGAAGCGAATTGGCATCCATCTCAGCCTTGTCTCTATCGATCTCTTCTCAGCCTCGAGCAAAATAAATTCAGAAAGAGATGAGGCTTTAGATACCAAACCTTGCCTTGTTAACATCCTCAGCCTCCTCCAACGATAGCCACGACCGCGATTATCCTCATAAGGAGTGCACATCTCCTTTCAGGATGGATTCCAGCCACGTCATCGACCTGCTGGATCAGCTAGATGACGAGATTGACGACCTGGAGGAATCTCTCGCTCCAGTTCTGAAGACCGCCTTATCAGAAACTGCTTCGAAGCTACCTCTCTTGGACAAAGCAAAGCTCTACGTCCTCGTAACATACGCCATCGAGTCAATCCTTTTCTGTTGGTAACTCATTTACATCCATTAGCTTGAGATTCTGACATGGGATCTGTAGCATATCTCCGACTAAATGGCGTTAAGGCTCGCGAGCATCCGGTATTCACAGAACTCACTAGAGTAAAACAGTATTTCGATAAGATAAAAATTGCAGAGACACCGCGACCCAAACGAGAGAACATGAACCTTGACAAGCAAGCTGCGGCGAGAATCATTAAGGCAGGCCTGGTAAGTCATATTTCTCGTTCCTTGCAATGGCGGTGCACAGAGAAGTACGAGAAGTGTGCATTGGCTAACCTTTTACAGTCGGGGAATGATAAGTACGACCTAGAACGAGCAGAGCAGCAAGCAAAGGAGAAGGCTAGGGCGCATATCAAATTTGAGGAGTTACCTAAGGCACCAAGGACGGAGGTTAATGCAGAAGATGCGCAATCATCAGAAGATTTGGGGTCAGACACTACTGCAAAGGCTACCAGCAGGAGCAAGAAGCGGAGAATTGAGCTGGCCCAAGATACAACGCCCACTTCCGAGACTTCCCAAGCCGAGTCAGGAGTATCAAATCCGGTCCGAAAGAGGAAAAAGCGCTCAAATGAGAAGAGAAAGGGCAAAGGGCTAAAAACCACCTAGAGTGTGATTAAAAATCTCAATTGCAGGTAGCTTTGAAATGACACAGCATCCTCCTTTTATAGGCACCCTCACTTGGCGTGATCATTTGGGCTAGCTTGGCACAAGTAGTCCTCTGTACACTGAAGGCATGAGTGCACCAGATGACATGGCAGCATGGCCTCGTAGCCTATATCTTGGTCTAGGGGCAAGAGAACTTGTAGACTGTCACAAACTTGTACGCCGACTGAGACTCAAATCTTCTTTTTGGGTTTTTGGGGGGGGGGGGGGGGGAAATAATTGTTGGATGTTTCCATCGCAGTTAATGTACACTTAAGACTTCCGCTCATAAAATGAGTTCACCATTCCGATTATACGACCTTTATATCCCAACGCCTTCCCACCCATTTGTTTTGAAAATCTGTGTGATCAAGCTGCCGCTTCAGCATGTAAAGTACAGCGTAAATTCGTGAAGTCGAACGCAAAGGTTTGGGTGATTTGGAGAGCCATTCACTCCGGGCGTGGCCGCTTTGCACCGTGGGGGTTCTGCCAATCACCTGCTGCAGCTTGATTTTGCTGGAAGAAAGCAGGGTTGAAATGAGGCTGCATGCCTTGGAATCCAGCAGCACCTAAATGAAGCCATTACTATCAGCTGTATTTTCCGTAGAATCTTCTATGGGGTAGATTTATCATGCACATGGTCTTTGCCACGGCTACGATATCCACTGGAATCACGGTTTTGAGGAAGCTTGGTTAATCATACCTGGCATAGCTGCTCCCATTTGACCCATATTCATGGCTGCCATCCCGCCCATACCTCCGTTCATGCCCCCGTTCATACCGGCCATAGGCATTCCCCCCATGGGCATCATACTATTCATATTACCCATTCCACCACGTCCACCCCTCATCCCTCCAGGCCCGCTGCGCATGGCCCCCATCATACCACCACGATTAAAGCCTCCAAATTGATTTGCCATGGGGTTGCCTTGAAAGCCACCCATCGGTGCTTGGAAGCCTCCTCCCATGTTGCCCATTCCCTGGTTTGCAAAATTGCGGTTGAAGTTTCCGCTGTTCATACTATTCATATTTCCACGAGAAGCGTTGTAGCCTGAGGAGCGTCCACGAAAATTCCCTCCGAAGTTGCCATTGGGGCCATTCTGGTTGCCGCGATCATTGTAGCTACCTGAAGTTGCACGATTGCTCTGCCCATCCTTACCAGCACGCATGGGAGCATCTTTGGGCAGTGTCCGAAAGGGATTGACGTTAGGATTCGAGTAGGTCACTGTGTGCTTCTTCACATACTGCTGGCCTTCCCCGAATGCATCAATCTTGTGTTTCGCTGCAGTTGCCGCTTGCTGAGACGTGAATTCAACGTAAGCTTGCCTATGTGCAGTCAGTCATTGAAACCCTGAAATAGACTAAGATCTCGCTACCCTTTGCTCTTGCCATTGACTTTATGCTCAGAGAAAGTGATGTCCTTTAACTCGTCCTCCACTTGAGCTTGGTTAACCCAGCCTCTAACGTCGTCATCAGTGTTCCACCAGTTCAAATCCGATATCAATAGTGCTGTGGTTGCTCCAGGATCAATAACACGGTCATCTGACCCCTCTTTTCTCTTCACTCCTTGCTGCTGGGGTGCTTGCTTTGGAATAGTGAGGAGATCCTGGCCGGACTCATCTGTACTCTTGATCTGCTGCTGACCATTGCCCAGCTTCTCAGGTTCAGCGTTGCCAACTTTGATATCTACATAGTCATCGTCATGCTCGTCTTCTTGCTTTGATCCACTAGGCTTGTCATTTGACTCAGGTGCAACCTCTGTTGTCGTCTCAAGGCCTGCAATTTTTACATCGCCGTCTTCATCCTTTTTGAAGGGCCCTTCTTGCTCGGTGTTCGTGTCACCGTAGATGTCGATGTCGAATTCGTCGTCAGCCATGTTGCTGATGTGTCGGCAGACACTGCTCAATTGCGAATTAGGCCTGAATGATAGATTCAACTGTATTTTCTGAGATGAGGCTTGAGCTATGCAATAGTAAATAAGTGGTCTGTAACATAATGTAGCAGCATCAGCGCATGATAAGACAGGAAGAGAAGTGCAAGGTCCTTCGCCCACCAGGCATCTAATGGGTCCGAGATACATGGAATAGAACTCAATGAATACGTACAGTCCTAGATCCACCGCAATACTGTCTGCTTGAAGGACTCAGATCAAAGTCTGGCAGCCTTCTTTGGCAGACGCAGACAAAGGGAGATGAAGCTGAAGATGAAGCTCTATGCTTGCAATCTTGCGATAGACAATTTGATATGAGAACCAGGACTAAGAAGAGTCCGTAACGTATGGTACGTGGAAAGGGACAAAATATCCGACTTCGAAAGTGAAATGTCAGTTGTACAAGGAGACCACTCCCAAGCCCTGCGCTCCACGTCCCGTATTCAGCCACAACCACTCGTCCACCCAGGTTCGTAACTCAAGTATCCAGGAAGTCGCCTGACCGAGATACTTCGGAAGAGTCCTGCTGATCGCGTTGTAAGCTTTCGAGCGTTTTGATCGTTCAGTGTTCAGCTGCTGGAGATGTGCAGGAGCGTATTCGATGGCTCAGAAGCACAGGTAATACCGAAGGCGGTGACAGCAATTATTGCTGACTCCTTGGACGCCGCAATGGCAAGATGGTGCAAGGAGGATTAGAGGATATTCTGCGTGGTATGAAGGGGGGGCCACGAGGTGGTGGTATGCGTAGTGGATCGGCGAGAGCTTCCTTCGCTGGATGAAGTTCGAACAGGAAGCGCGATCAGCTTCTGATGCGAGGTCGTAGCCGAACCGGGGTCCGTCCAGGGACGGGAAGTGCAATGGGGCACTTGGGCAGGCCATAGGTGGTGATTACATAATAAGCTGTCAGTTTTAAGGCCAGATACCTTTCCCTTACCAGCGATTCATACCGTGAGCCGTCTTCTGAATCATTGATTTACTTCCCTTCAACTTTCTTCCTCCGCCTTCACCCTCGTGGCATTTTAATTCTCTCCACCCATCGACGCTCCTTCGAATCCAAGCACAAAAATGTCGGACCAGATTCAAGAGATCCTTGACATCCCACGGGACTTCGTCCACGATGGAACTCAGTTCATCAATCGATGCACCAAGTAAGGACACACTGACGGCCATCACGCCCACTCTTCAGTACACGACTGACACAATCCGCAGGCCTGATAAGCGCGAGTTCATTCAAATCAGCAAAGCCGTTGGAGTTGGATTTTTGATCATGGGCGCCGTTGTAAGTTGACCCGACTTTTATGCGCATCCCCATAGCACACATGAGCTGATAGCTACTTTTCCCAAGGGCTACTTTGTCAAGCTCATCCATATCCCGGTCAATAACATCCTCGTCGGCGGCGCCTAAGCTAGAATTTGATCGAGAAAGGGTGTTGTTCGAGGGAAAGGGGGCCGAGACCTAAACGATGCCAATTTCGCGAAGCTACGGATTGTACAATACAATGGGACTAAATCAAAAGGCAGGTGGTTGCAGGTATAGCATTGGTCACTTGGCTCAGGAAATGGGAGTCTATTTCTGCTTGGATCCATACAAATATGTGTTGGACATTCAGCCAATGTGATGAATCCGACTCTAAAATGTCATTTTATATATACCCTTTCAAGACAGCAGCCTCGGCGTTCAATATGGAAGATCCCGCTGCTCCAATAACAGCTGTGACAAGTTAGCCGATATGTGACGAGTACGGTGTAAGAGAGCTTACTGTTATGACTGAGGGCAACGAATTTGAGGTCAAAGATGCCACTTTCATCTTCCCGGACTCGGCCAACACTGACCGTGTATCCATTCTGCGTATTTCGATCCAACCTAGGTTGTGGTCGATCTGGTTCCTCCATAACCAAGATGGCTGGCTCTGGCGCAGATGGGCAACCCAGAAGTTGCGCCTCACTCACATACTCCCTCATGGCTTTCTTGACTTCTTCTGCAGAAGGCTTCTGCCTACTCTTGAAGCGCAAAGAGACACAAGCAGTATGACCGTCAAGAACGGGAACTCGATTGCAGGCCGCTGATACCTTCAGCTCAGATTGATTCTCAAATCCTGTGACTTCGCTGTTGACTTGGCCGAGGATCTTCTGTGCTTCGGTCTCCAGTTTGTCTTCCTCTCCCGAGATGAATGGGACCACATTGTCCAAAATATCCATGCTGCTGACTCCTGGGTATCCAGCCCCAGAGACGGCTTGCATTGTCACAACGCTGACCTGGTCGACGATTCCAAAGGCTTTCTGAATGGCGGCAAAAGGGATAACTATGCCTATGACTGCACAGTTTGAGTTGCAGACCAAGAATCCCTTCTTCAAGCCGTACTGCTTTCTTTGGTAGGGAATAACATCGAAATGTGGCAGATTTACCGTAGGAACGACGAGAGGGACGAGAGGGTCACGGCGGTAGTTCTTTGCGTTTGAGAAAACGGCCAGCTCAGCCTTTACAAATTCCATTTCTGCAAAAGAACCATGAGCACAGCGGATATAGAACGGAGAGCAAGAAAGTCTTACCAATATCACCAGCAACATCAGCATCCAATCCACTGAACACGATATCGCAGTCGGCAAACTCGCTGGCCTTGCATTCCTTGACAATCAAGTCCTCGACATCCTTGCCCATCGGGAAGGCTTGCTTCCACTTCACAGCATCCTTATACTTCTTGCCAGCAGATCTTGAGGACGCACCTACGGCATGGAGGACGAAGTGGGGGTGCTGGGCAAGCAGTAGAATAAAGCGCTGTCCGACAGAGCCTGTGCAACCAAGCACACCTGGGTATATGTTAGCTAGAGTCCAGATAGAGGTGCAGGTTGAGTGGATGACCTACCGCACTTCTTGGTTGGAAAATTGGACATGCTGCCAGCGATTGATTCTTGCGGGGATGAGTGTTTGCGCAAGTGAGCTAGAATGTGCAGGAATTGAAGAGTAGAGGGGTAAATTGGGGGTGCTTGCGCGACAGAGATGAGTTCAAAGAATCGCAAATATTTATTGAAGCTCAGTGCTTGCTATGACAGAATGCGACGTGGGGTGAGTCAAAGCGATACCGGGGACCATTTTTGCTTGATAGGTACAGGCGAACCGTGGTGGGATGTGGGCGGCACAATTTCGAGCAAACCGAGCAAACACCACACCAGCCATTCGCCAATTCGCAGTCATGCATCGCTCCACCGATTCCGTCCAATCCGGTCCTATATATTATAATAACCTTAGGCAGGGTAGATATACTGTAGTGGGTGGGGGGTGCTTCGACCTATTGGTCATTCCGTATACCTCGTACAGCCTGGGTTAGCGGACTGCAGCACTCCGATGCACAGGAGAGGTGATGCATCAGCGTCAGCATCAATGCCGTGGGCCTGCCACAAAGGGCTAGCATAGCCTATGCCATGCTACAAAGAGTTCGGTGTTCGCTGCTGAGAGCGAACTTAGTGTCCTTGGAAGTCATCACCTGCGTCACATAACAAGCGTTTTGATACGCATGCTGTGTCGGTGCTTTAAGTGAAGGCTCTAACACAATGTCACGGCCTTGTACTTGACATGGATGCAGATTTCGTGAGTCTTTTTCTTTCTCCAGGATTGGTGAGCTGTGGGTTCGACTCAAGGCTGCTTTTCTCCATCGAAAGCGAGCACCGAAACCACCTGAATATCTAATGCTGACATGACCCGCCTCAGCCTACCCGCCTTGCCCGTATTGCAGAGATTTACGACAAGAGAGCTCCAGGCTATGACCAGGAAAACAACTTTCATGCACGCCAGGCTGCAGACTTTCTTGGGTGGATGGAACTGAAGCCCGGACACTGTGTCCTAGACTTAGCCTGTGGTACCGGTGCAGTCACCATTCCCAGCAAAAGGATTGTTGGCCAGGTCGGTACCGTGGTTGGCGTTGACATCAGCAACGAGAGCCTCAGGATTGCCAGTCAGAAGGCAGAAAAACAATATCTAGACATTGCCTTCATACATCACGATGTTGGATCCCTCGGTGGCACCGGATTGGAGCAAGGGACGTTCGATGTCATCACTTGTGCTGCTGCTTTCGTCTTACTTGAAAATCCAGAGGCAGCTGTTGCTGATTGGAGCCGGTACTTGAAGCCCGGGGGCAAGATTATTTTTGACGTACTTACCAAAAATACCATGATCTCAAGCTATCTCATGGATGTCGTGGGCACAAGGATGCATATCCCATTACCCTTCCAACGAACACCATGCTCGTCACAGGAAGCTGTACAGAAGTTATTGGAAGGTGCTGGCCTGGATTCCAGCCAAAGCTTCTTATCTGAGAGTTACGAATCCACCTTGCTGGACGTCAACGATGCTGGGGAAATATATCTGACCACTATCATGCGGCAGAACTGGGCAGAGACGGTATTCTCTGGGTTCAGGGACCCGCAAGTTCAGGAAAGTGCTAAAGAGATGTTCTGTGATGAGTTCAAAAAGCTTGCTGATGCTGAAGGCAAAGTCCATGAGGAAAGGAGGTTCCACATGGCTGTTGGAGTTAAAAAGGCATGAGTCGCAAGATAAATATACCCTGCAGCAGTGTTCACCTACTCCCTCATCCCCAACCGAAGCCGTTCCGACGTCAACCTAGCTAAGAAACATAAGATTGTTCATTCATCATTTAGCTATCAATGAAGTGATATACCGACCTGCTTGGCAAGTGGAGTATAGAAATGTTATGTATGAATAGTTACAAATATAGGGGTTTCTGACAAGAGTTCGTGCCTTTCAGAAAGATGAATGATCTTGAGCAGATATGCTTTTGTTCATAGCCAGAGATGTGAGGATGTCTAGCTTTCTGGGTAGGGTCGTCCTTGCCCTACATCCAGGTCAACCCGCTTTGTGATCAAACAGCTCGGCCTTGTTTTCCACATCAAAGATCATAGTGTTTCAAGAATCCTTAGTATATCATAAGATCGGTTCTAACCAAGCCATGCTTACTACTCACCTGACGGCGAATGAAGGTTCCGAGAGTCTGAATCAACCCGAACGCCTTCCTAGACATCCATACGCAGACAACTCACCAGCTTTCGGCTGGGTGACGCTCAGCCTCTTATTGCTGCTTATCTGTGCTCTCCTTGCAGGTGTAACACTGGCAATCTGCAGCTTAGATATGACATGGCTAGAGGTCTCGTGTGCAAGTGGACCGGTAAAGATGAGGCAGGCTTGTCTTGACATACTGCATAGATGGAAAGCACTGACACTATTCCAGAAGACGAGCACTGGCCGTAATGAAATTGAGACGTCAACATGGATGGATGCTCTGTATGTATACATCAGCCTTCACGTACAGCGTGATATGGCTTCTATTTCTGCTAATTCGCCATGTACTCTAGGCTCACTCATTCTATGTTCAGTGGCATGCAGCGAGTCTTTACCACTGGTTATCGAAAAGATCTTTGGGGAAGTCAAATGGCTTGCACTTGTCATTTCGATGCTCTCAATTGGACTCTTTGCCGAAATCATACCTCAGTACCTGATCCCTCGCAGCGCTCTCAGCTGGGCCTATCACTGCAGATGGGCGATTTGGGGTTGTATGTGGATTACAAGCCCTATAAGCTGGACATTGGCTTGGGTTCTTGGGCATTGTTATGGCCCAGCAGCCGAGTATACGATCCTCAACAATGCTGCCCTGGCTGTTCTAATCAGGTATCATACGAAGAATGCAAAGCGCGGAGGTGAGTTGAATAGTAATGCGGCAAGGATCATCGTTGGTGCTCTTGAGTTGAATAGCTGTAGTGTCGGTGGTGCTGGTATCTCAGATGAGAGATTTGGAGAGAAAGATTCTCCTGAAATCGATCTAGAGAAGGCAGCTGATGGGCACATACGCGGTGTAATCACTTCCTGGTCTGCCGTAAGAACTGTGCATCCTGATGAAGTGGTGAACGCGAAATTTCTGAAAAAGATTCTGGGCTGGAATTGCAGCCGCGTGCCTGTCGTAAGTGAAGTGCGGCGTCAAGATGGTCATCAGAAGCCACCAAATTGGGCAAGCATGCAGCTCTATGGATTTCTTCACATCAGGGTAATCAAGTCCTGTATTGCGCAGTTTCCATGAGAACTGACCGGACACTTAGAATCTTATCGGTATTGATATGAACAAGGCAACAGATCCAGGAAGTGAAGTTCTGGTTCGAGATTTAGCTCTGTACCCTCTGCCAATTGTGCAAGATGATGTGCAGGTGCTCCAGGTTCTGCAATTATTCCAGCATGGTATGTCAAGGTAAGTTGTTGAAAAGGATCCAGCAAGTCGCATGTACTCATTCATATACTTCAATAGGATGGTTCTCGTTGTTCGCTCTCAGCAGGATGTTTCCTATATCGATGGATTCAAGGCGGACCTTCTGATGGCCGCCCATCAATGCACGAAGGCTAAAAGGCAGCGAGAGCGTCTCTTCGGAATCAAATGTCCACAAGCTGTAGGGATTATCACGTTTGAAGATATCATCAATAGGTAAGTAGGCGCCTACAGGCGTGTCTTCTGGTCTTTGGCATTGGCTAACCTCTGAAGGCTGCTTCTTGTCCATCACCATGACGAAAAGGATTTCTTTGACTGTGGAATCAATAACATTCTAGTGAGACGATTGAACGTACAAGGTAGTCCAACAGCGCTGTCTACTTCAGACTCTGGAACCACATCTGAAGCGCAAACTTCTTCCAATCATCCTAAGTTTGAATCCCAAAAGCATCAGTCCGTCTGTGTCCATCACATCTCAGACAGCAATGATTGTGAGCAGCTCTCCAGGCATGCATTCGGAGGTCTCGATGGGGCAAGTGACAATCTGACCACACTGAGAATCCATGATACTTCTGCAAGCTCATACACCCAAAATAGTAGAGGCGGGTTTCACAGTTGTGAAGCATCGACATCGTGGAGTGGAAATATGCTCTATCTAAATACAGAGGAACTTCATGGCATGGGACATCACCCTTCCATATCTCTACAAAACCCTAGCCAAGTCCCAGTCCTCAGTTCTGAGAGCCCCATGCACCAGAGCACCAAAGTCCTATTCTCGGACACCAGTGACACAGGGACAGGACAAACGTCTAAAAAAGACATGGCATGCCCATTTGGGGAGGATACGTTGAGCGAGAGCTTAGTAGCAGATGAAGTTGGTGGTCAACAAGAACCGCGGGCATCGCTATTATTTTCACGGGTTGAAAATCGAACAGGCTCGGCACGAAGGTCTATTGCAAGCACTTTGTCGAGAGACCGAACCTTGTATCACAATAGGGGAAGCCGCGCAACCGTCCCTCTGACTTCTTTGTACTGGAGTCAGCCATCCGACACAGAGGAAAAAGGTAATGTTAATGATAATGAGAAGCAGACTGGGCATTCTCAAGCGAATTCAACTTTAAATAGGAAGCAATTCACCAAAAAGCACGTCTCGGAGACATTGCCGCGTATTTGTCTTTCTTCAGGAAGCAGCACGTTCAGTGAAGCTGGTAGCATACCAAACCGAAGATTGAGTTTCGGCGATGATAGGTCGATGCTACCAAGCCAGCGTAAAAATCACAGACAGGACATAAGTGCAAGGAGCGCAAGCTTGTGGTTTTAGACTTGATAGGGCCAGAAAATGAAAAATAATCCACTGTGAAGTGGGGAAATTACACTGCTGAATACTAGTCACCGAGCTAAGTTGGGCGTCTGGATGCATGTGAATGTAGATGTGAATGTCAAGTATAGACCGGTTGGGACCCGTCCAGTTTCAATCACCACACGTTAAAGCTAGAATTCAGGCTCCCATTCTTTGAATTGCACCCTGAAGAAGGTTCATTATTTGAGTCCATCGTCTTTGCAGCGTTACTCGTTGACAGTCTAAACCGACGCTTAGAGATTGTATACTCTTGATTACCTTGCTTGCGTCAACTTGATAGGACTCGAGTATTCCCAGTAACTGTTTATTAACAGTCGGCTGGTCCTTTTCGCCGTCGTCAAGACCGTTGACAAATCTGTTCCATTTTCCTCGGGGCAAACAAATTATACGTAGGGCAACCTCGGTACGATAGCAGATGGTTTCCTTGTCCAAAGTATATTCGCCCAAGAAACCCTTCTCCTCCAAGTCTTCTTTTTGAGCAGTAGAGAGCATTGGTATAATATACTCATCCAGCTTTACATGGTCCCACTTGTTTTCCTCTAAGATGAATCCGTACTCTGCCAGGAGAAAGTCGTTGCTATGAGAGCCATAGCTGATATGAACCTCAGCTCCCTTCTCAATGGGCTTGTCTGTAACGACTTCGTATCCCGCGGAACTGCACAGCACCTCGCAACCTTCATCGGCGTGGTTGAAGTAGTCGGCGAAGGGATTCAGGGCCATGCAATCATCACGAGGCAAATTCTTCTTCGACCTTGGCGGGACATAATAGAATGTTCTGGTGTTAACAATCAACCAATTGTACAAGTAGTCATCCTTGGAAAAGTCAGGATATGCTGCCGAGACAGCCTGCCAATCAGCCTTGAGCTTTGACTTCTGATGATTGAGAAGTTTCTTTGCAGGGAGTGGGAGACATTGCTGAAGTTGTTCGTCCCACATGAGAGGGACTGACTCTTCAAAGTCTTTCTTATTTGGTAGGACCGCTCGCCAGGCTGCTCGGTGAGGAGAAACATCAGCCGTGAGATCGGCGGCCAGCAGTCCATGGACGGTAATGGATCCTATGCGAGTTGAAATGCCTTTAGGAACCGTTCGTACTGACCGCAGCGCCCCTTCTGGAACTGTCAACAGGGTGTCTCCCGCCTAAGGAAAAGCGCATCAGCTGAGTTGCTCTACGTGAATGCATTGGACAGTGAGACGCCCTCGGTCTCTGACGCAATTTTCATGGTTGAGAGCATTAGATAGCAGTTCTTTCTCGGCCGTCTCTCAATCATGCTCTACTCTTCACGGCCACAGACCAAGAAGAGTATCTGCATCCGGAATCTCTCGCCAAATACAACTGCCGCCGAGCTTGTGCGCTGCTCGGCCCCTCGGCAAGGCAATGGGGAACCACGAACACCCGATTTAAGAGGTCGTCGAGCCAGCAAGCAAAAGCCTTGCATCGCAGAATCAATCATCGATGCACTGACCTTGTGTCTCCTTTCCGCGATGATGCCAAGTCCTTTCCCCGGAAATCTATGAGCAGCAATGCCGTTGATTTCAACCCCCTGAGACATGGCCCACTCGGTGAAGCGCTGGTGGATTTCCATTGCTGGACCAAAGACCCTGAGAATGGCGTCTATGTTTATGGTGTTGACTACGTTCGGCCGCAGAAGAAGCTGCTTTCCTTGGCGCTGTAGGTGAGACGAGTCTTCCATCCGATCATGTGACTCCAGAGCGGACCACCTTGCGCTACCGAGAGATCACCAAGCATGGCTCTCGCAATAGGTCGTATCACGTACCTTAACCAACCAACCGTATAGCTGCAAGCAACGCAACAAAGCTTGGGTTGCATCGAATTTGCCTACAAATGCTAGGAAGACTCTTCTCTCGCCCTCGCTTCCGTTTCAGTGTTTCTAGACTTTCTGTCGCAAAGTTCACCGCAACACCTTAAGTATGGGTGACACTGGAGGCTAGCTGGCCGAATGTGCGGTGGCCAGTGAGTGGTGCCCCCCACCTGGAGGGGTGCACCAGTTCTGGGATATCAGATGATCACCACGAACGGGGAGGCGAATGTGGGGGACGACTGGGCTGAGACTTCTTGGCCGGCGCAGATATAGGATGGCACGCAGAATACGCTGACGCTGACTAAGGACGGGAATTGGGCGTGGGGTTATGCTCGGCACGATCTCTGTCCACGCTGCTTTCTGCTGCCGGCCCGACACGGTTCCGGACCGCGTTGCCCGCTTGTTGCACGGTGGAGGGGAATGGGGGCAGCCAGACAGCCCGGCTAAGAACAAGACCGCACCTGTTGTTCCTGGACAAGACAATGCAAATAGTCCGTCGTCCATGGCCACTGCGGGCTCCGAGCACGTGTGCCTCGAAACAACGCCCGGCGTGGAGAGGAGAGGAGCGCAGAGAAGGGCTGAGGAGAGCAAGAGACTGAGAGACCATGGGAGGAGTGGGGGGCCAAGTGCCATGAAGCTGCATCACGATGCGGAATCCCACTCAGTGCCTCCCTCTCACACAACCGCCTAGTCCAACTCTGCCCTCAGGATGGGGGGGGAACAGCCGACAACGCTTCTCCACTTGCTTCCCTTACTGCCTCACTGCTTTGCTTATAAGTATCTCTTTTCCTCCACACAGTTCCCCAAACCCTTCCTTTCTTGCCCCATTCAGCATTGCCTTCAACTCGGCTTCCTTCTTGCATCAGTCCGACCCTGTATGTGATGCCAGGGTCTTGCACTTGACCAGGAGTGTTGACGAGAACATCGTGGTCCAAGGTAACACTGCACATCGGCGAAGCTGTAAAGCATGTCGCTCCGCAAGACTTCGGCTCAATGGCTTGCGAAGGCGAGACTCGCTTCAAGAAGCACCGCCGGAGCACCGCCTTCGACTGCAGCCAAATGTAGGTGGAGCAGTACTAGATCATCAACCCACCCAGCCGCAAACGCTTCAGCGTCACCATGGACAACAAGCCGGGTCTTACTCCTGGCCACCGCCGTGGGAGCTGGGACCTACGTGGCGACGTGTGCCGGTGCGGCACGAGACCAGGACTACTCGAGGCCAGCAAAGTTTGCAGGTCTGAAGTTTGCAACCGTGAGAGAAATGGAGATGGTGAGTCTGGAGTCTTCTCGGGCTTCAGTCAGTACTGATGAACCAATACGAAGGCTCTCGCTGAAATTCGCCAAACGACTTCCCCAGACACCATATCGACAGACCCCGAAGATCTGAGAGCTCATGGCTACTCCGAATGGTCTTCTACCAATATAGAAACCCTCCCAGTAGCGGTTGCTTACCCACAAAATACAGCTGAAGTCTCGAGAATCGCCTGCATTTGCAACAAGTATCGCATTCCCATCATCCCCTTTTCAGGCGGTTCAAGTTTGGAAGGCAACTTCTCTGCTCCCTACGGCGGCGTGAGCGTAGACTTCGCCCACATGGACCAAATTGTGCAATTCAACGAAGGCGACATGGATATTGTTGTGCAGCCATCAGTATCCTGGATGGACCTGAATGAGGAGCTAGCAAGACGTCAAAGCGGACTGTTCTTTCCAGTCGATCCAGGACCTAGCGCAAAAATTGGGGGTATGGTAGGCACCAATTGTTCTGGAACCAATGCAGTTCGGTATGGAACGATGAAGGATTGGGTCATCAACCTCACCGTAGTTCTTGCCGATGGAACAATCATCAAGACCAAGCGTCGGCCAAGAAAAACATCGGCTGGCTACAATCTGAACAGTCTGTTTGTCGGATCAGAAGGAACGCTAGGCCTTGTTACTGAGATAACCCTGAAGCTTGCAGTCGTCCCTCAAGAGTTTTCAGTTGCCGTGGTCACATTTCCGAGCATTCGTGACGCTGCATCGGCGGCTGCCGCTGTGATGAGAGCCGGTGTGCAAGTAGCAGCAATGGAGATCATGGACGAAGTCCAGATGAAAGTTGTGAACCTGTCCGGCTCTACAGCACCGAGGAAGTGGAAGGAACTTCCTACCCTCTTCTTCAAGTTTTCTGGAACCAAAGCTGGCGTCAAGGAGAACATTGCCATGGTCTCTGCGATAGCAAAGTCTCATAAGGGTGGGGAGTTTGAGTTTGCAAAGGACCAAAAGGAGCAGAAATTGCTGTGGAGTGCAAGAAAAGAGAGTCTTTGGAGCATGCTAGCACTTAGAAAGGAAGGTGGTGAGGTCTGGAGTACAGATGTTGCAGTACCATTTTCTCGGTTGGCTGATATCATCGAGGTTAGCAAGAAGGAGATGGATGACCTTGGGCTTTTTGCAAGTGTACTCGGACATATTGGAGATGGTAACTTCCACGAGAGCATCATGTATAACCGCAATAATGCGGGCGAGAGAGAAAAGGTAGAGCGATGCGTCAAGAATATGGTACAGAGAGCTTTAGACATGGAAGGAACCTGCACTGTAAGCTCGTCTCATTTTTCTTGATATATGGGGCGAGTTGAACACTAACTTGCACAGGGTGAGCATGGGATTGGAATTGGAAAGAAGGAGGCACTTCTAATGGAGGTGGGCATTGATACACTCGGGGTCATGAAATCTATCAAACAAGCTCTGGATCCGTATTGGATTATGAATCCCGGGAAAATTATGGATGTTCCGGCATAGAGTAGATTTTATCTCGAAGAGAAGCTGATCTTCACATGGGATCTTGTGTGGCATATACAATGAAGGCTACATTAGCGTTCAAATATCTAGAGCATTTACTCCACAGACCTGCTGCATATTTGACAGCGGTTCTGCCTTGCCTTGAAAATTAAATTACACATCGCAATAGATGGACGTAGAATAAGCTGATGGCTTCTTATCAATTCAGATGGACTTGTGAGGGTTGAGTTGGCAGATTACTACTTCGCCTTGACCACAGATTCTACAACGGGTGGTTGAATGTAGCAATTTAGTAATATCCTTATGCAGTACTAAATGGGAACTAGAGTATGACAGATACTTACAGGTAGGTTGGCCTCAACTACAGGTGCTGGGTAACGGGTTCCCAGATATGGTGTATCAGACTCCAAGAATGGACCTCTGGCAGCCCTAACTATGGGGGTTGATGGTTACATCCCTTCCGAGAATTTATCTCGGGTAATGAAATCAATAGTCGATTGTCAAATGTAGAGGTAGCAATATGAGATTTCGATGCTATCCTATCTAGAGCCCACAGAGGCTCCCAGGCCTTGATAGAGGAGCTGAGTTTGATCCCCAGATCTGGTATAAATAGTATGAGATCTTGTGTTTCTTCATGGAGAAGCAGGATAGCAAACGCTGCCCACCGTGAACAAACACCAATAAATTAGGCGAATGGTATTATTACCCCATTTTGTCAGCCTTATACGACGAGTACCTGTTAGCAAACCCCTTTTCACCCATGCACAAGGCGAACTGGCTAGTCTGAACCACAAAGTAAATGCTGCTAATGAACTTTGGATTGAGAGGAAACGAGAAACTTCAGCCTAGGTCAGCCGTATATATGGGCCATACCTCTTGATAGCTTGTAACTTAAGTTATCTAAAACGGTTTGCAATTATTCAGTTCTGGCGGCAACAGTGGCTGTTTATTTTGTAAGATGAATCAGTGTGAATAAAGATACCTAAGATGAGCGATGAAATACACGATGCAAGCGACTGCGAGGTGTAATACCTACTTATTCATATCAGACGACGCCATAATTCTCACTGTTTTCAGACGTCAGAAAAATTCATTACAAATGTGACACACTACCTACAATATCTTGACTGCTTGTCACCCAAGTCCTGGATGTCTTCTACTTCAGTTTAACAACCACTTGCCTATCGCATCGTCGATTAGACTTGTCTTTGGCCCAAATACTCATGCCATAGCAGAATGCTGATCGAGATGTTTTATTTATTCCACATTCTGCCAGCTTAATGTAGTATTGCACGCCGTTACCGAAGTACATCTATGATTTCTAACCTTGTGAAAATGCGAGGATTAGTCTATACCTGATGGGACATCAATTCTCGACTAGATCTTGTCAGACCCAGCCTGAACTACATACAGAAAGATTCAAAACAAGATGATGGCTGATACACGCTTGTTCGATTGTTGGGCGACAGAGCGTACGCACGTAGTAGTAGCCAAATTCTTATGCTATCTGGATGAACACGGTTTCTTGTGTAGATGAACGTCACTTATAGCTCGTCGTGCAGCGCTATAATGCTCCAGGTTTCCCCTCCGTTGAGCAGACCAGAGCAGAGCTCATACATATAGCAATGTAAATACTACGATGGTCTCTTCTGCTCTAAAGAGATGTCTAGACCTTCCGACTCTCATCAATAGCCGGAGTCTCAACACAGAGAGGGTTCACGGTCTCGAATCCTGGCGATGGACACTATGGCTGGTGGTCTACATAGATTCTGAGTAATTTTGGATGGACCAGGTCTACCTACTAGGTATTTCAGGTAAAATATCCTTAGGAGAGTTGATACAAAATGGAAGCACCAACTCTCGGGTGTAGGGTGCATATGCAAAGAACCCAGCTCTCAACGGGCTTATTAACAACATTACCGTCAAAGCACGGAATATGAAAACGACAGGAGCGGACGTATAGTACGTAAACAAGCCATAAACAAGAGAGAACGGATGCGGATATGTATGTACATCTATGCCTATGACTGCTATAAGGACAAAAGGTCTACAAAATCAGGTACCACTACGAGAAGCGTCTGGGGAATCTGTCAGAATATTATACAAGAATAACAAGCTGGACTAAAAATATCTAGGTCGCCGCAAGAACCGTACCCGTATCATTCCAATCATTTGAATCAGAGAGGCAGCTCATAAATAAGGAGGTACATAGGATCTTTAAATAGCTTTAGAGTTACTAAGCCTGCGAGGCAAGCACAATACCTCTGAGGAGGATGCTAAACCCAATATCAAGTTACACAAAATTTGCGCCAGACTACTACAACTACAATTCTCCTACCATCGCTTTTGAGAATGCCAACCTTTACAATAATATTATCGGCTGTACGTGAAATATTAGTTTGCTATCTAGTAGCCTTTTTCGTGTTATGATTTTACCATTTACGAAAGCCATCTTATAGAGATCCTTCACACTTTATTCATAATTTCATACATGTATTCGCCTTCTTGTTTTCTAATTTCCCTCAAATAAACTGCTCCACAGAGAGAACAAAGAAACCAGGCATGTATAGCTGCAGTATTGTGCTCCTTGCTCTCCTCATCGCGAATACGCGTGTTCGGCAATTTATGATGATCTCCCCCTCCCCTACCCCTGATGAAATCCACTTTAAGTGTGCGGAAGCGAAAGAAGAGTAACGAGCTAGGCGCCTCAATACTGTACTCAGCCCCGAGGCAGTTTTTCAACTTATCAATAATAGTCTGAGATGTCTCGAAAGGTCGGCTCACACAAGATCACCTAGATTCTGTTGATATGATATATTTTCTAGTCGAAGTCATTTTGCGTTAGTTGTCAACAAGAGGTCATAAGAGAGTTGAGATATTTAGGCGATGACAACATCGCTAGATCCCACAGACGTATGCGTGTAGGCTCGTAGGGTCTGGGATTTTGCTTACCATTGGTAAACTATGTACACTACATAGTGATCATACGTACCAGGGTGAGGCCGAGGCTGTGTACAGACGTTAAGATAAGTAAAGAACCCAATTCAGGCGAACCGGGAAGGTTCTTATGGGGTTCCAACCGTACTAGGGCCATTTCCATAGTAACAAACGTACTATGGCTATTGAACTACGTCTTCGAAGGAGTGTGCCTAAGCGAGCAAAGTGCGAACCTGAATTGATCGACGACTTCGGATTTTCGCCGATAAATGCTTGAAACAAGTTTAGCAGAGAATATTTGATCTGCAGTGTCCCTACAATACCCTCAGGATAAACAAGTCCCTGCCTGGTCTTTCGCCCCAAGGGAGTTTGGCTAATAAGTTGATGAGAATCGTCATAGGCGAGACTACAGGGCATGGGTTTATTTATCCCAAGAGTATTGTAGGTGATACGCAACCCTTTGTATTATCGTTAAAATATGGAAAATTGGTATGCTGAATAATTTCGATCTGTGGCAGACTTAACGGAATATACACTGTACCTAAGGTAGTTGTGTTTCATTTTTGGGGTTGAATACGCGTATTCGTAGTTTCATCGAGCGGAAGATCGATCGGTTCGGAACTTATTTTTTTAAATAAGTTTTGGAGTATACCGCCCCACAACAGTAATGAACTATTGCATGACAGACGTTACCTATCTACAACTGTACAATGTCGCAGCTACAGTAACCATCATATCTTTTGGACACGCGTATCATCTAAGCAACAATGCGAGTACATATAAACTGCGTATCCATGATGTATTTGCTTCTACATTACTATCTTACATCCAACGAGATCCAACATTTGTTCACTCATTACTACCTACTATTAATGTCTTCTAAGAAGATAGTCCAGCTCGCGCTGACCCTCTCGCAGGCGGTGGTTGGCTTAGCTTCCACCCTTAGCATTACAACCGAATGTACGGCAAGCACCTTTACTTTTCCCGTTGACCAGCTGTTTGGGACATCATCTCTTGGTATCATAGCAGCTCCAGTCTTCAACTACACGGCTGTATCCGTGTCCCCTGGAACGACTGTTGGGGGTTCTTATACCGTCAACTTCTGCAACGTGACCGTCACCTACACCCACCCGGGATGGAACGACACGATCCACGCGACAGTTTGGCTCCCCACACAGGACAAATGGAACGGCAGACTGCAAGCACTCGGCGGTGGTGGTTATAGCGCCAGCTTTGGTGCACTGTACACGACGCAGGCTGTTGCTAAGGGTTACGTTGCCATTGGTACCGATGCAGGGCATGTAGCAGGCGATGCCGCGTCTCTTACTCCCAATACATGGGCGCTGACCAGTCCTGGCAATGTCAATTTATACCTGCTCGAAGACTGGGGATCGAGATCTTTGCATGAGATGGCCGTGATCGGTAAAGCGGTCACTGAAGCCTTCTACGGCACCGAGCCAGTGTACTCATATTTCAGTGGTTGTTCTGGGGGCGGTCGACAGGCCCTCGAGATTGCGCAAAAATATCCAGAGGATTTCGATGGTATAATAGCTGCAGCCCCGGCTATTAATATTGAGAGCTACTGGGCTGCACAGGTTATGAGAGATCTCAGTACCTACCCGCCGGCTTGCGAGATTGACGCTTTCACGAAGGCTGCCATTCAAGTATGCGACGACTTAGATGGCCTCCAGGACGGTATTATCGCACTCCCGGTGCTCTGTACATTCGATCCTCAGACAGTTGTCGGCCAAAGCTTTAACTGCAGGGGGCAACGCGCCAGTTTACTTCAGCTGGTGCCACTGTTGTTCAGGCAGCATGGACCGGACCGCGAAGTCAAGATGGCAAGACAGGCTGGTTCGGCCTTAACAAGGACGCTTCACTTACTAGCTATTACGCTGCCACAACTTGCACATCCAATTTGACGTGCTCGGCGGCTCCCCTTGGCCTTTTCAGCTCCTGGATCACCTACTTCTCAGCCAAAAATCCCGATTTTGATCTCGGGAACATGACAGACGCCCAATTCTTCTCCTACCTAACGCAATCTCAAGACGAATACCACTCCCTTGTGGCCGCTGCCAATCCGGACCTTTCTGGGTTTCGTGCTGCGGGCGGCAAGATGATCAGTTGGCAAGGGCTTGCCGACGAGGCTATCCCGCCTAATGGAACAGTCGCCTATTTCCAGCAAGTATAGAATTTCGACTCGGATGCGCAGTCATTTGTGCGATTCTATCAGGCTCCCGGTGTAGGCCACTGCCAAACTACTGTCGGCCCTAATCCAAACGGCGCTTTCGATCAACTAGTTGCCTGGGTTGAAAATGCTGTGGTCCCAGAGACATTGACTGCAGTAGACACAAGTGGAAATACTCGAAATCTCTGTGCTTGGCCACTTCAGCAAATTTATATGGGGGGAAACAGTTCTGATCCTGACTCGTTCAACTGCACTCTTGCGACATATCCATCCTTTACGGCAGATTATCCTTTCTACGATTCATTTTAAATAAGATACATTCGGCCTAAACAGGCTGGTAATGTAATACCAAATTCTACTACAGCCAACTTGTATACTACAAGGAATTCAAACATTAGAGGTGCTATCAACTATGATTGAGTATCTCTAGTGTATATACTTACAGTACATATATAGTAGGCATATGCCCCATAGTAGACATATACACAAGTGGATCTTATTTTTCTCTAAGAGAAAGACTAAATAGTAATATTAGTCACTTTGACAAAGAAAAGGAGCTATATTGTTTAAAGACTTTGTCTTAGATGTAAATTTATAATACCTACCTATGTACCTAGAGGGAAACTTATTAGTAAAGGTAGATCTTTCTTATAAAAGCCTAAAGCCTAGCTTGGATTATATTTATACTATAGTAGTGTTAAAAGTATATACATACTTACTTTAATCCGAATTAGATTTAATTTTGGTCTATACGAGATAAGGTATTCGAATTTTCGAAGGTAAAAAACCTAAGTTAGGTAGGTTTATAAGGTAGTTATATAACTATTGTAGAGGGGAATATAGGGAGTACTATCAAAGTACAGGTTTATTCAAGCCTGTCCAATGGTAATATAGATAAAATAGATAAACACATAATAATCATCAAAGAATAGATGGAAGGACGTTTTGATTAGGCCCCTGAAGGCTCTATAAAACTGAACTATGGAATCCCTTCTAAAGTAGTGTCTGGTTCCTCGTTGTCCCTAACAATTCCGTAAGTCTACTATTTAAATACTATGTAATAAGCTTAGCCGGGACGGAATAACGTTTCTCCTATCATATGATTCCTTCAAAAATAAAAGCCATGAATTCCCTACTATACTATGTAGTTATATAGTATTAATATAGTTCGTACCTTAAAAGAATCCTTTTATCTATTATACTTAATACCTAATACTAGATCCTAATACTTAGGAGCCCTTCTCTAAAGGCTTAAGTTAAGCTTAAATCGAGCCTAAGCTAACTTAAGCTAACTTAAACTAACTTAAGCTAGGCTTAAGCTTTAAGTTAAGCTTAAATTACTCTAAGCTATTATAAACTTATAAGCTACTTTCAAGCCTTAAATCTTATAGAAGCTAAGGTAGATATAAAGTTTTATATTAAAGAGGGGAATATAAGGAGTACTATATAAGTACGGGTTTATTCAAGCCTGTCCAATGCTAATATAGATAAAAGATAGATAACGCACGATATTCATCAAAGAATAGATAGAAGGACGTTTTGATTAGGCCCTCAAAGGCTCTATAAAACTGAACTATGGAATCCCTTCTAAAGTAGCGTCTGGTTCCTCGTTGTCCCTTATAATTCCGTAAGTCCACTATTTAAATACTATATAATAAGCTTAGCCGGGACGGAATAACGTTTCTCCTATCACATGATTCCTTCAAAAATGAAAGCCATGAATTCCCTACTATAATATCTCTTCTAAGCCTCTTAAAAACTAAGAAAGAAATTTTAAAAATTCGAACTTTTTCTAAGAATTAAAGTTTAGGTTATATAATAGGTTCAATGTTCTTACTAAGATTCTCTTATACTTTAGTGCCTATATAACAAGAGTTCAAACTAGATTTAAACCTAAGTCAAACCTAAGTTAAACTTAGGTTAACTTTAGGTTAACCTTAGGTTAAACTTAGTTTAATTTCGAGTTCGAATTAGAGTTAGTATAGCTTATTAGTCACTAATACCGAAATCTGATTTAGGGTTCAAATCTAAGTTAAGCTAGAGTTAGGGTTCAAAACTAAGTCGAGCTTAGGTTAAATATAGTTACGTAATTATAAGTATTTTTGAAAATTTTCTTTAAGTTCCTACCTTAGTATAGTATTAGGACATAGCTATGTCCTATAGGGTCTAATAGGTATACCGATATATCTAAGGGACCGGAGTATACTCCGTACGGTTCTAGTATCGTTAAACGAGATTATAATAGGAGCTTAGTACTAGCTAATAAGCTCACGACCGGTTATTTCCCTATATATAGGAAAAAGTAATATAGGGTCTAAGTATATTAGAGTAGCTATAATACTAGCTTTATACGGGAACTATAGGATATATATATAAGGGGGAATAGAGGTAATTTATATATATTTAAGAAGTACAGTTATCCTCCCTTTTAGAGGATAATTAAGATAATATAGATAATAGCTATAATATACTTAGATTATCTTTATAGTAAAGGTAACCTAGGAGTAGTAGCGCGTTCTATTATATCCGAAGCGATACTATAGGTCGAGCCTAAACCTAGTACCTTTATAAGTCAAGCCCGAACTCACGACTACTAGATCGAGCCCGAATCTAGTACCCTAGGGAGAATAACATTCGCGCTAGCGCTTACTATTATATAGGTAGTAAGCTAATACTAATTAGTAATTAGTTAAGTATTAATTATAGAATAGCTAGGTTAAAGTTAAGAAGCTATATAGCTTAAATTAGACCTATACGAAAATCCGATTCTATCGAGATATCGTACGAAGATAATTCTAATACTAGATATCGAATACAGAGTTAAATAAGGTTCGTAGAGCAAGGACCTTAACCGAACGGAAGAGGTTAATAGGAAGTAGACAAAGGTATAATTAAATATATAAATTCTTTTCTTAATTATATACTAGGAAAGAAAGGAATTTAGAAATAAGAACTTATAGTTAGAATACTAAGAGTTATTTAAAGACTAGAAGGAGGAGTAGTTCTTAATTACCTCTACGAAGGTATAAAAGTACTTTCGTACGTACCTAGTTATATATAGTATATAGGTTAGACTATAAGCTAGTTTAACCTTATACGTTAAAGTACTCTAAGAGGCTCTAACCGTAAAAGAGCTTTATTAATAAACGGAGTAAGATATATAAGACTACCTAGAGAGATATAAGGTCTTATATTTAAATAAGCTTAGTATTTATATAGAATAAACCTTTTAGTAAGAACCTTAATAATAACCTTCTTAGATAAAGACTTAAGGACGGATACTATAACTTTAAACGGCTATACTAACTATATTATAAAAATACCGAGGTATCGTATAGATAAGCCTTATACCTACTAAAGAACAAAGTTAGGTTATTAGTAAATCGGATAAGGTTTATTAACTATACCTTTAATTTAGTCTAGAACCTTACCTAGTACTCTAACGATAAACCTAAGTCTCGTACGGATATTAGTAATACTCTAATAACGTACGGAATACGACTAAAAGGACTATTATCTCTAAGCTCCTTTCGGAACTACTTAGGAACTATAAGGAAGAGATTAAGTATAGTAAAGAGAAGTATAATACCTTTAACGAGAAACTCTAGATCTTTTATAACTTATATAGTAAGACTAGTATTAAGGAAAGATAATTCTACTAAGCTTTCTCGATTATATTAAAAGGTAAGGTATTAAGTTTCTACTATAATACTATAGTTAGATACTTATATAAATTTATAATAATAATTAACCTTACTAAGGATTACTTTAAGACTAAGGAACGACGATAGAAGTACTTATCCGAATAATAGGAAATTACTTTAAGAAGAACTATTATTACTAATCCTAATAAGATAAAGCTTAAATATTTAGAGTTTATACTTAATAAGCTCCGTATAGCCTAAAAAGGACTAACTAAGTAATACTAGAACGAGAATAGTCTATAGGACTAAGCTCTAAATACTTATAAAGGAATTAAAGAGTATAACCTAGCTTTATTTAAGCTAGTTATAACTTTTAAAGGACTTTATATAAACTTAAGAGCTACTATTAGTATAGTTATACGGACTAAGGAGGTAGTAGCCTATATCTAAGAAAATACTTAAAAGCTTTATAACTATACTCTAGAATAATACTAGGTAGACTATATCTATAAAGCTACGAAACTTTAATAATCTTATATAGCCTTCTAAGATAATAATAAAAGATAAGCTAACTTTAACTAAGGCTTTATAGTTAAATTCCTTAAGAAATACTTTATTTATAAGAAACTAGGTTACTAGTCTATAAAGTATTTAGAGGAAAAAAAGAATAAGTTATATAAATAATATAAGGAATAAATATTTACTAAGCTAAAGAGTAATAGCTAGATATAAGCCTTTATCTCTAAATACGAAGGGGAACTAGACGAAGAGGAAAAGCTACTAGACGATATAAACGAACTAAGAGTCTATTAGGTAAATTCGGTTATAATTAAACTAGAGAACTAGTTAACTAGCTTTATATCCGAGCTTTATAAATAACTATATAGACCTTCAAGTATAAAAGATAAGTTCTTATCTAAGGAAAGAGAACTTAATAGCTATTAAGTAGTCTTACTCTTTAATAACTATATAACTACTTATATTCTAACCTAAAGAGATTAACTTAACCGTTCGTATAAACTAGAAATATTTACCTTAGAAGGATAATATAGTTTAGAAGTCTTTTAAAGGATTATACTAGATATAAGAGTAGTAAGGATTTCTACGATAAGGGAACTATAATTTAAACTAGATTTAAACCTAGCTTAGAGTTTAAACTTAGTTTAAACTTAATTTAAACTTAGGTTTAAATCTAGCTTAGCGTTTAACTTAATTTAAGCTCGATTTAAAGCTTTGTAAAAAGGCCTCTAAGTATCTACGCTATTAAAGATCTAACTTTAGAAAACGTCTTCTAATTAAAATCTACCCTTGGAGGAGTCTCTACCTAGCCTATATTAAGACTAAAGACCTTTATAGTATTTTAATATAATTATAAAATTTATTATATAATTAAGAAGCCTTAGCTTAGATTAGGCTTAAGTTAGGCTTAAATGTAATTTAAGCTCGACTTAAGCTTTGTATAAGGTAGTAGTACTATACTCTAGTATTAATACCTAGTTAATTACTAATACTAAATTAATACCGACTCTAGCCCGAGTCTACCTTTATAGTAAAGGCCTTTGAGTTCCTTGTACGCCCTATCTAAAGTTACTATATCTTACTAGAGGGAAATTTTAGGTAAAAGATATTTTCGAAGGTTATCTATTTAATAGGATTAAGGTAATTCTTAAGCTTCGAGAGGTTAACTAGTCTAAGTTATATAATATATAATATATACCTAATTCCTTGTTAAAAAGTTAGAATTCTTTGCCTCTTATAAGTAGACTTCTAAGCTTTAGAGAAGTAAAGAGCTTTGAAGCCTAAATCTAAGTTAGAAACTTTATTAATATCAACGTAATAAGAGAAGTAGTTAGGTATTTTAAATTAAAATTTTAGAGATAATAGTTTATAAATAACCTAAGATTAACTTAGATTCAAATAAGTTTCTAAGTTAATATTAGGTTAATCCTAGGTTAACTTAGGGTTAACCCTAAATAGAAAGGCTTCTAAGTACTAACTATAAGGACAACCTAAATAAGGTATAATATAAAAGGTACCTAGAGAATATTATTATTATTATTACTATACGTAGAGGTTTTTTTTATTTAAGGTTAACCCTAAGTTAACCTAGTACCTATTAACCTAGTATTAACTTAGAAACTTATTTAGCCCTAAGTTAATATTAGCTTAACTTTATATTAGGTTTAGGTATAGTATTTATAAAGGTATTCAAGGCTACCTTTACTAAAGCAAATATTTAAGGGGGTTTTAAAGGAGTAGGTCTTGTTCCGTACGACCTAGAGAAGGTTCTATTAAAACTTAATATTAAGTTATTAACTCTAGTACTTAAAAGCTCGTATCTATCGACCTTCTATTCGTAGATTTATAAAATACTATAAATAGCTAAAGAGGTAGTGTGGTAGGGAATTCATGGCTTTCATTTTTGAAGGAATCATATAATAGGAGAAACGTTATTCTATCCTAGCTAAGCTTATTACATAGTATTTAAATAGTAGACTTACGGAATTATAAGGGATAACGAGGAACCAGACGCCACTTTAGAAGGGATTCTATAGTTTAGTTTTATAAAGCCTTTAAGGGCCTAATTAAAACGTCCTTCTATCTATTCTTTGATGATTATCGTGTGTTATCTATCTTTTATCTATGTTAGTATTAGACAGGCTTGAATAAACCCGTACTTGTATAGTACTCCCTATATTCCCCTCCATAGTAGTTAAACAAGTAACTTTTATTAAGAGTAGAATCGTACAATACTAGAGTAGCTCTTTAACTCCTATTTTAGACTCTATTAATAGATTATAGAAAAGTATAAGTAATATTAACTATAAACTTATATTTATTAAGGTAAAGCTTATACGACTTTAAGCTATAAATAACGAACTAAGCTATTATCGTCGTACGAAAAGAAAGGTATTCTAGTATAGAAGAAGCCTTACTCTAGAAGAGATCTAAGAGTTAGAAGATAAGAATACAATTAAAACTTAAATTATAGGAGAATAAGGTTAAAATAAAGGGAAAGGAAAATAAGGCGAATTATATAACTAGTAATATAGAGCTTGTAAGAAGACTAGCTATAATATAAGAACCTACTAGGTAGATAGAGTAGCTTCGTATAATTTAGATAATATATCAAGTTAGTTATTTAGAGTTCTAGTTATAAAGTTATTTGTACTTTTATAGTAGAGAATTAGTTAGGGTAGCCCACTCGCTTGTCTAGCCCGCTAGCTTATCTTATACGTTAAGAGAGATCTTAAAGCTTCTATAACTAGTTATATAATATACAAAGGTAGGCTTAGGTTAGGACCTAAGCTAGGCTTAAACTAGCTTTAAACTATAATACCTATAGTACTATTAAGTTAGAATTATACTCTAAGTATTACTTCTAACTCTAAGACGTCTATCCGGCTTACTAATTAAGGTACCTATCTAGCTAAATTAAGACCGACTTAAGCTTAACCTTACCCTCTAGCTTAAGATAGCCTTAAGCCTAGCTAGAGCTTACTTAGGTCAAGCTTTAGATAGGCCTAAGTCCTTAATATAATAAATATAATATATTTATATTATAACGTAGCTTATAACTAATAGTACCTACTTTAGTAGTTCCTCTATTCGGATTCTTTATATACGTATAATAAGGTATACCTTAGATATAAATACAATTTATATAATAATAACTATAATCTAAGTAGAGTAGGTTTTCTTTAAGAAACTCCGATCTACTATGTATTATACTATACTACGATATATATAGGTAGATTATATACTTATAAACTAGACTTTAGAAAACGAAGTATAACTTCTTAATATATTATATTATTTATATCTTATTAAGGAAGGAAGGTAGGTATATTTATTACTACTACTATAGTAAGGACTTAGTTAAGCTATAGCTTAACCTAAGCTAAGCTTTAGCTAGGTTTAAGGCTATCTTAAGCTTAAGGACAAGGTAATAAAATAGTATATATAGAATTATTCTTATACTATTTCTTAAGAAAGAAAAGAGCTAAGTATATAAAACTCCCTTCTTATAGTAAGGAGGAGACTAGGTATATATTATATAACCTAGATTAATACTTTAGTACTCTTATATGATCTAAGTTTATATATCCTAAGCTAGCTTTCTTCTCTTTTTATATTATCCTTTTCTTCTTATATTAATTTTCTATCTTAGCGTGTTTTTATTTAGTATAGTATCAAGAACCTTCGATAGGCAAATGAACTACTAAGTAAACGTCGAAGAGCTAAAAAGACACGTCTATAGCATAGAGGAGTACTTACGCAACAAGAAGCAAGAGACCTACAAGATAAGAAGGACATTGAGAGTCAAGTAAAGCAAGAAACAAAGGCTAGTATAGGTCGGAAGCCAAGGGAAGAATCACGTGTACGACGTTGTAGCAACTGTGGAGAGACTGGGTATAATATACGTACCTGTTAGGTTATAATAGAGGTATCTGAAGAAGAGGATTCTAAGTAGTTTCATTTGATTATAGGCGTTGTGGTGTATTTATTATAGTTTAAAATACAAGGGTTGAAAATTTTAGGACTTTCGCTTAGTTGGGACTTTCGCTATGCATGTACGTTATACCTTAAGGCCCCTAAGTATAGGTCTTAAAATAGTATTAAAACTAAGTCTAACCTAGTTTAAACTTAGTTTAAGCCTTAAATCGATTTAAACCTAACTTGTTTTATATAGCTAAATTAATCTTATAGCTAGCTTAAACTCGTATAGATCCTAATTTAAATCGAATTAGAACGGTTTTAGGCTTAGGTTACGTAACTATATAAAAGTAAAGATATATATAACCTCTATATATAAACTATTCCTAAACTAATACTCCCTTCTAAGATATAAATTATATTTTATTTATAATTTAGTAGTTAGTTTAGTTTTAGCGTTATTATTTATAAAGATATAACTTAAGTGAAAATAGGTTACGTGACCTAAGTCTAACCCTAAACCTAAACCTTAAATCTAAGCTAGTCTTAAATCGAATCAAACTAGTATTAATCCTTAAATCCGAATTAAACCTAAGTCTATACGAGTTCAAGACTATAAGTAAAGGCGCCTAAGTACCTTAGTAATAGCTCTAGCTTCTCTTTAAACTAGTTATTACTTCTTATAAGTAATAATCTTTTTAACATAGTAGTTCTAGTAGTAGAGGGTATTTATAGTTTCTATATATAACTCTTACTAGTTTATCTTATTAAGCTTTAGGACGAGGGGAAGGAGGCTTCCTCTATTATTCTTCGTTGTTTTTTCGGCTTCTAATATAATTCCTCGTTTATTAGCCTTTCTTCGTAAGGGGATCTAACCTTAGTTTTAGGTTTAATAGTACTTAGGTACAAGGAGAGGTAGACTACTTAAACTATTAGATCTAGGGTTAGAGAAGGGTCTTTTACTTGTAGACTAAATAAGTCGACCGAGCTAGCTACTTAAAAGCCCTCTTATAAAGAGTTAACTTAAGCTTAAACTAAGTTATAACCCTAAGCTAGATTTAAGTCTAAGTTTTAATTAAGTTTAAACTAGGTTTAAACTCGAAACTAGATTTCAAACTAGTTTAAATCGATTTTAGGTTCGAATCTAGTTAAAATCGATTTAAAGTTTAACTCTAGTTTAAATTAGATTTAAGGTTTTAAGTTTAATATTTTAAGTTTATAAAATTATATAATTTAATTTTATAAATTAGCTTAGCTTATAACTTTATAATAAGTAATATATAAAAAGATCTAATAAGCTTAAACGAAATTTTAGGTTTCGTTGTTTGAAGTCACCACATGTTTACT